>OX375769.1:8494267-9698459 GCA_947359385.1 Chesias legatella | reverse complement strand
GCCTGTAAAGCGAGGAGTTCCAGAAGGCTTTGTATGGTGAGCATAATGTAACTTCTGGGTCTTGTATGTTCGTGTTATTTCCTTGTCCGTGTCATCTACGACACAGGAAACCCCAAGGCAGTCGCGTGAGCGTGTATGAGTTATTTAAAAACTAGATAACTCAGTCCTCTTATGCAAGGTGAGAGGGGCGAGGCGTGATGAATTATTTTAACGTGCGGATCATGGGGAGTATGTCCGCTACCCGCGTGTGCGGTATGACTTTTCCTACCAGAAAGGATGTCACACAGTTTCAAATTGTTGGTTTTAGGACATTGGAATTTTTTCACGACTTTTGACCCTCATTGTTATAAAAACGTTTTCTGCGCATATAATTGTAGTGAAAATTTATATATATATATATATATAATTTAATTTCAAGACAAGACACTCTGGATTCAAATCAATGAACATACAAAACTTAAAAACTACTTACAAATCGGATTTGTACTCGACTATCACACCTTGAACCGTCTTTAATAAAAAAAAACATAAAAATCCATATATATATATATATATTTATAATACAAAAGCTGACTTCTGTATGCAGCTTTTAAATTAGTTTTGCTTTTATGAAATACAAAAATGCTTATAAAGACGAACTTTAGATTTCAAAAGATTTCAACAGTATAAAGTCCCAGAAACACTCACATCTTTGAAAGCAAGAGGTTATAGGAATAACGTATGTACGAATAAGTCCTGAAATATTGCAAGACTTGTGAACTCTTTCATAAGCTTCAAAACTACCGAAAGGTGGCGCGGCGCACCTTAGTATTTCCAGCACACTGTGCTACTATATCACTTCTGTGCAAAACGAAAGTGACAGAATACATTATTTACTAATTAATTATTTAATTAATTAATTTTATACAATTACACCCGCCATTCTGATACACACAAATATTATACTTAAGTTTGAAACCTTTAAAAACATTCTGAAGTTTCCATGAACAGGCAACGGGAAGTCACAAGTACGAATGAAACTTGTAATTCCGCGAAACTTCGTGTAACAACGAAGGACAATGAGAATATTACGACGAGAAACTAAAATGACACTATGATGTAACAGTTTCAGCAATAAAATAGTGTTTTAACAAAAACCTTTTTTTTATTTTTCTTGTATAGCTTTTTGTGCATATTGCATAATAATAAAAAAGAGCTTGGTATATTTTCTGTTTCAGCATCAATCATACTAGAAAAGATTGTATGTAGGTACTTAAATTTTCTTAGTAAGGTAAAGTTACTAGTACATGAAGCATTCCAGCCTACAATTAAATGATATCACAATTACGAGCGCAATACGTTTCGACTTGGGTTACCGAAGTAGGCAGGACCCAAGTCGTACTGTTTTGGTTTTGGGAAGAAGTTATCGCTTAACACCAGGTGGGCCATATGCACGTTCTTTTTTTGTTTCTGTTACAAAATACAAAAAATAACGTTCACAAAAGCTTACATTCAAAGCGGAAACGGTGGGCTTATATTTTAATCTACCCTACAAGCAGCACTCCAGTCTACGATTGTTTAGATCTAGGCCATGCCCTAATTTGCATGTGAGTCAAAAGGCTCGACAATGTATACTACTGTTGTACGCTCGTACGTTCCTAGGTACACGGTCTGATAAATGGCCGGAAAATCAGGCTCAAAATCTAGACTTAACATGTCTATACATACATCGAAGTGAAACTCTACCGGCTCTACTACGTTCAGTGGGAAGGATGAACTTTTTTCTTCTTATATTGTTTTATTATGACATTCCCTGGTGTTAAGTGACAATGTAGTCGAAGGTGGACCTTGAATGTATGAATTAGGTACGGGCTCTCAAGTAACGCATACTTTTTGGATCTTTGAAATGTTTAAGCAAGTAATATTTTCATATCGAGAAGGGAGATAATTATTTATTTTTGTTTATACAAGGCGTATATTATATCACTTTATACCGGACTTAATATTTATATTTCAATGGTTTAAAAACTGCCCTGGTAAGTGTTTTATTAAAAAAAAAACTGCTAAAAAAGTGATCTGGGTCAGAAAACAATGACGATGATGTAAATACCACTTGGCTATGTCTTTGATATCACGATAATTTAACCCATCCGGCCCTCCTTGGTTCTCGCTACCCCTCCAGATGAAAGCAATGATTTTATATATGTATGTGTCTTATATCGTAAGAGCTCTTGCAGAATTCTTCCGGGATGGTAAAGGTAAACCGCCCCGGAAGAATGAATTATTATTATATCATTCCGAATTGAAAGTAAAATTTCAGACACATCTGCCGTTTCTTCTTAAAGGCCGACATTGAGAAATATCGTACGATAAGATGTAACCTTAACACATGACTCTTATTGTTCAGATCCTTCATTTTAAACACACGTGAGTCTCACTGTTAAGGTTTTTTTTATTTATACATTGCTGATCAATGTTTTAATTAAGTTAAACATATCCAAACTCCAGCACAAACAATCTTGCGCAAGGGTAACCCCTGGTAGGCGCAACGGAAAACCGGACGAGGTTCGGTTCGAGGTTCTCAATCGGAACCGTCACGTACAGCCTTTCGTGACATCTGAAATACTTGGCTGAAAAGCTCTGCTCCAAAACTATAGTTGTGGCTTATGAAAGCTGGAATATTGGAAACTCGTAACAGTTTATGGCATGTAGAAACAACGTTCTGATTCAAGTATTAAGATGATAAACGTGCTTACATCTATTGTTTGTATATGGTGAATGGTAGAGGTTATATATGGGTAATAAAGTCTTGACCTAACACTATGATACAGTATTATTTGTATAGTATATTATACGGAGTTTCAGAAACTTTGTCGTGGTGTTCAAATACTCGTAACACTTATTTGAAATATTAACTGAAATTAAATGACTTGCGTCGCAGGCGACAGAAGCGAGATGGTTTTGGCTTTATCTTACTCGCCTATACTACCAAGAAAGAACTACTATTGATTGGTTACTTGTATATCATTGAAAATGATTCAACACCTGATAGAAAACAGATTAATTCAATTATTCGAGTTATGTTTATTATTCACCTCCTTTTTTGAAGAATAATTACAGTAAGAATATAAGCTATATGAATTTATTCTCCTGAAAAATTTAAGAGGGAGATAAATATGGGTACAACAGCCCCCATTATTGTACTTTTACGATTATTTCACCGTTTTCTACACCCTTCGAACAACAAAAAGCAACACAGTTTCACTACTGGCAGGATACAGTGGTAGTACTCAACCGGACGAATACTGCAAATACAGTTACAGTTGTATGTAAATACTGTGTTGATGAAGTGTGCTATGCTATGAAATCCGTGCATTCGGTTCTACTATTATGTGAAATGTTGAAAACGTTACGATCCTAGCCGTAGTAAGGCGCTTGGAAAGGCAACGTCAGCGACAAGCCTTCCACGACATTCAGAATAGTTGCTTCAACTCCGCTGAGCTGCGAACTGCTATTTTGGGTCTTAATATTTGGAATTTGTAACTTGTGTTTCATAAAGTTTTGAGCGAGATTGAAAGTTCGGGGTCAAACCCAGAAGTCATTCTAAATTTGATATAATACGTTTATTTGAAATCGTTTTTGAAATACATATTTCTTTTTAATGATTTAACGGGGCAGTGACTTCAAGGAGTCTGAAAATGTACCTTGACGAGGAGATGGCCCCGATGATCTTAAGCGGTACACTCTAACAAGAGCAATACGACTGAGACTTGAGAAGTGAATGTCTCATTTGGGACTATAATGCCAATTTATTATTCAGTAACACGATGTACACACTAAAAATTGTATTCTGGAAGATGTACACCGTATATGTACTGTGTAAACGCCGTGTGAATCCCGAGACTTCAATATAATTTTGAATGGCTCGCACGCATTGGCTTAATGTATGAACGCAGATGAAAGAATAAAAATAGTTAACAATATCTGAAAAAACTGTTTGCTATACATAGTCCTAAACAACTTGAAAAATCTTACGTTGTCAAGGCAAATTGTTGTCAGTGGATAAACGGCAAAGGCCTTTGAGTAGTGATCTCGTGGAAGGAGCATTATTCAAATTGATTTCTTGTTCCCACAGGAGTTCCATCAAAGAGCTCTTTACCCTATCAAAAGGTTATCAGACTGACGTTAATGTTTAGAAGATTCTGTTGTGGCTTTGAAGTGGCAGTGGACGCCAATAATAAATTTTATATTGATACTAGCGACCCGCCCCGGCTTCGCACGGGTGCAATGCTGATGCTGTATTGCTTAAAATCGCTTCGTAAATAAGCCATTATTTTTCGTAAAAAGTAAAGGATAAAAAATGGTTATTGTGGGTTATCTCTAAGAGATAGACATATACCATTGGGGACTTTTTTGTAGACCTTTTTAAGGTGTACAATACTATAGCACATTATTTTGATCTATCTCGTAAGGTTTAGCCAGCGTTTGCAATGTAAGCGAAAAAAAAATCAAAAATTTTCTTTCAAATTTATAATTTATAAACACAAATAATGTTTGCTTTCCAAGTTATAAGAATTTAACTGATACCCAAGTCATCCTTAACCGTCTATGTTCTTCTGTTGTGATATTCATCTTATGCCGCGTTCGAGCATAACTATTTATTTAATTCCATACATGACATTTTTACAGTCGTAATTTACGTACTTTTGGATATAATTGTGTTACGACGTGGGTTTGAGACCTGATTAAAATCGAATATTGGTGTCCTGATACTTGATGTACTACAGTTTCCACATCTAAGCATCGCTAAAGTTGGACTATTTGACTGAGTCCTCACTTGGGGCATGTGGGGGGAGCGGGGCAATATTATGTAATTGAATGGTGCGATAGATAACAAAAATGATAAAACGCTGGGTCAAGTCATTAAAATATACGAAAGTAATCCAGGGTAGTATGATAATAATAAAATGGAATAAATCACCCATTATCAATTTTAAAGTTCCCATAAAATAAATGCAATGAAAACGGAATAGTGGAACATTAAAAGTCGAATAAAATTCGGCGAAAACGCAACGAATGGCGGACAATGGGCATAAAATGACTATTTATGGCTAGTAAGGTTGTAGCTGCACTCGGCAGTCAGTCACAATGGGTTGGCAATTACACCGTTTGAGCAGCCAGCGGTCTGATCGCTTCTCATTTGGACCGTTTGATTGAGACAGTGTATTTTGAAATTACAATTGATTGAAAGCGTGGTGCCTCAGTGAGAGCATAAATATCTCTGTAGTACCTAACCACCCTAGTTTCAATCTGTAGGACGCTGGTTGAAATATAAAATATCAACCTGTTTTTTTATTTTTGAAAAGTTTATGTGCCCATTATCACGTTTTTAAGCGGCAGAGGAAAACTCGTTAGGGGACCGACATATCTAACAACCAAAAATTCGAAGATATTGTATCCAGCGCACGAAATAATCCTATTCAAGATACACCTTGCTTTCTTCTCACTGATTGGAGAGAGTCATCGACATGAGTGTGTTCTACACCTCATGTCAATTCGTATGACGAAGGCCGCAGAATCACACATTATAATAGTTTTGATTTTTTACCCATATTACTATAAAATATATGAGACTCATTCAATAAGTCTGTATTGGTTTGTTTCATAAAAGTAGTTTTTGCTTTTGGGCTACAGTACGACGAGATGAAATATCATAAGGAATACTTATAACATTTGCCCCTTAATTTTATTGTTGTTGTTGTTAGGAACCAACAGTTTTGTTATTATTTGCTCCTACTAAATATGTGTCATAAATGCCCAAGGACCATTACAGGTTTTAATCAGCAATCATAAATTGATGCAATCAGCTATCAAGTTGTAGAGGCAAGTGGTTAGAACTTGCCACTCGCCTGCACTGAACGAGCCCGCAAGTGATCACGGAGAGAGAACAGATTGATACGTACTCTGCAATTGGACCACAATTTTGGAACTAACTCGCCCGTGTCACTTCCTCTTATTATTGATCTATGAGACTACCACAAATAGACCTCAACCTTTGTTTGATTGTAAATATGTTTAATTAATAGTATGAAGGAGCATAATCTTATTTCATTTTAAAGTATATAATTATAATCAATTAAAATAAACACAATTTGGTTATGATTGTTAAGACGATGAAAGTAACATAACAGCACTTCATATTTTCTCACTGTACCTATATTCTAATTATCTTCACAACTACACTTAAATACATTTATAAAAACATAAACTCTTATGAATTTATAGTACTAGCTTCTGCCCGGATATCGAACGCGTGCTATCGAGATAAAAACTACTCCAGGGAAGTATAAAAATAAGTTCATAATTTTATTGAAATCATTTTAGTAATTTTGTCCTAAAATAATAATTAATACATCTCACAGTCACATCCATCAATCTCAACAAAATACGAGTACTATTGAAAAAAGGAATAATGAAAGAATAACATTTTATTTGTGCCACTAAGCTTAAACACAACATAAAATAGACATATCGCATTCATAATATAAGTGTAATATCACACGTTCACAGTACTATAATGGTTCTAAAAATTATAAAGACATACAAACACATGCAAATCGAATGAAATACCAAAATAAAAAACTCAGTACACACACTTCCAAAAACGATATCCGATTCTCTTTATGACTAGAAAAATGAGTATTACACAGAAGGACAGCATAATAATCGTAAAACACGCTCATCCTCTAAGCATAACAAAGGCTTAGTTGTTTTATTTGTCAGTTTACAGTCTCATTGGCATAAAGATCCCGAAAGAATCTACATAACAATTCAGGAAAACGATATGTTCGGCAGTAATTCCACCGTCAACTCGTAATTCTACCGTAACTCAGGTTAATATTCCATTTATTGCAAACGTTTCGGACGATCGTGTGTCGCAGTCAAAGGCCGAATAGTTATTCAATTCAATTCAATTCAATTTCGTTTATTTCAGACAACAATAATTTAGTTATAACACGACTAAATTGTATAAGACAAGAATAGCCTTGTTGTAAAATGGTTTTGGTGGGCCGAAGAGGAGCTTGGTAGTGGTTATCACTGATGCAAAGCGAAGAATCTTGGGATAAATAAATGTGTTTTTACTCAATGTGTAATATGTATAATACATGTTATTGGGTCTTGAGAGAAATGTTTGTTCATACCCAATACCCATGCATTCTGTGAAGCAGGGAATCCTAGTGCAGGTATAGGGGTTTTTATGTGATACAGTTGCAGGACAAGCCGACGGCTCACCTAGTATTAAGTGGTAACCTCTGCCCATAACAATCGATGTGACTAGGCTCCTCCCCTACTAGGTACGACAAGACCCAAGTCGCATCGGATGCGCCCGTAACTCTGAGACGTGTAGGTGTCTCATGTGCCTGTAATTTCACCGGCAACCTTTCAAAGTGGAACTCAGTAATGTGAATGCGTTACTGCTTGGCTTAATATAAAAAAAAAAAACTACAGTTTTCATAAAGCGTAATTGTTTACAATATTTCATGCATTGACTGAAAGTCTTATACAGATTTCCGGCAACACACACGCAAAGTCCTGCTTCTACTCTCGTCAAATCAAAAGCCTTTTGCCTTTTTATCGTCTATCAAAAGCAATTGAATATTTTTTATCATACAACATTCATCATTTTCTTTTATAAAAATATCTAATATCCTTTATTAATGTTCCCCCATATTTGGAAGACATGGAGAAATTGACCAAACGATGCGATCGTTTATTTAGCTTCCATTTCGTTTCCCCGCTTATTGCCTTGTCCACTTTTGTGAATGAAATAACGCGAGAGCAAAATTTACAGATGTTTTCCAATATATAAAAGCATCGGGTAAATTAGGTTACTTTTGAATTTTATTTGCGACGACGGCAGCGTGCGAGGGACAAAGCAGAGGAATCTAGATTTCATTTAACAAGATTTCAACACGAGTACCCTGAATGTTACAAAGGAGATTCCTTTTATTTTGAATTCCAAAAATGTATACATGTACTTTTCTGGATTAGAGTTACCAGTGGCTTTTGCATGCATGATAAAAAACATATGCACTCAATTAATCGAAGAGAATATAGTGTGTAAGAAAGTAGTCCAGACTAATTAGAAATGCCAGTCAGTACTTTTTATAATGTACTAGCGGTTCGTCCCGGCTACGCACCTATTTACTTGAACTCATCTTTGAAAATAAAAATAGCCTATGACACTCAGGGATAACGTAGTTTCCTTTTACTGTATGAATTTTTGGAATTGGATCAGTAGTTTTGGAGATTACCTCCTACATCCAAACTTACAAAATTTACATCTGTATAATATTTGTTTGATACATATTTTCAATTACATCTAGCTCATGATGTTAATTATGTTAATTTGCAACCAAAAAGTATGCCAGAATACCAGCGCTGAACTGTTCGCTTCCTAGTGAAGTAACAGAGCAACACATGCTGAGATGAATTCCTATTGATTCCACCTAATGATTTTAAGATTGATTGTAACCTTTTTGTTTATTTATCGATGATTTGGATGTTTCTATCTTGTACCTTCCTCTGATTACTTGCTTATCTATTAATCGATTTTCGAATTCGATATTAAATGTGGCAATAACAAATAAACCATTATTCTTATCTCTTTCTTTACAGAAATTTTTTGAGAATAAACTGTTTTTATCTCGATTGGCCTGTGTAATTTAGAGCCTGAAACATTACACCGTAGAATAGAATAGAAGTAGTTTAATACATCACGCATAATATAATCGGACGTATACTGACTACTTCGCTGACGTGTAAAGCGATAAGCCTTTTTTTGGCATATGAGCTTTTTAAGAGAAAGATAAAAGGTAAAAAAGAGGATTAGTCTTTATTTATCACCCAATAAAACTGTATCAAACCCTCAGGGTTTTAGGGTAAAAAAAAACTGACAGCAGATAATATAATGGCTCACATAAATCACTGTGGTTAGTTCGTATCATGTGTGAATTATACCATTAATTTCACACATACATTTTTTGTATGTTTGCTTTCGGACCGCGGAAAACACATAAGTCATTGTTTTTGCACAAACATGTGTGTTTTATCGTCGGCGTATTTTTGTGCGGTTCGACCGTTAGGCAACCTTGTGAAGTGGGCTTATTGTAGTTGTCGAATTATACACGAGAGCCGCAGAAGCCATATACCCACATTTCCAAAGTTAACATTGGCTTCTACTCATATTCAGAAAGCTTATAACTAAAGTTTACTAATGGATATTCATATATTGCATGATATTTTGAGCCGTGCCTTACCGTACCGTATTTGTATCTAATAGAAACGGCCTACAAGTGACTGGGAATAAGTTTTAATTTATTGGGAGCTTAATTTAGTAGTGATATACTAATTTTAAGTCCTAGGGCATACTAGGGTGATATCGCGGTACTTCAGTCTGTATCACCATTCATCACCTTCCACCTATATTCACCGGTTTAAAACGTGGTAGCTCATACAATTTGTTAAATCAAAATTTAAAAAAGATTTGGAAAGATAGTATTGATAAATAAATTTAATTAACAGTAAAATATGGAATCAAAACAGTAAAATAAAATTGCACAATTTTGTCTCCGTACACCATAGAGGGCTGATATTAAGGCTGATCAACTTAATATCAAAGAAAGATTATCATCAAATATTAGGAAGGTAAGTATTGGTGCAAGTTGTGGCAAAGAATTGTGGAGAACAGATCTTGGCATCAAGGCTCTGAGACGATGGTCCGAACTCATTGAATTTGATACATACCCTACCATAACATAATGTGTGAGAGACTTATGTGAACACGAGTTGAGTTCTTTTCAATTAATAAATAACACATATTTTTTTTATTTGAATTTTATTGTAACAAAGCTTTGATTGTGTGCGTGTTAATTTATCTATCTAATATATTGATATTGATCTATATAATAAAAGTAAGTCTGAGTACCACCAAAAAAATACGTTACAAGTCAATATGTAACAAAACATTCTCTTTACAAAACAAACAGTAATAAAGGAAATACAAACACATATCAAACAACTTCTACATTTTTGGCGAAACATTTAATTTGATTCTGGTAAACGTTACATAATGTTTGTATTATTCAATATTTGTTGGCATACACAATTCACCACTGCAAAGCATTCCTCTATTTGTCCAGGCCAATTTCAGAAATGGGTAAATTTTAATTTGTCGTTTCCTGCGGCTTTCGGCTACATAACCATCACATACAAGATTATTATATTATATACACAGGAATTATTACGTCATTAACCTTTATTCTTCCAGCGATTATTGCCTGTTACAGAAAAGCTTTTATCACAAAAATCGACGTGTAAAATTCATAGCTACGTAAAAGCAGCGCGAATTAATAAATAAATAAAATAAATAAATATTGGTGGAAATTTCACACAGCGCCATCTAGCCCCAAAGTAAGTGTCATGGGAACCAGCCAACTGATATAATACTTAAATACTTTTTGTTTGTAAATACATACATATAATACATATTGACACCCAGACACAGAACAAACATCTATATTGGGGAGTCCGTTTCTACACAGTACAGCAGTGTATTAGATCTGGGAGCTGCTCTAAGTCCCGGTCTCACAAACAACGCAATATGGGTCGGTGGTTGCAGAATTCAGCCAAAAGCACAGTGCATAACATACAGCCAGCCTGCCTTCGCGCAGTCCTAGGATCCGTTGTTCGCCTTACAAGGCGGACTACCGTGTGTCCGTACCACCGGAGGTCCTCCACCGAGTAACCTCGCTAACTTACAAATATTCGTCATACTAATGTTTGTCCTGGGTGGGAATCGAACCCAGACCTACAGCATGGAAGGCAGGGTTACTACCAACTGAGCTGTGAGGCCTGTCAATTGAACTGTCACAATAATAATAACTAAGTAACGCAACAGCATATAATAAAAAAATACATTCAACATTAAGTACATAAAATATGTCTAATAACAAATTGCTTATCGTTAGTTCCTAAACTGGGGTCTATACATTTTTATCAATTTCCTATCACGGGTTGACATTAACATTATTACGGCATTCGTTAACGAATTTATGCTTCGTGCAAGTGAGTCATCATCTCTATATAAACTATTTATTTTTCTCATAAAACGTAACAACATATTCGTCCTTTTTACGAAATTGCTTTGACAAATGAAATTCGTAGAATTGAGTTCGAACGATACCTGTATCGGTGAAAGGGGGTATTCATAAACCAATCTTCTGGCAATGCCTGAGCAGCGGTAAAAGTTTTATATCCCTCTTTGGTGCCGTACTAGGGCTGTTGCGACTCGTTTATGAGCATCATTTGTACAACTGATAAAGTTCTAACAATTGTATCTCACATTTTTTCTGTGCTGTTTTTAAGTGCATAGCAATTTATATAAGGTCATGATGGACCAGCGGTACAGACACAAGATTCTATCTTAATGTTTCGAGTTCAAATCTAAGCGACCTACGCAAAAGATTAGTTCTCAAAAAAAAGGTATCCTAAGACGGCATGTCCTAAAATCCATAAACTGAATATACATGTGACTGAACACACATGATACATACATGAACATATACACTGAATGCACGAAAGGAGCCCGATTTAGGCGCACACTAATCCTATCATCATACTTGTTTGAGAGATGCAGTGGCATGAGTAGTAGTACTCTTCAAAGTATCCGCGAAAAAAAAGGTTAAAAGGTTCCGCGTTCAGTATTCATATTCGTATACTATGTACCCTTTTGTATTTTATCGAGCAAATAAACTATTAATATTATTATAAGCCCGCGGATGGAGCCAGAATTTGTGACAAACAATATTTACTTTGTCTTTGTTATTTGTTTTGTTGTTAGAGTTATTGGGCCATGAAAGATCTAATGAAAGGGTCATTACCACTATCCCTATAACGAAAACTCATGGACGTGTGCATTCTCCCTATCCTTACCTACGGTGCTCAGACTTGGTCTTTGACAGTTCAGCAGAGGTCTGCACTAGAGGTAAGCCAACGAGCGATGGAGCGTAGTATTCTTGGCATTAAACTTACCGACCGCATCCGCAACACAACTATACGCTCCAAAACTCAGATCGCTGACGTCACTCAAAAAGCAGCAAGACTGAAGTGGGAGTGGGCCGGCCACGTGTGCCGCACGCCGCGCCGGATGGACTCTGGGCAAAAACAACAACAGAGTGGACCCCTAACAACGGAAAGCGGCATCGTGGTCGACCCAGACGGAGATGGCGAGATGACCTTGACACCTTTATGCACAACTGGACCTCAAAAGCGCAAGACCGTAACGAGTGGAAGGGGATCAGGGAGGCCTTTGCCCTGCAGTGGGACGATGCAGGCTGATAATAATAATAATAATAATAATTTGTTTTGTATCTTTGTAAATCCTCAATTTTTGTGACAAAGAACCTTAAAAAATAGTGACTGGTGGGTAAGACAACTAAATATGATCCACTGCACACACTACAGACTTAGGATTTGTAAGTCTTAATCCAACTGCACAGGATCCTTGTAAATTTAGAATTCGTATCAACCCTATTACATACATTCTTTTTGTGTATCTCTCCAGTACCATTAAGATAATTCAATTGCATTAATATAATGTGTTTATTTATACATTGAAACAAATAAAAGTTAAGAAAATACAAACATTCTCACCTTTATCCCCGAAGGGGTGGGCAGAGCCACAGTGGGAAACTTTTCACACGTTGGGTTACACTGTCGTAAGAACGTAGATGTGACAAGGAGTGAGCTCGTCAGTGTCATTTTTCAGTTTTCTCTCAAACAACTCGGCTAACAAATCGTTAAGTGTGCGTCCTAATATTACACGACCTAATTATCTGTCTTTTTTTTTGTTAATACATATATATGTATTATATGCTGTATTTACAAAAAATTATATAAGTATTATATCAGTTGTCTGGATGCCGTGGTACAAGCCATGCTTAACTTATTTTGGATGTCCACCGATATTATCATTATTATTATTATTAATATTATCATCATCTATATATATATTGTCTGTTTTTCCCCATGGAGGGTCGGATAGGGTTTGAACAGGCGTCCAACTTATCGATAAGTACGCGTATACGTATGTTTTGAATATTATTGACGGTTCCAAGCCATTTCTTTATGAATTCTATGGAAATAAAGTTTTTGACTTTTGACTTTATAAAACTGTACATAGTTTGGAGACGGAACTCCAATAAGCCATCTCGTTTTAATTTGTAACTTCATCACTTATAAAATATAGTAACGCCAAAATCATCAGAACTGTTGTATCAAAGTGGATATTGATCGTCATAAGTCTCCTATTGTCCTATTGTCATTAAGACAAATAATACAAAATTTAAAATGAATTTAAAATGAAACTAAGTTTTTACTCTAATTGCCTAGATTAAAAACTTAGAATGAAAAAATGCATACCAAATTAAAATGTCTAAACGTCCTTGTATATCAGGCTCAGTGTGGAATGCTGCCAAGAATCCGCCTGCATTCCGCACTGTAGCACTGTTTATATCTTAACTGGACAAAATTACTGGAAGCTCATATACTTGTTGTAATATTGTGTACATTGAATAACTTAAATATTTCTGCTTGTACAATTTACAAACAAAATACCTAATTATCTTAGCATTTCACTTTATTCCATGTTATTTCAGGAATCTTATGGGAGGAAAGTTGCAATACTGTGTTATCGATAGATAAACCAGGTATTAAGTGGTTTTTACCCGCTACAAACTAGGTCATCTACTCATTCCATAACTCAGACATTATCTACTACACTATTATCTTATTGTCCTTTCAATTAGAAAAAAATGCCCATTGCTTAGTTATTTTGTTATTACAAAATAACGCGTTAATTTAAACGTTCCCCTTGTGTTCATTTTTCGTTTCACAAATTTCCGTCGCTACTATTGTACCCCGTATTGTTGGACCATCCGCAAAATAAAATTAGCGTTTGCTATGTAGTCTCCATTTTACGGATTTTACGGTTGCATTCCGTAGTTACGGACAGAACCAAAAACGTTCATGACTGGGCGTTTTAATGTTTTTTCGTTGCATTTTTATGCAGGTGAAGTTTTTTTGTCCCAATACACGATGATGCAACCTGTATTTGCACCGACAGTTATTTTAGATTAGTCACTGGAAACGTTATGCATGCTTTAGGTACGTTTGCATGCATAGGTGGGTGGCGATGGAACTATTCTATCCCAGAATTGTTTATAGTATATGATGATCTTAAATAATTTCGTCGATTGTAAGAAGGTTGGAATATTTTCAAAATACGCTTCTCAGGGTACACGTCATTAGAATGTATTATATTTGAATGAATAACCTTAATAAACTTAATTCGAGACACTTTTATTTTTTCAATAAAACTGGTCCTATTTACTGATATGAACTTATGGTTAAGAAACGACCTTTGATAGGTCAATGCTCCGAGTTGGCAAATTATGTTTCAGTACTAATGGCCTTATTGAAAGTCTATTGAATATATAATTAGAATTTCATTATGAACTGAAAGAAAAATATGTAAATTCATTAACAACGAACCCCGTCCTCGAGTATTTTAAACTCTAGATTACAATGTTCAATACTGATTTATGAATTTCGTGTTATGTGTGGTGCCATTTTATCTGATTGTTGTTTATGTCGTCATTAGAAATAAATAAAATATGTACTTTAAAATAAAAAAATACAATTAATCCATCTGAGTCGTCTGAAGACCCATACACCGATAATGTCACAAATGATTCAATCGACTACCGGGTGGAATCGTGACCAAAAAAACTGACGGCATACCATCACCGGATGGCCATGCCTCGACTTAAAATAATTATTTAAATTACAACATATGTCACAATTATTATGTGAATTCGTTAAATATTCCAAATAATTTAACAGGCAGTAGACCTTGTGTTTGTCCGGGGAAGTACTGCCACAATACGCATTTCTCCCGTCAAGTAGTAATGCATTCGCTTAACTGTGTTTCGATATAAAAGTTGCGGGGCCGGTGTAATTACAGGCACTGAGATATTCCTCCTTAATTCTCAGAGTTACGCGCTCATACTATGTGACTTGGGTCTTGTACCTGGGCACTGAAGAACCCAAGTCGTATTGCTTATGTAACTACTTAAACCAGGTGGGCCACCTGCCCGTTCTTACTTTAACTGTAACATTTTCAGGAAACTTGTGTGCACAGGCGTGAAATTCAAATGCATAATAAGTGCTCTACATTATGTTTCTTGAGATGCGTTGAATCCACTAAATAAAAGAGTATATACATTATACATACAATCACTGTTTACTGCTTTCTTCCAGTAGATGCCAGTAGATGGTTCCTTTTAAACCCTAAGTCAGAACGACCAACAGGTCCGAGCTAGTAAACCGAAAATGTAATTTTTAAATTCTGGTTAAAAACTGCAACACTACCATTCAATCATTCGCTGTGCCTAACATGTGATATGTAGTTTAGTGAGCGTAAAACGGAGAATTCGTTTCGGATATCTATAGGCTTTTGACACTTTAGTTCAACGTTTACGTACCGTTCCAACTTATATCCAAGCTATACCTCTTCATTATAGGGACACAGGGCATATCTTCCAAGACTAATCTCAATAATAAAAAAAAAGCTTTATATTTCATGAAAAGTAAATAACATAGATTTACATAAACTCGTACATACATATTCATTATCACTGTGTCATAACTGTACTAACTGTAACTGTACTCTCAATACCCGACAGTAAGATAATTAAAATGTTAATAAATAAATAAAATGTAAAATTAGTAAATAAATAAAATGTTGGTGGACATTTCACAAAGCAAAAGCTAGCCCCAAGGTAAGCTAAGCATAGCTTATATCACGGGAACCATACAACTGGTACAATACTTATATGTATATTTTTTGTAAATATATGCATATAATATATATTAACACCCAGACACAGAACAAATATCTATGTTCGTCCTCCAACACAAATATTTGTCCTGGGTAGGAATCGAACCTACGACCTACAGCGCCGCGGGCAGGGTTAACAATTGAGCTGTGAGGGAAGTATATCGTCTGTAATTAAGCGACAATATATCGGTATGATGGTGGACCATGTCGCTTGTGCTTGTCCGAGCACTTGGTTTGCCAGCGGCGTTCATCCCTAGGGTGGCTTTCTCTAGGCTATACACTTCACTGAAAACTAATTATAAAAGCATTTAATGACATAATTCCTAAATATTATTCGTTTTCAAGGCGTGTGTGAAATTTTCCTTCTAAAAAACAAAATATGAGCATTTTTCGTACAACACTTCAACCGACATTACACCCTGTAATAACGCGTTTTTGACGGCGCCTGCAAAAGAATAAACGTGTGCGCTTTCATTAATATTAATGATGGCCTCGCAAACATTGTATTGGATACCTCACCTGTGCCGCAGTGTGGCAGGAAACAGCTGGTTTACTCAATATTTTTCTTTGCAGTGACTGAACCACTTATAGTTAGATAAAATTGCCTTTACCAAATATTCCAGTAACCACTTTCACGTCTTAGAGTTACGAGGCGACTTGAGTTCTGTTCTAACTAGGGAGGACCCGATTCGTATTGTTTGTTATGGGCAGAGTCTACCACTTAATACCAGATGGGCCATTTGCTCGTTCCATAACTTTATCATATAAAAGAAAATAAGTATTAATTTTATAAAAACTAACACACAAGAACGTCATTACCGATTGGAATATAATAATAAATTAAAATTACGGAAGCGTTAATCTTAAGGTTTTCGCTGTATTTTTTCGCAATTATTGTTGCCTTTGTAGCCGAAAAAAGTGTATTTCATTTGAAATGTAGTTTTAATACATAATTGTTAACATTTCTAGAATAATTATTTATATTATAACCAATTTCGTTTTAATACACTTTTTTATGTTGATTGATTAACATGACATAAATGCAAATAAATTTTACTAAGTGAACAAACTTTTTATCATTTCCTGTGATTCTGCGCATTAAAGATTACTTATTGCCTGTTTGTAAGAAGATCTGACTTAACAAATAATCCGCAAGAGGTTTGCATAGAATAATGTTTCAATAAACACCACTTAGGAAAGGTTTTTATTTGGATGTAAATAGTAACAGTAAAAAAGGAAAAGATTTTTCCTTCCAAACCATTTTAATCAACGCATTACAATTTGATATTAGCCGAGTGGTGAGAATACAGAGTAATCGATCAAAAGCTTTTGAATTCCTCCGATTCAAAATGTTTAAATAATTCAGCGTGCTCAAGTATTTTAAATTTGTTCGACTCGTAGGTAAGTTTTAATTCGATACTAAACAAACCCACAAACTCGTCTTTTATCTAAATCTGAATTGATATTCAACCCACCTATTTCAACATGACTCCAATTACATTGAACAAACAACGGACAACTCCCGAGCAAAACTTAGAATAAATACCCAAACCAGTAAAATACCGTTGTCAAAACGAAGCCGATCTATGCGCATACAAAAAGAGAAATAGGGGCAAAAAAAAAGAACTCTCAAATTAAAAAGTGTCAGTGGCAGTGCTTTTTCGATTTTTGCAGTGTCGATTGCAGTAGACGAGCGTAAAAAGTATACCGAATAGAAGCGTACTAGTATGCTTTGAATGGTACTAGGACAAATATATTAGTACTCGGCCTTTTGTGAGGCCGGATTTGAATTGGTTTCCGAATGTGTCGATGACGAAGTACAACAATATACGGGAAATAATTGGGTATTCGACTGTTTCGTTTTCTATTGCTTTGAAATGGAACTGTGGATATTTCAGGTCATTTATCAGAAAAAGTTTACGTTGAAAACTGGTAATATTTCAATTATGATTGAATTTTAATAATGATTTATAAATACTTCTTGTCTGCCGGTAATGATATTTTGGAAAGATATCAAAATTATTTTATGTTATTTTTTTTTTCTTAATATTGAAAAAAACAATAGATAGACAAATTATATAAAAAATTAACTTCTTTTAGTATTTGCGCCTTGCTGTACATTTCTGTTGTTGTTATCGTCATTTTATGCCATTCTTGATTTATTTTTATATGAAATTTTATTACTTACATTTTTTCAAGGAGAGAAACAGATATTTAAACCTGAAATTAGCTTTAGTTTGTTGCCAACTATATCATTACTGTTATTTCGTCTGCATTGCGGTTCACTAACTTACGCAATTCAGGAGGTCACTGCCATTAGACAAAATGTCTTCCTTCGTTCACCATAGGGATCTTTAGCTGATGATATTATAATAATGATTTATTGCAAGCATACATTCTCTTGACGTTTATTTTACATTATATGAAGTGGAAAATAATAATTAAATAATATGGTTCAAACTACTGAAAATGACTGTAAAAATTATAAGAGCAGTAGAACTCTCGCCAAGTTCTTCCGGGGAAGTACTGCCACCATGCCCATTTCTTCCGCCAAGCAGTAACGCGTTACTGCGTTCCGTTTGAAAGGTGTGGTTGCCGGTGAAATTACAGGCACATGAAACATTCAACCTATACGTCTCAGAGTTACGGACGCATACGATGCGACGTGCGTCTTATCGTACCTAGTAAGGGAGGACCCAAGTTGCATCGGTTGTTATAGGCAGAGGTTACCACTTAACACCGGGTGGGCCGTCTGCTCGTTCCGAAACTGTAACACATAAAAAACACAAATTGGGATCAAAAGCTTAAGCGAGAATGTCTTATAAACATAAAATACTATTAGCTAAAAAAAATTGTCCCACTTCCCGTTGTTACGCACTAAATTGTTCGTCTAAAAGAAAACATAAATATATAATTTGATTCACCTGCTTTCAACAAACTCGCAAATATAAATAAATGGGCCCATTCACTTTAGAAGCCTTCTTAATCTAGTAAGGACTTACTAAATCGAATTAAGACAGGTACACATTTGTAGCTATGTAAAATATGGTGAAAGCTTTGAAGTTTCGTCTGTTTGTAAGCGAAAAGCGATATAGTATTAGGTATCAACATGTAGGTATATCGAATATAACAGATTTGAATAGCCTTATAGCCTTTCAAATGCCTTCAAAATTATATGAAAATAGTTACATATGGTTTTGCCCGCGATTTAATTGGCATTACTGACAGTTTTCTACATTATATAGAATGCCAGATTACAGAATGTTGATAACAGATATATTATGACTTACTAAAATGATATATGCATTACATGCGGCATTTTCATGTTTTTACAATACGAAATAATAGCTTTGTGTTAGAGTGAGTTCGCTAACCTTATTGAAGTGATATTGAAACCGCGTCAAATAATACCCGTACAGCTTGGATAGCCTATAAGCCAGACCCGTATTTTACAGTCCGTTCAGAGGGTCACGGTACATACAACGCGGGATTGGAAACTGCACGACTACGGACGACTATCTGAACCGGTTCTTAAAATGTGGAAACGCTCATTGTTTATTATCAAAAACGTGTATAATGTACCTATGTATAATAATGTTCTTATGCTACTAGCATTTTTAAACGGTTTTATTTAGCTCGACCCGTACGGAATTTATTTGGGTCAAAAGTAGAAATTGAAATTTAAGCACCTTCCCGTTGTCAGATTGATCTGAAATTTGGTACACACATTTAATTTAGATGACAATACAATATAATAAAATCAATAACATTATAAATCTAAGATGGCCGCCGATACAAAATGGCGGATTACATATTTTTCCTTAACCCCCTCAATATGGGTATCAAATCAAAGGGCTACACTAGTAAAACACGATGATTATGTCAAAATTTAAAATTCAAGATGGACGCCGTTCCAATATGGCGGACTAGGTACATATTTTTCCACAACCACCACAATATGGGTATCAAATCAAAGGGCTACACTAGTAAAACACGATGATTATGTCAAAATTTAAAATTCAAGATGGACGCCGTTCCAATATGGCGGACTAGGTACATATTTTTCCACAACCACCACAATATGGGTATCAAATAATAGGACTACACTGCAGAATACTGTCATTATGTCAAAATTTCAAACTCAAGATAGACGCTGTTACAAAATGGCGTATTAGGTGGGGGCATGATTAGTCGTGTCGAGAACAGTTGCGTCCAAGATTGTGTGACGTTAGAGGGGCAGATAAAAAAAAAAACGTAATTAGATACCTCGTTAGTAAGCGGTAGCTATACCACCCAAGTTAAGGTAATAGGTTAAAACGTGCCGAGGACTGTATGGCATTAGGGTGGATAAAAATGTAATGTCGTAAGCGCTTCCCCCTCAAGATTGGGCGCATCTTGTTGTATATTAAGCCTTGTCCCTTTACTGGACCTCTGGGGAGGGGTGGGGGGGGGGGTCGACCGTCAAAATGCCCCTTAATCGTGGGAACAACATGGTAACAATAAATAAAAAAGCAAACAAAAATAAAAACGAAACTGCTACACAACGAAAAAGAAGGCTCGAAAAGGCAAAAGAAAAGTATAGAACGAAACGTGCAAAGGAAAGTGAAAATGAAACCCATAGTCGACTACAGAAACGAAGAGAACGGAAAGAAGAAAAAAAAGAAACACCTGAGCAACGTGATACCAGGTTAATAGCACAACGTGAGAGACAAAGGCAGCTGGTAGAGTCAGAAACACCTGAGCGTCATGAGTGCAGGCTCGCATCACAACGTGACAGACGAAGAGAGCTAATAGCGTCAGAAACACCCGAGCGTCATGAGTCCAGGCTAGCATCACAACGTGACAGACAAAGAGAGTTGTTAGCATCAGAAACATCTGAGCGTCATGAGTCTAGGCTAACATCACAACGTGACAGACGAAGAGAGCTAATAGCGTCAGAAACACTTGAGCGTCATGAGTCCAGGCTAAGATTACAACGTAATAGACAAAGAGAGCTATTAGCGTCAGAAACACCTGAGCAACGTGATACCAGGTTAATAGCACAACGTGAGAGACAAAGGCAGCTGGTAGAGTCAGAAACACCTGAGCGTCATGAGTGCAGGCTCGCATCACAACGTGACAGACGAAGAGAGCTAATAGCGTTAGAAACACCCGAGCGTCATGAGTCCAGGCTAGCATCACAACGTGACAGACAAAGAGAGTTGTTAGCATCAGAAACATCTGAGCGTCATGAGTCTAGGCTAACATCACAACGTGACAGACGAAGAGAGCTAATAGCGTCAGAAACACTTGAGCGTCATGAGTCCAGGCTAAGATTACAACGTAATAGACAAAGAGAGCTATTAGCGTCAGAAACACCTGAGCAACATGAGGCCAGGTTAACAGGACGGCGTGAGAGACGAAAGGAGTTAGAAGCTTCAGAAACACCTGAGCAACATGAGGCCAGGTTAACAGGACGGCGTGAGAGACGAAAGGAGTTAGAAGCTTCAGAAACACCTGAGCAACATGAGGCCAGGTTAACAGGACGGCGTGAGAGACGAAAGGAGTTAGAAGCTTCAGAAACACCTGAGCAACATGAGGCCAGGTTAACAGGACGGCGTGAGAGACGAAAGGAGTTAGAAGCTTCAGAAACACCTGAGCAACGCCACGACAGGTTAAATAACCAACGTGAGCGTGCACAGCAACGCAGAGCTGAAAATCATGTACAAGCGTTTGAAAATGCTATTAACACATCGTGTATACACGTTTGTGACATTTGCACGAAGCATTGTTATCCTAACCAAATTCATACTGTACGTTACAACACAGCTGCATTAGGATATCTACCTGCAGAACTGTCTTCAAAAACAACATTACTTTTATGTTCGCGCTGCCAAACACATGTGACCAGTAATAAAACAATAGCACCATCAAAGGCGTACTGGAATAATCTGGATCCAGGTTCAATACCAGATGAGATTCAAGCGCTGACGCAAGCAGAGCAGCGATTGCTGTGTAGAATCATCCCGTTTGCTAAAATCGTAAAATTTACTGGGCTATACGGGCAGTACCTACGGTTTCCGCGGACAAGCAGTGTTGTTTGCCCAAGATATCTTTGAGGTCAGTGAAAGATTACCTAATATGCTTCCAAGATCTTCCAGCCATGTAATAATGATGCACTGAATGAATTAAATAGAATGAGGAATATTCGGTAGACAATTTCACTAAATACTAAAAACAAGAAAATAAAAATCGGTAAAAAAACTTTTAAGTTAAACAGTTTTATTTTATGTGCACTGAAAACTACAAAATAAATAAATAGTTACTTACCTATCAACCTACGTTGGTGATCTCGGTCATTAATATCTCTGATGGTAGTGGTTGTCATAACATGAACCATGTCAGCGGCCGAAAGGCAGTTCATGAAAGAACACTAACACCAGGGTTTGCTTGGTAGGTAAACTAAGCAGCCCACACTATAACAAGTAGGTATTTTGACCTCCTAGTTCAGAAATATTTTAGTACTAGGCAGAATAGCTTTTAGGCATATTAGACTAAAATAAAAACGTGGGGCCCCTCTGAAATCATACCTATGGCAGAGCATATCTTATACTTTGGTAGATCATGAGCTCGGCGCGGCGTTCGCTGGTGAAGCCGTAACGGCTGGTTATTGTAGGTCAAAACCTCCAGTTACGATTATAGTAGTTTTTAGATTATAGTTAGTCGATTCAGCGGACCCTGGACTCCGGAGCTATGAGGTTTCGGATGCGACCGGGATAAACCGCTAGGATGATGATGATGACGATTATAATAAGTCGATGCAATCCACATTTAGTATAGTAGAAAGTAATACAGAAATATTTAATGGGCCCCACGTTTTTATTTTAGTCTAATATGCCTAAAAGCTATTCTGCCTAGTACTAAAATATTTCTGAACTAGGAGGTCAAAATACCTACTTGTTATAGTGTGGGCTGCTTAGTTTACCTACCAAGCAAACCCTGGTGTTAGTGTTCTTTCATGAACTGCCTTTCGGCCGCTGACATGGTTCATGTTATGACAACCACTACCATCAGAGATATTAATGACCGAGATCACCAACGTAGGTTGATAGGTAAGTAACTATTTATTTATTTTGTAGTTTTCAGTGCACATAAAATAAAACTGTTTAACTTAAAAGTTTTTTTACCGATTTTTATGCACGTTAAAAACGATTCAATACATGCAATCCTACGCTTGAACGGGCTAGCCCGCAGTCAACCTCATCTCTTATAATGTGAATAAGATTGCAAATAGCGGTTGGTACCTGTACGTTCGATCAATATACCTGTTTGACGTTTTTTTATGTACATGAAACTATAATTACGAAAAAATAAAATGATATGCAAGAGAATCTTGTGTTTAGCATATTAAATACACACAACAGTTTGAAAGGAGAAGACGCAACTTTATATCCAATGTTAGTCCGAGAAAGTACTACATTGTACCGATTAGCCAAGCAGTAGTGCATTTACATTGCTGTGTCTGTAAGTCTTTCACATTCCTCTATATAAGGTGTCGGCTTTCTTGACTGTTCTCCCCATGGAGGGTCGGTAGAGTTTGAACAGGCATCAAACTTATCGATAAGTACGCGTGACCTTATGTTTTGAATATTATTGACGTTTCCAAGCCATCTCTTTATGAATTCTATGGAAATAAAGTTTTTGACTTTGACTTTGAAGAAAAAGTTCTTTTCAATTTGTAGAATCCATTCTGCCATCTTAAAATAAAGTTATAAAAACCAAACCTTTACATATTCTGTATGATATATCATACGAGTATGTCTGAAACGAACACAAGGTAATTAAATAATAATATGTTGAAAAAAAACACATTTATTGTGGACTACTTCTCCAAAAAGTAGTTTCATTAAATTTAAATAAATTCATAAAAATCTTCAGATTATTTAAATATCCTCTCAAAAGTGTCATAAGGAAAAGCACGGTACTATTTTTTGTCCCGATACCTAAATCATTTCTATCAAACTAAGTTAAATAAGTAAGGTTAAAACCCTTTTCAATATTCAATTTGACGCCCCGTGGGGCCCGCTTGCAGTCGCCCCATGCCACATAATATGAACGAAATTGCGACGGAGTTGAAACGGAGCAAAATTGAGAAAGATTTCAAGAACGAAATCATTTAAGGCCGACTGTCGAGGGCGGAAATCCGTCATACGGTACGGAGGCACAAAAGTATAATTAGATTCCTTGGGTCGCTACTTTTGCTGAGCAAGAATTTGAGCTGTTTTTTATTTGACTTTTAAATGTTTATTGGGTTCGGAATCGCTGGGGACGTTTTTTTATTTGGGCTTGTGGTTCGACAAAGTGTTTTTGTTAATTTTTTGTCTGTCACGGATGTTTGGTTTGGCTCGCTACATTTCTATGATATTGCAAGGCAATGAAAAGCCTTTTAGAATTAATTTTGACGGATGTTTGTTCCATAGACTCTGCATTAGAGTAATTGTGAGTGCATGAATTAAGAATGCAAAATGAAAATATTAAATGCAGAAAAGTTTATTTTGTAGAGTTCTACTAGAGATATATTATTATTTTCTGTTATGGAGCTCAGTTAAAGGCCTCGTATTACATTTGAAGAGGTATTACAAGCCAGTGAAATAATAAACATTCGACATTTTTCATTTTCCTTTCCTGGACTCATAAGCTCTATGCCGTATGATTGAGATATTGCATTGTTTCGGAACAAAGGTTTACGTAACAAGAAATTGGCTATCATCTATAATTTTGTTACTACATTGCTATACATGGTATGATATCAACAGTTTATGTACGGGCTATATTTTTCCTGTATTATTGTGCCTTTCACTACTAGTGAGTACATTGGTGCCGGTTGATCTAGAAATCTCTTTTGACCGGCCTTACTGTTCAGTAGTATATTATCTTCTGTGCTGAAGTTCGTGGGTTCAAATCCCAACCAGGCCAATCTTTTATATATATTTTTTATGAGAGATAATTGATGGAACGAGCTAACGGTCTACTTTATTTTAAGTGGTAACCGCCGCCCATAGATAACAGCAATACAAGTCAAGTTCTATCCAACAAAGTCCGAGATAACACAAGTCGTATTGCAATGCGTTCATCACCACGAGACGAGATGTTAAATCTCATGCGCCTGCAATTTCACCGCCACCCACTCTTTTCCACCGAAACACAGTAATACGGGTGCATGAGATTAACATCGAATTTGAAGCGGTGGCAGTACCGACTTCTATGGGTGAATTAGCACAAGTTCTACTGCTACTTTGGGTTGCTCCTTTCACACCACGCGGGGGACACATGTAGGGATGTGTGAAATGTCCATCAATATTTATTTATTATCGTATTATTATTTTTTATATACATACGTAATATATTTCCATAATATATCACAGACATCTGTCAAGTGCACGAAATGATCCCTTTTGATGCGCGCCTCAATCCTTTCGCCACCATTTCTCGATGGAACCCGTGACTCAAATAGTATACTAGTAGAGTCTGGTTCCTCATGTGGACTTACGTACCTATAGGTACCTACATAGCCAGCTCATCGAACAGAATTTTCCGGAAATTTGCGTCTTCACGCAATCGCCAGACATCTTTTCGCCAATCTTAGACTTTCTCTCACTACGTCACATATGTGCAAAGTGCTCACTTGTCTTTATTTATGACCTGCCATTCTCTGGTAATATATATTTTGTTCCGAGAGCTCTCATAGCGTTAATACGTGATATTAAGGGCAAAGGATTGGCCAGATTTCGGATAAAAGTATCTTTCGTGAGGAAATATTGTTGAGATAAACAAAGAGAAAAGAAAAATAGCGGTGAAAATAGATTTTTGACCTTTTGATCCTTAAGTTTGTGTAAATATATATCCACAGAATTTGTACTGGATTTAGGTGATGTTATCAAGTGATTGGGTAGTCCAGGGTCGCCGAATAAAGTATTCTGTTTTTGATAATTGGTTGTGTATTTACTTAAAGTTGCTTTAGTAGCTAATACAGACAACGTTATATTTAAAAAAAACTAAAATTGGTGACAAGTTAAAGAAACAGCAACATTTAGGGGGATCTAAAAAGGCCAAGTTTCTACTTTACATAAAAAAAGCAAGAAAATTCCTATTTGACACGTAAATTTTCTAAGTGAAAAACTCAATAATGCAAGCCTGGATTTATCCACTGACCTTTTATTTCATTGCATGTAAACATTTTTGCATGCCTCTATGGTTAAAAAGGAACATACCATTTCTGTTCAAGGTTGAACTTTATGGTATGTAATACTAAACGCTATTTAAAATTTAATTCATAGATCCTGTGCTTCCTGTATTAACAAAAAAAATACTATAATTATGTCATATATTATTTCAGACATTTAGTATTTGCATAATCAAGGGATAATCTTTTAAAATCAAATGTACCCCACGGATATATGTAGAGGCTGGTACGGATAAGAAAACGTGTTTCACTATTAAATCAAGGTGTTTTAATTAAAACTAATGTTTATACCTGTTATAACAATCGTAAGGTGATCCGTATTCCTGAGACAGATATCGATGTGTTTGTGTAATTATGTTGGACCGATGCGTTTCCACTGAACTATTGAATTTCAGTCTAATGACTGTGATCTGGATATTGCCTGCAATATCAGAACAATTATAATTGATATCTGAAGTTTGGCAGAAGCAAATCTGACAGAAAACAGATTCCATTGGTTAATGTGCATTCTAGTAAGAGACACTTTAAGTTAAATGGCATAATATGTATTATATATATTATAAATATTATATCAGTTGTCTGGTTCCCATGATACAAGCCATGCTTCGCTTACATTGGGGCTAGATGGCGTTGTGCGAAATGTCCACCAATATTTCTTACATTTATATACACTGTGTTTGTATTTATGAATATAAAATAATTATATTATAGTATATTTTTTTTACCAATTACTTATGGTATTATTATTGATTTATTTGTTTTTAAAGTTTTGTAATATATTGTGTATATTATTAAATTGTCTCCACTCCTTTTCCGGGCAAAATCTAAACGGACAATTTCAACTTTGTTCAAAGAAAATGAAAACTATCGATTGTGTATAATCGTTTCATTCGTTCAAAAAGAAATAATACGTACTTAAGGTCAAATTCCATTTTGCTCAATTCATTTACAACTAATTTTGCTCTTTTGTTCTAAGTCCATCTTAAAAGCTTTAGAACCTTGTACGAGTAATCTAATTTGGGGCCATTTTCAGGCGCTAAATGACTAATTTAAAATCGATTTGTACCGAAACAATTAATCTTCGTTACTAGGCCGGTTCGTTTTTACAACTGAGCAAGGTTTTCATTATGTATAAACTGAGCGATAAGCGTTTAATTGTATCAATGGCTCTCTCGAACTAGTGCTGTGAAAGGATTCGAGAACATTGATTATTGTATGATTACGAATAGTCATTATATGAATAAAAGTTTTATTAAAGTATTTTTTACATTGGTTTGATTTTGATTATACTTGTATTCTATTCGAGTCACTGGTCTCGAACCAGGGTGGTGAAAGGATTTTAAGTGCGCCTTGAAGAGGCTCTTTTCATGCACTTGACACTTGATTTTTTATTTCTAGGACATGTCGGTTCTACCACGATGGTTTCCTTCACCGTTTTGAGAACGTGGTATTGCACATAAATTTTTCAAGCGAAAAACTCATAGGGTCACGTCGGGAACCAGATACCTCTGCATTGAAACTCGGGGTTATTACCACTAGGCCACCACGTTTTCGATTATACCATAACTGACTGACCCTTTCATTCAGTAAATTATGTTTTTAATTTAGTGAACTATGTCTTCGTTTGCTAGGAGTTTGATATTTGGCAAACTGTGTCACTTATCGATATAATCTAAATAATACATCTCTAACTGGAAGTTTAAGCTGAGTTGTTCGCGTGAAAGCATTTTTGACGTCTACTTCACACGATTATGTAAACCGCTGTGAAATGAGGCCCGTTTTAATTCTGCACACACTATATGGTGAACCAAGCGTC
Organism: Chesias legatella; assembly: GCA_947359385.1. NCBI lineage: Eukaryota > Metazoa > Arthropoda > Insecta > Lepidoptera > Geometridae > Chesias > Chesias legatella. The sequence goes on along the minus strand of OX375769.1, from coordinate 9,670,481 downwards.
ATATAGGTATATCTATAGTATTATGTATATATAGTATAATGTATTTATAGTATTATGTATGTATAGTTTGCGCAAGTACTATGACATCTTAATCCTTTCTACACTAGTTTGGGATACCTAGATACCAAATGCCGTTTCCTAGAGCTTCTAGCAAATGTAGCATACTAGTAGTGTTACAGTTTCAACGTACGTCAATCAGCCGAACAAACAAAAGCCTCCGCCCAGCTCATTACTGACAACGAAATCTTAATCAGTTTTGTGAAACATTAACTCTCATCATGTTTCGGTACAAAAGCTAATTATTTTGTAACCGATCGCGATTGGGTTCATCAGTTTAAAATTAATTTCGGTTTTAATTTAATGAGAGAACTTGAACTTTTAAGCTGACAAAAACTCATGTTCAACACGAATTTCCTGTTTTCAGTATTATTCGAATACATTAAAAAAAATGTGTGTAGAAAAATTCATCTAAATTGATATATGTATTCAAAATATATTATAACGTTATTGTATATATACGTGTAATAAACCATTATACACTGCCTGATTATGGTGAAGAAATTTTGAACACACACAAATCATCAAACAAAATCTTGTTCGCTTATAGACTTCAAATGTCAATATAGATTTTTATTTTCACAAATGCCTGTTTTCTCATTTTCAAATCAAAAGATTCTCACCTTAAACAATCGAATTCTTAGCCAACAAACTTCCCGAACAAAAGTACTTTTTCAGTTTAATTACCACGCCCATACAGTCGCCCACACAAATCTGTATGACGCGGGACGTGTTAATCTAATTAACGCATCTGTCCTCGTTCAGACGCACGGTTTCATTAATCACTGTGCCAACGACTGTACAGGCTTAATCAGGCTCCGCAGCTGTCTTCGCCTGAAGTGTATTGCAATTTCTTCTGCTTTGTGCGGTGAGGGTATACAGACATAAACCTTGTAAAAGGGTGCTTGGTGGTCTTTTGAATGAGACTTACGAGTTTTATTTCTCTTGCTGAAGGATATAAGAATTAAATGGCCTTATAGCTCAGTTGGTTAGTAACCCTACCTTCTGCGCTGTAGGTCGTGGGTTCGATCCCCACTCAGGACAAACATATATGTGAAATTTGTAACATTCATGTTTGTTCTGTGTCTGGGTGTTAATATGTTTAATGTATGTGTTTACAAAAGAAAAGTATATAAGTATTATATCAGTTGTCTGGTTCCCATGATACAAGCTATGGTTAGCTTACTTTGGGGCTAGATGGCACTGTGTGAAATGTCCACCATTATTATTATTATTATTATATTTTATAGCTCTGACAACGCAAAAAATCTCTAGTCATGGAGATATCAACAAGAATTCATGTGACTATAATAATAATAGAATTGGTAGACCTCTCACACAGCGCCATCTAGCACAAAACTAAGCAAAGCTTGTATTAGGGTAGCTTGTAGGTACTCAGTTAACTGATACCATGATAATACTTTTTGTAAATTTACATACATATAACCCAGTCACAGAAGGAAAATCTACGTTACTCACACAAATATTTTGCCAGGATGGAAATCGAATACACGACCTTTTAGTAACTTCCCTACGCAACTAAGTTTCACAACTAGTTTACTACTGAAGAATTTTTATTTATGTTGGTAGCTAGTTAAGATGATACCAGTTTTAGTTCTAAGATGTGAAAATAGGTGTTGTTAAGAGTAATTAATTGCCTTGACATCAATATAAAACATTAGGCAAATATTGTTTTGCTTGTAACGCGCCTTTAGATGTTATATTGCATATAAATTGAACTTCACAAATTTATAATGAAACCTTCACGTGTTTCTGATATCGTTTTGCGCACTAAAGCTATTGTAAACCAAACGGCACTTTGTTCACAGGCGACCTTAAGTGATCGTGAGTTAGATACATTAATGCGTTTGCTATTAGTATAAATGGGGGGCCCTTTTGAAAACAAAGGAACTTTCCCGTTTAAGTGTACTTTTGTTCGGGTTGTTTAAGAGGATGAACGCACACTAAACGTTGGATTTTCAGATAGTTTTAATGACTGTACAATTCCGTTACAAAATTACAAACCTATCTTTGTAATGGAGTCGGAAGATACCTTTGAATTCACTAGCTATCACGCCACTCAGTTGTAAGGACCTCAAGTTTCAATCCGAAGATAGCTGGTTGAAATAGTGACGTGAACAAGGAAGTTTTTACACTTGAAACATTTCGTGAGAAAACCGACAGGTCGTAGAACCCAAAATTGGCGCTAAATGTTTTCACCGAAACTCCTTCTCACTGTCAAACTTCCTCACTATTATATTTCGATACAATCCTTTATGAAATCATCCATATCGTAAGTGACTTATCTATTTTGCACAACTATCTTGCTTCATCATCAAAGTATTGATGAAAATCTGAAATAAAAAAAATCTAGGTTAAGTTGTGTTTATAATAAAACTTACAAAAAAACTTTACTTTTGGGTAAAAAAATAGTTCTATCTTTCAAGTAAAAGTGGAAAATTAATTATGGAATGTTTCACACTTAAAATAATAAATAACTGAGAAAGTTTAACTAAAGAGTTTAGACTAGCGGACCCGATAGACGTTGTCTTGGAACTCGATCAGAGCGCCACCTATCGGGTCCAATTATGAATTTAAACCTACTCAAACACTCACATAAATTTCATCAAAATTGGTCGAGCGGTTTAGGAGTTCAGTGACACATACGTACAGGAGAATTACATATTTCTATTCGTAACATATTCACACAAGCAAGTTTGTTTTCTAATGTCCATTAAATATACTCTAAACCAGATTACATAACAAATAGCAACGTGTAATGAGTTTTGGTAAAGTCGTACACAACAGACCTTATCGCAATATCTTACCTCGTTATTGCAGCAATATTTCCATTCAAGTTTTCGCCAAAACGGAAACATATTCACCGAGAAAATTCCTCAACACAATCCTCCAAGTGATTGACCTCACGCGCAACAATTCCAACCAAACTCAGTAAAATAAATTTCATTTCCCACAAGGGGCGACAAAAGTTGCACATCATAAACAGACAAAGGTAACAATGGCTTAAGTACACTCCACAAAGGGTTTACAATGGAAAGAAATAAATGACGAGTTTATCTCGGTGCGAAATTACTTGCTTAGTGACTTTGTTTGTGCTTCACCCGTACGTTGCTCTGAGGACAACTATGACAATGTTGTGACATTTAAAACGACATACAGACAGATAATATAGAGTATTCATTTTTGCATCAACGTGCTTATTTTTACTTAAACATTGTTCAATTGAAGAGACAAAATAAATGTTTATGGTTTGAATTAGTCCGTTACTGAAATCAAATCTAAGAAAAAAAAAGCCTCCTTTAGTGGTTTTTTTTTTGCTGTTCTGCCCATGGAGGGTCGGATAAGTTTTGAACAGGCGTCAAACTTAGTGATAAGTAAATAATAAATACCCATTCTTTTTTTTTTCTTTTTATAAGTACACGTGACCTTGGGTTTGGAACGTTATTGATGTTTCCAAGTCATTTCTTGATGAATTCTATGAAAAAAAGTTTTTGCCTTGGACTTAACTTTGACTATGAAACTTATTTCCATTAATCCATCAAATTTTGATGTTACCATGTGTGTTTCAATTTATTAAAATGGTTTTTACAAAATAAGTATATTTATACTTTATGATTAAGTTTATAATTTTATCTTGGTTCTCACTTGCCAACCGTGACAACAAACAAGTTTGGATGCCCCAATAATATTATGGAGAATTGTATATCACTCTGAAGGATTCAATAAGGTATTCCATCTAATTACTGACAATCGTTATGGAATTTGTTAAACAATCGATTCACTTACTTCACAACAATATATAGACGAAACATAAAAAATACGGAATACATGACCAAAACATAAGAAGCTCAACTGGGAATTACATGCAAATATAAAATGGCCTCAATTTTCTACCTTACATTACATGTAGAAAACAGAGCTCATTCATCAGAAGGCAATGCGAAAGGATGGCGGTGTTACGTAGCTGGAATTGTAAACCGAGGTTTTTCTTTAAGACATTTTATTGGTACCAAACTGTCGAAAAATAGCATCTCTAAATATTTTATAAAGAAACCGAGTCTTATTTCTAGACTGTAGGAAGTAGGTCAAAAGATGGCGGAAACGGTGCTTGTGACACATAAGCACGTAAAAAGCCTTTGTCATAAAGCGCAGCATAATTTTCCGTAAGATGAAATGTAGCTAAAAATACGCTGAATCGTTTTATAACTTGTTTTGAAGGGGTACAAAGCTCTCTTCTGAGCTACCGTTTAAAGAAAACACGGAAACCAAAGCACGGTTGTAGGGCAATGATAAGCTTGCTACCTACCTTCACGTTTAAAATCTGCAAACAATTACATAAACCTAGAATCATAAATCCAAATAGTGTATTAGTTAGATTTGATATTATAGGATGATTTTGGTATATTGTTCTAGATTTTAAACTTGCGAAATAAATAAATATCTATATTAAATAAATATTGGTGGACATTTCACACAGCGCCATCTAGCCCCAAAGTAAGGTAAGCATGGCTTGTATCATGGGAACCAGACAACTGATATACATACATACTTATATACTTTTCTTCTGTAAATACTAGTACTGCCACCATGCCCATTTCTGCCGCTAAGCAGTAATGCGTTCGCGTTACTATTCCGGTTTGAAAGGTGTGGTTGCCGGTGAAATTACAGGCACATGAGACATTCCACCTACACGTCTCAGAGTTACGGGCGCATACGATGCGACTTGGGTCTTGTCGTACCTAGTAGGGGAGGCCCCAAGTCACATCGGTTGTTATGGACCGAGGTTACCACTTAACACCAAGTGGGCCGTCGGCTCGTTCCGTAACTGTATTACATTAAAAAAAAAACATACATATAATACATATTAACAGCCAGACACAGAACAAACATCAATATTACAAATGTCACACAAATGTTTGTACTGGGTGGGAATTGAACCCACGACCTACAGCGCAGAAGGCAGGGTTACTACCAAATGAGCTATGAGGCCTGTCAATAATAAACACGTAATAAAAGCTTCAGGTCGATGTTTTGTCCGCGTGGCTCAAAGATTAAGAGTAACCTACTTGTTTAAAGTTTTAGCTAAATAGTCACAAGGTATGTGAAAGAGGCACAAACAAACGAACATTTAGAGTTGTACACCTTAAAAAATAGAAACGTATTCAATCCATCACGACAGACAAATACAGTGAAAATAAAATCGCCAGACAACTCTATTAGATTAGCAATCACGAAATCAATCTGATACAATCCATTTGACGGAGGTATTGACGTATCTCAGCAATACATTTTATGAGGATTGCCCTCCGCACAGCTTTCATAGATCAGCTTGCTCATAACACTAGAGTTATATTTTTAATTGAACGGTTATGTAGCGAGGGAAGAGCATAACTTTAAAGTTATGCGCCTCGGAAAATGTTTTCGAAGCAGTACGAGTAAATAGCCGATGTCCAGTGTTTCACACCTGTTATTTGGTACAACATTTATGTGACTTGCATACATAAACTCACACATTTATCTATGAAGTTCCTTCAGGCACATTTCACCTTGTGCGTTACTCTATCGTGGAAACGTAGACGTGATGTGGGGTGAGTTGTCACCGCCATTGTTTTCTCATGAATGACTCGGCTAACACTGTCTTCCAGTTATTCATTTCTCAATACCCGACAGCCAGGCCAAATCTAAATCCAACGAAAGTTCATTGTTACAAAAATAAGAAAAGTGATAAAATAATTTGAGCACTATAGCTTCAAATGTACAAACTATTCACATCTAAGCTGTTATTTATTTTGTTTGTGATATTTCCAGTGTTTTTCTGCGATGTCGTAAGTCTTTTTAGTAACATATTACGAAGAGTGACTTAGTAATAGTCCAGTAGAATAGCCCGTAGGTATCCTATGATTGATTAGACACGAATGCCATATTTAAAGAAAGAAAGAAAGCTTTATTTGTAGCTATTAACAATACATATAACACAACACTGTAGATACTTAAATTAATAACTTATAACGTTAGAACATTTATGAAACTTAAAGCTACAAAATGGCGTCCGACTCAGCATTATGTTGTAATAGCCGTAGGCTACCACAACGCTGATTGTTCATTTCAGTCTATGGTTTTCTTGGTTCTATGGTTTCGTTTCAGTTTGGAGGGTTATAACATATTCTAGTCTGTTTCTTTGCCCATGTGGTAACTATATATAATTTTTCTGTATTGTAACACTTAAGCGACTGCAAACTTAGGATAATCAATGCAAAATTAACTCATTTCTTTTGTAGGTTTCTTGCTTTGTTGAAGATATAATGACTTAAAATTATTGTCATACATAAATAATCCCAATAAATTTATCCGTGTGTGGATCATGGTTTTAATAAATTGCTTTCTAAAATTGACGACGAATCTCGTTGCAATTGCGTTTCATTGTGTGTTGTGGGCTTACACGTTTATTTTCCTGCGATACTGTACTGAATAGAATATTATTTGACACACACAGTTTACTTTTAACATTAACGAACAGAAAAGAAAAACTTATGGGTAGTTTGAAGTTGTATAATTAAAAAAACATTATTCATGGCCGTTTATTAGTATTCATTTAATTAAGGGAAATGTTGACGACATTTGCTCGCAATGATTCATCAAAAATTGCTCATGGTGTTGGGACACATAATTATTATAAGGCCGAAACTCAAGACGAATACAGATAAAAATAACATATAGAGACGTAAAGACAATTATTATGAACGCACATGGATTAACACCGTTTCTCTGAAGGAGTCAGCAGATTCGACTCCTAATAGATAATTTTTACCTTAGTTATACTATCATGAAAGCACAGACATGATATATGTTGAAATAATTGCCACTATTGCTCTGGCACACTTACCTTTCACTTTCTTCAAGACAATCGTACCTTAATAATCCTGCACCGTGGATATCTCTTATACTAACAGAACTTAGGCCGAAGGTTCTGTTACTAATATTGGTTGACGGTTTTTCATTGGATCCTATGTAACCACGACTATCAGGTAAAGAAAAAAAAAATGTGAAGATACCGGCATGGTCTAAAACTATAAAATTCACGACATGTGACATCTAACAAGCCGAATGGCGGTATTCTATAGTAAACTTCTGCAATGACGTACGACTTACCCTTCTAACTTACTTTATCTCTTCGTAATTTGTTTTGCTGCTTGTAATTGCAAAAGATCACATATTCCGAATTCATAATTATTTTTTACATTGAATAAGCTTCTGAACCTTTTACCCGAATACTGTTTATTTCAGAGCCGAAACCGAATACCCATCTGAGAGATTTGCGGTAAGGCTCTAGCCGGGAATGATTGATGTCCTATAAATAAATTAGCTTCGCAACTTGTTAAGCTTTTCTGATTTTGAATTGAATAATGGCGGTGTGGTGTATCTTCGGTGATAATGGGTATTTTTATGTTGACGTCATACTTCTTCGGTTTTTGATAGATGCTAAAGTGTAGATTGAAAAATTATAAAGATCAAGGTCGACAGAAAACTTATGATAATTTTACACATCCAGAGTTTTTTTTTTTATACTGACGTATTCATTATTAGTCGTGAGCTTTTATTGAATACATTCGCAGAAGTATATTCGCCACGGAAAACAAAACTGATTAAATCAGTATCCAGAAAAATATTATTTGTGAGAATGTGTCCTCACCTTACTAGTTATAAAACTAAAGTACTAATTTCACACTTCATTCAATTCATAAAAATTTTGCTAATGACTTTTTGGTAGCTAATGGAAGTATTAAAACTGGAGAAAAGTACCCTGAGCGCTCAGCTATTACACAGTCTAAAATAGTTAATTAGTTGGTAATATAAATTTTACAGTATCAGGCATTTATTCTTTAAAGTTTATCCTCTTATCATCATAGAATATTATGCGTTATGTGCGAGATGAAGATATTAAATACTTCCTTGAAAAAAGTGTATATACTATGTTTTTTATGAAAATACCAAACCATGAGCATCATCGTTGATAAATAATTAGTTTTCATTATTTATTTTTTATTGTATAATTTAACGGTTACACACTAACTTCTTCACTAGTTCTCGTGTCGCACGGAGATTGGACGAATGAAGATACACAACACTTAATCCAACATTCGAGAACTTATGCCTCCCATACTGTATGCCCCAGCCGGGGATGGAACCCGGGACCTTTCGCATTACAGGCAGTTCTTCACTACTTCAATTTACCTTTCAAATATAAGGCGGTCAGTAAACCAGAACTTAAGTTGATTATCTATACATATAATAAAATTCTAGAAAAGTGGTGTCTGTACAATGGAAATATATAAAAAAAAAGTAGCAGGGGTTGTTATTATATCGATGCCGAACCCGAAATTGTAATTATTTTTTTTTTGTCTGTTTGTCTGTTTGTCTGTTTGTCTGTGTGTTTGTGCACGCTAATATCAGAAACGGCTTATTCGATTTAGATACGGTTTTCACTAATATATTGTAGTAAGCTTCACTTAACATTTAGTGTTTATTTCATGTCAATCGGTTCATAAATAAAAAAGTTATGTCAATTTAAAGAATCACGGCGAACATTTTTAACGTACAGAGTACGTACTACACGCCTCGCGCCTGAGCGTCCGTGGCTATATAAAGCGCGCTGAGAGACGCGCCGCCCGCTGCCATAAGGATTCAGTTATTCAAAATATGCTGCCCGAAAAGTCACTATTCCACGCGAACGAAGTCGCGGGCACAGCTAGTTTTATAATAAATATTCAGCAAGAATCAAACTTCTCAATACCAATTATTCAATCAAATTCAGTCTCAACTATTAAAAACTTGATTAATTACTTTTAAGTAATTAATAGCACTTTTAATCTTAAATAATTTGAAAGCTGTGCTGCGCCACAGTCTGTAATAGGCCATCCAGTACTTTCTGATCTAGGTTATCTACATTTAAGAATATTTTTATACAATATATAGTACAGGTATAAGGGACATCGAATGAAAGGAATTTTTGAAAACACTGAATTTATTTACACATGATAAATACTAAATTAGAATTAATTGTAAATGATGGTGTCGAGTGATTTGAATGCGGAGTGACTGCCCCGCGCTCTGAATACATGCGTTCACACGGAATCCGCTTATAATGGTTATGTGCTTTGTGAACCGAACAACAGGTATGTGGATTAAGAACTGAAATGAGTGAGACATTAATATGTTGCGAGCAAATAGATCTATCGGCATTAATAATAACCGGTGCACATGGGTTTAGTCAAACTTGACTTGATTTTGCATAACTCTGTCCCTTTCTGTAGTTCAGAATTAATTTATTAGAAAGAGTCTAATAGCTTTCTAAGATTCTGAGTTATGTGAAAATACGTGCAGTTAGATGTGATCCAATCCTAAATACAAACATTTCAATCATAAGAAGAAATCAATAAAATGAATAGTTATTCAAAGCTGTGTTGTGTCATATTTGGGCATGTGTAGTGTTCGCCCGGGGAATCAATTTTTTTTTTTTTTTTTTTTTTTTTTTTTTTTTTTTTTTTTTTTTTTTTTTATTGGTTCACTAAACTGGACTACTTTCTGAGCTGTTCTTAGAGTTTATAGAAAAAAACAATTAAAGTAACAGAAGGTAGTGTACGGTAGTGCCTTGAGATGACAGATTAAGTAATGAAGTAGGTACTGCATTTTTCCATTACGGTTTGTTCGGTTGAAATCACTGGTACATGGGAAGTTCCATCTTCAGTTCTCTGAGTGACAGGGCAGTGCGATGCAATTTCAAGTAATTATATTCAAATTCAATAATGCCCTACGTTAATTGTTAATTGGGGTAATAAAACCTACTTAAGGGCAGGCACTATATCAGCATTGCCTCTGATATTTAAGGGTCCAGAGGCGATGTTGACCACTTCTCATCAGGTGGTCCGTCAGCTAGTCTGCTTGTTTTAATATGGAAGTCTTCAAGAGGAGAGTGAATAGATTCCTTCTAGGCAAGCATGCTTCATCGTAGACCACATCGTCACTTAACATCAGGTGAGAATGTGGTCAAATGCTTGCCTATCCCAAAAAAAAAGTGGTATTCTTCGCCAATCAGAATATTAAAACGACTTTGATCTTCGTTCCATACTTAAAGATCAGAATGTCATCTCATCGCGACCCGGAGACACTTAATGATACATTTAATGTGCTTGTAATTTCTTATTCATTTTCAAAGTGGAGCATATCATCGAACGCGAATGCATTACTATGAACTTCTGCTTGGCGGTGGAAACAAACATGATACCAATACTTTCCCCGACTAATTGTATAACTCTGTTCCTGCAATCTTCCTTACTGCTGTAAATATGAGCTAGTTAATAATAAAACGTAATATTATATTAACGTAATATATATTCAGTATAATATGTTATACTGAATTTTTAAAATTGAAAATTTATCGCTTTGTTTGAGTATGGAATTTTGGCTGCAAATACAAATACTTCTATTTGGATTATTAAATAGATAGATAGATAAACTCTTTATTTTACACCAAAGAAAGAAGGACAAATTTTACAAAGAAAATACATTATAAAGTTAGTATAAGTTAGTAAAGATAGTATAGTATAAATAAAGACGCAAAATGTGCATCATCACCGAAGTTTATATATATATATGTATAAAATAAATATCTACAAGACAAATCGTCAAGAATTTTTAGGTTAATTTAACAATATCAAATCCTTACTATGCTGATAGATCTGGTTTCTAGCGCTCTCCCTTATAATGTAAAGATGAAAAATGTTTTAAGTTATTAAATAAATAAAATAACTTACATAATATTTTCATTTCTCATTTACCAGAAGGCACACTTTGTAGGTGGTATAAAACGAAACGACCTTTCATTCCATTTTAAATCTGCGTATTTTTGCCGTATTTAACCCCATTCTTGTAATTTTGGACGCTTAAATACATTTTGGACTTTTATTAATATCGTTTTCTCGACGCATCAGGCCCAAATGACATAACCTTGATGACGTCATTACAGCATTATTTACATAATCGTCCCTCACTCCCCTTTTGAGGAAACAACCGCAAGAATGTTGCTCTATTTTGTGACCGCTAGGGTCCAGACTCGAATGACATTTTAGGATTATATCTTGGTCTGAAATGGGTTTCGTTGGTGAAAGCCCTATATTAAGATACTTTAGAAGGAAATTATGGGGTTAGATAGTAGGTAGTTGTAATTCCCGAATCATTTGCGTGAAATTCTCAGTTTTACTTTACAGTAATATAGACCAGGAAGGGATCCGCTAAAATGTTCTTGAATGGATCCCAAATTAACATGGATTCTCTTCGCAATGATAAGTATTATTTGAAGGGTAAAAGGTCAACGGTTTTTTACAAATTTTGAATACCAACTGAAACAAAGAAAGTACTAGCCATACCATCTATACAAATAAATAAAATTGGAGTGTCTGTTTGTAATATTAAAATAACCGTTTTTTACTAAGTGCATATGGATGTACACACGGTACAAATAACAAAACAAATTTAAAAAAAAAAAATCTGGCTTTCTGTCTGTTTGTTCCGGCTAATCTCTGAAATGGCTGGACCGATTTTGACGGGACTTTCACTGGCTGATAGCTGATGTAACAAGGAGTAACTTAGGCTACTTTTCCTAGGGGTAAAATAGGAGAGCGGGATAAAACCGAATTCCACGCGGACAAAGTCGCGGGCAACAGCTAGTATTTTAATACATGCCAGTGTCCTGAAAAAAAGGATGCATTTGCATGCACTTCAAACACATTTTTCAAGCTCACTGGTGCATTTTAAGATTTGAACCAACTACCTCTGAATGTCTCGGGGTCTTTATTATGTGTCATCACGTTCTCTGTATGAACCTGTATGCATTATCTATCTGGTTATTTGCAAATTATAATCAAATTACGCGTAGAAAAAAAAATATAGTCATTGTTAAATGCCGATTTTATTATTATTTAGATTCAACGCATAAACAAAAAAAATGGCCATATTTATGGTCATTTGACTATATAAACGGTTCAGACCTTATGAAAACGCTCAAACTCAAAAGGCCAATACAGCATTTTTTTGGCGTTGGCGTAAGTATAATGTTTTAATACACGCTTTTTATTTGTAAATTCACTCAAATACTGTGAGTCTCTGCATATCGTGTGTCAAAGCTAGCGTTCTCTGTTTCATTTCTTACTATTTTTGTAAACGGTCCCTTAGGAAAAAATCTAAGTCATGAGTTCTTAATATACGCCACTGCTCATAAAATATTTTGAACCATTTATTTTCTGCCTCATTATAGTAACCACGACGTTTTGTACACGACCAACCTCACAAATAGTACTAGCTAATTAATATGAAATTAATTAAAAGCCTGTGTACGGTTTCCCCTTTATTCCGATAGAGGCCCTTGAGAAAATGGTTCCTAGCTATAACTTATATCTAACTCGGATTTTTTTACCCAGAAACCGGTAAAGTAGCGTAAACATTTACTTAGTATTTTCTTATTGTTTAATAAATTATTTCGAGCTTCTTTGGTGTCAAACGTAGATTGATAGATTCATGTCTATCATAATTTTAGTAGTAGATTTTGTCTATTGTCTGTCGATATCAAGTGAAAAATGCAAAACAGCGAAACGGGAGTAAAAAACTATCTAGTGTTGATTTGAATTCTCTTTTGCATATTCCTGTAATGTTGTCAAAGCATTTCAGTATAAAAGGTATGAGTGAAATATGACCAATCTCATAAGTAAATAAATAAATTTATTTATTCAACAAAGTAACATTGACAAAATTTTCCTAGTTTCAATTTAAAAAATATATATATCAAAATAATGTTCTTACCAAGTCCAATAAAACTTGTTATTTACCAAATCTTTCATAAAAACCAAAGAGCTGGACCACTGTCCCGAAAGTTCGGAGGAAAAGCAATTCTGAAGAAACAAATAACACTAACACAGGAACATATAAGTTTTTGTTACGCGCCTGGGTCCCCGAAAATACTTTTTGCTTTATTACAGCCACCCAATAACTCAATTTACAGTAAACTGTAAAAATATTCGCGAAAACAAACACATTCGGGGCACGGTTCGTGTATATAGCTGGGTAACTATCTTTGCCACATTAGTAGTAGGGATTAATATCAATCCCTACTACTCACATTAGTAATTAATATGGATATTTATTTTGGTTTAAAGCTAACAAACCCAAAAGGAACATGTTTATATTTATTTATAGAAAACTCAAGAGATTTTATATTTTTTTTCATGTCTTTGCTCTAGTGTATCAGTTCTCTCTCTAGTGTTCTAGTTCATGATTTTGGATAAAAACAAGAGTTAGTTACTTTCCGATAAATGAAATACAACAAAATAAGTCATTCCATTGTTCCGTTCCTGTGTGAACATTTAAAAAATACCATCGCTTTCATAATATTATTAGGGTTAACGCTTGCTTTGGGTTTTGAATTTTCCTTGAATATTTTGTGTGAGTTGTGTTCCTTTTATGAGCTGTGTGTTTAAGATACAAACTAACAACAAAGTTCGCAAAGCAAACAAGATTATTTGTTTATCCTTTTGTTAGTAAAGTTTACAAGTCATATTTGTCGGCCTTGGGTATTAAATTTCATAGATGTTTGTTTCTTTTAACGAAAATATATTATGTGAAGAGCTGTGTGACATGTTCATATTGTGTACACAAAACGTGACCAGGATAAAAACTAAGCAATTTTCGAAAATAAAAATTATATACCGGTACCGGTAACATTTTGCCCAAATCGCATCAGTAAGCAAAGCTAGTTCTCGCGTTTGCATGGAGCACGGGTTTCCGAAAGAGATAGCTGTGTATGCTTCCTATAAGGCAGATTTTCCTTGGTCGCATCCCAAAGGACACAAAATGCTGGGCATTAAGGCTGCAGCAAGCTCGTATATGAAAATAGTAATTCGTGACTAAGAAGGTGGTGATATTTTGAAGGATATACACTTCGATCTACCGAGACGTCGTAAAACAACAAGGAAAGCGTCCACCAAGATGTGAAGGGGACGAGATAATAATTTCAGATGAATTATTTTGGGCAACTGACCTCGTGGTAGGTCAACTGCTGATAACAAACTTGTCCAAAAACTGTCAAACATTTATTATCTGTGATGTTTTATGTGCCTACTACACAAAGGATTGTCAGTTGCTTTCAAATGTAAAACGTTTGTTTGTGTATTATGTACAGGCAAAATTTGCATAGTTTGTTCAGTGATAAATGTTACGGACATGTTATTCCGTTACTAGAGCATTTTCATGAGGCATTAAAATAATGTTTTATGCTTTTGTTTTATAAATAAACATAATCATTACTTAAACCATCACCGAAAATGTTTATAATAAAAATAATATAATATTCACATTGAACTAGATGTCGCTAGTGTACTCATCCAAATCTGTCTCGCTGACAAAAATCCATTTCAGTTGATATTGACTTCACCTGTGTATTTCTATGTTCTGTTACTAAGATCCATTCAGGTGACCGTATAAGAAAGTACAAAAAATATCAGAGAGTACACTGGAATTTTAAGTATTATAAATATATTTGACAGGCCTCACAGCTCAGTTGGTAGTGACTCTACCTTCTGCGCTGTGTGTCGCGGGTTCGATGCTCACCCAGGACAAACATTTGTGTGACGAATATAGATGTTTGTTCTGTGTCTGGGTGTTAATATGTATAATATTTATGTATTTACAAAAAAGTATATGTGTTCTATCAGACATCTGGTTCTCATAGTACAAGCTATGCCTATTTTGGGGCTAGATGGCGCTGTGTGAATTGTCCACCAATATTATAACAAAAAAATTGTCAACATTATATTACAAATAACGACGATTAAAAAAAAAAAAGATTAAGCTTATTTTCAAACTTTTCTCTGCACTGTTTTGTGATAGTACATTGAGGAGTATTCAATATTTTGAGATTCTGCATATCACATATTTACGAATAAAATTTAAAATCAGGTTGTTTGGTTATTTAAAACATTTAAGTGTAAATTTTATTATTCAGATTTAATAAGACATTTTTAGTGATTGAATGTAAGGCCTAAATATTCAGGAAATCTTAATAGTTCTTTTTGAAAAGAAATTGAACATGCAAATTTGAAAAAATAGAGCTTTGCAAAATAAATGTGGTAGTTTTAATTTCGCAAAAATTTATACAATAGAATAAACAATATGTACCAATTGCAGCAGACTTTTAATTTCAAAATGAAAGCTAAATAAAAGCTTAAAAATGTTATGCGGTCTCTGCTTCGAGCTGTTCGTTTCCCGTCTCTCTGTCTTGTTGCGGTCGCCCCTAACTACAATATTACTCGGACAAGTGCGGTACTACACAGTAGACTCAACCGCAAGACGATAGGTCTCAAGCTGTCAACTGCCAACTGATTCTAGCTGCTCGTTTGCACTCGGCATTTTAACACTGCATACAATTATTCTGTTGTGATCACAGTTGATGTTGAGCAGTCAAACTCCGAGCTGAGTGCTATTTGAACAAAATTTTACTACCTGTCTAATATAGTATGCAAATCATGAAAATTTCAGTTATGCTAAGTACAAAAGTAGAACAACTTAGTGGCTTACTACATTCCTATCACTGCTTCTCGTGCACGTGACTTGCTTGAACTAGTGTGGTGTAACGATTAAAGTGCACCTGAATAAGGCTCCTTTCATTCAAATAACACACTTTGAATTGTTGGTTCCTGGTTATTCGGTGTCCTTTCAATGTTTTCTTTCATCGTTTAGAGAACGTGATATTCGATATCAATTTGTGGATCGAAAATCTCATTGGTGCAAATTAGGATTTGCACCAGGTCCTCCGGTTTAAAACTCAGAGACTACTAAGAGAGATAAACTAAGAGAGTTTAGTGGCCCTGTGGTATACAGGTGTATACCACAGGGCCACTAAACTCTCTTCTGGTTGAAAAAATACAAAGACATACTTAAACAAGAGCTGAAAGGTTTTCAATGATATGGTTTGTTGACTGCTACGTTGTCTTGTGACATAAGTTATAATTATATAATGTGCCTTGGTATTAACACATGAAAATCATGCTTATTTTACGTCAAAGTCCTTCAAGGACCACAGCGACCTTTAGAGTTAACCTTCAGACTGAACGTAAATACCTACTAGAAATAGTTAATTTAAGAGATATTATATGAAGTCGACACAATAATTGCTAAATAAAAATTAAGATTCGTTGACCATAATATGTTGCCACTTGTAATGTACAAAAATTACCCTCATGATGACATAAGTACATTAAAAATGACGGTGTATTAACTACCAATCATAACCCGCTGTTTGCGCTTTATCGTCAAAATAGAGTTTAATACCTAGCAACTAGTTTCCAAATAACTTCAATGCACAAGAAAGTTTGGAATGAAACAATGTATTGGTAAATCAAGCCAATAACTTCGGTACAGCGACTGCTAATTCTGCGGCACTTGACTCAATTAAGGTATTGGCGACGGCAGTCCAACTTTACTGTTCACTGTATTTCACTATACTAGAATTGGTTCACTAATAATACAATTAAAATGATAAAAATATTTTCTGTTATAATTTGCTGAGGATATAATTCTGAAATTTCATCAAGCCAGGATATGGCTGGAGTGATTAAAATAGGTAAGAAAGCTTTGAATGATTATGGCCCTATTATATACAGGGTTACAGGAAAAGTCGTGCTAGATCCGTTAAGGGCGTGGAGTACCCATCATTTCTGACTTATTTCACTATGAAACACCCTACCCTAAACTTAACCCTTTTCGAGATATTCGACTTTTAATTTTTTATTGAATAATGCCGATTTTTAGGCTACGAAATTTATTTTTGTTTATTTTGTGTATCTTATTATTATTATTATTGCATTTTTACATGTGTAATAAGATGCTTTAGGACATCAATCATTAAAATAGTGCATAAGTTAATTGAATAGACCGTAGTAGACAAGTGAAAGTAAAAAAATAAAAAATATATTAGCAAGCTTATTTTTCTCTAAGGGATATCTAAAAAAAATATTATGACACTTGTTCGGCAGATATTTTTTAAAATATCTACGTTTCATCAGCTATCTAACGAGGTCTAACAATCTATATCACTCGCAATTTAGCAGTTTCATTAGTTAATTAGTTCTCTTCAAGAGATTCTTCTCTGTGAATTCACTTCACTTTTGTCACAGCTCATAATGGCACGGTTAGTTCCCATAAGATGGCTATTTTGTGATTTAAATAACGGTACAAGCTGATGGATCACCTGATGATTAATGGTAACCGTCAACCATAGACAACAGCAATACGAGTTGTCCTCTCAACCAAAGTACGAGATACGAGTGCGAGAAGTACGAGAGAAGAAGAGGCTGTTACGTCTCATGCGCCTGCAATTTCACCGGCACCCACTCCCTTCCACCGGAAAATAGCAACACGAGTGCATTACTGCTTGGCCGCAGATTACCAGGTGTGGCCGCAGTACTTTGCTGAGCTATAGCACAGTTCTACCTGGATCACTGAGCTATCTATCAACCCTTGGAAACAGTCATTAGAAAATTCAGTTTGCACTTATATGTTTCGTTAGTATGACGTACATATCACATCAAATCCAATCATTTATTACAATCAATATACATTTTGCAACCCTGGTACACATAATTTTTCTTACATACGTTTAATTTGGTTACATGTCAAAGCATACACAAATCTATAATGCGTAAACTAGGCCGGGCTTATATCACAGATATACGTAGATATTAAAAAGTAAACACATATACACATATACGAATATATATTTGTAAAGTGTGTAATGTAAATTAAACGTTATATATAAATATACTATTGTAGAATAATAGCGTTCCAGCTGCCTTCTATGAGCTGGTGCAACTTCTTAATCTTGAGACTGACAATTCGTCAAGCAACTAAGGGTGAGCTTTTAACGAACGCTTGAAAAATGCGTCCCAGCTTTGTAGGCACTCTACGAATTAGTTCATGTTTTGTTTTAGGTAGATTTAGAATGATGGAGTTTCAAGGAGGCAGGCATTTGTGTTTGTCATTCCTCAGGAAAATTTATGGGTTTGTGGAAGTATTCGACTTAATCACCGATTTTTTAATCAAACATTTTACTTATTGCTCGAATGCATATTATTGCTTGATAAACCATCTAAACGAGAATTGTTTTTAGGGTTAAACTCGCCTTTGTACATATATTACTTTCACTCATTTTTGTATTATGTTTTATTATTTAGTTTTATTTAAAGGCTTGAAAAGAGCCTCTTTGGGGTGCACCATAATCCTTTCACCTCATTGTTGTGAGAAACAGTGACACCTATTTTTGTAAGAGTAACTGCTAAAAGACATATATTTTAACTTTACAATTACCTAATACAATAAATTTAACATGGCGTGAAAATGTGTTTTTTTTTTAATGACGGTATCCTTGCTCCGGTGTCTTGATATTTCTGACAATAGTTGGCTTGTTTACAAACCTTCAAGTATCCATTTCATAAAATAAGTATGTCTGTCTTTATTTCATCTGAGTAATCTTTCTTCCGAACTTGTTAGTTATAAGTTTTGTATTGGCTGTTGGATTTTTAAGGATTGGATTTGGAAGAAAGTTTAAATTTATTCGAGATATTCGCGGGAATACAATAGCAGACAGTTAATTTACCACTTGTCACTTTTTGATTGTTGTTTCGATTTTCGAGTGTCGTAAGTGTGCTTATTGACTAAGAAAAAAAAACGCCAGAATCTATGCATATATGTTTTTCTGTTTCATGAATTTCTTAATTTTATACATGTTTTAACAGATATTATATAAAAACACAACACAGCTTCCAAGCTGAACAGACTTGATAAATTGGTATCCTAAAAAGGGTATTGTTAATCTTTATAGATGTCAGCGAAAGGGATGGACGTACTTGTAGTATTTGTCACGTTAAAATGGTTCTTCAAGAACTTGAAGATTTATATTTACGAAATATTCATAGCTTATTTTTGAATAAACTCTTTGATATCTTGATTAAGCTAAAATTTGATATTATTGAAAAGGAAGATGAATGGAATAAGGTATTTATTTCAGAATAATTTTGCTGTGTGATATAATTAAACATTAAATATTCGTTGAAATATCTTCCTCTTCTGTTCGGGTTTTACAATGCTTAGTAAAATAGATGTAATTTTATCTTCTGATTACTTGACTTACTGATCACAGTAAACAGCAGAAACTTGTGGCAATTAAGAAATATGTATTGGTGACAATTCCACACAGAACTAGCCTAAAACTAAGTATGTACTATGAAAACATATTAACAACCGAAGTTGAAATATAGGTATTCAGATGTTTGGGTGGGAATTGACCTCATAACCCACAGCGCAGAAATCAGACCTGGACTATCAGGTCCAGCTGTCCAATTTTACATAAATATAGTCAAAGTCAAAGTCAAAGTCAAAAACTTTATTTCCATAGAATTCATAAAGAAATGGCTTGGAAACGTCAATATTCAAAACATAAGGTCACGCGTACTTATCGATAAGTTTGATGCCTGTTCAAACCCTATCCGACCCTCCATGGGGAAGAACAGACAAGAAACCCCTAATGGAGGGATTCCTTTTTTTTCGCGAGCCTTTTTTTTCGGTATATAGTGTGTGTATATGTTTGTGTGTGTGAGATGAGTCTAAGGACGTGTTGCATGCGCATAAACATGTAGGTATATAATTTGACTTGTCCAATTGACATGTAAACATAAAAAAAACAAAGATTTTGACCATTCGTGCAGGTGAATGTGCCCACTGTACGAGCGAAGAAACCATGATTAAATATCCCAGTTCCTTTCGAATCCTCTTGCGGTAAGAGGCTAATCGGATAAATCGGTAAGTGTCGACTGGACTCGGGTACCGTCGGGTGAGCTCAGTACTCGTCAATTTGTCGTGGTGATTGATTGATCTCAACAAAATCCTTGCTACAGATTAGTTTTGGGTCGACATTGAGAGAGGGGAGCGTTTATTTCACAGTACAACATAGAGACTTGTTAATAAACGCTGTGATTGCAATTAACCGCAAATGCTAGGTAGGGCTGTTTCTACTTGTTTGACTCCAGTTTTCATGTTATGAGCCGACATGCGAGTGAGGTTTTAGTACCGATCACAAATTTCAATCTGGAAAGCTGGTTCAAATAATAAATATTTGTGGAATTTTCACGCAGCGCATCTAGTCCCAAACTAAGCTTTCATCATGAGAACCAGGCAATTGCTATATTAGGTAATTAAACATTTTTGTAAATACATACATATATTACATATAACCCAGGCACAGAACAAACATATATGTTCGCCACACAAATATTTCTCCTGATTGGGAATCGAACCCCGACCTACAGCGTATAAGGCAGAGTTACTACTAACTGTGCTGTGAACCCAGTCGCAATTGAATATGAGAATATAACGAGTTCGAATACAATTATTTTTCCCTTTAATAAAATTATATGGGTCGAGAGCAACATTATGTGTGTAAAACATAATCGTTTTATCCACTAGCTGTCACGACAAGTCATTGGCGACGGAGAAGGCATTTATTTTATTACCGAAATCCAGTCTCGCTGTCGCAGATACTTTGGCATTCACTCAACGATTATAGATTCCGGCAGTAACGAACGCTACTGGATGAACCCTTCATGTATTCAGTTAACTTTTTACTTGAAAAATCCTCAAGAGAAAGTCAAAAATCGCTAAAACTCAAGCCCAACAAAAACCGTCGGTTTATTGCCATCGAAGTAAACAAGTTGTTAGTGAAATGGAAGTAGGCTTAGAAGGGGCTATAATAAAATTTTATTCATTTCTCTCCCTTCCGATATCAATTTGGGTGGCCGCTGACAGTTCTGACATCGTTTATAAATGCCGTTAAAATTAAATAATTACTTCAAATTACATTTTTTTCTTAAGGAAGCCGTTGAACACTTATAAAGCTTTAGTGATGGGTTTGTGAGTGATATTATTTTTGGTATTTAAGGTAATGGGGTGCGTTGTGACTACATTCCCGCTTTACAGGCAGGATTGATCTCAAGCAGTTTAAATGGATGCCATGATTATGTTAGAAGACAAACTATATCAGGTTCACATTTTCTCCCTAGTGAATGAAAATATACAGACACAGATCGTAGACTCATATGCAGAACTAATTGATTGAATTGGCTCGTTACAAATTGGATTAAATTTTCTATGAAAAGGAAGAAAGCCACAAAAAAGGCTTTCTTCCTTTATATTCATTAGCCACATATCACGACCAAGACGGATCTTAAGAGACGTCATTCACTGAGCTGGTATCAATAGAAAACTGAAATTAATGACTACAATAACAGAATAATCGCCTAAGCAAAATATGTTAAAAAGATCAGCGGTACCCTAAAAAGAACATAAGATCCGAATTGTATAATTCTGTCGACAAACAATAACTTATAATGTGTATGCTGACAGAATCTCCAGAGAGTCACATTTTGGATTAAGTTGTAGGTACAGGATATTTCATTTCACGAAAATCTTTTGGGACTTTTATAACAATAAATCAAAGATCTATGCATGTCAAATAAACGTTAGCGTGACGGGAGCGATATGAAGATATAAATTTATCTGAAGGTAGCTATTTGTTTTGAAAATTAATGTTGTATTCTGAGAGAATTCTACGAAATTCTCAAATTTACTAATGGATGAAGTAGGAAGAAATTGCGACCAATAGACGAGCGAAAGTCGCGTCCTGGGTTGTACATGGATAAGAGAGCCATAGGGGTCAGTTAGTAAAAGTCAAGGGAAAAGGCACGTCAGGAAGAAGAAGAAAGAATGCAGTAAAAGGAAGAGCTGGTAAGATACGTGAGCTGTGGTGCAGAGAATGTAAACAGTTAAGGTCACCGAACACTACATTGCTTCACTTAAAGGAACCACGTCAGAAATATAATTTAAAAATTCACGAGGAAAGTTTGTTAATATTACAAATAATTTATCAAAGTTAAAAATATGCCCCTATGAGAATGTTATAGTTTGAGTATCGTTAAAACGTAATCAAATTCTTTAACCATTGTCAGGTCAATTATTCCAATACTGTTATGTAAACCACGATATCCGGAACAATTATTTGGTACTTAATGGGAATTCAACGCGCTGATTTGGTTTAAAGGTATTTAGCTCAATGAAACTGCATAAATTAGGGGGATGAAGTCATTGTGTGTATACACGTGTAATTTACCTGCTTTTGCCAGCCAGTAACTTTACTAACAAATTATTATTAAATAAATAAATATTGGTGGACATTTCACACAGCGCCATCTAGCCCCAAAGTAAGCTATTATTCATAGAAATATGCATAAATTCACGCCCTTAACGCCAAAAAGAGTTGGCGCAGCTTCAGTTAGACACTTTTCTTCTTGTGTGTTACACTATCGTTGGAACGTAGGCGTGACCAGGGGTGGTCGTCTACGCCATTGTTTTCTCACGAATAAGTCGGTTAACACTTTCTTCCATTAAAAAAAAACCGTAATCCACACAGGCCTAATCTTTTACCTACAAAATTATCAACAGTCATGGTCGTATTAACTAAATGTTAGCTCTGTATAACATTAATGTAGATAATGTGTAATTAAATTCGAATCGTTGATTCCCACCAGTGGTTAGTAATAACAGTCAGAATTTTCAATTCAATTTCATAGTTGGATTGGTATGTTTAGAGTTTTGATGCTATTATGTGTATAGGTAATCGTAAATTGTATATACATATACAAGTAGTATAAACATTACATACAAACATTACATCATATAACATTACATTACATATAAATCACGCCCCTTCAACTTGACAGGCACAAATAGCCTTGATACAACTGTAGGAATAGGAATGAGTCATTATCTACTTGTTTTTAATAATCGCTTTCGAAGGCAACGAAGACTTTCCTTCAGTAATTAATACCGTAATCAAACTTCGTTTACAAACCTAGTTTTATTTTACTTGTTAAATTTGTTCCAATAACATTGATTTTGGGATAAATTTTCATTATTACTAAACACAAGGCGGAACTTTGGAACTGGGTATTAACTACCAAAACTTAATTAAGAAGAAAATAAGCATATTTTTTTCCTTTCAAACAGTGTATTTCTTTGGTTTATTCTTCAGATACGATTTACTCGAAGTGGGTAATTAAATCGCATCTGATATCCCTAAGACTATTTAATATAATTATAAAGTAGGTTAGGTAGGTACTCTCAACACGGTAATTACTACCGAATAAAGCTACTAATAAAATAATGATCCAAATTTACGTCGGAGGGGTTTGTTTGATCATGTTCCTCTGGTTACGCATACAAAATCCATTTTGTTTTTTTTTTCTCCCATCTCTTTTTCACTTATCTTGTACGAATCTTATCCATCCACATATCGTGCATATTATTAAAAAAAAACATTTATTGATGACTTATAAAGTCTATATATATATATGTTGAAAGTTAAAAATAAATAAATAATAATATGGATAACTAATTACAAAATATTCATGATGATGGTTGAATTTGGTAAGCAAAGTATATAAAACTGTCCCTTTCAAATAAAAAAAACACTACAAGTTAATAAATATATTAACATGTTTAAATAACATAAAACTTAGCTTTGGAGAAACAGAACAACCTTAAGGTTTCGCTCCAGTGACATCATTTCTGAAAATTGAAAATGCAGATTCGTCGACTGTTTGACTTTTGGAATTGAATATTATATTAAGAAAGTTTCGCAGTTCTAGAGTCCTTTTCATTATATTTGCATAAAAAGGAAGTTAGCGGTCGAGTAAAAGTTCGTATCCATTTACTCTTAATTGCTCGCATATAAAACGTTACGAAATTGCTGGTGTGAAATACCACGAATTTGTTTACACTGCGAATAAATATATAATCTTTTGGTTCTAGTATAAACAGTGGGTGTTTTATATTTTTCTCAACAGTAAAACATTTAATTAATACTACATAAAATAAATTCAATCATTTTCTATACTTAAAGGAAATTTCTGGAGGTAATTTTTGGAGGTAAGTAAGATCTTAAGGAAAATCTTTTGGAATTTTCCTGTAATGTTACCCACGCCCACGTAATCACTTGCGTGGGGTGTTTCCAATCGGAAATATGTGGAACTGACCTTTATTTGCGACTAAGTTGTTAACTGTAAGTTGTTAGTAATAATAACAGTTATGTAGATCAATTCTGAAGGAAAAGAAAATTTAATAAACAGAGCTTTGCTTTGGGCAATATGCACTAGGGTGCCTTAAACCTCAAAAAAAAAAGGATTATCGTATCTTTTCAATAATTATCCCATTTATAATTACTTAAATCAAGGTGATTTCATAAAAAACTATACTCTGCTACTGGTCACTGGCTCTCTCGAACAAATGCGGTGAAAGGATGAAAGTGCAACTCACACACTCTTTTCACGATACATGTTTCCCATTTTTTGTTCTAGGACAAAATGTTTTCACAACATTATTTTTCCTCACCGCTTTGAGAACTTATAAAAGCACACTTATTTATTCAAGTGATATAATTGTTGTGCTTTTGGATTTGAATCAGCGACCCTCATGATGAAACTCGGGGTCTGTATCGCCGAGTCACCATTCGCTCCTTACAACTATAATAGTATATCATTTTCTCAGTCACAATTAGTTCAAGAATGAGATTATATTTACCTATGAAACTAGTATTCTCATTTGGCTATTTGTTTATTATTTAAAATATCTAATATTATTTTACATAATTGAAACGCTCGATATACAACACTTATTATTATCGTACTATTAATAAATGTAAATAATACTGAAGAAGCTTTAACTATGGTTCCGAAGCACCGTGTCGCCGTGCCCTTAAATGCTTCAAGCAGATAATGATGTCATCTAGATAAATGAAAGTGAGGTTATTAATGATATTATAAGGGGCCTAATTGCGTTTGGTTGTTGAGGACAAGAGGGGACTAGAGAAACCATAAAAATGTCAGTGCCTGAGCTCAAGTGAGATACTAGCTAAAGTAGGAGCAGAGTGAGTATGGCCTATTTTTAATTAGATGGTTTATTTGATATTTGAATAGCCTTCCAGCTCACTCTGCCTACTGCTCTGTAGGTCGTGAGTTCGATTCCGACCCAAGAAAAATATTTGTGTAGCGAACATAGATGTTTTTTCTGTGTCTGGGTGTTAATATGAGTACGTATTTGTATATGAGTATTCTATCAGTCATCTGCTGGTGTCCATAGTACAAGCTATGCTCAATTTGGTGCTAGATGGCGTTTCGTGAAATTTCCAGCAATAAATTTATTTATATATACATTCAACAAAAATGCATACGTGTAAATAAACGTAACTCCTGGGTAAGTTTCTAAGAGCCAGTGATACTGGAATACATATATACAATTTCAACGTATTCCTTCTGCAGAATATACAGATTTACAAAATAACATTTTTTCTCCATTACAGATAGTTTCATACTTATCTAACGGACAGTCTATTATAGAAGTATTTCACTGTGGTCAATATTGTCACTACAGAACCTTTGTAGGTAAAGTGGTTTAGTTTTCAGCTTGAAACTGAGTAAAATCTTAATCATTACTTAAGACATTATATTTCTTGGTTTGTTTATTACTCTTTTCAAATTATTTTGTCGTAGAAAATAATAATAATAATTTATAGGACAATTCAAAAAGCAAGTTCAGAACTTCTATCAACATCACTTTAAGTGTGATTCTGTATAATAATGAAGATGGCAAATCGTGAAAGCAGTCTGAAACTTCTTAATGGACAGTCAAAATTACGTTTAAGTAGATTTTAAGTACATTGGGACTCAACAATTCAAAGTGACGATCGTTACAGAACAAGCGCTCTTATCAAAAGTTTGTAAGCGACAAAAAGTTTTTATTATTCAAAATTATGTATGTCCCGCTTGGAAACACAATCAAAGAAGTTAATTTCAAATGTAAAATAATTACTTTTATTCACAAATACATACACAAAATCACGCCTGTTTCCCGAAGGGGTAGGCAGAGATCACGGTTTTACACCTGCCACAATCCTGACATACCTCTCTTGCTTCATCCACTCATGCATGTTTAGGGTACTCTTGACCTAGCCTTTTTCCAAAACTTCACCAAAGCACTTCCCCTTCTATTGGTCCCATTTACACTCGCCTTGTGCACTTGTTATGTCAATCTTCTTTCATGCATCCTCTCTACATGCCCAAACCATCTAAGCGTAACTTTCTCGATCCTCATGATTTTGATTGAAGAGAGCATTGTAGAGTCGGTGATGCTCATCACCGACTCTACAATGCTCTCTTCTGACTCTGCTTTTCATTTTATCGTTTAAAGTTACCTCTCACATACTTCACAAAGCTGAAGCTTTCACAAAGCATTTCCACTGCATTTATTTTACGTTAATCCTTTTTCTGTTATATTAGAATTGGGCACTAAAACTCCTCTATGCAGGACAGCCTTTATGGACACTTTCCGGCTGCTCGTGGGTTTTTATATTTATTAATTAGATATTTGCAGAAAATCATGTCGGTATATTATATATAAAAAGTGGTAGTTGCAAGAGTATTTAAGAAAATGACAACCAAACGCCAGCTCGCTGACTATATACTGGCAGTAACCCTGACTTCTGTGCTGAAGTCGTGGGTTCGATTCCCACCCAGGAAAAATATTTTGGAGATGAATATAGATGTTTGTTCTGTGTCTGGGTGTAAATATGTATTATATTATGTATGTATTTACAAAAAATAGGTGTATAAGTATTATATCACTTGTCTGGTTCCCATGATACTAGCTATGCTTAGCTATGTTTACGCTGTGTGTGAAATGTCCACCAATAATAAATATTGTTTAAAATCCATCGTTCATTTTTTCCATGTTCAAAAATGTTGAAAAGAACAATGCCAAAAGCCTTTGATACGTCCTGATAAAATGAAACAATTCGAAACGAGTTACGAATGAAACCCCAAATGTATTCACTGGCGATACCTTACAACTCACTCTTGCTAATAACGTAATAAATAGCCGACGAATCATCCATCACGCCGGCGCCGTGACAGGAGTATCCTGACTACGCTCCACTAGCGAATTTGTCAGATAAAAGTATGTGAGGCACTCATGACCTACTCTCGACTTCAATTTATTAAAAAAAAAATAACAAAATTCCAATATCTACCATCAAATTGATGTATAGTACTAGCACTCATCATAGTAGCATATATTCTATATAATATATATATAAAGAACTAATCATGTTTTGCCCATCTTAAAGGCCGATCTAAATATATAATAAATAAAAAAGGTATCATTTTTACCGCTACTTTTGGTTTTGGTTTTCCACAAAAACTCGGCTTATACTTTCATCCAGTGTAACATTCATTAATAATCCAACAATCAGGAGCAATCTCATGACAACGAAATTACAAGCAAGTCCGGGTAATACTTTGAAATGGAAGGCCGCAGTCTGAATACGGCTTAAGCCTCTAAACCGATTTTATGTAACTTTGTTACGCACAGGCATTGCCCGTTCCGACTCAAATAGTACACTAGTCTATAAGGTTTATCTTGCATGTTAGCTAAATGACAATAACTAGACCAATGCAAGTGTGAATCAGTTTAGATAAGTTTAGTCCTTTTTATAAATTTCCGGGAAGGATTAAGAATTAAACGTGTAAACGTGTAAGATTAGCTTTTCCAGTAATGAATAAACATTTGAAACGCCTGCCGGCCGAATTTTTTTTTTTTGTGCCCAACAAAGTAATACGGTTGAAAACTTCCATTGTTTTAGTAAGAACCCAAATCACTAAACGTAGCCTAGCAAACGCAGTGGACCAGCGATACAAACTTCGAGTTTCAATCCTGAGGTCGCTGGTTCAAATCCGAACGTGCATTGATGAGTTTTTCACACATTATTACCACATATTTTAAGATTAATTAACCCAGATATTAACTCTTAGTTACTTATTTATAGAGAGAGATAGAAGAGAATTAGTAGTGAACTAGCTGTTTACTGTATTTTTCCTATCACTGGGCTGCAAGTGAGATTAGCCGGTCCCGTATATTAATTGCCCATACCCCATCCATATTTACACGAGCAATCTCCACAACCCGAACTGGCAAGTTCGTAGTTGTGAACTTGCAACTGACATTGACAAACTGTTCAACGAGTAATCACGGGATGTGGGCCAAGATAGAGTGTCTGTTGCCCATGTACAGTTCATGCATAGAAATTGAGCGGGCAGTTTTGGTATTACTTAGAGTCAAAGCCGTGCTGACTTCTAGAACTTATATGTCGTTGTTGTATGCAGCCTTATTATATATTAAAATAGTAAAATTTGGGCATTTTTTTATACAATAGTAATTGTTATTTAGCAATGGTTTGGTGGGAGACAGTACTGTCTTAAATTTTCGTAATTACCTTCGTCCTAAATAATTTAAATTCATTGCATAAAAAGCCAAAGTACCAACCTGTAGCAAATAAAATCTTAGCTCACTAAAGTTTTGAATATACTTTTCCATGCTTTTGGATTCAAACGCACAAGAATACCGCACCGTATATTGTTTATAATAAACGGAATCACTAGCTTGATGCTTCATATAGCATTTCCGTCTTCACCACACTACCACAAATCCGGACGGATGGTTCGTGCTAACGAGCGATTAATTATACATATCGACTGCTCCCACGGATGATATATGACATTTGTTGTTGAGTAAGATTGAAGACGCATCGGTCGATTCAGTTTGAAAAACGTTTGCCTGCGTGTGATGGGGATTTATTATTGAAGCATATTGATAATGGCTGAACAATAATCAAACATTAGCTGAAATTAGGTTTCCCCGCAAGGTTCCCTGATGCGGTTATCAAATCAGGGTACTTTAAGGTATCAATTTCATATGATCGAACCGCTGTACACGTAGCGTTGGACAGTAAGAAAGTATTAGTTTTCTGAATAAATAAAAATATAATAAATAAGTATTATCCAACGTGTTGCAGCACTAAATCATCAATAAACTGAACAAAAATTTAAATTACATCTGTTTTTGCATGTAATGTCTCCACATATTTCGTAAGCACCAATATATACTATGTATACTAGTACTTGTAAATTTTGAATTATAAAAAAATAATTATATTATTAGATACGAAAAGGAGGTTTAGACAGGCTTTAAGTTTTATTGGTTTTGTGCATTTGGCTTTGGATTAACCCTCTTGTCCCACTCTCTATTTCATCTCATACTTGATCCCTCAGAATGAATCTGTAGTTTTGTAGTCCATTAAAACCTTCAAAGCCATTTCATTTCATCCATTTATAGCATTGTACCACAACTATCATTAGCCAAATAGTATGTCTGCAGCCGTCAAGTGCTATCGGCTTCGAGCTTCGCTAATCTTTAAGCCTCTTAGCTCGAAGTGGCGACCGGACAAGTGACAGACCATATCAAATGGGACCAAAACTTAATTGAATCGGTGACACTTCCAGCGGCAATCAGTGCCTCTCAGGACTCTCTCGGATTCAGATGTTGCTAATGAACCGGAATCCTTTGACATATCCTTAGAGCGGTTAAACATTATTTGATTTGACATGTCGGAAGATGATAGCTGGTATCCGACAATGCAGCCAATATAAGTGATTATCCGATATCCGGACGGGCGATGTGGTACGTAATTATTTCATACATTTCATCGGTGTCGGGTAATATGAGTAATTTAATGTTGTTATTTTGTTATGCACAAAAACATATCATTTATAACAAAATACAACCTTTACTAATAGCAAAACAAGTTGAGTTATATCTTCAGTAAGTTCTAATTGAAATCACACTTTATGGCTGTTGATTCTAGATTGCTCAAACATCCATAAATATGTTTAAACGCCTCTTAATTTAAAACATATTAAGGGTCGTACCTCAAAGAAAAGAACAAGTGACAGGCAACATCAAATAGGAACCGAAACATAATTGAAACAGAGACACTTCCAATCAATGTCGCACAGGATCTCTCAGTACTAAGTTGTCACTAACGAACCATACAGGCCTTTGTGAAATGTACACAATTAGGCGTCTATTTAAACCGAGAGATGTTTGTTCGGCATTGGCATGCCATTTTTAGATGGGATAATATTGTCACAATGCGCCATCTTCTAACTGGGATGTAATTTATTTATCGTTTGTTTTGAACGGTCTGCGTAAACTTAAAGTTTGGAGCTAGTTAAATTATGAAATAGATTTTCAAATTATTATCTACTAGCAAATGTTTTATCACTTGAATAAATAATATATCAATTTGAGACCGTTGTAGTTTTGTTGGAGCGATTTATCAATAGTTTAGAATACCATGTCATCCAAACAAAAAAAAAAATATAAACACGACTCAAATTCACTTGATGAATGTTCCTGAAATGAAAATAAGATCAATTTTAATTTGAACAAACCGTTCTGTAATGATACATTGTCACAAATCCGGTATTGGACCGTCTTTACCCTTTAAATATTGATCCTACTCGCTCTTTAAAGAATAAGATTTATTCAAATGTTTATGTTTAAGTTCTTACTGTACTATTATAAGTTTACGCAAACAAATCAATAAAAAAAAATAAGACGGTCTTACTCAACCCTTAAACTCGCTTAAATTCATTTTTAGTATCCAGTTTATACTTAAATTCAGAAAAAAAACGTAATAGTAAAGATCTGAATCTGATTCAGACAACTTAATATTGAACGCCGGAGTCTGTACCACTCAACCACGCTGTGATAACTGATAATCATCAGCTTACATTCGCCCATTGCTAGACATAGGCCTTTCCCCGTCAGCTCCACCAAGCCTACTCAACGTTTACGAACTCGCTATCCATTCAAGAACTCGTCTCCCCAATGGTTAAAAACTCCCACAAATTACCACTACATACAATTTCGTTTGCCTTTATCGGACTTGACCTAGAATAACATCAAGTCGCGTTAGACTAACAAGCTCAGAAGATTAACTAAATCCGTGACAGTGTTATCTTGTTCGATCTGGCTTCACTGGGTATCTTGATTCAAGTTGACACAATACAAACTACATAGTTTAAAACTCAAAGATTTTGTTTGTGCGAGACACAAAAACTATCAATTGACAGCACAAAAAACCTTACGTATGCTTGTTAGATTTGCGAAAATTGATTTAATTGACGGAAATTACCATCTGTCCACGGATTTGCCCGTGTGTTCCTGTGATAAAAAAAATAGTCTGAAATGTTATTCCTGTCCTTTGTTCATATATTTGTTCACGATTTCAGCCAAATCGATTCAGTAGGTTTTGTTTATAAACAACCACACACAATTTGCATTAATTATTTTATTCGTCGCTTAGTTTGTTGTAGTTATATTATGTCATCTGTTACTTTATGGTAAGTGGGTGGTTGCTCTTTAAAATTGATACCTAAAATATTATCATCTCTAGAATACAAGGCAACTTTTAACACAAAAATCTGAACATAAAACTCCAACAACTTACACACTATTTTCACTTGCCAAACTTTTCAAACCCGAAGATTTTCTCAAATATCCTGAGCAAGATCGTCGGATCAGTCCACAGAGTATTACGCTTACAGCTATAACTTCCAAAGTATGAACACTGAACAAAATCAAAATTTAAAAATTAGTCCCAAAATAATATACACTTTCTCCCTGCATTACGATTATTTAGATTACACTTCAAAATTATTCGTTAATCACTCAAAAATATTTGCCCTACTGAGTGTAGTTAATTCCCGACGCTATTTTCAGAGTGAAAATTACAAAGAAATGGCGAAGATTAAGATGGGTGACCGTCTATTATTAAAACAAAATTCATCTGTCAAATATGTGTCATATTTGTTCCATTTTTTGACATAAATAAAAACCATGGTGATATTGACAGCTTATACGCTGTTTTGATGACCCGATGTTATACTTCTCTCACCGTTATTACTCTTACGTCCTTACACCAAACACTTTGTTCGCGCACGTTTCACTTGCGAAATTTTACATGTTTCCTTACCTTTTTACTATAAAATTTCAGTGAACCTGCCTCAAAGCACACTTCACTTCGTTTCAGTTTCAGGTTAGTTTAGCGTGTTTAAGACTATACGCTGGAGCTAAAATCTTTACGGTTAAGGAAAAAATACAATGTATTCAGAAAACGTGTATTTTTGTGTCTGTTATTTTAAACTAATTTAACGAACATTACTTAAAATTATATGTTACACAGTAATTTTTTAATGTCAAGTTTCCGCTGCATATTTCGCTCAGTGAACGTTTGCCGTAATGTGTTATACGTCTCAATAACGGGAAATGCTTTGGTTATTATTATTGTTATTATTATGACATGTGCAAGTATATATATTTATCAATCAATATCATTCAAGTAAATTTAATTTTTAGCTATTTTTAAGTAGGTTAGGTATTTCAAACACGATTTTGTAATTGTTTTTTTGAATAAATATATGAATATTAGTTATTATTTGTGAAATTGTTATGAATATAAAAGAGTGTAAAGCGATAGGGATATATATGGTGTGATGAAAGTGATTCGAATTTGATAACTGGTTGAAAATTACATAACACGTTGCCTTCCTAAATGCTTATAAAATGCTATCTATATTGTGATTAAAAAAATATTTTCTATAAATTCCATAACAGCTTAGCGATCGATGTTTTCAATATGTATCTGATACCATCACTACGTATTCGTACAATACAATTTAGCTTAAATATTTCAAAACTGAGGTTTTCTTATAATACATAATGTTTTAACAGATTGTGACAATAATAAAGCTAAGAGGGATATAATCTGCAGAATAATGAAAAATATAATGAAACAGAATTGTAACAATATGTTGTTTCAAAAAGGAAAATTACCGTAAAATTTTAATAAAACCTTTTACTATACTTTATCTGTCAAGTGACAAAACGTGAGGAAAATATTTGGTTGCTCTCTTTCATAACTGTAGGGTCTCATCACATTTCCTACCTCCCTCTAATACTTAAAGATGGGACGTTTCATGTATCTGTAGTTTGACCAGAACCAATATCCTTCAAACCGGAACACAAATAATTTGATCCCGTTTCTGATTGTAGGCAGACGTGGGTATGGTAGCAGTACTCGCCCGGAGTGAAACACTGCCCACACTGTTGTATGGCTACTCAAACTTTCATCAGAAATTCTACGACATGTACGCCATATCCATTCTCTGGAAGTACGGTATCGCGACACTTCTTTGACTAGAATATAATAAATAAATGAATAAATAAATATTGCTATACATTTCACACAGCGCCATCTAGCCCCAATTAAGGTTAACATAGCTGTTATCATGGAAACCAGACAACCGATATAATACTTAAATACTTTTTTGTGAATACATATTATACATAATACATATCAACACCCAGACACAGAAAAAAACATCTATCTTCGTCACAACAAATATTTGTCCTGGGTGGGAATTGAACCCACGACCTACAGCGCAGAGGGTATCTTGAACAATATTTAAATCATTTCAGTAACATTACGGTTTACATGACTAAAACTACATACCACTTCTTAAACCAATTTCACGATTTGAGTGCGCTACTAAATTGCAACTAGTGCACGTCAAAGAATGATTCACTCCATCAAATGGCTCAAACCATTAGACATGCATTCAAGTTCACTGATGTTTTTATAATATATGTATGCTTCTGTATGTAATAGTAATCTGACTAATAAACGTTTATCTTATGTTTTAAATTGTTTTGCATGTACAATTTTCATTTTATGTGTTTTAATTTTAAATACATCCTTTTATGAAAAAAATACTGTAACCAAGAAGGCATAACATTTTAGAGTTATATTCAACATAAATAACCACACCATATAATATTCAATATAAAAAAATAACAAAGTTCTTTGTGTTACTTTTATTAAACCAATGCTATATTTTTCTACATTTCGAGAATTCTTCGAAGAATTATACTAAAAACGTATTATCAGAAAAATAATATTCAGGATGAAAAATTACCTTTGTTAGCGCCGCTCGAGACGAAGAACGGCTTTCGTGCGTTTTCCACTTAGTCACAGATTTTGAGACGGCTGGTTTTGTTTGAAAACCTATTGTAATAATAATTTTCCCAATATTTCAGAAAGATTAATCTCGCGTGAGTCCATCGGAGAACGAAGAAACAATTACACCCACGCTGACCCGTATTTAAAATGCGTTTTATTCCAATACTTTTATGAATGATATAATCCAGTCGGGATCTAACCCAGGACGATTATAACGATATTTGACGAGATATCAAATTTGTTTCATATGAGATTACACTAATTATTCTTGTTTTGCTTGCGTCGTATGTACCAGATATTCTCTTTTCACTGTGTCGTAGACCTGTAAAAGGTTACCGTGTTTTTGTAACGTACAACTTGGCGATATAAATCTAAAGGCATGAAGTTGGAATTGTGTTAGAATTGTCGTGTGATGGATGGCGGACACAAACTCGTTGATTTGTGACCCTGAGTTGAGTATGTCTTTACTGTGGTTGTAAAGGCTTCATAGAAAATCTGAAGCCTGTTCGGCACCATTTCTAATCTTTTTTTTGTGACGAAGTTACGTACGTACTTTTCACTACGTGGTGTTAAGTATAACTTCTTCTCATAACAAGCAATAACAGTTGCGGGCACTTAGGCGACCAAAGTTGCATCATATGCGCCTGTAACTCTGAGATATGAAGTTGGAATATCTCATGTTCCTGTAATTTCAGTAACTCGAATCCATCAATGCTCAACGGCAGAAATGGGCAAATTGGCATTACTTCCCCGGTCGAACTTGGTAAGAATAAAATGTTTTACAATGTAATGGTTATGGAGTTGTCGTAATAGTTTTGTGTTCCATAGAACCAAATAAGAATCTGTAATTTAATAATCGATACAGGAATTCAAATTGTTTGATGCTACGTAGTCTCATTCCAGCCAAACTAACTTGATACAATATCTGATCAAGATATTAGTGTTTATGAAAATTGTTTTGGGTTGTTTCAAAGTTATAATAATATTTACCCCGGGCTTTGCATAGCGGTCCACAACTGAATTATATTTAAGCTTAACGTTCACTGGGCCAGCTTATTTTACCCATGCTACTTTTAGAAGGCAGCTTTGCAAATTATCTTTCGTAGCAATTTCTACAAGTTTCCACATCAGCTTGTGACGATTTCCGCGTTCGTTAAATTATTATAAATTATAGTTGACTAAGTTTATACTTACCTATAGTTTAAAAACAAATCACCTGTAATGTTGATTTAACATTACTAAAAAAACACCGCTTTTTATATTATTCTCAATACCCTAAATATGAAATAATATATATGCAAAACTTTCACAATTTGAAGAAATAGATATTATATTTCAATGCAGCAGATACAGTTTGATTAGTTTCCAAATATAGTAAAATGTGAATTTTTCCCATAACTGACATGATATTATGCCTAGGGGAGTGGACGCCTAGTCAAACCCACCACCCTGTCAGGTTGTGATGGGAGGTCAAACAAATCAAACAAAATTATGCTCTAGCTAAAAGCAATCTCCTTCAGACTTATTTGTAGTCGTAGTCATTATTCAAGTTTGCTACTCATACGAGACTAATAGAGATAGTTTTTGGCTAAACTAGCAAATACTGTCGTTAAATGGTTATTTTTATTATTAACGAGGAGTTTCTTTAGACATTCATCACTGCAACTTTATCTTGACTTCGGCTAGATATTTGCAGATTCAGACAAAGGAGATCTTTAAAATCGATTATAAGTTTCAAACTGCTTGTTTCGCTTCGGACGACTAATATACTTTTTGATTATTAATACAAATTTATAATATTAATTATGGGAAAGATTAAATTTCAAATGAATTTATGTCGCTTTAATAAAATATAAATAGATTTTTAACATTAATATTATAAGTATCAAAATAGTCTGCCAGATTTAAATTACCTTACGATGTCAGTTGTTTATTAGGTGTATTTTGAACCTGCTTTCTTCGAGCAGTTTTTTTATAAGAATTAACTTTTAATTTAAAAAAAAATATTAAAATTGATCCAAGACTTTTGATGATATTACTACCAAAACATTTTAATAAGGATTTTTCT
Source organism: Chesias legatella (assembly GCA_947359385.1). NCBI lineage: Eukaryota > Metazoa > Arthropoda > Insecta > Lepidoptera > Geometridae > Chesias > Chesias legatella. Next base: position 9,634,212 of record OX375769.1, on the reverse strand, counting down.
TTTAATAATTCCTTGAATGACCGCATTATCCGTAATCGAATGCCTCAAGTACATCCAAGTTAGTTTAGTTTTTACTGCATTTAATTCAATTACTAAGTTGTTAATACCACTAATGGTCACCACTCCATTTCGTGACTACGGGGAACGTCGCCAATCTAAGTGTTGTGTTAAGAACACCCATACGAACTAAACTGCTAACACTTTTCGAGATAACATAAGTGTCAAATTACGTTATGTTATAGTCCCCTTAACAACCTGACGATAACATTCACTCTCCTAAAGAGCTCCAAAATATTCTTAATCAATAGCAGAAATAAAATAAAAATCGGTAAAAAAACTTTTAAGTTAAACAGTTTTATTTTATGTGCACTGAAAACTACAAAATAAATAAATAGTTACTTACCTATCAACCTACGTAGGTGATCTCGGTCATTAATATCTCTGATGGTAGTGGTTGTCATAACATGAACCATGTCAGCGGCCGAAAGGCAGTTCATGAAAGAACACTAACACCAGGGTTTGCTTGGTAGGTAAACTAAGCAGCCCACACTATAACAAGTAGGTATTTTGACCTTCTAGTTCAGAAATATTTTAGTACTAGGCAGAATAGCTTTAAGGCATATTAGACTAAAATAAAAACGTGGGGCCCCTCTGAAATCATACCTATGGCAGAGCATATCGTATGGGCCCCACGTTTTTATTTTAGTCTAATATGCCTTAAAGCTATTCTGCCTAGTACTAAAATATTTCTGAACTAGAAGGTCAAAATACCTACTTGTTATAGTGTGGGCTGCTTAGTTTACCTACCAAGCAAACCCTGGTGTTAGTGTTCTTTCATGAACTGCCTTTCGGCCGCTGACATGGTTCATGTTATGACAACCACTACCATCAGAGATATTAATGACCGAGATCACCTACGTAGGTTGATAGGTAAGTAACTATTTATTTATTTTGTAGTTTTCAGTGCACATAAAATAAAACTGTTTAACTTAAAAGTTTTTTTACCGATTTTTATTTTCTTGTTTTTAGTATTTAGTGAAATTGTCTACCGAATATTCCTCATTCTATTTAATTCTTTCAGTGCATCATTATTACATGGTTTCTTACTTGATAATTTAGTACAATCTAATTCCTCAATACATAGCCCTTCCAGCGACTTGACTCGACTTAGAGCCACGTATGCTTGTCCTTCCTCAAACAATTTTGAGCGCAAATATACTACTGCATGGTCGACGGTGCTGCCCTGCATTTTATGGACGGTGGATGCCCATGACAAAACTAAGGGCAACATCCTTCTTTCAGCCGTACCATAATTGAATTTTGCTGGAAACTGTATGGCTTTAGGGTAAATAACGTGGCCAGTGGCTTGTTAACCTGGCCTCATGTTGCTCAGGTGTTTCTGACGCTAATAGCTCTCTTTGTCTGTTACGTTGTAATCTTAGCCTGGACTCATGACGCTCAAGTGTTTCTGACGCTATTAGCTCTCTTCGTCTGTCACGTTGTGATGTTAGCCTAGACTCATGACGCTCAGATGTTTCTGATGCTAACAACTCTCTTTGTCTGTCACGTTGTGATGCTAGCCTGGACTCATGACGCTCGGGTGTTTCTGACGCTATTAGCTCTCTTCGTCTGTCACGTTGTGATGCTAGCCTGCACTCATGACGCTCAGGTGTTTCTGACTCTACCAGCTGCCTTTGTCTCTCACGTTGTGCTATTAACCTGGTATCATGTTGCTCAGGTGTTTCTGTTGCTAACCGTTCTCTTCGTTTCTGTAGTCGACTATGGGTTTCATTTTCACTTTCCTTTGCACGTTTCGTTCTATACTTTTCTTTTGCCTTTTCGAGCCTTCTTTTTCGTTGTGTAGCAGTTTCGTTTTTATTTTTGTTTGCTTTTTTATTTATTGTTACCATGTTGTTCCCACGATTAAGGGGCATTTTGACGGTTGACCCCCCCCCCCCCCCAGAAGTCCAGTAAAGGGGCAAGGCTTAATATACAACAAGATGCGCCCAATCTTGAGGGGGAAGCGCTTACGACATTACATTTTTATCCACCCTAATGCCATACAGTCCTCGGCACGGTTTAACCTATTACCTTAACTTGGGTGGTATAGATACCGCTTACTAACGAGGTATCTAATTACGTTTTTTTTTTATCTGCCCCTCTAACGTCACACAATCTTGGACGCAACTGTTCTCGACACGACTAATCATGCCCCCACCTAATACGCCATTTTGTAACAGCGTCCATCTTTAGTTTGAAATTTTGACATAATGACAGTATTCTGCAGTGTAGTCCTATTATTTGATACCCATATTGTGGTGGTTGTGGAAAAATATGTACCTAGTCCGCCATATTGGAACGGCGTCCATCTTGAATTTTAAATTTTGACATAATCATCGTGTTTTACTAGTGTAGCCCTTTGATTTGATACCCATATTGTGGTGGTTGTGGCAAAATATGTACCTAGTCCGCCATATTGGAACGGCGTCCATCTTGAATTTTAAATTTTGACATAATCATCGTGTTTTACTAGTGTAGCCCTTTGATTTGATACCCATATTGTGGTGGTTGTGGAAAAATATGTACCTAGTCCGCCATATTGGAACGGCGTCCATCTTGAATTTTAAATTTTGACATAATCATCGTGTTTTACTAGTGTAGCCCTTTGATTTGATACCCATATTGTGGTGGTTGTGGAAAAATATGTACCTAGTCCGCCATATTGGAACGGCGTCCATCTTGAATTTTAAATTTTGACATAATCATCGTGTTTTACTAGTGTAGCCCTTTGATTTGATACCCATATTGAGGGGGTTAAGGAAAAATATGTAATCCGCCATTTTGTATCGGCGGCCATCTTAGATTTATAATGTTATTGATTTTATTATATTGTATTGTCATCTAAATTAAATGTGTGTACCAAATTTCAGATCAATCTGACAACGGGAAGGTGCTTAAATTTCAATTTCTAATTTTGACCCAAATAAATTCCGTACGGGTCGAGCTAAATAAAACCGTTTAAAAAATGAGAATTCTCTATATTATTAGCATAATCTCTCACAGCAAGTGAAGTACAAAAGTTATTTGAGACATTCTCACAGTAAGCATCCTGAAATGATATGTCGTAAAAGTTTCAGACAGCACATCAACATGGTATAAATATAGTATATTTTCCTGCTTACGCTCAGTTCAACTTTTTTTGGTGGATGAGGTAATATTTTTTACTAAAAATTAACATTTAACACTAATGCTACAGATTAATGCGTCTGTAAAATAGAACGACTGAATTGATGAAACTCTTCACGTCTTAAACTTAAAATATTTAAAAAAAAGAGTCTGCTTCCGTTCGTGATGAAAAAAATATATGAAACTTTCAAGTACTAGGTTGACTCACGCTTGTCACTTTAATTAAATATATATTTTTTGTTAATATATAACTCTAATAAATATAATACAATGTATTCCGTTCCTTTGTCTTTTTTTATTATAATTATTATATTTTTCCTTATGTATGGAACAGAAAAACAGAATAAGAAGAATAACTCGCTTACAGTTTATCTCAAAAAACTTGAAAATAATGTAATTGTTGAAAACACTACAAGTATACAACAGGCTTTCGCACGGGTAGCACTGTCTTTATGCTCGGACGACCTTTACCTTACCAAACCTTTTCATGAATCACTCCATTAATTAATAAAAATAGTAGCAAAATCCATGTGAAATACCCACAGTAGTTCATTAAACATTACCACAACGTAATACAACGTAAATACGTACATATAAAAAGTTATGGTGTACTGGACCTTTAAATGAAGTTACTTTGGGATATGTTAACAAACTTTACTCATAAATGTGACTTCAGTAAGATAAAAACCATAAGTTTATGAAACTATCCTATGTAGGAGTACAAAAATAAATGAAGAAGCCGTCATTCATTCACCATGAGATTATATATGTAGGTGTATAGTGTATAGAAATACATATGGGTAGTAATTTATAAAAGCCGTAGTTTTGACTTAAAATTTTATTAATGTTATTTTTCAATCGTTCATTTGCTCACCCCTCTCTACAAAAGTAGGTAATCCCAACGCGCACGTACTTATTTCTATTCCCACGGCATTTTTTGCATACAACTCCTACCGAATTTTGCTTTGTTCCTTGTTTATCGGATAATTTTTGGAAGTGTTATATCATTCCAGAGGTAATAAAGGAGTGTATTTGTGCAGCTCGCTGTGATTTGTGGGGTAAGAGCTGATAAAAGGTGTTCGGATTGCGTTTCAAGATTTATGTGTTGTGTAGGATTTTCAAAGGAAGCCCATTTTGGCGCATTCACGAACCGAAAGCTCCCATTTTTTAGTTAGAATTGAACAGTTGGCTTACTGCATAAATTCATAATCTTAGTTTTAATATAATTTTCGCAATTATCAGTGTTTTAAGTTTCTCATATAGATAATATGATAACAAGTCTCGAAATTCTGTTTAATATTAATGCAATTTATGCAATTTAATGTTTATGAATTGTAATCATACTAAACAATAAAATGTGACTTATAACTTTTATGAAGTGCCTATTAAAATATCTTACAATTCAAAGAAAGGAAATCACATCAACGCCAGAAAACGCAACAAAAATAGGAGTCCCCAAAATGCTATTCCACGTTCACATTTTGTATAATTCTTTCATTAGCTTCATGATTGTGAGTAGGAATTTATAGCAAACAGCCTTCTCTCAAAATTGCGCAGACGGATTATTTCCAATTTAATTTCACGAGATTTACGTAAGAAAAACTGGTGTTAATTCCAATATTGTTGCAAGAACGGTGATCTGCAAAACAGCACAGCTTTCCCGTACCAACTCATCATGGCCGGTACATCTGATATGTTTTGAGCGATCTTGAATTTTATTTTGGTAACCAAGGATCTGAAATAGATATGGTCAGTAACATTCACGACATATTCATAAGAATCAGTAGTAATTGCGTGGGAAGTGATCATTCGGGGACGTATAGCCACAATTCCTGCTTCTGCCACCAAGCAGTGATTGGCTCTTGGCTTGAAGAGTGTGGTGTGAATACAGGCATGTAAGGCAATACTTTAAATTCTCAAAGTGATGGCCCCAACATTATAACCTAACTTTGGTATTCCCACAAATTAGTATCAAGGCTAAAGTTTTGTTTTTCACACGTAACAAACATTATTTATAGATAAAGAAAAGTTGCTTCAAGTTTAGGGTTTAGTTAAAACAAACTTCTGTACCTCTATATTTGAGACTGGATTATTACAATGGAAAAAATTGTGAATATTAAAAGAAGAACAGCCACAATTTGCATACTATTTTATAACCTACGGATAAACTATTGAATTGAATATGAGAAACTTTATAAATGTGAAAATGATCTGAATGATCAAATGGCCCACCATGTGTTAGTAACCTGCAGTATACTGGTAACCTCTGCTCGTACAAAGCTATGATATTTTTGTCCCCCCTGTTTAGGTACAACAGGACTCAAGTTTTGTCGTATGTGACCTTGAACTCTGTGACGTAAAGGTGGCTCTCAAGTGTGATTTCACCGCTTAACTTAATAGACATAGACATATAGACATAGACATACATTTATTCACTATTTAGCACACATATACATTACACACAAAGAAATATAAAAGAAAGATTTATTAAACGTATATAAAGCAAAAATTAGAAAATATTAAGAATAAAAACAAAACACGTACACATTGATACGAAACATATTAAAAATTGGAAAAACAGAAAAAACAAATGAAACCTATTTGTGTGCTACAACAGCAAAAGGGTCTATCCTCAGCATTATGCCTGACCACATCGCTGAGATGTAGCTAGCTTAAAGCTTAACACCTTTGAACCTGGAACACATTGACGCCAATACTGCATGACGGTTTAACTACTGCAAACTATTTAATTTTTCGCAATGTTTATATTTTCCTATTTAGTATAAACGCTGAAGGAGCATTGATGATTTACCGACCCCTTCGCTACCCGCTCATAACTTACACCAACAGGAAATTTAATCCGCTACCTCCAACTGTGATACAAAATAGCACAGAACATTTCATATCAAGAAATCTAACGTGTCATAACATAGCCTCTATCGTGATACGCATAGGGTTCACATTCACTTGTCTAATTGCCGAGTCTACGTTTTTGCAAGGATTACCAGTGTGAAGAACAGTAATGAGTTTTGACATCTGACTTCGCGTACTTGATATGAGAAATGACAGTTCCCCGGAGTAAAGGGTCAAATTTGCTTGACTTCAGAAAATCTATGTTGGCAGAATGAGTACTGAGATAGTTTTTTTTTTTTATGTAATACAGTTACGGAACGAGACGAAGGCCCACCTGGTGTTAAGTGGTAACCTCGGCCTATAACAACCGATGCGACTTGGGTCCTCCCCTACTAGGTACGACAAGACCCAAGTGGCATCGTATGCACCCGTAACCCTGAGAAGTGCGGGTGGAATGTCTCATGTGCCTGTAATTTCACCGGCAGGCACACCTTTCAAACCAGAACACTTTAACACGAATGCGTTACTAATACTGCTTGGTGGCAGTATTTCCCCGGACGAACTTGGCGAGAGTTCTACTGCTCTTGAAGATCCAAGATAGTAGAAGTTGTAATGTTAGTCGCCCATTGTGATTAATTATAATAACTGCATGCACATGTATTTAGTTTATCGAAAAATAATTCTTCATCATAGGTGTGTTGCCAATCTGAGCCTATTTTTTAGATTGCCAATACGTATAGGGGATTTTGTCGTAATAAACAAGATGGCACTAGGATTTTCGGAAACGAAGATTTACGACCCGCTTTCTATGAATAAATCAACTGTACATTTGTGCCTTTTCTTATACCTAGTCAAAGTAGATCTTGGTTTGAGGTCAGGATATTCGTGTTTGTACGTTTTATTTGGAATGTTTCAATTTTTAGACAGATGTAATTTCACAATGATGTTAAAGAGATATTTTAGAGCCTTTTAAGCCCACATTTGTGTTGAGAAGCATTTCTTTATCAACAGAATGTTACACGATAAAATATTATTACGAGCCATCTTGTATCTTAAGAGAAACATCCCGTAACACCTCGAACACCCGGTTTAATACCTCCGTACTCTTCGAAAATATCTGGTACAAAAGAGTATTTTCTACATGAAATTTTAAATAATGAAAACGTTCCCCGCCCGTTGAGAACATAAACGAATACTTTATGAAAATTTCGTAAGCGTCCTGAAAAATGTGCTAAGCGCCTTTGTTTCAAGTAACAAATACCAAGGGACGCTTGGTTATATTGGTCGTTTTTTGTTTGAATCTGTGGCGTTCCAAGCTGTCGCTGAAGCTTGCATTTCCTAAGGCGGGATGAGAAGTATCTTGCTACGTTGGGTTACGTAAAAAGTAGAGTTTAAACAGCAATTTAATTGGAGCTTGTTTTACTTTGATTGGATTTTAATTGGATTATGTTGGGTGGTGATAAATGTGTTTTGTACTACTTACAAATTGCTTATCATCTGACGTAAAGTGGCTACAGTCTGATGGTTGATGGCCCACCCGGTGTGAAGTGGCAACGTCTGCCCATAATAAAACAACATGACTTGCGTCCTCACTTAATAGGTATGGGACGACCGAAGCACCGTATTGTATCCGTTAGTATAAAACGTGAGTGTGAAATGCCTCATGTGCTGTTAATATTGATAGTAATACATTTGTGTCTCTTTGTGCCTAGGTGGGTGATTAGATTGGTACGATCTGACAGCAAAATAATGAAAAATCATATATCATATATCTGTATAATTTGTGATTATGATGAAGATTTCGTAATTTGTTTATATGAAATAGCACTATACTTCATATTACAAGCACATGAGACATTCCACCTACACATCTCAGAGTTAGGGGTGCATACGATGCGACTTGGATCTTGTCGTACCTAGTAGGGGAGTTCCCAAGTCACATCGCTTGTTATGGGCAGAGCACTTAACACCAGGTGGGCTGTCAGCTCGTTCGTAATGGAATCACATAAAAAAATATAAACGGTAAATATAATAAGTACCATTATATTTCAACAAAATAGGCAACATATTATAGTACTTCACTGCAAATGCCGTATAACATTAACTTTCAACAAAGCACATTATACACCTCCAAAATACGTTAAATAGGAGGACAAACATTCGGTATAAGTTCCGGTTTACTCTCAAAGCAGTTGGTGCTATGCATTAAAGCAAATTCGCTGAGGGAAATGATATTCACAATTTTCGAGTAGGTGTACAGTCTACGCCAATAAAAATTCTTATTACACAATATAAATTTTGGAAGTTGAAGGGTGAAATTATTTTTATTCTTGTTGTTGTTATATACGATCTGTTGTACTAACAGCAGTTTATTAGGCAAAAATTGGATTTCTTGAGTCTAAGGGGGAAATAAGAAACCTATTAATCGAATGTTATCAAAAAATACAAGTTCCATTGAACAAACTCTAATCCAAATATAGTTTACAGTACTTCTACGAAGGGGAGGCCCTCTTTTTCTATAGGTTAAAGTGTTTCTTAAACGCAATTAGTAGCGCAATTCCCTATGCTACACTATTACAGTCTTGAAAGTAACGTTTATCTCTTTGGATATGATTTATTTAATAATATTGAACCTGTAAGAACAAATTTTTGTGGTCTTTAATCACAATGTGTTATCATAAGTTGTTGACAGAGAAGAAATGATTGTCAGAATCAGAAGCTTTCAAACAACAATAGCGCAGACTGTACCAGCAAAATGGCAACTTTGAATTTTTCATAATTTTTCAGTTTATTGTCTCAAAGGATTTTTCTCTCTTGCAGCAAAAGGTAAAAAGAGGGTTCAAATAAAAAAAAACATATCATCAGCACAAAGACTGTTTATGAAACTAAAAAAAGAAAATAAACTGTTAATTATGAGTTAATATTATGCTTACACTGGGCGCTTGAACTCGATGCATATGACATGCGAGAGTGAGTAAAGGGTGGTTATTGAAGCTAAATAGTATCGTGTAAACGTTCATGAAAGCTGTAAGTCCAGGGAGCATTTCCACAAGTATTATATACTAGCTTTTACCCGTGGCTTCGCTCCCATTCATTTTAGTTTCGTTGACCAATTCTGTTTGTCGATACAGAAATCATTAGCGAAAAATATTTAATTATTATTTTTCTTAGCCTTTAACCATCTCTAGGGTTTTATATAATTAATTGAAAAAACGTTACGTACACGCGAATAAACTTGTTGAAATAACTATATAAAATACGGTTTCGCAAATGTTACAACTAGTAAAGGACTAAGTATTTCTTGCAAAGAAACTGGTAACCTTGTGTTTGTATTGTGTACGTGTTCATATCCAGATTGTAAGACGAAGCCACACCTAAAGATCCTCTTGTAACATGTACGGCGTGCAAGTGGCATACATGTTTGAATCCGTAAAATAACTCGCAGACGAAACATACAGAAGACCTCAAAAAACTTCAGGAAATTTCGTACCTAAAATAATATCTAAGAAACAATTTTCCTCTGTACTGTGTTCAGTGTACTACATTGACCTACTTAATCTCCTAAATTGCAGTTATGTTACAAGGCGTGTTCGCAAACGATATAAAACTTAAGCAAAAATTCACACTGAACGGTATAAAATGTTTTGAAATTCCTTAGGATATAATATCTTGTGAGAGCGGCTGTGACCGGCACTATATCAGCAAATACGAGAAAATATAGTAATTAAAATAATTATGGTGTACACACCAGATAACTGTTATAATAGTTAAATATTTTTTATACATTTTGAAAATTGCCTGTGTGTCACAATAGTTATTGGACAGAAAGTTGTCTAAATTTTCTTCCTCTGACCGCAAAAATATGTTAACGTAAAATAATTCTATATTATGTATCACACATAGGTATATATTATAATATAATTACTTTTTATACATAAATAAAATAATTATATATCTCCCTTTTATATATATATTTTTTACTCGTATATAATATGTAAATTTAAACTACATTTGTTTATCTAATATCTTCCCATTTATATCATAGGAATAGTAGCTGACTCTCGCACAATGCTAGTGAATGCTGTACGGGAGACGGAACACCAATCAAAAGTTGTAGATGTTACATGCTTGGCAAATTACCGTTTCTACACAATACTTTATTTGTTGTTAAGTCTTCGAAGCTACGGAAATACCGTTTTTCGTTCCGTCTAGGCTCTCAACATTTAATCTGACATTACCTGAGTCAAGGAGTGGCAAAGAGTAAATCAGTAAATAACTCGTTTAGAAATTTAGGTGCATCGTTCGAAATATAGAAGACGTAACTTTGACATCTAAGCTCGGGTACATAACTAATAGTTGGTCTACTCGTCTCGTTTGACTATTATAGTGCATTAAAAGGTTACTAAGATTATTCTCAACGACCAAGATAGCATTACTTAACTGACCGTAAACCCGCACAAATTCCAACTTTGCTTGTGCACGTTCCAGGCACAAATTTGCACGAAAGTCCACATTTACAACATACATGCAGCCCCTTATCTTAGGGTACAAGAAGACTTAGAATTTAATTCTGCTGCTGCGATGTCTGCGAACGTTGCACAAAATATGGCCTCCAGTTCCGGAACCAACCGGAATTTACCGGATACAACCGGTTTTTCACAAGAAATATCTTTTAACGATAGAATTTTAAACGGCGAACCGCATTACGAGTTTTGGCGCCATTTTGTATTTACTGCACTTGATACATTCGAGTTTTAAGTTTGGCTGATGTGCGTTCGTTTCGTTGATTTTAGTAGACACCGACCATACAGGCCCAGGCAGTGACTGGACTTTACTACTTAATTTACCAGAGGAGCCCATTTCAGAATTCAGTTGCCACATACAATCATTTTTTTGGTTTTAGGATGTGAGGAATTACTGTAGTATTCTTTAATCTCTGATGTTTTAGGATGTTTTAGTTAATATGTTTTTCAGCAAATAACCACAATTTAAGTCATATTTTTAGAACAATGAACGGAAAATCATCCCGTTAATTTTTAGATAGCCCAGAAAAAGTTGTTGGCACTAACTACGCCTATATTACTCACGGTGTTCCAGATTAAAGGCTCGAAAGCTAAAGCTGGCAACTTAAAATGTACTCTCACATAGAGACGCTTCATAGCATAGTAATATGATTCTGTAGCAAAATACTTATATTTTGAACAACAGTGTGCGGTGTAGAAGTTAAATGTGGCTTCGGACATGATACTTTTTAATTTGCATATTTGTAACGTCATTATTCTGAGGAGTTTTCATATAATAATTTGAGTATGGAATAATGGTTATGCAAGCGAAAATACCTACAAAATTAAGAAGTAATATAGGCCTTTTCGGAATATAATAATTTACGGAACCAAAGAATACTAATTGAGAAACGTTCAAGTTATCTAGTTCGAATAGAGTTCGTTGGTCGCAGTTGAACTAGCACAACAATCAACATAATATGATTTAGCGTTACAATATACCTACATATTTGACACAAGTTTGGATAAAAGGAAATCGGTGAATAGGTGGGACCGTCTACTACTTACTTAGGCCCAATTTTCCGACTGTGGCCACACGGGAATTGAGGATATGCTGTATTAATAAAAAAGACCTCATTTTATCTCGTAAATCAAACTTAACAATATATAAATGTGTGTTCTCTCAGAATTTTTATTATGATTTTTGACGCAGAATCTTCATCGCAGAAATATCATTGTAGTTATTGATGAAGTTTTATTCATAAGCACGTATTCTATCCTATGTTTAGTGTGTCGCATTTGGAATCAACATACACAAGCTATATAAAAAAGGTCAGACAGCAAACTCTAAGCAGAACACGCTAATGTTTGCCCTGGCTGAGGATCGAACATGGAATATAAACAAGCGAAAATGTTAATTGAAAAATTTAAAATTATGTAATACTGTGAGGTCGTCACAGGATTTTTCGTCGCTCTCTTCAGTGCCATTTTATCATAACGCTGTGGAAAAGGCTTAGCTGTATTTTTAAATCCGCGTTCAGTGCCAACCTCGTTAAACTTTGTATAATTATGAAGGACAATAATTATTCAGTTTATTATTTGTTTTGGCAAGCATTAGCGAAAAAAGTGGAAGAAGTTAGTTTATGAAATAATGCAATTGTGGTTTTAGTGTCGTATATCATTAAAGTTAAGCATTTCTGCATTTGCTTTGCAATGTTTGGTGATGCTTTACACCGAATATCTGTAAAATAATTGTATTTTATATACGTTTATTAGGTGATTTTTAGGTGACTACTCTCTGAAACCCGTGTCCCCCGGGTAAGGAGAACGGAGTAACCCTAAGTAGATGTGGAACTTGTACTGATTTCGCCTGGATAAGACTGCCACACTACTAGTAATCTGCCGCCAAGCAGTGATGCACATGTATTGCTGTGTTCCGGTGGAAGGGAGTGGGTGCCGGTGAAATTGCAGCCGCATGAGACGTAACATCCCCGTCTCGGGGTGATGGACGCAACGCAATGCGACTTGAGTCATCTCTTTCTTTTGTGGAGAGTATTTGAGTCGTATTGCTGTTATAATGGGCGGCGGTAACCAGCATCTCAGAAAATCTAATTATATAATTTTAAAACTATAAAATCAGATACAGTGTAAGACTCTTGGCCATCTATTTCTGGATCGATTCCGTTCGGTACGGTTTGGTTTAGTTCGGTTTGACTAGTTCTAGTTTGGTTTGGTTATATTTGAAATTAGAAAATTGGGACAAAAAAGCAGGTAACCAAATTCCATACCAACAAATCGCGAGCGATTCCACAGTCAAAAATGAAATACAAAATAAAGTCACAAATCAAAGAAACGGCGAAGCAGATGTCCACCAAATGCGACCGAAGAACGCTTTGCAAATTAAAATCGCGCGAACTTCCCGTTCCGAAACCACTCGGAATCACCCACATTAATTTACGAAGTTCATAATATATAGTCTGTTCAATTATTAAACAAATTGAGCATTGTTTCATTTCAAAAGGCTGTTATAAGCCAAACGTTAATGTAATTATAAAAAATGTATAAATTAGCCACAGAGCTGTTAAATCTGGAGGTCGCTGAATCAAATACAAATCATATAATTCAATGAAGTAGGAAGTAATATAATGACTTATTTACTTGGAAAATAACAACGTGAGGAATTCGGCATGTTATATGACCAAAACTTCGAATATGTGTGACATTTAGTCTGCGTCATGCTCTAGTGAAGATGAAAGGCCAATTCATTCTCGCGTGTTGAGAATAGCCTGTATCCCTGTAGTGGGATTAGAGCATAGGATTGTAACGGATAGGAATGTAAAGTGTCAATGGAATTCATATCTCATCTGAATTGAAATGATATTTGTCTCACCATTTTTATCAATTTTCGATGCTGCAATAAAAAACCATTCATATACAATTTGGCTATATCATCAAGCATCTTTACCCATCAGGTCAAATTGTATGAGAGCGTGGTGGCTCCGTGGTACTGACCCCCAGTTTCAATCTAGAGATCGCTGGTTCAAACCTTGAAGTGCACTAATGAGTTTTATGCGTGACTAATTTATGTGCCCAAAGTTTTCAAAATGGTCAACGAAAACATCATGAGGAAACCGACATGTACTAGAAACAAGAATTTGAAGGCATGTATCAAATGCCCGAAAGAAGTATTTTTGAGGTGCACTTAAAATCCATTAACCAAAGATGGCCAAAAGTTCATTTATTTCAAATAAATAAAGGAGACAATTCGGCTCAGAATTACAAGCAAAGCATATATAATAACGGTGCCATTGCCTGCTAAGAGACAGGAGCTTGGATCGGGATTAGGGTAGGTACACGCGTGGGTAGCGGATGGCATAGTATTTAAGTTCCATGGCTTTGTGAGCATATAACAGCCTGTGGAAAGCGCTTTGAAGTTACTATGAACATTAAGCTTGACGAAACTGTATGGATATAAATTTTCAATATAATAACTAATTGAGCAATGTAAATTTAATGTTTTATAAAATTAACATTGATTTATATAATAATAATAATTAAAATAAATAATAATAATAATTAAAAATAATTAATTAATAATTTATATTATTTATTAAAAAAACTTTTTTTTTTTTTTTTTACTTTTTGAAACATTCACTAATGATCCTATTCACCAAAAGATGAAAAAGCCTTATCATGCAAAAGAAAGCAATATGCATCGTTTCCAACATGTACTTTTTTAAACATGTTCCTTTCCCAATTATTAGGATTTAAAACTGAAGTTTATTTTGATGAAACGTTGAGTTGAGAATTAACGATACTCGAGTGATTATTTTGACTGATGACATATTGAACAACTCTAGATGATAGGATAGATAACGTACATGTCAGGAAACTTATTGCCCACCTTTTACTTGGTACGCGAAGTCACGGGCGGTGCTACTAGTTCACCAAAGCTCTAGTGGGTCATTAACCTCTTCCCCCCTTTTCATTTTCACCAAAGTGTTATGTTAGAAACCAATAAACTTACCAAAATGTTTTCACAAACGTCGGCAAAACTAATCCCAATTCAACTTAACTTTATTGGATACAAATATATAATGTTCAAATATTGGACTTGTGATGATGGATGCGCGACTTCTTGTTTGCTATAAAGTTAGATTATTAATCAAATTTTGCATGTATATGTAATTCTGTTTCTCAACAAGAAATATCGAATATTATGAAGTCTGATGTTTTTCAATGGCAAATGAATGCTTTATAATATGTAAGCTATCTAAGCCACATTCTCCAAGTGAACTTAAATTGAGTCAACGCGGCTTTAGCAAACTTACACCAATATAAGAAAGCATGTTCGTCCTAGCCAGTAGCCAGGAATTTTGAATGAAATTTCCTTTTTTTGTGCACTTTTTTTTCAAAATTCTATTTCATTTGCTTTTGATAAAATTAAAACCAATAAAAAACCAAAATAAAATTGCTAGCAGCGCTGCTAGTCTATTAAAACTAAGTATTTATAAAATGCTCTTATTTATTGTGCTCTACCTATTAATTCATTATAGCATTACTAACGTTTTTAGTCTTTACATAATCCTGTAAATGGAAATTGAACTAAACTTCAACCATAATAGTCCCGAATTTCCAATCGCACCTAATTGTGACTCGGCAATTAAACCTTAATCCTTCAGAACAAGGACCGAAATCCGGAATTACCCCACAATCGCCGAATCTGCTGTGTGCCTATCAATACACTGACGTATTAAATTTTAACGATAACAAATTTGCTAACACGAGAACCCACTTATGGGCCGTTACAACTTAGCTTACGTATTAGGCGAACCCAAGGGAATCCCGAATCTAATTTAGGTATAACACAATTTGTTGGTTTCGACCGGCCGGGGTAAGAGAGGATAGCGGTTATGTGTCTATCGGGTAACTACTGGACAATTATTGCTGAGATGGCGTGTGAATGTGATTATGTTGCGCCTTGTGGGAACGTGTAGATATTACAAAACACAGATTAATTTTTGCTGTATCTAAAGTTTATTAGATTATCGTCAGTTTTAGATTATCCTAAGAATTATTAAGTAACGTATAGTAAACTATTCGATTCACTGGGTCTCTCAAACTAATGATGAGAGGATTAAAATGCGCCTCAAAGTGGCTTCCGTGAAGGCACAATATACTATAATATATAATATTGGCACAGGTTTCAGAATATTTAATTCAAGGATGCAATCAAGATTCATAGTGAAGGAAAACATTGCGATTGATGATTAACACGATTATTTCTTTCAACTGTTTGCGAAAGTGGTATTCGCGTATAAATTTTCTCGTTAAAAACTCAGTGGTACCAGGAACTACTGAGATTCATTGAATTGTGTGTTAGGTAATAGAAACTAAATAATAATAATAAAAATAATAAATATTGGTGGACATTTCACACAGCTCCATTTAGCTCCAAAGTAAGCTAAGTTAGCTTGTACCATGGGAACCAGACAAATGATAAAATACTTGTATACTTTTATTTTATAAAACAAAATACATACATATAATACATATTAACCCGCAGACAAAGAACAAACATCAATGTTACAAATGTTACGAAAGTGTTTGTCAGGGGTGGGAATCGAACCCACGACCTACGCGCAGAAGGTAGGGCTACTACTACCAACTGAGCTATGAGGCCAGTCAAATAGTGAATTAATAATAATAAAACGCTCACCTGATGGTTAAGGATTCAATAAGTATCTTAATTGATCACAAAATAATATAATTGCCGCGAAAATAGTTCAGTGAAATTAGGGTGCCTCTTGAAATTACGGGTAAATAGCAGCGTCCATCTGAAGCGATTCTAATATACACTGGGGTACGTATACCTTTACAGGTAAACCGCAAACCAAGTAGATTTCGCAGTTTTCCGAAACTTACAAGTTTGGTTTATCAGTATAGTAAACCATTCAAGAGCAGTAGAACTCTCGCCAAGTTCGGAAGTACTGCCACTATGCCCATTTCTGCCGCCAAGCAGCAACGCATTCGCGTTACTGTGTTCCGGTTTGAAAGGTTTAGTTGCCGGTTAAATTACAGGCACATGAGACATTCCACCTATACGTCTCAGAGTTACGGGCGCATACGATGCGACTTGGGTCTTGTCTTACCTGAGGACCCAAGTCGCATCGGTTGTTATGGGCAGAGGTTACCACTTAACACCAGGTGGGCCGTCGGCTCGTTCCATAACTGTATTATAAAAAAAACAAGCAAAATTTGTCAGATATAACGTAGCGTGTATGGCCGGCTTTACTCGCCCCAATTTTGATAACTCTTGATGGTGTTTCAATATCCGCGTCATGTGTCACTGGCCTTATTGTGTGAAAGCTAGGTGACAGTATAGAATAACCGCCGCGCCGTAGTGACATAAATGCGAATTAATAAAAGGCCTTTCAATTATAAAACAAACTCGCAATGTCTCGTGACTCGCAATTTGCTCACAAAGCATGCCTAATTGTCTAAAGGAACGTCTCGTTGGATTTAAATAAGTCTTCGCCCCCTAGAATTAGGGCCTCAATATTTACCCGTAATTTAAAGAGGCACCCTAATTTCACTGAACTATTTTCGCTGTAATTAAATTATTTTGTGATCAATTAAGATACTTATTGAATCCTTAACTGTCAGGTAGTTTTTTATTATTATTAATTCATTATTTGACTGGTCTCTTTAGCTCATTTGGTAGTAATCCTGCCTTCTGCGCTGTAGGTCGTGGGTTCGATTCCCACCCAGGACAAATATTTGTGACATTTGTAACATTGATGTTTGTTCTGTGTCTGGGTGTTAATATGTATTATGGGTATGTATTTACAAAAGAAAAGTATATAAGTATTATATCAGTTGTCTGGTTCCCATGATACAAGCTATGCTTAGCTTACTTTGGGGCTAGATGGCGCTGTGTGAAATATCCAACAATATTTATTATTATTGTTATTACAAATATGTAATTTTAAAGGAAATATTGACGCTAGATGTTTTTCATTCAAACATGATGCGGTGGGATTTAAAGGTAAAAGAAAAATGTGTGCTCTGACGCTGTCATGTGTTTGCAAATTCTTCGCTTCACAAAAATTCATGTCATGTAATACAAAAATTACATGACATGCATGACATGACCCCCCCCCTTGCTTATCTGATACACTATATCGCCATAAAATATGATAATAGTGCTCAATTTCCATTTCATATATTTCTAGCCATAGGAACAACATAAGACGCCTGTCTTAAATTGTTCTCATAGAAAACACTTGATTCCAAATTATATAAAACTTAATTACGCCTTCAATTATAAGAGGCAGGTACAACACAATCCATAGATTAATGATGATGATGATGAATGGGCCTTGGAATAACATCAGAAAACTGGTTAATAGTCAAAGATATCCAAACTTAAACAATAAGTTTTGATACTAGCTTAAGTCCTATTGTTACACGATTTTGTCACAATGTTTAACCAAAATATTACTTATCTTTTTTTTTATGAACGTTACTTCTAATATTCTTATTTTAATAAACTAACTAAATAAATAAACATGTACTACCCAATTGCGATCAAGCCTCTAGGGATCTGCCTTTGAAGAAGCCGTGAATATACGTCTAAGTTTATAAATACTAAAAGCTTTGAGTAAAAGCCCAAATGATCGTAATTTTGAGATAATAAGGTTTACCTTCGTCGCACCAGAAACACCTTTGATTGAATTACAGTTACGAACATAATGCTAGAAGACGGTTATTTAGTAAGTATTTATATTTAGCCAAAGTGCTAAAGTAAGTACTAAGATTAAATTTTTAGTTAGTTCAATATTGTTTTTGACTTTTCTCCTGCTTCTTAGAGGTAATTGATAATGAGAGATTGTATTCCAAAATTCGACGAGACGTGAAGGTGGAATGTTTTATATGCCTATAATTTCACCGGCAACCATTTCACCTTTCAAACGAAAACACAATGCACAAATGCATAACTTGTTGACAGAAATGGGTATTGTGCTATGGTGGCATTAGTTCCCCGGATGAAATTGGCTAAGTTCTTCTATTATCTTAAGTATTTCAGTAGAAAATACGCATAAAAAAGTTAGTCTCTTGAAGATTATGCCTAACAGAATCTATACAAATAAATAAAATTGGAGTGTATGTTTGTAATATTAAAAATAACCGCTTTCTACGTATACACGGTACATATACAAAACAACATTTTTTACAATTTTTGTCTGTCTGTTTGTTTGTTCCGGCTAATCTCTGAAATGGCTGGACCGATTTTGACGGGACTTTCACTGGCAGATAGCTGATGTTACAGGGAGTAACTGAGGCTACTTTTCCGAGGGGTAAAATAGGGGTGCGTGATAAAACTGAATTCCACGCGGACGAAGTTGCGGGCAACAGCTAGTTAGGTATAAAGACGTTTACGACAGCACTACACACGGTCAGTTCGTGCTGTCTGGTCACCTGACGCTCATGCTTTTGGCGACACTACTAAAGTAAATGAATTCTTAAATATTTTATATAACAATATTTCAAACAAGCATGCTTGATTCATCTAATTAAACTATCAGCCACCATGTGTATGACTATGTCTCATCAGTAGCCACCTTTTAAAATGAAAAAGGTACAGGAAAATATCTTGATTATTAATAAAAACTTTGTTACAAGCTAAACTGCCCTTATCTTATGAACCTAAGCACCTTAAAATAAAGTTCCAAATTGCTTGTTTTCGTGAAAACAAATGTTTAATAACAAAACTGGGCCCTAGTAATGAGAGTTGGTAAAAGTTTTGGAGTGAAAAGGGAACAAAGGAATACTTAAGAAATTGCAGTTGATGAAGCTGAATTTATGCGACTTAGCTGATATATATTTTCTATAATTATATGAACCAATCGTAATATAAAAGTAATCAAATATTTAAGAAGAACGTTAAACTTAACGTGCAAGCTGTGATTAGCGTATTTTTTTCTTTGAACAGACGAGGTGTGTGTTTGGGCCAATTGCTGACCCAAATCTAACCGATTATTTCAAAAACCTATACCAATAAAACTACCCCTTTGATGACATAAGCATGCTTAAAATATTGATTGAACAAAAAATGTTATAGTAAAAAAAAAAAAAAAAATACCTAAGTCGTTTGTGAACAACTTTTTTCCGTATGACTCGGTGTATGATGCCAATTTCAGAACCCATTAGAGTAAGCTGCCTTTACCTTACTTTATTTTTTTATTGCGAGGGTACGAGTCAAGTGACTACCAAGAAATCCGGTTACTGCTTGATCCCTTATTGGTGAAGAAGGCTCCGTCCGAGAGGAATAGCAGCAACCTTTGGCATCTCATTTACTAGTACGGAGGATCTCATTAGCTCACGGTTCTCGCTGATGCCACGGTTCCGATAGCCACCAAGAAAATGTATGGCCGGAGGGAATACGGCCACGAGGCACCATCTCTGGCGACGATCCACCCTTAAAACTACAATAATGAAGGCGGTTTGCCAAAAGAAATTACCCAAGAAGAGGCACCAGCCTCTCACAGTTCGGAGAATTTCTCGGTGCTACGGTATCCAACACTTCATATTCTGCAGGGGTAACTAACGCCTAAGAGCTCTGTCACCATACAGACTTTAAATGTGAAGAAGTATTTATATAACAAAAATTTATATATTTTGGTAACAGTATCAAATAACTGATGTAAGTGAATCTACCGTTAATTGACAAGCTGATGGTTTTGTATTTTTCAATATTTAATTAAATTTGAGGACATTTTACGATGAAAACTGAGTAACTTATGGTGGTTAAACTGAGTCGTCGCAAGAAACTGGTACGGTTAAGTAATTAATTCACTATTTCATAACTTTTTGTAATAAATATTTTTTTAATCATACAACAATTTTCAATACTTGGTAATGTTACTTGAAAATCATATTTCAATGTCATTCTAAGGATACCGGTTGATTATTTTACATAAAGTATGTTACTTTCAAAAATAAAAATAAGAAGTATTATTTAAAACATTTTTTGTTCGAACTAATATTATAATTTGGAAATGATAAATAGCCACTTTGTTATGATCCGTTATCAAATACCTCCTAAATTTTATCACAAGCCTTTCAAAATAATGTAAAATTAAAAGTCGAAATACCTATTTAGAAGGGCCTCCTTCAAAATTCCTCGTAATATCCGAAAAACACCTGAAAAAGATGAAAAGTAATTAATTAATGCCAATCAAAAACCGCTGTATTATGAAAAGTCTTTCGAAGAAATAGGTGTGACAGAGAGATAGTGAGTTAATGATATATAAAAATTTCAGTGATTTCATCGAACATCAAATGGCGTAGCGGTGCGATTGTGAGATTTGCAGAGTCTCTGCTACATTTAAAAAATATAATTATATAGAATTATATTTTCTTTTATGATCTATTATCTATTTTGTATTATTACAGTGAACAAAAAAGGAAAGGTGCAATAAAGAAACAATAAATACCACACAAATTGCTTTATTTTTTAAACAAAAACTATTCCCAATCTTGTTCCATTATTGAATACGACAGTTTAAAATATACTCATGCATTGAAAAGAGTGACACAAGTTACCTTACTCGTCTCAGGTCAACGGCAATGCAACGAAAAACCTGAATCGCATTGCTGTTCTATTATGGGCAGAGGATACTGCTAAGCATCAGATGAACCATCTGCTTTCGTTTCCTCTTTTATTTTACTTACTTTAAAAGTCTCATAATTACTGAAGAACTGTATTTGACTTCCTCGCAGATAGCTGACTGAGACAAAGTACGTGTTTCCCATTACAGCTACCAAAATCCTGATACTCGGCCAATTTACTCGATAAAAATATGTACTCATAACAAGAAAATGACGTATCGCAGAAACGAATTAATCGTATCGTTCCATATAAAATACCCTTAGTGATACTTCCTTTTATATAAATCTCGTTTGTTTGTACAAAGTGCTGAGAAATTTGCTTTGAGGATTATTGTCAACTTGAAATTGGATATTTACTTCATCAGAGGCTCATTCATTTACCTATTCCTTTAAACCCTTTTACAAATTCTATCTTGTTCTACTGCGTAGTAATATTTACAATTACATTGTTTTTGAGTTAAACGATTTTGTTGTATCAAATAAATTGAAATGTGCTGATACTTTATGAGTCTGCTTTAAATCCATTTTAGGAGGTTTAATACCTTCTTGCTCCATAATTAGTTCAGTTTGCTTTCAAAGTTGTACTTAGTTTCAGTAGGTCAAATATAAATGAATAAATTAATATGTAACTAGTCTAATATATTTTTATCTATGTGCTTTTACTTAATCTTATTTGACATAATAAAGCCATTAATAACAGATAAATAAATGTATTGCAACACTATCAATATTCCAAGCAGTTGATTCACAACAAAAGAAACATCGCGGAGAGTAGAATAAGTTTCCAAGATATTTCATACCATGGTTTTCTAGTAAATCAAAGTCTCCATCGAGTTTTATGAAATATATTATGTTCTTCTATATTTTCTAGACTTCTAGATTTTTTATTCAAATTAATGTCCTTGGTTATTTTGTCACTGAATCTACTTATTTTCTTATTCATTGAATTTATATTTCTTTTTTATGTGATTGGTGTTATGTGGTAACCTCTGCCCTTAACAAGCGATACGACTTGGTTCCTCCCCTACATAGGTACGACAAGACCCAAGTCGCATCGTATGCGCCCGTAACTCTGAGAAGAAGGTCCCATTGGTCCGTAATTTCACCGGCAACCACACCTTACCTCAAACCGGAACACAGTAACGCGAATGCATCACTGCTGGGCGGCAGAAATGGGTATGGCACTTCCCCGGACAAATTTGGTATAATTTCTACTGATACTAAAGCGTGTCAGCTGTTGCCTTTAATAAAAATCCGAATCCTGTTATAAAAAGGTATTTATTCATAATCCATGCTTAGTATGGAAAGCTTTGCTTTCAGTTTTCGAGGGTTATCCTATTAAACCCTGGAAATAAATATACATTTTTTGCTTTCCTGAAAACTATTTTCCCTAACAAGATTCAGGTAAATATAAGAATTTCCGGGGCAACGTGTCGTAACATTAAATGTAAGCACGCGAGACACTTCTGGAATTCAAATCCAGTTGTATGTTGTTATATCGATTACTATTGTTATTGCTCAGGTAATGTCCTGTGGAGATCACGAGCGCAACGATGGAATTTCAATTGGATTCTTCCTCTATTTCCATACACTCTGGCTAAGCAGATATGCGAATGGACGACTTTTATATACCTACGTCTAGGTAAGTTGATAATGCAATTTATATATCATGTTATTAGTACTAAGAGATCTGGATAGGAAATCCACATAGTTTTAATTATATTGATTATTCATTATATTCATCGGACATAGCAAATATAACGACTGTGTAATTGGAATCTATTTTGACATAAAAAATTACATGGTCTATTAAAAGATTTTATGGAATGACTTTGTGTCGAGTGTACTTTAAAACACGCGGAGACAAGCTAAATACGTTCGCGTACTATTTACGAACTTAGATGGAATGGCAAAGCCCTCAAATGAAGTGCAGCATGCATCAGAGCATTTCATGCAAGCGTCGCGGTACATTTAATATAAAAGTTCGCATTAAATTTGTCTGAAATTTCCACGAATGTTGCACGTATTAATTTGAGCTGCATCCATTTAGGCTTAATCCAGTGTACGGCCACAGACTAAAATCGAATACGCTGGTACAAGCCCGCCTAATTCGAAATTTTGATCTCAGATGCATAATCTCTCTCTAAGGCATATGATTTTATTTTCAGTATGTTTACAAGAAATCGACAGGCATATGTACGTGTTTTACGCAGTCATATCTACTATGACGACCTTTTATGTAACATGTTCTCTTGTAGATTTTTTTATATGATAGAAAGCAAACGAGCCTACGAGCTATCTGATGCAAAGCGTTCACCGTTGCCTTTAGATATGTGCAGTACCAGAGGCATTGCAAATGCACTGCAAGACTTTAAGAAGGTTATTAAACCGTCTCATTAAGGCCCATATCAAATCCTAGTAAGAAAACCGCAGTACGATTTAGGGGGGCCGACGTTGCTCGCGTCCGTATGTGAAAGCCTAGGTATAATTATAATCTATGGTCTATGGTATGATTGTTAAGCTTGTTCTATATATTATTATAGTTATAACTTTAAAAAAACGAAGTGTTCTTTAGGTAAAACAATGCAATGACTTTCATCTGAAGATAGAGTGTACCCGCTGTTGATTAGATGAGCTATACAGTATCTAGGGGCGAGTGTGGAAACCACTGAAAACGCATGTCAGCGGTGGAGAGGAATTTTGGCGCGAGATCGAATTGAGTTCCCTTTGTGTTAAACTTGTTTGGGACTGCTACCGTATAAGCTAAAAAAATCCTGTTATAACCGGTTGAGCAGAGTTTTATAATATTTAATGTAGGGAAACTGTCACAGTTGCGTTATACTTGCATCTCCTGCCTCCTGATATTTAACGAATATGTAACCAATGTGATGCCACAGAAAGTTCGTATTAACTATCAAGTGTGGTAATCGTAAAACAATTTTAAGTGATTTACACTCTCCTCTCAACTTTAGCGTTGTTAGCCAGTTAAGCATGAATTAGCCCTACAGTCAAGTTATGTTTTAAATATGTATATTTAAAGTGGCAAACCTACATAAGCTGTAATTTGAAATTCGGACACATCCCAAAATTTTATTTTTTCTATGCCCAGGTTAATCATGTTAAGCGAACAGGTGGACGATCGGGGTCACATTAACTGGCCTTCTAGTCTCTATATTAAGAGAGATTTATTCGCAAAAAAGCTTACAAAGTTAAACATATATCGAAAACGGCGACATCAGGGTGTAAGAAGTAGGCTATGGCATAGTAGTAAGGTGAACCCCTGATTTCTAAACTAGGCGTATGTACCTGTGACTTAGAAATACAGTGGACCCACAACATAAGCATTTAAGCAATTTTCTGGTTTGTCTGAAATTTAGAAGCACAATTCCATCTATGATCGAAAAATGTGTTTAAATTTTTAGATTGTCTCTGTAACCCTATAACATTATTCGTAATATTGTTTACGTAAATTTAAAAGATTTGACTGAAAGGAAAACTTAAGTTCAATATAATAAAAATCAAAAAACGTATAACTATCCCAAAACTATTCAATATTTCCACTATTGAGTTCAAATTAATATTTTATTATTATATTTTAATGGTAATGTCGAAACTAAGTAAACCGCCAAAGGAACTTTACAAAGTGAAGTTCTCAAAAGATCTTTGACACCGGACGATGCATAGATGTTTCACCATGAAGTCCTCTGGAATATTTGGCTAAGTTCACTTCGGTAGAAATTTGCATAGAGGTTCAGTTTTAGTTGAAGTGGTGATATTTTAACCGTAACGGGGCAAAGTTTGAAGTTAAATTAAGTTTAGTGGTTGAAATTATGCATGGAGGGACTGCATTGAAATAGCCAGTGTGTGATAAATTTCCCTCATTTTAAATGGTATTTTTTGCTTTTGATCTCGTTCGTGACATTACCGGGGCCGCTGAAGCGTAAACTGTAGACTGAGATCGTTAGGCGAATGTCATCTTACTTTTTACTTTTTGTCTTCATTATTGCACAAAGTATTATTTGGCATCTAAACTTTACTCTGACTTGATTCTGAATATTGGGTTTGTATTATGGGCATATGTACCATGGAATTTGACATAAAGAATCTCTCGTCTAATCTTTTGTTCATTTCCTGCAATAACTGCAGACTGAAGCATTTTGAAGAACATATATTTGTTCAGGACGAGTTCAACTCAAAATCAGTGACGAAGTGATTTGAGAAAGCGATCAAGGATATGGTTTCCGCGAAGTGTACTATCTTCCATTAAAGATTTTGGATATTCTAATACTACAGTTTATATGATATTTGATAGACACGATGGGTATAGAGATTCTCTAAGATTAACATATATTCTGGGCTTTGCCAGCATTTGGGCTTACTATAGATTGTTAAAAACATGCGTATCTTATAACAGTCTGTCTATCAACCATAATTTGTGCATTTACTCCTAATTTCAAGGTTACCGCCTATTTAGGGTTAAAATAAATGTAAACAGATTGGCATGATGTGAAATATGTTTAAAGTCAGGTGCAATACAAATATTTATATTTTCTGACTTGAAAAATGTACCTCGCAAAATTTCACTTTATTACTCGAGATTCTAAAAGCTTTAGTAGTATACAGATCTAATCTATCCTCTTAAGATCTTTCGTTGAAAAGGAAAAACAAGTAATTAAACTTACTCTAGGGGTGAAAGTACGTTGTAATAAATTTTGCTGTACAAAAGTATTAATTTTTAGGATACGCAACGCATAAGTAAATAAAAAAAAACTGGTTTTTTTTTTCGCATGGTGTATATAAATTGGAAATTTGATTACCATACAATTTGATGCCAGGGTTGTGGACGGTTCATTTAAATTTTAATAAGATAAGCAATAATAACGCGCTTATACAATAACAAATTTTGTTTCTGGAAACTCAAAAAAATTTGAACAAATAACCTTCTTTATGAATCTATATTTTTTAATACGCCCATAACGGTTTAAATATTAATGTATATATTATTGCTTATTTCGCTCTGCGCGCACATTTCACTAACCATTGAGAGCCACTTAAAGCTTTATAAAAATGTTTCCCGTAAAGTAGTCCACTTTTTTGCGAAATATGGACAAGTCACTGAATGGCCATTGTACCTGCATTTCAGTGGTTACCAATTTATTGTGAAACATTTTAATCGCAAATCATGGTTATCGTTCACTAGCTTATACATCTGGCTTCGCTCGTCTTCGTTTTCTGAGATATTAGTTACAGACGAGTATAATATGGCAATTTTTTGATACTCATAATGCAATTTCGTCTGACTTAAAAAGAGAAAACTGAGAGTCACTGTGTAAAACAGAAAAAATTGTATGATTCATAACTGTGACTATTTGATCTGAAGAGAAAGATGAAGACGTGTGTGGGCTTGAAGAACTGCGGACCACATTTTTTTTTATTATATTCATCCACTTTTGATGTTGACTGTACAACTTTGAAGATGACATTACGACGAGTAACCAAATCAACTCAGATGATGAGCTCCCATCGAAATACAATTATTTCTTCGGGTGCAAATTGCATTGCACTGCTCCCAATACGAATATTAACATCTCATGTGTCTGTAATTTCACCGATAATCATACCTTTCAAATACGAACACAGAATTTGTGTTTACAACTTGGTGCAGAAATAGGTTTGGGGGTAGATTACGTTAATGTAAACAGGCGAAGTTGTGTGTATCCAGTGTGAGCTACCGTTAGAGTTTTCCCACTCTTAATTCGCTTCTCGCCTCCTTATCCTAATCTTCTTTTCGACTCAACTTTTCATGTGTAAACATGAAAAACGCTTCATTGATATGAAATTTTTCATCATATCAATATTTGAAGGAGATTATTACGCTAATCACTTTCACATGACGCACCCAAATTGATTGAAAAAAAAAAAAACTTCTTGTCAGAATCAGTCTTATAACTATTTGACATATAACATTCTTAAATCTTCTTTACCTAACCTCAAAGGTTTGCTTTATAACTATTTGACATATAACATTCTTAAATCTTCTTTACCTAACCTCAAAGGTTTGCTTTATAACTATTTGACATATAACATTCTTAAATCTTCTTTACCTAACCTCAAAGGTTTGCTTTATAACTATTTGACATATAACATTCTTAAATCTTTTTTACCTAGCCTCAAAGGTTTGCTGGAAGAAAATTGCTGAAATTGGTTTGCTGGCTCTTATTTTGCTTTAACTCACCTCTGTATATGTACTGCTATGTCACACTTTGAATTGTGTTAAACAAATAAATAAATATTGGTGGACATTTGAAACCGCGCCATCTAGTCCCAAAGTAAGCTAAGCATATCTTATATTATGGTAACCAGACAACTGATATAATATAATAATCATTTTTTTGTTAAAACATAATTACAATATAAATTGGCACCCAAAGACAGAACAAACATCTATATTCGTCACACAAATATTTATCCTGGGTGGGAAACGAACCCACAACCTACAACGCAGAAGGCAGAGTTACTACCAACTGTGCTGTGAAGCCAGTCACCTGTGTTATCTGTGTACAATAAATAATAAAACATGCACTCTAATACAGAAACAAAACCGGGTGTCTCAGGCAATATTCGTGCCTTTCAGTGCGAAATATCAAATGAATTCATCTTGTCTCATAAAATTTATGATCATATTTATTAGCATTTTTCACCATCGTGCGGCGATGAGTAATGGAATCTTACATTTATGGCATTCTTTTGTGAGATTAAATTTCATGGCTGTGTATGGAATTTTGAAAATGACTGTTGTAATAAACGCTTACGCACTTATCTATTTGTCTATGCCTCCTGTAGGCATTAGACAACAAACAGATACACATAAAAACTCATTTAATATTTAATATATTTTATCTGTTGATGGGTTTGGGTTGAGTTTGGACAGGAACAAAATTTTGCGTAAGCAATAAATACGCTTGATTTTTAACATCTGAAAGCAATCTTTATATTTATCTTCTCTGAAGATAGTTAACCTGAATCTTACCTTAAAGAGAAAAAAAAAAATATTTTGGATAATTTTCGCCATTTATTGACTAAAAATAGCTTGCACTTTGGTAACTAGGTAACTAATATGATAATTATAGTATGTACTCGTATTTTTATATACATATTAATACCAGGACACAGAACAGATATCTTTGTTCGTCACAGAAATGTTTGTCCTGGGTGGAAATCGAACACAAGACCTACACCGCAGAAGGCAGAGTTACAACAACTGATCTGTGAAGCCAATCTATTAATAGTAATAGTTCCAACTTAGAGGATTACTACCAACTTAGTTACTAAGCCGTTGTAATGAGAGAATGAAATGGCAGTTACTCCAATTCAGTTATGTATATTTAAGCACAGCTAATGACATATTAGATACGTATTTAAAACGATTTTAGTTCAATTTGGCACGAAAGGAAATGAACTAATGTTTTATTATAAAGATAATTCTTCGTATTACATTTGTTTTGTTTAATTGTAAATACATAATCGCACCAAAATGAATTGATCGGTAAGTTTTATATACCCTGTAGTAGTAAAGAGGAATTGATTAGATACACAGTTCAGTTAATAATAGTTCTGTTTTATTAAGAGTTCAATAACTACCTATTAAATACATATCTATAATTGCATTGTTTTATACGCCTGGGTGTTATAACGAATTTTATATACATATTATATTGTATTATATCAGCTATCTAGTGCTAAAGGTGCGGTGGCAAAATCTCGATTAAAAACATGGATTGGAAAACTAATAACCTCGCAATTTAATACGTTAACGCATGATTTTCCAATTTCCCGTTTAACTTTTAAATTTTTAACCCCCGGTGTGCACAAATTACAATTTATTTTGTTCCGTTGTACGCAGTTTTGTTTCATTACTAGTTGTTCGGAACTGCTGTTGGAATTTTGTAGTTTAAAGTTTAAAATTATGAATGGGCAGGTTCACTCGATCACACCTGCGTTTGTTACATCAGGGTGAAATAAACCTTATTGCGTTCCCTCTAGGTTCAACCACGATACTAGGTTCAAGGTGGCTCTAGGATGATTGTAGACTATCGAGCCCCAGGTGGAAGGTAGCGTAAAATTTTTAAATTGAGGATATCTCTTTTAAAGTTCAGCCATTTCGTTCATAATGGATAGAGAAAAAAAAAACTCTAATAGTGTTTTGAATCGATCCAGTCACATAATGAAAATAATACAACTGTTGTTCCCAGACAAGATTCAGTATCGTCATTGGTCCCCGAGTTTTACCCCAACGCATTATTACAATATCATATTTATATGAGCCAAAACTGTATACAGAGTACCATAAGTGAATATTTTTTAGACGACATACATCTACAAGCGTTACGTAATGATTTTACCATAGATCAGTTTGATGCTAAAAAAAATACAAATCGTTTCTTTATGGTCGCGTCAATCCGAATAGAAAGTACATCAGCCATATAGGTATTGCAGATGAAACAAAAGAAACAGCAATTTCTCTTTGAAATAAATTTAGTTTATTTTGATACCGAATAAAACTATTTCGATGCTTATCAAATATATTTTTTATGAAGTAAAGCCTATATTATGAAAGTCATTTCTAGGGTAACGACTAGTTGCACTAGTTGCACCGGCGCGTTCCACCGGAGGACCCGGGCTCCTCGAATGCGCAGAGGTCGGCCACCATGGTGTTTTTTAGTTCGGGTAAAAATCCCACACACGCTCGTTGCATCCCCGAAGCAACGGGTTGACCTTTTGAAGGTTTTCACACCATTGACAAAAAAAAAAAAAAAAGGTAACGACTAACTTTACAACTGTTAGAGTTATTGGTTTTATGGGGCTCCGAACTATGAGGGTATGTTAAGTCTGGCTTCATCCTAGTGAGTAAAAAACTTATTCATGTTTTATTATTTTATATATAACTAAATGAAATTGCATTCAAACCGAACATTAAAATGACTAAGTTTTGTAGGTGTCTGAAGTTATTGAAAAATACTTGTAATTGCCAAACATAAAACATCTGGATTTAAGGGATGTTTCAAATACAGTGCCTCAAAAATTTGGAATAATTTACCACCACCACTGAGGAATAAAATCAGTAACACCACGTTTAAAAAGAAATACAAAGTTATGCTTCTGAACAGACAGCAAAGAAACTTTGAAACGTCCTTTAAAGTCACAAATACTTAACTGATATTTATAACATGCTCCATTACACGTCAACATAAAGATTAACTCAAAAATGCAACACACACACACACATACACACACACACACACACACGCACGCACACACACAGACGCACACACACACACACACACACCACACACACAACACACACTGCCCTCATACAACAAGCTGAAAACCTTTTAAACCATACATAGCAAACTAGAGTATGACGCACCGGCCAAAGACAATTATTAGTCGACGAAAATCTGTCGATAGGGGTACACTGAAAATCAGCGCTGAACAGATTCCTTGAATTTGATCAGTTTTTTGCTGAGCGTACTCCCATTGCTTAAAATATATTTTATTTATTGTAAAGTAAACTTTTTGCACTTTTTTTGAATATGTTTAATTCTTAATGTTACATATATCTACTGTTTATTTTAATGTTGGCTTACATACTTATCAAATATATAGATAATTTTATATTTTGTCTGAATAATTTAGTCTGGTACTTTGCAATGTTTTTTTTTTTTGAAAATGTATTATTAGTTTAAGCAATAAATATTTTTTCTTCTTCTTCTTCTTCTTAAAAATTACTGCTGTTTTATTTTTCCATTTGAATCTTTAAGCATTGGAATTTTTCTATCGGAGAATTCAAACCGCTATTTTCTTTATTGACTAATAGAACGGATTAATGGAATAGTATAAAAATTAATTAGCAATAAATATGATTTTCAGAGCTTTTTAAGTGATTTATATAAATAACACAATTTTTTCTCTTAGGTCCACTGCATAGCCGTTTCGAATAAATCAGAGGCAATTAATAATTAAAATAAAATAAATAGCTAATAGCAATTGATTAAAATTCAAATTAAGTAAAATTGCTTTCAAATCGAATAATATAAGCAATTGAATTTTGTACTACCCGAAGATATTGAAATATTACTCTAATAACATTTCTGTTTGATTCAATGAGCACTGGAATTTTTCTATCGGAGCTTTCAAACCATTTTTTTCTTTATTGCCTAATAGAACGAACGATAAACAGATAAATCGAACCAATTTAAAATAAATCTCACCTTTGCCTACGTACACCGAGTAAAATTAATTTTAACAAGTCGTAAGGGTAGTGTTAAATGTATATAAGAATTCATGGTGTTGTGGGCCATAGATTCAGATTAAGTAGTTATGAGACTGGTACCGAACGTCTTGGGTTTCTAATTCTTTCCCCTCATGCCACACACTAATAATTTATTTGCGCCTAACAACATGGAGAACAACAGGTTTATTCTTGTTAAGTGAGAGTGAATTTCATTTAGTTCAGAATTGGCCCTATTTTAAACTATATAACCCTTTTACATGTATAGTGTAGGAAGGCCTATGTTAAACAATCCAGTTAATACATGTCTGCCCTACGCCCATGTTCCATCACAGCACTTTATGTCATTACTTACTTGCCAAGCCTAACAGTATTGTTCGGATACCACTTTGATTCTCTGATTTGGTGCCCCTGCTAGAACCAGACGTGTACTAGCAGTTTACCAGATGAACCCTTTAAACTCAACACTTTGCTTCGAAAAGAAAGAAATGGTTCATAAAAATAGCTCGAACTACTTAATTGAAATAGGTATAGGATTTGTACTAGTTTCAAAATCAAAGTAAATTCCAGTGAATTTCTGAAACCGAATTCGGATTGACACTAGGTCCTACTGCGTGATTAATTACTTACCGAGTTTTATGCCTAGTTTACACAAGCTTAGTACTTGTCGTAAGTGCTAAAGTGCTAAATGAGAAGTAATCATCTACACGTCGCGTCGGTTAAGTGGTCTTACTAACGGAGAAAAATGAGTGGATTTTAATTACCTCATTCTTTCTCGATAACAAATCCACTGGCGTTCATTCTGCAATTTGTAGAAAGTAACGAAAAAAAAAATGGCTCTCTAATTTATCACGGAATACTTTTAAATAAAAATCATCAATACCGTAGATATATATATACTTCTATACAAATAAATAAAATTGGAGTGTCTGTTCGTAATATTTAAAAAAAACCGCTTTTTACTAAGTGCATATGGATGGATGTACACACGGTACATATACCAAAACATTTTTTTTGCAATTTTTGTCTGTCTGTCTGTTTGTTCCGGTTAGTCTCTGAAATTGCTGGACCAATTTTGACAGGACTTTCACTGGCATATAGCTGATGTGACATGGAGTAACTTAGGCTACTTTTCCAAGGGGTAAAATAGGGGTGCGTGATGAAACCGAATTCCACGCAGACGAAGTCGCGAGCAAGAGTCGTCAATATAACCGTATATCGTGGTATCTGTGGTCAGTTTTAAGCAAATTAAAATTCTCGTATTCTATTCACTTACAATTCAGTTTCACATATGAAAAGTTCTCATTCACCATGGTTACGAGGTATTAGTATGAGTTACAAGTACTAGGCATTAGTTACTTAGCATTTAAACTATAAATTAACGTAGTAGGTAGTACAAGTAGGTCAGAATCGGGGAATGAAAGACTAGCTTTTAGCAAAACCATCGGCTACATTAATTGTCTAACGATATTACCTTGACCCGGTAACAAAAGCTTAACTTTCACAAAGACTATTGGAAATCAGAATACGACACAGTATAATCGAATTCAGTTTAGGAATTTTTTATTATGAGTGAGAAGAAAGCAGAGCAATATTTATAATAGAACTGACTACCTGCAGAGTTTGCCCGCGAAAGTATTGGTAACATATATTTGGGGGTACCCATGAAATTGAATAAAATCATGATATCATGTCTCAGGGTGAACGAAAGTGATCACGACCAGGTCAGTATAACGACCAACGAGAAGAATATATCCAGATGCAAAGCAACCATGCCCTGTACAAAATAAATGAGTATTTCATTATCTGGTACATTTATTACAAGCATTTGGACACTGTTACTAATATCAAAGTGATATTAGCATTAGAGCGGTTAATCAGGCTGGGTGGCTTTGTTAACAAATAGCTATTCAGCCTTTTCTACGTTAGTAGGATGACAGCGTTTACATGTTTATTGGACCATAAACGGCTT
This sequence comes from Chesias legatella, assembly GCA_947359385.1. Lineage (NCBI taxonomy): Eukaryota > Metazoa > Arthropoda > Insecta > Lepidoptera > Geometridae > Chesias > Chesias legatella. Next base: position 9,600,734 of record OX375769.1, on the reverse strand, counting down.
TACTAAAGTTTTATTACGATTAAGGTTACCATTAGTATAAAAATCAACTGTATTTGGAGTGTTCATTCGGGGAAGTGCTAACACAAAGTCTTGAGCAGTAAAAATGAGCATCAGCTAAAAATAAAAGAAATATAATTTATGTTTTTTATTTATATAAAAAAAAAACAAAATATAATTTAAGAGTCAACAAAATAACAGTAAATCACACATTATCAAACGAAAACTCAATGTATTTTTCGGACAAATAGGTTCGTCTCAATATTACTACTACATAAACCCAACAGAGGGGTCTTGATCGAGTAAAACCAATCTGTATGAATAAGGTATCAGTTGCATGGTTATTTTACGAAAATTGTACTTAAAATATATCACGCTAAAAATAATAGAGCTACATATTATAGTTTTTATATTATATTGTTGCATATCGTCCCTGTAGTTGGAAAACTAAATAACTAACACATTTTGCCAAATCGACTTTATTATATACTATATTAAGACCTTCATAAATTCCAATTCAAGCTGCATCTTTCTGTGTCACTAAAGTTTTGATATCATATTTCAATAAAAAAAATATACAAAAATGAACATGTCAAGTCGTCTAAGACGAAAAAATAAATTTTTAAGTAATGATAAAAAAGTAGCGAAGGAGAAATAGTTAACTCAGCAATAAAATAGCTAAGTGTAATTAAGCGTTAACTTTGCGGCGAATAAAATGCATAAAGTTACTTATTCAGTTTTCCTTCGACACATTTCTACGCTCTACAGGATCAATGCAGATAGGAATAATTAAACAAGAGCATTTATATAATTTTCATGTAACCTGTTTATCAATTAGCTAATATAGGAAATTTAAATAAAGGCACTTAATGCTAGCTTTTTTAAGTTGTATGGAGAACATTGACGAAGAAGAACTAAATAACTGACATCAAAAAATAATTTTTTTTTTGTTGAGGGAAAAATACATAGTCGCATTTTAATTTTTTTCTTACAAACTAATGAACTAACGTATAAGACCTTTATATTGAAAAATAGCTTAAGTAACAATCTATAACATAGCAAAAGATGCATAGTAAAAATGTTCCCAAATAAAATTTTATAACCATATTACACGCAAAAAAATAGTAAATCGCGTTTTTCTCCCGATTTTGGTTTTGTTAGTTATTTAGTTTTCCAACTACAGGGACGATATATTCATTTGTGTTAAAACCTTAATATTTATTTTATAAAATATCCCCACATATTTTAACGTCTTTGTATAGGAGTGGCCTTTGATGCCCAAATCTATCATCTGTGCTACTTCCAGTTTCTCATAATTTTCCCGTACCGATATGAACTGAGGAAGTTATCTTCACGAAATCAAAAGTTTCAACTATTAATTGAATAACTTTCGCTTATTCTTGTTTCTGCTTTGACTTTCAGTTAATTGTTTGAGTTCTTATACTGTTTTTAGTGAGTTCCACACACCGAACACGGTGTGAGGAGGCGATGTGACCGTGCCATTATGTATGCATTCTAATGAGAAACACAGTGTGGCTCGTCCGGATTTTGGATCAGGGCGGTCGCTAACCACATTTCCGCCTCCGCACTGCGTTCAATGTGTACTCCTTTTACTGACGAATGACTAAATTTCTAAATTTACTGAAAAACAAATCATTTACTTTATTTACTTTAACTGCATGCAATCCATTATGTTAATAATTATCTTCTTTCTTTATCATAATAATTAAAATTATTTATTGAAATAATATTATTAACCAATATGAAGCGAATCAGGTGGGCCGTCAGCTCGTTCCATAAAAGTATAACATAAAAAAATGCCGTTCAAAAATACTATGCAAGTTCTACTGTTGTAAAAATCGGTTGCGGATGTCTTCAAATAAGATAACTAACTTTGTTGCCACAAAACGTTTAACTTAAGACCATTTTTAAAACATGTTCTCGTTTTATTCCATTACTCGAAGGAACTGGATGTAGATAACTGGTTCGAAGTAAAGGATTGTTGTGTTTACACGAAAACTTGTTATGACTTAAATCTAATCCATAGTTTTCGGTTGTCTGTAGTTCTGCCACTCAACAAGCAGAATGATAATTTAGTTACGTAACTCATTGAAGCATACGTACGCGTTAATTTATATCTAGTTTCAGTGAACAAGTAAAGCGAGTGACTACATTTGGAACTGTGTTACACACTGTCTTAAAATATGTTGCTCCATCTTTTTTTTATTTGCTCAAGGCTAACATTTTATGACGCGGTCTACGATGCAGCATGCTTGTCCACGTTTACCTATATTTGGCAGTTTTATGTTTGACAGAAGGTTTTTTCAAGTCTGGTGATAATCAGTGAGCTTAGTATAAGATCGCCTGTACATAATATATTAGACTTTAATAATTTTAACTGCAGATTCATACCTAGGTCAATACTACTATAGTTTTACTGAGACAATAATTCACGATTATGCACTATAGCTCCATAGAAGCAGAAATTTTCTAATTTTCAATGAAATGTGTCGATTTTGCCAAGAATTCCTTCACAAACAAACACTTGGTATAGAAAATTTAGTTAAATGTTTTTTTGAAAGATTTAAACAAACTTAATTTTACTGAATATCTGCATTTGGACCAATGCAGGTTCAGTTGAGACGCTATCCTATTTAAATTCAATGATAGAATTCTATTAAATTTCCTGATTCCTTTAAAATCGCTGCCTTGATATTTATATTCAGCAAATTTTTAAGCAGTGTGTCTCACGCGAACGAATTATACATACAACGTTGTTGATAACAAGTTGCCGACCATAGCGAATGTTCTCTAATAGTTTAACAGACGCTTTTTAGCATTTCAACTAGCGTCCAAACAGAGCTCCTGTGTCGGTGATTTCGTTGTCTATGCGGCTTGATTCGAAACTGCCGAATACTTGATTGGTATTTAGCTTCGTATGGACGGGGCGAGACTGTAACACTATTACATAGATGCTACATACCTTCGAATTGAGAGCTTCCTGCAAACAATCATAATATATGTCATACCGGCTTATATCCAGATTATTTTTTAAACTAACTTTACAGTGATCATGTCAGTGCCTTGCTGACCGTAGATAAAGATAAAGATATTTATTTGCATAAACACCGTACCGTGTGACTATGTGATTGTGATGCGCAGTGTGTGGTGGCTGCTTCGCTGTTAAGTCTGCTGTAATATGTAGACATGTACTGGTGGAAAACTACTGTGTCTAATGTGACAATTATTCTCTAAGAGAAGTAAAAGGTCATGACTATTTTCGGCATTTTTGTGAAAGCCATAGAAACTCCTGACTGATATAATTGAGAATGCTGCCAAAACTGTTTAGTTAGTAGTTGGAGTGATAAAAATGTCACGTTTATCTCAAATAAGTTTTCTGTAGTTTGAATGAATTTTGTCACGTGCCGACGTGCCGAGAAGCCGACTTAACGTGCCAGCAAATATAACTAGCGATCCATTAATTATAGAAGAAACGCAACTCTTTTAAGCAAATATACAGACCTGTTTTTCCTGAATGGGTATGTAAAATTTAGAACTGTAGGCAAAGACTCTGTTTTTATTGCGGCTTACTCAACCATTGTAAGATAAGGTGATGAGATCGTCTCCACGACTGGATTCCGAGGAATAACTCTACTAACACTTTCTTATAATTAACCATTCCATAAAAACCTTTAGTCAGGTAAGTACATTCGTTACTTTGGTTATTTTTCTCGCCAGTCCAAAGATAACTAATCAGTACAGAATTTTCCTGCTGAAAATAGGTTTGCAAGTCACGGATTGTCCATAAAACAACCATCCAAGTTATTCATACTATAATTAAGTGGTTGAGCCACTACGAGACATGCTCTATGACCTTTTAATGATGACATGTTTCTCGAGACACCTTCGCAACTAAATAAGTTGAACCTTACCTGGTTGGCATAAAGTAGGATTTAAGGCGGCGTATTTTTGTATATGAACGATATTTCAACTTAGAAAAACTGCGTAAAGTAAACATGTTTTGGCAACCGTGAGGTCGATAAATTACTGATGTGAAAGGGAGTCCAAGTATCGGAAAAGTGAGAGTAGATGGAGACCATTTTCATTAGTGAATAAAAACTGAGGTTGTAGTGTATTTTTGGTGTAACTTTTACCTACTATTTGATCTCTAGAATATTGGGCAGAAAATATTTTCATACATAGAATGGCCAACACATCAATATTTTGTATCAGAATTTGGTTCTTTTGGCTAAAATAGAGCACGTAATCACTGGAGGCTACCTACACTGTTACAGTGAGCCTAAAGTTTTGCCGGCACTTTACTGTACTTAACTACCAAGTAAGTCAGTCGATGGTAAAGTGCCTACAAAGCGAGAGATTAGTAGTTAATCGTAATAATATTGGTGGACATTTCACACAGCGCCATCTAGCCCCATAGTAAGCTAAGCATAGCTTGTAACATGGGACCGGACAACTGATATAATACTTGTATACTTTTTTGTAAATACATATAATACATATTAAAAACCCAGACACAGGACAAACATCTATGTTCGTCACACAAATGTTTGTCCTGGCTGGGATTCGAACCCACGACACAGCGCAGAAGGCAGGGATACTACCAACTAAGCTATGAGGCCAGTCAAATTAAGCCAGTCGATGGTAGAATGCCTGCACAGCGAGAGATCTGTAGTTCAATACGATACATAATTTTTACTATTCCTCTTCACACTTTCAACTATCATCAATATCTGTCAACAGGTTTGTGTCCCAAAGGAACGGACCGTCGGTTTGTCAGTTCCCAGTTTGATTTCTGCTGACACAAGTGCTCAAACCACTTTGCCAAATCAAAATATTTTCTTAAGTTTATTTTGTATTAATCTTTCGTATTGAATTGTTTGTAAATTACCTTAATTTTGTCTTTGTCATAAATAAGCTAAACTATAGTGTCAATCGAAAAATATGTAACCATGGCAACTACGGACAATTTAAGAAACTATAATATTACATTGAAAAGAAAGAAACTTATTTAACTTATTTTAGTTCACCAACAAGATCACCAGGAGTTTCCAGAGTAATTCGAAAAAGTTCGATGTGATCTAGAAAGACTGCATCTATGGAGTGCACATAACCATCAAACTTCTTAATCCTATGTGGCTCATAAAACAAACTTGGAAAAGTTTGTTGATGAACAACACAGACAACAGCGAAGTCCGGCTTCTCAAGCAGTCTGATTGAATTTCAAGTAATTTATACAAATTACGAACTCCAACGGTGTTTTGGTTATTATAAAAATCGTTACAAATTCCAAATCTGTAAGGCTTTTAAACTGTATTACTCCCGATACTTTAAAACATTAAAGACGGAATCGGATTACAATTTCGCATTTCAAAGGCTTGAAGCAATTACTAAGTACATTGTATCTTTAAACTTGTGTATGAATTAATTATAGATATGAACTGAATTAAACTCATAACATGAGATGGATGAACATATGTGAATAAAGAAGCGAATGTTAGATATGATAGGTATGGAAATAATACTCTTGGGTATTTTACTATAATAGATTACACTTAGATTACAATAGACACACCACAATCATCCAATAATGGGGAGTAAACTTTACCATGACACTCGTTCACATTGAAAATGGATGAAAATCACATAATATAATGGTGATAACATATGTTTTTCTGATCAATTTCAGTTGACTACACGGGCCACGGAAGCACGTAAATAGAAAAAATATTTATTTAGCCCAAATCTCACATAGGAACAAGATAACGACTGGAGTTTACTCTTAAAGTGCGATAACATTTATCATAACGCTTTTTGTTAACATTCGATTTTACTACCCATTACATTTTCGTACTGGGCTTTAGATGAAATCCATTCCTTAAGGAGTAGGTAAACTTATGAAACAACATTATGTTTGTCTGGGTCCAGTGACGAAAAACTGGGGTTGGCTCTGCATGTGGTGATCTATGTCAAAAACCTTCTATATTAAAAATAAATAAATATATTAAAAATTAATTATATAACATAGACGACACAGATGAAAATTCCACTTATTAGTATCAGTATAATAAATAAAAAAATACGAAGAAAAACTATGACAGCGAGTATTAAAATCTGTACTATTTACAGAGTTAGGTTTTTACCTCTTCAAAGATTTTGATCAGAAATTGTTAGTTACCTAAATCTATAAAGAAATAAATAACAAAAATAAACTATTCTACCTTCATTTGATTACACCCAACGGCTTTGCATTGCGTATTGACATAGCTATACCGCTTGCGCTGTGGCTAAATCCTTTAAGGGCACATCAAAAGACCCCATTATTTTATTCCCTATATGAGTTCCGTTGAGTGCTTGTTTGTGCAATTTGTACCTTTTGATCGCTAATTTTACTAATTTTATGAGGTAAATAATATTTTACTCAGGGGTGAAAATCAAGGAAGGCTTTTAATCCTTATTTGGTGAAGGGTGTCTAAAAATAAAATTCAACTTTGAGCAAAGAACCAAGACCTAAGGGTTTTAATGAAAAAAATCTTTATTACTTTTTATTTAAAAAAATACCAATACCAATAAAAAATACAAACCTTTATAAATATATGAGTAAATCTAATAAATAACGGTACCTGCACAGAACAAACACAGAATAAGGATAAAAATATCCATTTTTTTTTCAACTTTTTCTCTTACCTCATAAAGTTTCCATTAGCTGGGTATTGAACCGAAACCTCTCGTTTGGAGGGCAACGCCGCCAAACCCGCCTAGTTAATGCAGGTGTGTATTATTACTACAGGTATCACGGTCTACCAAATAAGAGTGAAAGCATCTCAATACGAGCCGATCCAGATTCATAAATGTTAAATGCAGTAGACTGACCTTCCAGCTCAGGTGGAAGTAACTCTACCTTCTGTGTTACAGGTCGTGGGTTCGATAGCTACCCCGGATAAACACTTTTTTGTGCCGAACATGGATGTTTGTCAATGGCTGGGTATTCATATTATATTATATGTACGTTTTTACAAAAAATAAGTACATAAGTATCAGTTAACCGATTCCCATAGTACAAGCTATGGTTAGTTAGGGGCTAGATGATACCGTGTAAAATGACCAACAATATAAAAAAGCCAATTCTCCCGATTCGAATAAAACTGATAGGCAGGTAAGCGTTTTAATGAAGTCCATGAGATACTAAGTCTTTCCAGTCTACAAACTCAATAGGCATAGGATATTGCTGAAGATAGGATTGAGGTAAGCCTTGTTGAATTATTCGCCTATTCACGTAAGTATTTTAGAGAACGCGATAAAGCTCCGAGAATTATAGGGGCACTCTAGAAGAAATTAAATAACCTACGGCTTCTTGATTGGAAAGATTTTACCAAGTGATTTACTATGATATTTATTTCGTAATTGGATGTAGATATTCCAATTTAAGGCATCGATTGCCACGAATGTTCCTGGGTGTTAATTTTCCAAAGTTGATTTTCATTGGTCTGATTTTTTTATATTCGCAATATCATATCTACCCTCTTTATTGATAGTTGTAAATTTACCTGAAACACAGAAACGCTTATTTGCTACAAAAATTCTTCTAATATAAAACTATTATAATATTGGTCACCCATCTAAGTTATGCTGCCAGCAATCATTACTTAACCTAGTGGATTTGTCAAGAAGATTAAGAGTTAGAACCCTTTGCCTTTGTCATGAATACTAAAGTAAAGTAGTCAGATTTCGGTACTTCCTGCTTTAACTTCATATTTTCCTAAATTAGGGCACAAAGCTTATTTGAACTTGCAAAAGCTCAAGCAAATTGAGTAATTTTCAACTAACAAAACCAGCTGCTTGCAGCAAAATCACTTAAAAGCCAACGCAAACTGTGTATACGTTGTAAAAACAAAACTAAAGCGTGCTCAGAGTATGCGACACACTTAAAACTGTAGTTCCGATCTCACTAGCGTTGCATTTCAAAGAAGAAATTTAAGATCCAGATCTTAAAAATCGTGAAGTGTACTTGTGACATAAAGCAGAGAACTCTGAATAAGAAAAAACCATGTCTAGAAAAATCCTACAAGGGCTTTTAAATGGGATTCCATTTTTAAGAGGTCCTCCGTTCATTCCCTTTGCCTTTAAAACTTTTTCAATCAGGTGTAAGTAAATTATAACTTTGCCATAAGGGTAGACTTCAGAATGTCTGTGTAATTTGGTTTGGTTGAATTCCGTTTGAAAGTTGGAATAATTGATTCAAAGACGTTTTTTATAACAAAATCTGTTTCGTAATTGGCACCAAACGCATATTATTATCTCCGATAATAACAATAAGATATTATATGTGCAAATATAGGTTTTTCAGTCGAACATCTGAATATTTTCGAAAATATTCAGATGTTTGACAACATGTCAGTTAGGAGTACGTATAAATTCTCTTACTTGCTGTCTTATATTTAAAACAGAATATTTTCACGTAACATTTTTACGTTTTGTAGTTGTTCAGAATTCCCGTGATTTTCTTTTAATGTGCCGTGACGCGCGCTCTACACTCGTTATGTAAATACCTCTTAAAATTTACGACACTGAAGTGAAAATCACGGTTCTTTTCAGTCTGGAGTGTGATTTTTTTCACCCTGTATTTTGATTAATGATGCCGTCTTGTGGAATATTTCAGCTCTGGGTCAGGAATTCTTTCGCCGCTTCCAGTTTCCGCACTTATTCATAAACGCGATTTAAAATATAAAGCTTAATATTTTGTGCGATCGAATTCATATATGTATTTATGCCGTCATATAGTATTATTTTAATATATATTAGTAATGCTGACGTAACATTTGTTTCAGTGGTCGTAAATATTTATTTTATCCACATGACTACATAACATATGGCATGTCGTACTCTATACTCGTACATTTCCCTATATGATGATCCCTAATATCGAATATATATAAATAAATATAAGTTGACATTTCCAAATGGTAAAGAGAAATAATATGACAAAAGTTCACAAATATGGTATCAGTCATCTGGTTGCCAAAATACAAACATTGCTTAGTTTGGGGCTAGATGGCGCTGTGTGAAATGTCCACCAATATTTTTCATTTATTATTATTTAACAGCGTGACATCAGCCTAAATTAACTTAAGCATAGCTTGTATCATGGGAACCAGACAACTAATAATCATACTTACATACTTGTTAAAACCTACTTAAGATTCATATTAACACCCAGACACAGAATAAACAACTGTGTTTGTCTCACAAATGTTTGTTCTGAGTGGGAATGGAACCCACTACAGCGCAGAGTTACTACCAACTGATCTGTGAGGCCAGTCATATTTACTAAAGTATTTTCTTTATTTTATAATAACTAAAGTATCATATAATAAATAACTATTTACTAACATATATATTTTTTTAATTTTGTATTATTATTCCACGGAAATTTATTCGCCATTTTACGGTAATACTTTTAATGACACCCAGCACCTGAAAATATTCCACATACTTGTCTAAGCCGTGGCTTTATTTACGCCAGTCAATTCGTTTATTGAAGGGGCGTAAGAAGCCAGCGATAATTGGTTTTTCCACCGGCTTTTTGTGCTGGGGCAACATTTACCGACCGTCAAATCAATTCAGCGCGGTAAATTTATTTATTAGCATATAGAGAGAATTTCGCAATAGCAGTGGTGCCTCAGAGACAGTTGGTATTTTTTTGAATAAATTAGTTGATTTACTTATTTATCGGTTTCGATAATAATGTTTAATTATTATTAATGACTTTCCAAATATAACCCCTCACCCACTTGAGCTTATTTGAAGATAACAGCTCAATTTTATATAACTTAATTAAACAATATATGACGTATATATTAGGATGAATGTTGTATGTGAAAAACATTTTGTTGAATACTTTGATTTTAGCAATAAGACCAAACAATATTATCCATTCCATGTTTTTCGAAACTGTCGGATAGTTTAATGGAAGCTATCGTTAAAAGTTTGCAGCGAATCAATCAATCGAAAAAGTTAAAGCTAACGCTGTGTTTTAGCATAAATTGAAATTGTTAGCCAGCTCAACTCCTGCGTTCCCGGCTCTTGTAAATTGATTGAGCCATTTATTTATCTCAAACTATGTTGCGAGGTACGAGCTGACAACAGCTTTTTATCACTCTTCTAACCTATTTGATGAACTGTTGACCTCGCACATGACTGACTGTGGAAACACTGGTAGAATTAGAAACGACTATTTATTTTTTATACAATATCGATCTATACTAATAATAAATCTGAAGAGTTTGTTTGTTTGTTAATCTCTGGAATTACCAGTCGGAATCCGAGAAAATCTCATTCGATAGCCATATTATTGGGAATGGTATAAACTTTTTAACATCACTTATGACCCTTAAGAAATAATGCTAAGCGAAAACGAAGTAATATCTTGCCGGAGGATGCGTAGGTCAGATGTCTCTGTCTCGGGTCTTCTGGACTCTGGGAGCCAGGTACGGGTGTCGAGGAGGACCCTCATTACCCGGGATGCATCTCAGGGTCTACTACCCCCCGGTAAATGGGCTCGCCGCGAGCTTCCGCTCAGCTGGCGAGGCGCCACCTGAGATGCCCCGAGATGCATTCCAGGTCAGATGTCGAGGGCGGCTGCTCGTTGAGAACCGAACAATACCAACGAGAGCCAAACTATGCGTGACTTTGTCAAAGAAAACGGCAGGTGAAACCGCGGGGTACAGCTAGTTAAATATGAAACAAATTCACGATAGTACAATGTACCAATCGCTAAAAGATTGACTTAATAAAAGTAAATTGAATTCCGTAGAACTTGTGCCAAGTTTTTGTAGGGAAGTACCGCCACTATTCCTTTTTCTGCCGCCAAGCAGTAACGCGGTCACGGTTTGAAGAGTGTGGTTGCCGCTTAAATTAAAGGTACCACCTAAATGGGAAACCTCAATTCAATGCGGCTTGGGTCTTCCCTTAATTAAGTAGGTGAGGACTAAATGATGAGCAAAGATTTATTATTTTGAATAACAAATTTTTTTTGTTAGGGACGACAGAAACACCGCAGAATATTACAATCTAAGAATATCTCATACATAAAATTTCAATAAGACACGAAAATGCCACAAAAGAAAGACATTAAACCGCATGTTTCATAAAAATAACTAATTCGGCACAATCCTACGAATCCGAACATTATTCCGAACAAAGATATTCGTTGAAACGTCTGTTCGCCTCACCTTCCGTTTCCGGTAGGAAAGGAAATACTCCTATTGTTGTGCGATCCCCGGATAAGACTTCACCCGTGGCTTCTTACAAATGGAGATGTAATATTGTTGTAATTTTTGTTAGGCTTATTTGGGCGGAGGTTGTTTTTTGATTGCGAATTGTTTCTTTTTAATTGTGACCGATGTTTTATTTCATTTTTTTAATGATATTATTTTGTATAGAGCTCTTTTTAGTGATTTGGTTAGTCTAAAGTTAAATCATGCTTTATCCTCTGATCAACATCAACAAACCAAACAAACAACAAACAAATATTGGTGAACATTTCACACAGCGTCAACTAGCCTCAAACTATAGTGGGATATATATATAGGGGGAATAGCTTGTACTATTACTATGGGAACCAGACAATAGATTTTTTAATTTAATTTCATACATATAAATAATAAATGTTAACACAGAGCAAACATCTAAGTTCCTCACACAAATATTTGTCCTAGATGGAAATCGAACCCACAACCTATTGCGCGGCATACCTCTACCAACTGAAATGTGAGCTAATAATCACTAAACGGCAACATACATAAATATCATTACGATCTAGGTGCTACCTAACTTAGTTCTAGGAAAAGTCAAAAATAGTATGTCTGTTAAGCTTCCTACTTTATCTGTTAAACATAACTTTCAAATCAGACCTCAGTCACACGGTTGTATTACTGATTGACTGCAGTGGTACGTATTTCTCGTACTCAACATCAATATTCTACTCATAAAATTTGCCTAAATAGATATTACTCTAAATTAGTTATAATTATGCCATCGTATCTATCCTATTTCTATTATCCTATCAAAACTGAAAAATCTTCGAGTTCAACAAACTATAAATGCAAGTATTTTGTTCTGTCGAGAAACGGGTTTCATAAAAAGTTAACTTTAATAAGTTAACTCTAGATGCACTTTAATATACAGAATCTTCATCTTTTATGTTACGTTTAAGTAGGTTAGTGCTTTTTAAAAGTTTTTACTGCCAATACAAGCCAAAATAAATATATGACAACACTTTGGAAACTTCGGAAGGAGTTTTATAATATGGTTAGCCAAGCGATTGACTGCGATTTCACCTGGTGGTTTGTTCGTTGGAGTAAACTGTGGTGGTTGACAATAATAAGAACCCAACAAACATTATTTTAGTGTCATTTTATTTTAACTAAACGTCCCTAAAAGAACGTTTAGTTAAAATAAAATGACACACATGTCTATGCCATATTCGTACAAGTTATGAACCTTCAAATCGGATTGAACCAAACTCTTCCATCGTCTCAAAAACAATACTTTTAAAAAGAAACTTGTCGATCCGAGCCGAAGCAGTCTTAAGCGTCTGTTTCGCCCGTTTTTGCTTCGCGATGTTTTTGTGTTGAATAGTTAATTGTTTCATTGTTACTATTAGCTTTTTTATTAGTTTGGGAACTTGTTTTTTAATTTAGCTAGTGCAAGAAGTTGTTTCCGGAAACTCTTTACTTAACCGTAGCGGGTATTAGAGGTGAGTTTTTTTGTAATAAACCAATATTAGTTTTAGGTTCAGGCATAGTTTTTTCTCTCCCTGTTGAATATAAACAGACAAACTAGAGTTTAGTCTTAAATATTATATAAATATTCAAAGACATTTTAAAGGATAGTGGACATTCTAAAATATTGCCATGGTCTGTGTTGGTCTTTTTTATTTCACCAAGGAGAAAAAGCTGTGGGTAAACGTAATAATTCAACCAATGTTTCCTAATTTTTGTTGCGTTCTCAAAATCAACTATTTTAGCACGTGTTATTTGAGCAACCACAAATGTCAGTACCAACTCTACTTCCTGCACTTTGGGTTGTGTGTTCTATTTCCACCCGGGATAGAAAATCGAATTTCTAATTGATAAATTTATTAATCTTAAATTTGTGCAAGGATCATTAAGCTTTTCTGGGATTTTGGATGTTCATACTGTGTATGTCTAAGTCATTTGTGAAGGAAAGCGAGTTATATCCACGAAATTTGAGTTATTTTTTCTGTTTTCTATTCTTGTGTTGTGATAGTCAAGTGCGTCTTGTTTTTTTTTTTCAATTAAAATAAGCAAATTTTAAATAAATCTTGGATTAAGGTAGATTATACTCTGCCAACGAGGTTGACACACGTAAACGTCGATAAATAATCAGTAAATAAGAATTCGTACTTTGCGCGGCTATGCAAAGAGTTTGTAGCACCGAGGTAGAATTTCACAGGAAGTTAAAAATTCTACGAAATCGGTTGTACAATTGCACAAATCCGGGACTCACGTTTGCAGGAGAGAATGGAAATCGAGGAGAAAATAACACTCGCTGGGGCGGAAGGGATTTTCGCTCGGTCTTACTGAAAGTTTGACATGGTTGCTGGATTAAACGAAATGGCTTTTATAATATTTTTAAAAGTGAAGAAGCTTCTCACTCACATTTTATAGGATATATAGCAATATATACTGTAATTATATATTATTTATTTATAAAGCATATGGAATATAGCATTGGATTAGTTGGTCCAAATGTCATTATTTTGTACAAAATAATCATTCAATAGGATCACTGTATTATTTAAGGTGCAGTCAATAACCTGGCTGACTTGCTCTGTGCGTATAATGCGCGTAATCTGATTTTCGAATGACCGACAATGCCTCATGTCCTGATTAGTTTTGATTTTACATAAGCTTTAGGTAAATACATTTGTACTGTTCAGACCTTAAGAGTCAATTGGAGTATTTTTTTATTTAACAGTTAATTCATAATTAATAAAATTTTCATAATAAAACATAGTTTCTTTTCATTTTTCCCCCAAAAGGATAGGCAGAGCCTGAAGGGGCCTCACTGCGTGATATATGAAAGCGGTGGGCTTTTCTAACGCTTTTTTCAAATGAACCATTCATTTCCTTCCCTATGTTATATTGGATATGGTTTGGACGGATATCAAAATTAACTATGTGATCTCCTTTCACTTTTTTGATAAATAAATGATAAATGATATTATTTATTGTGGAAACATGGAATACAAGGTCTTTTAGGTTATTTAAAAGCTCACGTTTAACTATTCTATAGCATGCAATTATTTACTTATGATTATGGTATAAAATTAATTTTTATTTACTAATTATACAAAAGGCAGAAAAGATCCACAAAAACAACCAGCAAGTGTTGGTGACAATGCCGTTAATACATTTACGAGTACACACAACCAGTCTCATATTTCACCGGAAACACGCGCAATTCCCGTAAACTTATAATGAAAACGGTGATTTGATTAGATCCTCTTCACTGTGACTCTGAATTCTTTCTTCGAGTTGAGTAATTATATTAATCACCACGGCTTCGTGGCTTGAGGATGTGTCTGGATTGCCTCGTTCCATTATACGTGAGTCCCTTTTACTTGTCACCAGAGAATTAGATGAAAAATTGGGAACTTCACGAGAGTTACTTTTTATGCTTAGGTGTTATTTGATTTTGGCGCGTTGCTTCTGAAACCATAGTTTATTTGTTCATTACATATATTTATTAATATTATTATAAAATAAACATAATAAAAAAGAAATTTACATAGCAGTTTATGGATTTGTATATATGGATTAATATGGATCATAATAATATATTAGTATGAGCACTTCACGTTATATAACGAAGTTCTATACAAATCAAGCCACCCGAATGACACGATATGAATCCGTATAGCTTTAATCCTTTTTATCAAAACCTCAACAAGATATTTTATTTCTCCCGTGAAAATGCAAAAACCGTGTAACTGCTAAGTGCCACTTACCCTGTTCTACTTCAGTGTCAATATTCAATTGGCTTCAATGTTCTAAGTGTTGCCTCTTGAGAGCACTGAATATCGCGAATCAATAAAATAAATAAATACGTCTTTGCAAGCTTGTTTTCACATTGAGATTTAAGAAAAAACTTGATCAACGTTATGTTTGGTTGCCGGTGAAATTACAGGCACATGGGACATTCCACCTACACGTCTCATAGTAACGGGCGCATACGATGCGACTTGGGTCTTGTTGTACCTATTAGGGTAGGACACAAGTCGCATCGGTTGTTATGGGCAGAGGTTACCACTTAACACCAGGTGGGCCGTTAGCTCTTTCCGTAAATGTATCACATAAAAAAAAAAGTTTACACATGGTTTCTATTTTCAACTAGATTAAAGTATTTTACAAGTAGTCTCATTTATTTCATTTTCTATTTCAAAACTTGCAGTTTTTGTTGCTGACCCAAAGTAAGTTGCCCACATTAAAAATCTACCTTAAAATTAATTGAGAGGAAAAGAAAATAAGCCACTGACGGATGAAATCCTTTATTTTCGCGAGCATGGCCGTTTTATAAATTAAACACCTGACATTTCGTCAAGCGCAAAGGTATTCATCATTTAATCTCCAACCGGTTATTTTGAAAAATCTTATATTGTGTCGGACCCCAACGGATTAAGGGTTTTGCTCGACTTTGCTTTTAACATCGTATCATTATGCCATCTCTGATTTGGGACGAAAATGTTAATGTTTTTTGTTTATGAGAATAAATTTTCATTGCTACCGGTGTTTTGGGCACAATTTCACTTCGTAGTAAATGAAAACATTAGTAAAATACAGAAATGGGAAATTGTTTTTAGATATATCATGTGTTTAATTGCACTGCGTAAACTAATAAATATTTATAAAAAAAAAAGGTTTTTTTTTTTTTAGTTTCAAGCGGAATGTCGATCCGATATTTATGAGCTTTGCATTAAAACCTGACAAACAACGTCAGTTTCGTACTGACATTATGATTACCGGTAATAAAAGTCCCAAAAGTATGTCAAAAGCTTAATATTAATCTAAACATTCCAAATACAGCCTGATCTCACTTGCTTAGGTACTTCGTTTCGGTTAGGGGCAATCGGTGACTTACCATGTCTCATAGGGGATTGAAGCAATGCAATATCACTTAATTCGCTCCCTAGATAGTATTACTACGGTTTTTGTGATTGAAGAAGGACTGACTATCTCCTAGTTATATTCATATAATAGTAGAATTTAATATAGAAAATAAAAAAAAACCCGCATCTATTTTTCAGTAGCAATACAAATTTTTCCAAATAAAATAATTAGGTTTTTTTTTGTTTTTGTGATGTTTGCCGTTGTTGTGTACAGTGTGTGTGTGTAAATAAATATCTTCTTTCTTTGTTTAAATAGCAGTAGACCAAGTGTTAAGTTTGCCTGGAGAAGTACTACCACCACACCTGATCATCTGCCTCCAAGCAGTGATGCTCTCTATGTGTTTCGGTGGATGAAAGTGAGTGCTGGTGAAATTGCAGGCCCATGAGACGTAACATCCCCGTCTCGGGGTGATAGACGCAACGCATTGCGACTTGAGTCATCTCGTACTTTGATGGAGAGGACTTTGTCGTATTGCTGCCGTCTATGGGCGGTGGTAACCGCCGCCTTAACATCAGGTCAGCTCGTTCCGTCACTTCAATAACATAAAAAAAAACTTTGTATCAATATCAGGCCTGCGTATGACGGGAAAAATGGTAATCTATATATTACAAGAAGTGAGGATAAAGTCGCAGGCAACATCTAGACTATGAGTGAAAAAAAATAGCATTAAATAATAAACAAAAAAAACCTGCCAAGTTGAACAAATGTACACTGGCTATATGCTCAAACTAAAGAGATTGTTTCGGGATTGCGATAAAATCTGGGATATTCTTAGATTAAGACTGAAATATTGGCACCCCGCAAATTGTTAATACATTTTAGCTACAGAAGGTAAAAAACAAATAAATACTTTAAAAAAATAAAATATAAAAATAAATGTTTTAAAATCTGCCTTTAAAAACACTAAAAAATTACTACATTTCCCAGTTCGTTTCACGTTTAAATGCACACTACGTATGACAGCTAGTTGGATGGCAAGTAATGTGTCACGTAACCGTACCTACGTGAACTAGTTTGCTGGGAAAGGCTTCCGATCCGCTTTCAGTACTAACTGAGTGTTTATCTTCATCAAGAGATGGATCCTTTTTTACTATGGAATACTTCGTTTTCTTTGAGTTTGCACTGAAAAGATAGTGGTGGTAATGTAATGAATTTGCCCCAACCTCCTCAACCCCTCAATAATTAAAAAAAGTATTCAGGGACAAGATAAATAATATATAATTACAAAAGCTTATCACATAATGATGTTATAAAAGAACAACGGACCAAAAACCGATACATAATTAGATGGAATATACAAAATTTATAAATAATTTATAAGACGACAAGTAACAGTGACAAGTCGAGCGTTAAATTCTATGAAACTATTCAGGCTACAGTATGTCTCATAGGAGAATAGAGAAGAGAAGAGAATATTGGCAAAAAGATTCAATTACTACTACTCCAATTTAGTATCTATGCTAAATGGTACGTTTTCTTATTACCAATTTAAGTAATTATGATCTTACACTATTTTTATATTATTTGATTTCGCCTCGCATATTACTAATGCATTTATTGCTGTATGAAATGTCAAACGATTTATTTTTATTTTACCTATGTGATTGAACAAACGGTCCCAAATTTAGGAGTGGGGTAGCGCGATCTTGTGAATTTTTGTACAATGGAAAACCACAATTTGCCCCAACCTGCCGCACCCAACATTCACCATTCATTAATTACTGCTCGTGGAGGTTGGGTTGTAGGGACCAATTTAAACATCTCTTTATGAATAATATAAATTCCTATAACGACTCCTCTCATTGGGTAGTCTATTCTTGATATACAATCCTAAATATGACTAATTACTTTCTGACCCAGGGGTTATAATGTGGTAAATAATAAATCGGCACAAAATATTACCTACCAAAAAGAAAATGTGATGATAACTTAACTTATGTTAATACTTGAAGCGAAAGTCTACTACTACTACTAAATATGTAACTGCTCTCTAGAACCAGCGTGCTGAAAGAATTAAGTGCCACTGAGGCATAAGAAGAGGAAGAGGCTCACTGCACTTGACATATGTATCCCATTTTTATTTTGTTCTAGGACATGTTGGTTTCTGGACACTATGTTTTTTTCAACCGTTCTGAGTCCGTGGTATTGAGAAAATAAGTTTTTCTAGTGAAACACTCATTGGTGCACGTCAAGATCCGAACCAGTGACCTCCGCATTGAATAATTAGGGTCAGTGCACCTAGGCCATCGCACTCTCGCAAAAAAGAAAATTCTAAAAAGAATTAAGTTCAAATGGCTAGTACCTAACTCTGTTACGAGAATAAATATACTGTTCAGAAAGTTCATAGACTGCTGCAATTGACAACTTAGCCGGTTCCCGGAATGCCAATGTTTATACGCTCCCCCATCAAAAAGTTGACCGTTATGAACGTTTTCGATTAGACCGATATTATGTTTTACGGTTTGCAACATATCTGCCTATTAAATTAAATAACTTCACAATGGCCATGATTTGACTAAATGATCTCTAGCGAATTCACAGCTGAGGGCATCATTTTTCTGTTAAAGTCCGCAAGCGCTCTGATGGTATTTTCCCTTTTTTAGAACAACTGAGTATCAGTATCAAATACATACGATTGTATAATAATTCATATGAAAAATTTACAGACGATTCTAACCATTTAAAGAAATAAACCGTTTGACCATTTAATATATAAAATTTTGCTAGTAAATCAAGTAAATTGACTGTGCTAGGCTCGAGAGTTTATTTTGCATTGCATTTTGTAAACCTAAAAGAAAATACTGGAAAACTCTTCCTACATATAAATACATATTAACTATATTAATTTAGAGTGAGCAAATTCATCTTCACTGTATCGACTGTTTTGATTTCACTGTGACAGAATGAGTACAGGCCATAAAAGGGGCAGAAAGGGCCATCGTGCATACTGTAACGATCCCAACTCTGTTGTACCACCAAAATTTCTAATCAATAATCAATTCGAGTATTTTATTTGGAATCAATGTAATTTTATTAAAACCTTTTTCATTACTTTGCATTAAATACTTTTTACTCCATATAGAAAGATGACAGAAGGCTACAGGAAAAAGAAAAAGGTTTTGACAGGGGATTCGGATTGGAATAGCGAGCTTAGATGTGTGAATCGAACAGATTTTTATTAAAATATTATTGATTTTGCAAGTAATTATAATAGAAATTTGCATTAATGTGCATAGTTTTGTGATACACGTTTAATAGTGTAATTGTTTCCACCCATAAAACAGTTTTCATGATATTTCGTGAATACGGGATTTTGTAATGCGTAGTTGCTGTGATGACGTCATAGAACGTAGTATGTTAAGTGCGTAATTAGTGTGGATTTTATCAAAATGTTGAAGATTCTCTTTCCTAAAAAAGGAAATAAAAGAGAATTATCATGGCTTAACCATTATATTATTTTGTTGTGAATATTATCAATATCTGTTCGATGAATACCAAAACCCATAACATGGTTTATGGTCTGCTGGCCTGATCCTCACGGTGTCAACGAAAGCCAGGAGTCAGGGATTCCCTTGTTAGTTAGGCCCAGGCAATTTGAGCGAACTGGGTGTTGAGTTTTCCCTTTGTTGGGCTCAGCAAAGCTCTCACATTGGTTGTTTCCTGAACTTGGATAATGGGGACTTGTCGAAGTGGGTCATGCCTTCAGCACCCATACTAAATCTATTTTCAGGATCCATTTGATGTGGTCCCTCACACATCTCGCGGTACATGTCTTAATTCTGCTGTCTTTGGCTACGGCCTGCAGGAGATAGACCTTAGGGCTGGCACTAGGAATACAAAGTCGAGAAAGCCAATCTCGCATACATTAGTCAGAATAGTTAGAAAGGTGCACATTTGCAAACTCTTGTGCTGTTTGTACCTTCATGCACAATTAGAATTAAATATGGAGTAAGGACGCGACTCCTTGTTTTGCTCTCACACATATTTGTAGCTAGTTTAGGTATTTAGGTACACAACTGATAATTTCAGAGTTGTATACAGATGTTCCTTTTATTTATTGATACTGATTCTACTGGCTTAAATCAATGATTCCAAGAATAGTTGTGTTGGTTTTATGTTTTATAATATAAACAAATATTTCATAAATAATTTTACACTTATCTAATACATTGAGAGTATCTCAAAGATCAGACGTAAATAAAGTATTTATTTAATAGATGATTCAAATAATGGCTAAATCCGCTATTATCTGTAAAGGAGCTCCATTGTATAGATTAATGCCTTCTGACGATACATTCACAGATGTTAGTTGGAAATGTTTTATATTTATTATATTGAAACAACTTGGTCCACGTTACCAATCTGATGTGCACAACAGATTATTTAATCTATCATAGTTTATATTTTAGTATAAGATAGAGTGAAGATGTAATATCCACTTTGTATTAATTTAATGAATTGATTTATATTTTAATGATGAAAATTGGTTCACAGATGTTGATACATTAACACTTACTATGCTATTTATTTTTAATTTGACTTTTGCCGGCTTGTTGGGCACAAAGGTTTATGAATAAGTATTTCTATCAAATAACAATGTTATGATATTACTAAGCTGTGTCTAGTTTTCGTAATAGCTTTCCAAAGTGAGACTGGTAATCATCCATTATTATCACTGTTGCCGAACTACCACTTACTCTTACTTTATTTTACCGGTACTGATATATTGGTTTGAGAAACCCAGTTATCTCACGGAATTGCTAATTAGGCTATGCGGTCTGGTCAAAAAGGGGTACGACTCCACCTAGCTGTGATACCTAAATGGTCAGCATATTGGTTTGTGAGATCTGTAACCACCTCAATTGATCAGTTTTGAATTATTGTTAGGGTTAAGACACATTGCTAAGTACTGTCATTTATTATCATCTTATATATTGATAATGTGCTCTGCTTGTTCTGCATTATGACATTATACCTCAGTTGCAATCTCAGTACGAGTTTAGAAACTTACTGAATGTGAAATACATTCATTAGCATAAGTGAGCCAAGCTCTTATTTATAATTTAATTTAAATTACTGTTACAGTACAGTAAATCATTGTGGATATAGGAGAGTTTTATACTCTTTTCATCATTAACTCTTGCTCGTATGCTATACGAGTTAACTAAATCTCTTCGGAGAATAATAGGACCTTTCCTCTTCTTTTGATTAAGGAGGGTTAAGTTCCGCAGGTTCGGTGGGATAATACTTTATTATGCCACGAATAGAGGATTTCCTAGACGACAAATCCTAGAGTTGTCAGGAGTCGAAATTCATAGCATGGCGCGGGGAGGGGCGTCGAGCCATAGTTTGTGAAGATGTCGTTGGCCCACAAACTATGTTCGTGGTATAAAATTAATAAACTGCAATTTTTACAGCAGTATTAAATAAATTCTTGTTATTTTTCTTCACTTTCCATTATTAAATTAGAGTATGTATTATTCCTTTAGTTCAAACTTTTGATTAATTATAACAATCTACTTTTGTAATAGTACATTTATAATTCTCCAGATCTAATATTTATCATTAGGGACTTTCTTCACTACGCTACCCAATACCATGTCTTACGTCTACTACCAGCATACCTCTTAAAGAACCTTCTACTTAACGGGTTACTGATATGAAACACATCGTACAGTCCTACCACTAATTCGATCACACTATTGGCCATTATAGATATTAAGATTTAGAATATATTTTCGAAATTTTTTCGATATGAGTGTCTTATGACGGATGGAAGGGGGGAGGTCCGTTACAATACTCCAAATACCACAATATCATTAATGGTCCCCGAACAATGTACTCTCTCTGTCAAGGTGGTTGAAAATCGGGTGATTCTTACTATTGGGATGCGAAATGTGGTTAGACCCTTTCGTATGTACTCATGTAAGGTGAGGTAACCTAAGTACTGGGGCGATTCTTGTTTTAAACAAGGGAGTTGACATTTTAGATAGGGATTAAGTTGACTAATACCATGAATACGTGTTTTCTATATAAATATTCGTTACTAAGTTTTTTGTGGATATTTCGCACAGCGCCATGTATCGCCAAACTATGCATAGCTTGTACTATGGGAACCAGAAAACTGATAGAACATAATACACATTTTTTTTTTGGTAAATACATACAATTAATACATATTAACACCCTGACATGGAACAAACATCTATATTCGTCACACAAATATTTGTCCTGGGTGGGAATCGAATCCACGACCTACAGCGTAGAAGGTAAGGTACTATCAACTGACCTGTGAGGCCAGTCTGAATTCGTACAAGCACGCTTGCTTAGCTAGAATTGTCGTGTCAATTGGAATCCCATTATGGGAAAATTTATTGGTGCACGCCTGGATTCACTCACGAACTTCGAATTGAAACTCGGACACAACCACCGCGCTTTTTAGTTGGGATCTCTGTCGCCCTCTCTCAGAACATTTAGATTTTATGGAATAAACAATCAAACTACTGGTTTTTTATGATAGTGTATTAAAAAAACGAGCAAGGGATTTGTAGCGGTATGCGAATTCAGCTAAACAGCTAATTGCTCTGCTTCTATGTGCAAAACAGAGAGCTATGAATTGATTTCCATTGCGATAGCTGAGATCAACAATTTATCGTAGTATGTTAACCACGAAAACGCTTAGTTCTGAAAGCCGCTGATGGTCACCCATCCGAGTTAGAAACTCAGGCAAAATTACTTAATGTAATTAATATATGCGCTCGCAGCGTAGCTTAAACGTAATAACAGATTATACGTACTAAAGTAAGCTTCTTTATAAAAGTATTATCATGAACTGTAAATAATCTAGTATTCTTATATTCTCTTTGAATACAAAGTTGAATCGCCATCTTGAGTAGATATGCCAAATACAGCTGCCAAGAATATTAGCTGACTAGCGATTTCAAACTTGAATGTTACTTCAAATGTTACCAGATAATCTCTTTGTTTAAAATACGTTCATACAGTTTTGAACAAAGTTATATCTTAAGTTTCTTGGGGTTGACTCTTCTTCATTAGTTTTAGTAAAATGTATGTATTTTTGATTAATATTATTTTTAAATAAGCTTACAGTGTTGCCATCAAAGCACTTAAGAAGGGAGAATCAATAATGCTTCCCTACAAGACAGATATTGGAAACTATCGTCATATAAGCCTGGTATCATCTTACCTACTAATTAGTACCCAATTTGAATGTCTCATATGACTGTAGTTATACCAGGAACCATAATCCAAACCATATATATAATCATAAAGCGCAACACAGTAAAGCCAATGAATTGGTGCTCGGTGGCAGAAGTTTCTCGGATGAACATAGTGCAAGTTCTACCGTCTAATATGCTACAAACGTAAATATGACCATTATTTTTGTTAAAATTTTGTAGGAATTTCTTTTTTTATGTGATTCAGGTAACGGAATGAGCTGACAGCCCACCTGATGTTAGTTAAGTGGTAACGAACGCTCATAGACAACATCAATACGACTCAAGTCCTCTCCACCAAAGTCACCAAAGTTACGTCTCATGCGCCTGGAATTTAGATAACCAACTCACGAAAGATGTTTAAATTACTACTCTGTGGAGTGATTTCTCTAATAAAGGTAAGTGATTTGATAGACACCTCTAATTATTTAATTGAAAAAATGAAAAAATATTGTTTAGATAAAAAGATAAAAGTATTTATTCAGTATACCATGCATTATTAAAAGTACTGAGACTAAATTGGGTTTCAGTAAGTAGTAGTTAAGTGGCGTGACCTACATTTTGAAAAATCGTGCAATTGTAAATAAAATATTAATAAATATTTTTTATGTTAATATTATACTATAATTTAGGGTTGACATGTAAAGAAATGATTATAAAGTATTAAGGAAAATGTTACAGAGCAAATTTTGACAAAATCCATCCAGCAAAAGTCATAGGCCAGTACCTCTCCCCAAAAGGTCATTTCTGTATCCTTGGGGACCTTCAACAAAGAACAATGCTCTATAAAGCCATAGTAAACCCATAATTATGTAAGTGTCCAACCCCTAGCCCTTAAAGACCTTTAGATATAACACAAACCGCATAGACAGTTTAAGGCGTGCTTATGCGAGTCAGTAAACACGGTCGAGATAGACACAGCTCGATCATAAGTGTAAAATAATTTTATAATCAAATTACATAGTACCAGTATATATTATAGTTTGGGCTTTAATTTTATTTTTTACCGTAACACCAACTTAACAAATTTTATTAAAGTTATTTAATTTAAAATAATTTATAAAAAAATGATGTTATATATATATATTATTGTATATAGGTATCGTTTCTTATGAATTTTATATCATTCAATTAAAATGTTTTAATCTTCAATTAATTGCTTTAGATTTAAAATCACGTACATCTTCTTGCCCTCTTAAAGCAAATAAGTTATCTAAAATAAGTCTAATTGCATTAAGATTTCACATGTTAGTGAAAACATGACGCTATTTTTAAACGGTTTTATTTAGCTCGACCCGTACGGAATTTATTTGGGTCAAAATTATAAATTGAAATTTAAGCACCTTCCCGTTGTCAGATTGATCTGAAATTTGGTACACACATTTAATTTAGATGACAATACAATATAATAAAATCAATAACATTATAAATCTAAGATGGCCGCCGATACAAAATGGCGGATTACATATTTTTCCTTAACCCCCTCAATATGGGTATCAAATCAAAGGGCTACACTAGTAAAACACGATGATTATGTCAAAATTTAAAATTCAAGATGGACGCCGTTCCAATATGGCGGACTAGGTACATATTTTTCCACAACCACCACAATATGGGTATCAAATCAAAGGGCTACACTAGTAAAACACGATGATTATGTCAAAATTAAAAATTCAAGACGGACGCCGTTCCAATATGGCGGACTAGGTACGTATTTTTCCACAACCACCACAATATGGGTATCAAATTAAAGGGCTACACTAGTAAAACACGATGATTATGTCAAAATTTAAAATTCAAGATGGACGCCGTTCCAATATGGCGGACTAGGTACATATTTTTCCACAACCACCACAATATGGGTATCAAATCAAAGGGCTACACTAGTAAAACACGATGTCGACCGTCAAAATGCCCCTTAATCGTGGGAACAACATGGTAACAATAAATAAAAACGAAACTGCTACACAACGAAAAAGAAGGCTCGAAAAGGCAAAAGAAAAGTATAGAACGAAACGTGCAAAGGAAAGTGAAAATGAAACCCATAGTCGACTACAGAAACGAAGAGAACGGAAAGAAGAAAAAAAAGAAACACCTGAGCAACATGATACCAGGTTAATAGCACAACGTGAGAGACAAAGGCAGCTGGTAGAGTCAGAAACGCCTGAGCGTCATGAGTGCAGGCTCGCATCACAACGTGACAGACGAAGAGAGCTAATAGCGTCAGAAACACCCGAGCGTCATGAGTCCAGGCTAGCATCACAACGTGACAGACAAAGAGAGTTGTTAGCATCAGAAACATCTGAGCGTCATGAGTCTAGGCTAACATCACAACGTGACAGACGAAGAGAGCTAATAGCGTCAGAAACACTTGAGCGTCATGAGTCCAGGCTAAGATTACAACGTAATAGACAAAGAGAGCTATTAGCGTCAGAAACACCTGAGCAACATGAGGCCAGGTTAACAGGACGGCGTGAGAGACGAAAGGAGTTAGAAGCTTCAGAAACACCTGAGCAACGCCACGACAGGTTAAATAACCAACGTGAGCGTGCACAGCAACGCAGAGCTGAAAATCATATACAAGCGTTTGAAAATGCTATTAACACATCGTGTATACACGTTTGTGACATTTGCACGAAGCATTGTTATCCTAACCAAATTCATACTGTACGTTACAACACAGCTGCATTAGGATATCTACCTGCAGAACTGTCTTCAAAAACAACATTACTTTTATGTTCGCGCTGCCAAACACATGTGACCAGTAATAAAACAATAGCACCATCAAAGGCGTACTGGAATAATCTGGATCCAGGTTCAATACCAGATGAGATTCAAGCGCTGACGCAAGCAGAGCAGCGATTGCTGTGTAGAATCATCCCGTTTGTTAAAATCGTAAAATTTACTGGGCTATACGGGCAGTACCTACGGTTTCCGCGGACAAGCAGTGTTGTTTGCCCAAGATATCTTTGAGGTCAGTGAAAGATTACCTAATATGCTTCCAAGATCTTCCAGCCATGTAATAATGATGCACTGAATGAATTAAATATAATGAGGAATATTCGGTAGACAATTTCACTAAATACTAAAAACAAGAAAATAAAAATCGGTAAAAAAACTTTTAAGTTAAACAGTTTTATTTTATGTGCACTGAAAACTACAAAATAAATAAATAGTTACTTACCTATCAACCTACGTTGGTGATCTCGGTCATTAATATCTCTGATGGTAGTGGTTGTCATAACATGAACCATGTCAGCGGCCGAAAGGCAGTTCATGAAAGAACACTAACACCAGGGTTTGCTTGGTAGGTAAACTAAGCAGCCCACACTATAACAAGTAGGTATTTTGACCTTCTAGTTCAGAAATATTTTAGTACTAGGCAGAATAGCTTTTAGGCATATTAGACTAAAATAAAAACGTGGGGCCCCTCTGAAATCATACCTATGGCAGAGCATATCTTATACTTTGGTAGATCATGAGCTCGGCGCGGCGTTCGCTGGTGAAGCCGTAACGGCTGGTTATTGATGGTCAAAACCTCCAGTTACGATTATAGTAGTTTTTAGATTATAGTCGATTCAGCGGACCCTGGACTCCGGAGCTATGAGGTTTCGGATGCGACCGGGATAAACCGCTAGGATGATGATGATGACGATTATAATAAGTCGATGCAATCCACATTTAGTATAGTAGAAAGTAATACAGAAATAGTTAATGGGCCCCACGTTTTTATTTTAGTCTAATATGCCTAAAAGCTATTCTGCCTAGTACTAAAATATTTCTGAACTAGAAGGTCAAAATACCTACTTGTTATAGTGTGGGCTGCTTAGTTTACCTACCAAGCAAACCCTGGTGTTAGTGTTCTTTCATGAACTGCCTTTCGGCCGCTGACATGGTTCATGTTATGACAACCACTACCATCAGAGATATTAATGACCGAGATCACCAACGTAGGTTGATAGGTAAGTAACTATTTATTTATTTTGTAGTTTTCAGTGCACATAAAATAAAACTGTTTAACTTAAAAGTTTTTTTACCGATTTTTATATCATTACCAAGAAAGTACCATGTTCAACAATAATATTTTTTATAATTAATATTATTTTAAACAAATATTTCATACCAGATTATCATATTATCTGCTTCTGAAAATGTGGAGTTAACTGATGTAGACGAGTAGTAGCATTTTTGTAACATATGGATTACTAAATATAAATTGAAATGTGAAGTGACCTATCTATTCTCTTAGAGCTGCGTAATAGTTGTCCATCCCTTAAATTGATATTATCACTGGAAGGCAAGGCAGTATCCATTAAACTAATTAAGGAAGGACAGTAAAAGCTGCGTATTTATTTAGTTCAGTAATAAAATGTTACAGCCACCTTTACGGCCTAGGCGACGTCACAGCATAAAACTGAGGAATTACACTTTTAGTATCTGAATTAGGGGTTTTTGCTGAGTTGTCACTGAGTCTTGTTGGATTTACTTGCATAGTATTGATATTTAAACAATTAAATGACTGCTCGCTAGCAAGGTCTGGTCGATGTTTATATTACGCGTTTATAGATTCTTTAAGAGCATTAGTAAGCCACTTTATACCTTATAGGATACGATGTCATGGAAACGCAGAAGTGACGAGGGGTGAATCCTTCGCCGCCATTGTTTTCTCACGAATAACTCGGTTAATGCTTTCTTCCACTAATTCATTTCACTATGACTCGACAGCCAGGAAAAAATCTTATCACCAAGTCCAACACCAACAAGTCCGAGCGACGTCAATGTTTATAGTTACTCTGATTTCAAAGCGTGGGTTTGATCCCCGATTAGGGCAAAAACATGGAAAATCCACGTACTTGTAGCGTGTTTTATCTAATTGTATGTTTTTAGTGAATTCATATAGTCTTTGTGCCATAGGCGTGTATAACTGTTGCAGGTCTTATATCGAACAAGGCTGAAAATTGATACTAACAGAATACCGAACGAAACGCAACGAGCTTTATGCATAAACGAGCCCTACTTTTTAGTTTTTTTCTAACGACGGCGTGTCAGTATTGTTTCGAGCTCAACTCCATTTGTCAGTTTGAGTGAAATGTGTATAAAACCATTTTGTAACTCCACATTTGCTATTTTTGTGTGTGTCCGTATCGAAATGATAACGACTTAGTTAATAGTAACATCGATTTACGATGTGCAGATCGTGGATTTGAATACTGTAATGAGCCAAGTTTCCGACGAAGGGAAAATCGTGAAGAAACGATTACGTCGCAGTTGGCATATTTTTTCTGTTTACAAGCTTCACGTACTTTTGGCATGCAGTACATTAAATAAACTCTGATATTTGCCGCTAAAAGTATGCTAAGTAAATAAATCACCTTATTTGGTACTAAAAATCCGTTATCATTCAGAATACAAAATTCGATCCTTCTCCAAGACATTCTATTAAACGTGAACTCGAAACACATTCGCCTTTTCGCTAAGGAAATTGGTTCTACAGCTTATCTTTCTAAGGGAATAGAACATTGAAGCGCGAGTTTCACTTTAAATATGTGGGTTCCAAATGTGTTGTTAACAAGGTACATTGGTTATTCCAGTAAGTTTACTGACTAGATAGCACGGTTCTTTACATAAAGTTCATCGTATGAAGTACTTTGCGATGAGTAGAACTCACTATATGAGTAATACATCTCAGTTCGTTAACACGACTTATTATGTATTATTTCTACAATATATCATTCACTTAAGATAAGTTCCTGGTAAGGTTGCAACCGCAAATGTGGTTATTATATATCTTTTTCGAATAACTTGGCAATAATGGTCACTTTGTAAGTAAAGTAATTCAAAATAAACAACAGATAAATAACATTCTATTGAGTAAATAAATATAAAACAATATTAACATGGCCTCGGACATTTCATGCTTTTCTTCTTATTTCCTACTAGCTGCTCCCCGCGGTATTACCCGCGGTGAATAAGTCATCCCACGGGAACACTGCACTTTTCCGGGATCAAAGAAATCTATATGTTATTCTAGGTACCAAATTTCATCCAAATCCGTTTAGCCGTTTGAGGCGTGATACGCGCGTAAACCTCTAAAGAAGCCCAAGACCTTTTACCAGTAAACTATTATAGAAATATATGTAGGGATCTTGAAGATCGTTCGTGGTGATAAATTTACCATCACGATTTCATGTAGTGAATACGGAACCCTAGAAACCTATTTTGCATGGCTCTGGGTTTACGCGTGTAATTTAATGTGACTTTTAGGGAGTACTCCTCGGATAAAATAAGTCATTTGTAGGATCTTGTTATGTTTAAATTGGATGACGTGTCAAACACAGAAAGACTTTAAGAAAAATGTTGGCATGGAAATATGAAATTTGTACCGCTTAAGTGTTTTATTTTCTAAAATTATATACGAGTGAACCAAGATAATAGATAACGCATGATAGGAAAGGGACTTTCCGTTTGTTTTTTTTCTAAATGTAACACTAGAACGTGTCTGGCATGATTATAAGAAAAGGTATGAAATCTGTGAAAAATACACTTAATTAATAAATATATAAATTTGAATTTATCCTTCATTATGAATAATTTGTCCAGTCTCCTCCGTGGCCCGCAATGACATATTTTTGTCTTATTTTTCAGCTTAGCCACGTCATAATAAATTCCATGGCCTTTTAAATTGCGACGAATCTCAAACAGAGTGAAATAATGTGGTTTTTTTTTCTACGTAGTGTAAGCTACATTAACACTTACATATTTTCAATAGGGTTTGCGTAAGGTAGTTGTGAGGTCTAGTCCAAAAAGACCATGATGCCATTTCTTGTTTCCAGGCGGAACATAGACGACTTCAATGTTTGTTTTTCAATTGTTTAAGTTCATTGTCTTCTCGTAATATTTAAGATAGGTTTGGCCTTGGGACAGTCTTCAGGCAGATGGCAATATGTATCTTTTTGAGAAACATCCCCAAATGTTCGCATTTGTCGGTTGTTTTACATTTGTATTCGTTCAACAAGTCAATTTCAGCTGGAATTTTATATTAATCTTATCTTTTTAATTCTTCCATGTAAATTTATTTTACCTTGAGCAATAACTTTGAGTGTTAATTCCAACATTTCGTGTTTTCCTGTTAATCCAGCTTTAATGAGTACAAGTAAATTTAGGTATGTCTGGCAAACAGTTATTTCATATGAATTACTTATTTTCTGATTTGTAAAACCTAAGGTGAAGAGATCTTGCTTCCATGTCACGTCTGTGGCGACAATTTATAATGAAATCTCTGAGGGCAATTACCGAGATCCTTGGAGTGGGAAATTGGTATATATAATGTGTGACGTCAGTCAACTTCCATCAGTCAGTCAGGAGACTCTCATAATATTTACAAGCAAAAAATACTTTTTATTCATTAAATGAGATGGAAATCACAATGAAAATAACTAATTAAAACGTTTTCGTAATGACTAGAATTAGCATAGTTTCATAGAAACTGATCAACACTAATCGAAACCAAATACTACAGCTAAAGTGCTTCGTATTTAACAAGAGCAGTGTACTAGATAGTGTGCATATAAACACAAATCTAGTGCTACGTATTTCAATATTATTTGAATCCAAGTTTAAACACTTAAACATAATAAATGAACTTCTCTTAAAAATTCTCAAACTTGACGCACCAGTGCAGCAATAAATTGAAATAAATTACTTTATTAAATTTTAATAATTTCGCGGTTGAGCCACTTCCAGCCTGGAATGAGCCGCCCAAAATCTCAATGAAAAATCCGTTTACTAAAATAATAACGTTACGTTATCTCAAACTCAAGACATTAATATTTTTTAGGCCCCCATAAAACATTAGCTGGTGAATAAATTACCCGAGGTCCCAGGTAGGATAAGCTAAAGAATTTAATTTGCGAAAATAAGCTTCTGTAATAAGATCTTATACATGTTATATTTTGTTGTTTTTCTTAAAATGTATTTCTACAAACGCAATAGAGCAAAATTTGTAACCATGTATTTTGTTTTCTCATGAATAAGGATGAAATATCTGAGTGTATGTTCATCGTGAGTAAAACTATTTATTAATGCGTATGCATAATTTTTCTGGGAGAGATCGTCATTAGCAATAAGTTCCATTGTATTAGCTAAGGTTATATGATATTCACTACATAAATTCAATGTATGTATTGTGATCAGTAAAGTTCTATCTATCTATATGTATCTACCAGATATTTTAATATTATAACAGAAAAATGGATCAAGTTTTTATTCGTATGAATTAAAAGTTGATCTAAGTAAAAAAATAATACAAAAAAATGCGCATTGACCTCATGGAAATAGCTGCCTCCTGTGAAGTCATAATATATTTTCTCTAAATAAATTACCTCAGTAAATAAGTTAGAGTTTAGAAACAACCATAAAATGGAGGGTCCGAAGTTTTTTGAACACTTCTTGGAAGTTTGTACATGTTTCTAATTAAGGCGGAGTGTGGTAAATAATGGAGTCTTCATAATAAATCCTGTCACAGATTAAGTACGACGCTAACAGTATCTCGAGTATTGAGAATCAACAGCAACTAAGAGTTCTAAGCGCATTTTGTTTTCACTTCTGACTGGTTTGCATTTGACTATGCATCAACTGATGATAAGCGACTATGAATGACGTCACGAAACGCTTCAATCGAAATCAATTCAATTGACCTGGCATCCTGTTTAATTACAACGTCATTTATAACTGTCGAAATTAAACAAAAATGAAAAATTATCTAAAATAGTTTTCAATAAAGAGTATACTTATTTAATAAATTCATAATTTTTCATACTTTATATTATTGTTAATTATGTACAAAATAAGTTAAAAAAAATCTCGAAAAGAAAATACCTTTTTGCACATGCTTATTTGGATGATGGATAGGATCAGACGGTGAAATTGCAGGCGCATGAGAAGTAACATCCCCGTCTCGGGGTGATGGACGCAACGCAATGCGTCTTGAGTCATCTCATACTATGGTGGAGAGGACTTGAGTCTTATTGCTGTTGCCTATGGGCAGCGGTTACAACCTAACATCAGGTGGGCTATCATTTAATTTCATCACTTGAATGGTATAAAAAAATTCAATGGAAAAAACTTTTGTCTATTGTCTATTTATAGTTTTACTTCAGATGTTTATAATATTTTCAGTTGAGAACGTCGGATTAGTGAGAACCTATCAAAAACTGAGAAAAAAATATTTGATCACTTTTGTAGACTGGTCTTGTTTTTATACAATCATGTTTGCCTTTAAGTAGCAGAAATAAATATGGGGTAAATCTTAAATTCATGGTTTGAACTAGGACAACATTATTATAAGGTACGTACTATTTTGAAATGAATATTACAAGAGTTAACTTCTAGCAGACACTGTGATATCTGTACAGATTTAATTATAAAATTTAAATTAAACCATTAATCAAATAAATTAGCGCCATCTGCCAATTGAATTTAAGAAGAAACCACTATATATTATTCAATCGCTACCCAAAACTTTCTTTAAAATTAGTTCTCTAGAACTCAGATATATCCGGCTAGTACCGATGTGGCAGGATCATTATTGGTTCTTTCGCATAATACAAGATGTTAACCATTCAAACGCAGTTCTCACTCTATATATCAAATCCCTATGTGGCTATTTACATCATGTTTTGTATTGTGATATAGTGGTACGAAATAGATTCCTAACAGTAGCGATAGCAAGAGAAGGCTGTCATTGTTCATATTTCTTGTAACATTCTAGGGGTATAATGCTTTTGTCATTGTCTTCTTCTTTGTCGTTATCTTCTTGACTCAGAATGGTCGTAGTTGTCACTTCAGTGGTTAAAGTTCGGACATGTCGGTTGTCGTCCTCATGAAATTTGGATTTTCCTCATTGGGGTGAGATTCCAAAAAATTCAAATAATGTGTGTCTGTCTTGAATATATTGAAAGGAACTGAAAAGTTCATCATCGTAGGCATGGGCAAGCACTTCAGAAATGTCATGATGAGCGATGTGGGCGTCATACATTGTTCCAACAAGAGGAATATCGAAGTTTTGGCTCAGAAGCCACATATTTTTCTACGGAGCTTTTGTTTCTGTTTATATTCGCTTTATACTATCGTAAACATGAAGAGGAGTTTTATATGAGAGAAGAGCAGCGTTTTTTCCATGGTATTACTATAATTATTTACTTCCTTTGGTGTTACCCCCCGTTATTTAAAACACCTATTTTTTAAATATTTTGGCAACCACCTTTCTTATTAACATGAAACATATTTCTTTTACTGGAATGAAGTGATTTATAAAGCTGATGGCGCACCTGACTAGCAGTCAGTATCAATTGATTTTGCACTAACTCATTAAACTTCAAAATCTTAATTGACTGGTTCATTTGACTTGGCAGCATCCATTGATGGGTATAACTTCATCTGAATAGGCATGTGTATCAATAGCCGTGTAATACTAGAGATGATGAGCCCATTAGCATTCAATGTAATAGTGCATTATTGTGTCTATTTGATTTAATTGGGGCTTATGACATATTAACAACTTTGTCAATTGCGAATGAGCCGTGGCTTACACAAACAGATATTTAAGACTAGCTGTGTTGCCCGCGACTTCATCCGCGTGGAATTCGGTTAGGTATATCATGCACCCCTATTTTTCCCGTCACAAAAGTAGCCTAAGGTACTCCTTATAACACCCAATCTCCCATCAAAATCGGTCTAGCCGTTTCGGGGATTAGGGACAACCAGACACAAAAACAGAAAGACTTTTTTTTTATACTTATTTGTACGTTACACCTATGTCCATAGATAATTATGTAAATTATTATCATGTGGAAATGAAACAAAGTAAACTTTTTATGGATGATAATGAAGCCAGATTTAATTAATCGATTTGTCTAAATTTTTAAATATATTATGGAATAAAACGTGCTAGTTTTTAATCTCAGCGATTGGACCCTCAGATAGAAGTTGGAAATTAATGATTTGTTCGCTTTACTCAAAATACTGCTTTTATTTCATCCTTCCTAAAAATATAAATCATGGACAACATTACGCATTATAAACAAAAAAAAACCGTAAAAATAAAAAACAAGTCATTGCCAGGAGCATGCGCAGAACCATAACGTCGAGGCTTCACTACTTTCCCATCAAAACAACTTTACAATGAGAGGATATAAAATGAAAATTAAGAACCTTAATGTTATTACAAAGATGAACGTTAAAATTTGTAATCTTTAAACTTAACCCCGCAATAATTACGAAAGCCTGTACGAGGTAGGACGTAAAGGTTCTTATCTTAAACATACCCACTTAAACTTGGATTTGCATTAATATAAATGAGGCAAATTTAAGCGATGAATTAGCGAGGATTGTAATTAAGATTCAACCGCTTGAAAAACACATTTTTACTGGATAACTTTAAGGGAGGTATTAGACGCTCAATTTGGTAGCATGACTGACTTTTAAATTTTTGTTGCAATTTCGGTGATGCTCACATTTAATAGACTGTCAAACTTCCAATTCTTTTCCTACATGAAATTTCACAAAACTGGAGGAAATTGTTGTATAAAACTAAGCTTAGCCACTGCCTATTTTGTGGTAATTATACTCAGTCTAAAAATTTGCCATCAAGCATTGCCAGTAAGCACTAGCTTGATAAGTTCCCGAGGCCTCAGTCAGTCAGAACTAGTCTCCAATCCTGACGTGTGTCATAGCATAATTTCAAGGAAATTGCAGCCAAACTAACACAGGATTTTCTGTGTTCGTTCGTGGATAAAGAAGAATTTAAGCGCAGCAATATAGCTATCATTTATGTTTGATAGGATCAATATCTCAAACGGCAAAAACTGAGCATGAATAAAGGCCTTACTGAAAGAGTTTTAAGAATTACGCTATAATTTCACGCCATTTGCGTGCCGACGTCTCAAGGCATTTGTCACTTTCCAGCTTCGAGAGAATAATGAAAAGATTTTTGTTTCCGAATGAATAATAAGATTTCGACCCTTTGTCGGTATGGACAAATAAGCCCTTTTTGTTGAGGTCACATGAAAAGAGTTCGAAAAATATTTTGGGTTGCGCTAATTTTTGATTAAAGAGTATTTGATGGAAGGGTTACATTGAATTGTGTAATTACGTATGCTTTACCACTTTTAATATATTTCCAATGTTTTCAAAGTAATTGTAACACACTAACACATGCGTTACTGCGTTCTGACTTCAGTGTGTGGGTGTGAATTACTAAAACACAAGACTTGCCGTCTTCATGTCGGAGCGTCTATCACTATCTCTTAGAGTAAAGAAATAAAGCCCCAAAGTAAGCATCCTGTGTTAGTTGTATCATGAGCAGACAACTGATATAATCAGTATATACTTTTCTCCATACTATATATTATATATAGTATATTAGGTATACATACTATATACATTAGGTATATATAATATTAGGTACACAATGGGCGGCATTATCACTAAAAAGTATCTCTTCCATGCAACCTTTGGATGGACAGGATACAAAGAAGTCACATCGGCGGTGTAACTATTCATTAGTGTGGCAACTCATTTTCTAAGTGACTGATTCATGGTAATATATCATATACTCATGTTTAAGAAAACAAAGAAAAAGATTATTTAATTTATATAACTACTTATTCCAATAAGTTTTATTATGTGGTCAAAGAAACCCTAAAACCCATGAAAGGATTATCCCACACTTCTCATAACACGTAACTTTAAGCTTATTAAGCTACTTTGTCATCGGGAAGCCGTGTTATTTATTCAAACTAACAAGATACGACGTTATGACCAAGATTTACGATTTTAATTTCTTTTTTTCAGTGGAAACTTTTCTCGTCCCAGACAAGAGTGA
This sequence comes from Chesias legatella, assembly GCA_947359385.1. Lineage (NCBI taxonomy): Eukaryota > Metazoa > Arthropoda > Insecta > Lepidoptera > Geometridae > Chesias > Chesias legatella. Next base: position 9,564,405 of record OX375769.1, on the reverse strand, counting down.
CGGTATTAAATTTATTGCGAAAATTAGCTTTTTTGCGGGCGGTACCTTCTGAGATTAGGTTGGCTGTTTTGGTTGTTAAATTGGGAAGAGATTTTTGGATCGTAAGTTACAATGAGGTGCTGATTTAGGAGAATGCTTTTTGTTTTATGATGAGAAAAAGCTTTTATAAAATTTTGAGGCATTAGCCTATCGCACTGAAACACACCATTCTCATATTTTTCAAAGTAAAATAAGCTTAATTCTGTGGGATTTCGACTGTATATAGCCCGGTGTGGCTTACGCCCACAACTATGGTTAATTCAGAATACATGTAGAACATTGGTAGCTGTGACTACAGTTGTTGTCGTGGTCACTAAAAGTCTCTCAAAATTGTATCCACACAATTTACATCGACATTGATTTTCTGCAATAGATGATTAAGTTCAGTATTGCATACTTCCACATGAAAATATTGTATTAATGCTAATAACTGCATTTCAAACTGGTGATACCAAGTGGCACTAATGTATTACAGCAAAACAGACGGCAGAATTAAGTTTAAAATACTTTCTGGGACCAACTGCTATTTGTCATAAACTGCCTTAACCTAATAATTCTGCTCTATGTATAAACACAGTATTTCTACATTAAACAATTTTTGACACGTAGATATCTACAGTAAGGTTAGAAAATAAAAAAAAGACATTGAAGAAAGGAGTTGTGAAAATACCTTTATCTGTACAGTAGGCATAAATGGTTCATTATTATGCTCCGTTGGTTCGACCCGTTTGCATTAATTAATAATTGTTGAGTACTTTATAGATTATTGAACGTGGAATTCGTAATACAGCATTCTGAGAGATTAATTACAACTATTTATTAACTAGTGTTCTGTTAGTGAATTTGATCAGAGTGATTACTTGAATGTTTAAAAAAGCTTTTCTATTATTTTTTTATTTAGCTGCGTGAATTTACCCCACTTCACTCGCAGTGCTAAGTGTGATTGAGTAACCAGCCTATGGGTACCTAAATATCCATACAAATAACTCAAATTGGAGAGTCTCTTTGTAATATCAAAATAAAAGATTTTTACTAAATGCATATGAAATACCTTATAGCAAAAATAACAAAATTTTTATATTTTTGTCTGTTGTTCATTTGTTAGCGACAGGACAGATTTTGACTGGACTTTCAAAGGCATACAGCTGATGTTATAAGGAGGTAACTATGGCTACATTTATTTAGGTTAATACACAAATTGATAAAAATTACTGAACAACGTATCTACTGTTTTAGTCACAAAGTGAATTCAACGAAGGCAAAGCCGCGGGCACATCTTGTTTTATAAGAGCTTTTAGATGGCATCAGAATGAAGAATGAATCAGAAAATGTGTTTCACTAACCCTCTCAGGAATGTTACCTATCTATAAGTTTGGAAACCAAAACAGTAATACAGTTTTCATCGAAATCGTTAGATACTGAGAGAGATTAGATACTGTGGTACCTATTCTTTGTCCAATACACAGTATATTTTTCCACTGGGCACGGATTATCGAATCTAAAAGTGTGCTGACATGTTAATGGTTACAGGATTCTGGGGACATGTCGTGTCTGTAACTTCACATACATACCATTCAAACCATCATTGTGCCACGGGACGGGAGGGATACATAAATGTGTACTAATACACATATTGTTCATAACAGAACACAAGTTCTGGAATGACGAATGTCGACGCAGATGAAATTTAAAGGCGCACAAGATGTTTAATTATTAAGCTTCAAAATACCGGACGCAATAGGATGCGACTTGAGTCTACCATAGAACTCTTTATCAAACCTATAAGGCCGACAATTTGGCAGTTATATTTCTTCTCAGGAAAAACAACTCCCATGCAACGTTATTTATATATTTATGTTACTGTAATCATCTCTCCAATGGCCCAATTTGCATGAGAATATACAACTAAACTCACCAAGTAGATATGAATGTTCTTGATTTAGAATCGACGAAGTCAACGTATCCAATATAACCTCAAATTATCTTTAACGAGGATATCCCCAAATTAATACATCAAAAGCTGTCCTCCTTATCAAGTTCTACGTAAGAGATAGATTGGGGCAAATACCTATCAAAAGTTTCTGTGCTAATGAACCCCTTTAAAGAGATACCTAGTAATTATGATAGTTTTCATCAATATCAATTCATGTGACAGACAAAACTACAAATACAATAATTTTATTTGGAACATTAACACAATGGTATGTAAAACAATAAGGAACGATGACTTCAGCAAAAGTTAGAGTTAACCTCCTGAATTCACAATTTTGTAAATCAAATTCAAGTCCAAAAAATACAATACTGAAAACATATCGACAAAAAAGAAAGTTTACAAAACGTACCTATTCATTTGAGGATCAAAATATATAAATTAAAATTAATAACAGCCCGCAAATAGATCTCTACAATTATATACTCGAATTGACATTAATTAAATTAACTACAGAGAAGACAAGCTATTAATTTGCTAGTAACGATCTTATTAAAACTTATCGATTGAATAGCTAAGCTTAATTTTGAGTAAATTCTAAATTACTTATCACAAAAATATGTATAAACAAAAGTCTTTGGCTTAAGTAAAACCTCTAATATAACCAAACGAAATATTATCGAAGATTTAGTCAATAAAATAGTACAATGATTTTGGTGATTTTTATCTACATTACAAAGATAATTGATACGGGGTTTCGTACTTAATATTTTGAAGTTAAAGCCTAAAATACACTCTTTAAGTAAAGTTTTTGTTGGAACCTTCAAAGTAGACGTTTAGGTAATGTATTATTATTTATTACAAAACTATAAGTATTGGAACAGGTACGGTAAATCCTCAAATTTATTATTTATATACATAATATATACAAACGTAAAATCACGCCTGTTTCCCGGAGGGGTAGGCAGAGATCATGTTTTTCCACCTGCTACGATCCTGACATACCTCCTTAGCTTCATCCACTCTCATCACATTCTTCATGCATGCTCGGCGGTTTAGGGTACTCTTGATCTGGCCTTTTTTCATAACTAATTATTAACAAGTTCATATCTCAATTATTTCTAGTAACCCAAAGACCCAAACTTCATGCTCAGATTCGTTTAAACCACCCCACTATCCACCTCTAATAAACACACAAAAGTACAAACGAAGTCAATTAAATGCGAAACTGCATTTGTCACATAAATTGGAAATTTCCGATTGAATGGACAGAAAGGACCCCGCATGAAAGGTCGCAAGATGTCAAGAACTCACACGCATATTTGCCCTTCTACAAGTTGGGGTGCTTTACCCTAAAATACTTTTATTTTATTAACGAGGGTTTAAGGGTGGGATACTAATAGATGTGAAAAGGACTGATTTGCTTCGTATATTCCTAAAAGGTTTCCTCAATAAAATATTAGCTTAGATTTTCATAAAATATTCGAAGTATAAGCGCGCATGTTGCGTTTTGCATGCATTTTAATCGTCACATTATTTGCGATGTTCTTCACTACTTGTTATGCAACAAGCGCGCAGATCAAAATAAATTCATTTGATTTCCTAACATCACAATTGCTGGCAATCATTTTGATGTTAGTTTAACAAAGGTAATTTTTTTTCTATAAAAAAAAATTGATTCCCTGGGTTTATATTTTTTCAAGGCCTCAGTTTCCGAATATAATCATGAAAGTACTGAATTGGCTCTGATTGAAAATATTATATTTAGTACTAGCTGTTGACCGCGACTTCGTCCGCGTGGAATTCGGTTTTATCACGCACCCCTGTTTTACCCCTCGGAAAAGTAGCCTAAGTTACTCCTTGTTATATCAGCTATCTGCCAGTGAAAGTCCCGTCAAAATCTGTCCAGCCGTTTCAGAGATTATATTAGATACAAAAATATACATATAAATAAAATACATAAAAATATATATATTGAAGAATTTACTTGTTATATCTTTCTCTTACTTAATGCTATTAATTATAATATGGAGATAAAGTTAAAAAACCAGAATCCTATATTCCAAAACCCATTGTTTCGGAAATTGTTGGCATTGAAGTATTTGAAACCAGTCTTACATTAAGGGCAACAAAACCATTGTTGACCAGTGTAATTAATTACAACTCTTATACAGAAATGCTTTCAGTTCATTGTAACAAAAGTCAAAGCAAAGTTTCAGCTCAATCTTGCAGACTGATATAAAATTGATTGTAAATGTATTTCATGTATACGTTAAATGATATACAAGTTCCCTTAAAATCAGTATATTATAAATTCAAAAGTATTTCTGTTTAGTATGGATGTTTGTCACGTCAAAACAGCTGTGGTTCAAATGTTCAGTAAATCAGTAATATCCTAGAATACCACAGAACTTTTATTCTGGTGCCACTCGGCCAAAATAGCTTGTCTTACCGTAGGGGAGGACGTCGCATCGGTTGTTACGGGCAGAGGTTACCACTTAACACCAGGTGGGCCGTCAGCTCTGAGGTAAATGTTATAACTGAATTGCAACACCATAAAATTCATCTCTTCCGCTATATTACACTTTCTGGACATCAAAGGCTGTAATAACATTCCCTCATCTAATTAATATCTCATTAAGCTAAATCAAAACCATCTGAATAAAACATAAACTAATCGTACGTCTCTAGGCATTTAAACTAATAGAACGTAGCGTGAAACGTAGTTAATTACACATTTTCGTTTTTCCATTTGCAAGTAGCGACATCTCGGGGGAAATGCATAAACCATTAAAAGTTTTCATTTATTGCTGTTTTCAACTCCATATTAGCAACTGTATACAGAGATTGGCATTTATCCGTGCTTAACTAGTTCATATTTTTGGTAGACGTGCCTAATAGGAGTGAAATAGAATAAATGGCAATATTCTTTTAGGATTTGTGTGAGATTAAATATGTAGGAAATTATTTACATTATGAAGGAACGAGATAATGCTTCATTGCGCACGATTAAAAACTATGCATTTTAAATTTTGCAATTTCTACAAAATATACGGGTCAATGAGCAGTCAGTAAGTACTACCAGCATACCAATTTTTGAATTACATTGCCATTTCTGTGTCCTTGATACGAGTATGCATTTATATTACCGATGCAAGAGACGAATGTTCTCTAAGTAACGGCGCCTAGAAACTCGTACCAAAAGTTAAGAAAACTCTAGACAGGACTTACTTTATGAGACAAAGTATATCGTTTAGCATCAGGTAGATGAATACCAGATCGGTAACACTGCCAGTTTATGCAATAACGATATCAAAAATCGCTACTAGACTGCACACTTTTTGCACTAAAGTACTATTGGCTGTCTAAAGACGTAATCTAATCTGTATGGTGAATCACGCTTCACAAAGAAATTGGATTTAGTTCTCAACTGGTTTCATCCTCCGTATTGGTGTACCCGAGGTAAAGTAATGTAGCTCAGAAATTTTTTGCTGTCGAAGTGAATATATGTATATATATATATGTTTTTTTTAGTCTTATGGAAAATTGTGTACACTTTTATAATAAACTTCCTGAACAGTCAACGTAGCTTCCGACCCAAAAATTCAAGTCATATATAAAGAAGGGTCTAGTAAGTAAGGCTTATTACACTGATGAAATGATTATATAAATGTCTAGCTGTTGCCCGCGACTTCGTCCGCGTGGAATTCGGTTTTATCACGCACCCCTATTTTACCCCTCTTACACTTCTTAGGTATTTCCATATTTTTACGTGAATCTCCAATCCAATTATGGAACTAGTTGGCTGCACTGGACTGTTTATGAATATTATAATGCAGTGATAGTGGTGTTCGCTTGTACGAATAAACTTGTACATTTCAATTTAGATAATATATTACGATAAGATATAGTTATGTGATAATTTTTGTAACAGTCTAAGACAGGCAGCACACGTTATTAGCTATTGGGGCTATTGCGTTAGGTCTACCGATGCAGTTATCGAACAGGGCAAATTAAGAAGTCAATTTCATATATTTGTGTGTGTGTAAAGCTTTAGAATATGTTAGTATTATTTGCATAAACTTGGACTTTTAAATCATAGGTTGTGTAGCTCTGAAAGTAAAAATGCACTAAATAAAGGAGTTCCAAGTTTGATATTCAGCAGGGGCACACGATTGTACGATGAAAGTTTTCTGCGATGTTTTGGTGTTTTTTCCATACCAACTGCGACACGGGAAAGGCTATGAAAGGATAATAATGTGGAAGCGTAGTATTTCAAACAATTTTCTATATAGTTAATAATACATATTTTATCTGACTGAGTGCTAGGTATACTAATGACACAAAGGGAATGCTTAATAATTATCCATAAGAATTCTGTGAGATGCGACAAATTCTTTTTTTTTTTTTATGTGATACAGTTACGGAACGAGCCGACGGCCCACCTGGTGTTAAGTGGTAACCTCTGCCCATAACAACCGATGCGACTTGGGTCCTCCCTTACTAGGTACGACAAGACCCAAGTCGCATCGTATGCGCCCGTAACTCTGAGACGTGTAGGTGAAATGTCTCTTGTGCCTGTAATTTCACCGGCAACCACACCTTTCAAACCGGAACATAGTAACGCGAACGCGTTACTGCTTGGCGGCAGAAATGGGCATGGTGGCAGTACTTCCCCGGACGAACTTGGCGAGAGTTCTACTGCTCTTAAAATCATCCGCAATCACATCTATATGTTCCTACGGTAGTATAATCAACACGATAAAAAGATGAATTATAAATCTGGCTATGCGTAAACAGGGGGAAAACTATTTATAAAATAGAAATATACTAAGTTACCCGTGACTTCTTTCTCGTAGGTATGTAAAACATGGGCTACGAAACTTTAGTAGCAGGCATTTAGCCAATCGTCAATACTAACACTGGCAGGCAGCATTTTAATGTCACACATAGGTATAATTTTCCTCCCCCCTTAAATACAATATTCTCTGTGTTATAAATACTTGCTAAGATAATAAGAATTATTACAAAGGTATATTATTGTTATTTTAGTAAAAAATTGTTTACTTGTCAGGGTTTTAAAAGTTGTAGAGGCTAGAGAAATTACAGACACAAAAAACTATCTTAGTTTCTTAGACTACTATAATGTTAATATATATTTTAATATAATCCTTGTAGAGCAGTTATGCAATAAATGTTATCCTTGTTCGATATAACAAGAGAATTACTGAAAACAATTTTGTTTGGGTGTTCGATCTTGTTATGCAACTCTACTGCACCGATGGACTTGCTTTTTGAATAATGCAGAGGGTGAATACGCGTTGTCCGATTGTAGGAATAAACATGTACATATTAATTTGACAGATTTATTTGTTTCTTTACATTTATCATATCGTTAATATTATAATGCTGTTCTGCCGTCCTTTAACTAAAAAGCCGTTAACGCTCAAAAGGTCAATTTTGACTTTTTAATAGGAAGCGATACAGTTAAAAATTCTCAATCTTTCTGTCTAAGAAACGTTTGTAAATTATAATTAATTCCGGGGATAAAAAAAATTGTAGGCCGTTAAGTGACGCATTTAAAAAGAATTAAAAAAGTTCTCTGAACATATCTAAAAAAACAATTTGGGCTTAACGGCCTTTTAGTTAAAGGACGGCAAAGTTGTTGAATACTTAACACTTCACACAAAAACTACTGCATGATTTAAATGAAATATTTTTCTTTTACAAGCTTATTAGATCGCTACTAGGGGGATCCGGATACACAATTATATATTAACGCGGAAGACGTCAGGGGCAAAAGCTAGTTATGCATATAAACAGAAGTGTAAAGAGCCTATTGGAATTATCAAATAGGGGTCATGAAAAGCAGCCCTATACTAAAGTACAAGTTTTAATGATATGGTAATCATTAAAACTTGAATATTGAATAAGAAAAGAAGTGATATTTTAAAGAAATTGAAATTATGGTTTTGTTATAAATAAAACTCTTGATACAAAAATCACTCTTAGATATTACTTCAGGCTTCAACGAGTCTACGCTGATATCAGAGTACTAAAAACACATTAGCAGTCTGATTTAGTAACCAGTGTGCCTAAAGATCTATTAATCTTTAATTTTAGATTCGTTTCTTAATTCAGCCTTCTTCATTTGTCTCTGCTAAGTGTAGAGCAACATTCCGATTAGGAATGAATATATTGAATTAAATTGCCGTCAAATCAACAGCTTTCAATAGTCTAACATTTTTTATATGCAACAAGAAAATACTGAGAAATCCTTCAGCATTTCGATTGAAGATGGAAATAATAATATTCACGTTTATTATAAACAAATGTAAATGACGATTCTTAAGAGTATAACCTTTAATGGTCACTTTTATGTCAGAAATGATAATCAAACTACATAATCTGATTCCTAGAATAATGCAAATCTGTCCGATTTTGTTATTTTACAATAATTACAACCACTCCCCCCACCCCTCATAGATATTTTTGCAGTATAGATATTTATTAGTAAAGGTTGTATGTATGTTTTGGTCATCATTATCACAAACATCTTAGTTTAGTTTATAATATAATACATCTATGTCTAAATATATTTGTGAGAAAAAATATATTTTTCTTATTAACTAAAGACTTACCTCCAAAATACACTCGCACGAAAATCCTCAACTCAACACATTCACAGAACATTCGAAAAACAAAAACATTATTCGAGAATTCGCGCGCACTCGTCGGGGATGCGATCAGACGTCGTTCCCCTTTCACGGCTCTCGACAGACTGAAGGGATGGAATGGTAAGGAACGCTATTACGTAGGTTAGGTACAGATAATGCGAAAATTTGAAGTATGAATGTTGAGAAGTGGGGTTAAAAGGAGTTTTGTGTAGTTTCCTTAGCCACATAGCTGTCACCGCATTGCTTCTACTCAGGTAAGTATTTTATTTTGTTAATTTGTCCTCAAAGTTTTAATATAATAATGAGAAAGCAAATTAAGAAACTTGTGACGCTTTTTGAACTTATTAATTTTTAAAGTATTTTTTTATGTTGTATACCTTATTTCTCCCCTGCAGGTTACATTTTTCATATTGAAAATAGGTATCATGAAGAAGCTTGTATAAATAGGGAAATGGCTTCGAGTGTGATCCTAATATTACACCGGTTTTGTCACGATGTTTTCTACGATTAACCTTTTTCAAATTTAAGTTTATTTTAAGTTATTAATCAGCTGTCATCTGTTCCACTGCTAGGCGAAGGACTCCTCTTTTAATTATTCATTTATTCAAATTTTAATATCAATTTCAATTTCAACCTAGTACTACGAGCTTTGTTGGGTCTATTAGGACCTCTAATCTCAAAACTTAACTCATTAAATCTTAAACAAGATATAATATCCATAGTAACATATATATCATGTTTGTGTTTTTTTTAAATAACACACAATTAATTATTACATTGCTACGATGCAAATTCTTAAGGCATAATAAAAAGTTCAAATGAAATTTTCAACGCGTGTAACCGATCTTTTTATCCGCGCCACCTGGAAGAAAACTTGAGCATTATGTGAAAGAAAAGCTTAGACTTTATACCAAAAGAAAAGCTTTAAAAAGTTAACCCTGATAGGAAAATCGGAATTTGGGACGCTCAAGTAATGCGAGTTATATTATTCGCAATGGCGCTTTGATAAATTTTCATAAGTATGAACAGTCTAATGACCGGCTGAACTTTTTCTCGAGGCAGCTAGCTAATCTGAGAAAAATGATATGTAGTTAAGTATTTGGATTATGCACAAAAGATTAACACTATTACTTACAGTTTCAAGAGGAACTATTTTATAACTAGTTCAGTTTAGTGCTAAATTTGTGTTTTGAAACAATACCGCGTGTATGGATTTTTCTAGTTTAATCTCTGTGCAACTCTTTTGGGTTTGAACCAGTGGATTTCGGATTGTGTCATATTTAGAGTGCCACTAGACCAACACGTTCTCTTATTACATGTTTATTATTACTCTTAGACTCGGACACTTTCTGAATGTTTAGGTGTATAATTAAAAAGTTTCATTTCAGAATTTTGTATTGAGGTGAAGCTCTGGTGTTGCTTAATTGTGGGGATGAAATTATCTCGTTTCATGAAATTACCCCAAGAAAGTGGTGAAGGGTAAATTTTAAATATGGCTTTGTTAAGAAGTGCCGTAAAAGTATTAAGGAAAATGAGTTGGAGACAAGTTACTTGTTATAAAATTTGAGATAAAAATTTATTGTAATATTAGGTGGTGTTTAGTGATTTATTATTTACTTGTGGACTCGTGATATTATGTTCACGGGGAGAGTAAATCGTGTCGAATATGTCTCTTGTCATCGTGTGACTCCCTTCAACGCTTGTTTATATTTAATCATCACCATTATCAACACCGGATTTTCATTGAAATTACCTTTTTAACCTTTTCAACCTCACTCAAAATTTCCTTTTATTTTTTTGTTTACTGGAAATTATTTATGGGTATGGATAGTAGAAAGATATTTAATTAATACAAATTTGATATGATTCACGATATTACATTACCTTCTAAGTTTTGGAGTCCAATATTTTTTTATTTCATTATTCTGAAACTCGTATTATTTTTATATTAGTTTAAAAATAATAAAAGTAAGCATTTTTTTTTTATATAAATAACAAAAATACGCCGTTACAAAGTTTAGTAACCGGAACGAGTTGATAGCCACCTTATGAGACATCCATAAGTCCACGATATCACCTGCCCATTAGTACAGTATAACAAGTTAGTCCTCCCGTACTAGGGTATGGTACCAAAGTTGCACTGCATAGCACTCGTCTCTTAGGCTTTAATATGAAAAAAATTCTGAGTTCGTAGTTTCAACGACACCTTTACACACTAGTCTAATCATAATCATATACCACCTAGCAAATGATCATACCATCATTGGATATCCGCTCTTATACTATATATATATTAAACTCAAAGATACGTTAAAAGGAAATAAAAATATTGTGGGCAAAAATATCCTCCCTTATTTATCAGGACTGACCGAAGAATTAATTAATGAGGCATCCACAAAGCTCATTAAATGGATGCTAGAACCCTTCGGCCTTCTTAGGAATTTCACCCTAGAGGCCGATAAGAAAGGATATTGCCTACTTTAAGTACGTTTTTTAAGTAATTGACAATTAAGGCAAGTAAAAAGTCTTATTAGTATTTTTTGGAAAATAGGTTTTCGTACAATGGGGAATAGTTTTGGTAAAATAATGTATTCGGTTAAGCTAATTTAAATACGAAAAATGTTAATGCAAGAATAAAATTTCTCGAAAAACAGTTAAGAAGGTACTAGAATTTTGGTAATAAATAGTGATAAGGGATATTAACTTCATACATCAAAGGAATTGAAAAATATCGCCTAACTCTCAAACAATTCAAAGTATTTATCGTAACTCTTATATGGATGAAGCTATTATGATTTTTGTTCGGAAGGTGTCTTGATCGATGCGAGTTGATTAGTTATGATTCAAGAAAACCTGTTCTGCCGTTTCAAGATCTTCAGCTCTTTTCTAGTTGATGAAGGGATGGGAGCAACTTCCATGGTTCTGATCATCTCAAAGTTCGGTATCCCGTTACTTAAAAATGCAAAAGTATGATAAAGTTGACTTGATTCTGCAGCATCATGTAAATCTACAGGAAACCCAACTCCTCAGCAAACTACAGCAGATATATTGTGTTTTGGCTCACTAGAATGGTCTGAATGAGAAGGTTCCAGATAGATTCTCATCAGGCTCTGATGATGGAACAAGAAAGAAAACTAAGGACACATTTATCAGGGATGTCTTAAACTGTTAATGTAAAAATCTTGTATAATAACACAGATTTTATTTAAAATAAACTTTCCTTTGATTTTGCCTATATAAGAAAAACACTAAAAAATACCTCAGTTTTACATTTTACTTGTTAATTATGGAAAATTACCATTCAAATGTTCATTCAATCATGAGTTGAGCCGTGCTGAGCCTACAAAACGGTTTTTTGAAATCTCACCAAATTCATAATCTTCGTGTGCAAAAAATGGTGAAACGTAAGCTTCATTAGGAATCTTTTCGATAAATTCGGCGATTTACTTCTGGATTGGCTCTTTATACTGTATTTTATTGTATCGATATAAACATAAATAATATTCTCAGGTTGTGCCTCATACCTTTTCATTTCAATAAAGTATTAAGACAGTAGTTTAATAAAATAGTATAATACTCACCAACACATAGCATAAATGACTTCTGTATCTTTGACGATTATAGAAATAATATTTTAACTTAAAAATTACATAAATGAGAACAAATTCTGCTGAACAAACTAAATGTTGGTCCCGGCTGGAGATTGCTGCCGGTTCTCTAGTTCTCTATCCAGCTTAGTAGAGTTAGTAAGAGCAGTAGAACTCTCGCCAAGTTTGTCCGGGGAAGTACTGCCACCATGGCCATTTCTGCCGCCAAGCAGTGAAGCATTCGTGTTACTGTGTTCCGGTTTGAAAGGTGTGGTTTCCGGTGAAATTACAGGCACATGAGACATTCCACCTTTACGTCTCACAGTTACGGGCGCATACGATGCGACTTGGGTCTTGTCGTACCTAGTAGGGGCGGATCGAAGTCGCATCAGTTGTTATGGGCCGAGGTTACCACTTAACACCAGGTGGGCCGTCGGCTCGTTCCGTAACTGGATTACATAAAAAATAAAAATATAAAAATTAGCTACAAAACCTGTGACTATGAGATTATTAAGACAGACTGTTAAAATAATATTTCGTTTTATACAATTGTGTACAAACAAATTACATGAAGAAGCATACCGTGTGTAATGTACGTAAATTTTATAGGGTAGTGAAACTGAGAGGTCAAAAACGTTATTTCAAATGTCGTCGCACTTAAAGAGAACTATTTTAATTAATAAAATTTTTGGTCTTTTAAACGACTCTAATGAATAAATTTGATCGAATTCGGCTCGAGTTATTTCGGTGTGCCCTAGACTAAGTAGAGAACTCAGATCCTGCGGCGTGCCACTGAAACGAAAAGATTTTATTATTTGCACTGATCTTATCATCATAAAAAATCGTTTCATTTGGTTCATAAGACAAAGTTACAGATGAAAAAGATGATGCTAACTGCGACAAAAATGGGGAAGCTACGCTTTTAATTGAACTGCTCTATGGACGTAGCATTGCTACGGCGTAGCATAATAATTTTTAGTAGCTGTAGAACTTAGGACAAGTTTTTCCGGGTAAATACTGCCACCGTATCCATTTTTGCCACCAAGCATTGATGCATTCACTTTACTGTGTTCCGTTTTGAAAGTTCTGGTACCTTCACGTCTCAGGGTTACATGCATACGATGTTACTTGGGTCTTGGTTACCTAAGTAAAGAGGACCCAATTAATTTTCCTTGTTATGGTCAGAGATTACCACTTAACACGAGGTGGGTCATCTGCTCGTTCCGTAATTTTATTTCATATATGCATATAATTCGGCTAGAACGCGTAAAAAGTAATGCGTATATGAAGATATTTCATAGATGATCAAACAATTCTCCAATTCGTTATTTACTCCATTCCTTAATATTATCTTATTGCGCTACATTTTCGTAGTTTTATTTAATTTAAAGATTCACCAGATAGTTTGTTTCATCCCACAATATGTTATTGAACGTTCCAAACCAAAATGTTTACATTATGACCTCAAGATAGAAGAGAGAGAAGAAGAGAGAAGCGCTTTAGACTACTTTTACTGTCAGTCAACTAAAGTATTGATTTTATTTTCATCTTTCAATAAAATACTTTATACATGAGAAGTGACAGAGTTCGAAAAGTAAGTGACGTGTCACAAAATGGCTCCCCTCTGATGTGTGAGATATTACAGGCGCTCGAAAACTTTTAATAGGGCGCCATCGAGACATCAACGAAAAATAATTGTCTCCGTTTATTTTAGCCATTGCCACGCTGTTACCGTTATAAAAGATAATAACAAAATTATTATTGACATGACAATGTCTTATAATTCGATAGAGCCGGCTGCACGCACGAAAAAACATGACTCATGCGGCGTTACCTCGCTCTGAGGCGTTCCATGTAAGGCTTGTGCAAGTGCAAGCGAGAGCGCGGAACGAGCGACAAAGAAGCACAATCGGCCTTTGCGTTCGGCAGCGTTCGACATCCGTCTCTCTCCTACTTGAGTGAGCGATGCGTCTGCGTGGACAGCTGCTAATACTTACATTTACATGTTTTGATCGAGTATCAAGTGCAGTGTAAAACTATTAAATTGTAAAAAAAAAATTGACATAATTGTATTTATGCGTACAAATAAATCTAACTTGATCAATTTCATTGTGATTTCCAATTACCTCCTTCTCTATATATATACAAATCTATTAAACAAATGAAATTAAAATTTTCTTTTGAAAAATGCTACCATTCCATCAGTATTTTCTTAAGACGTTGTCATGTTCAACTATCGTCAGTAAACCGACTTTACAGACAACCATTTTTTTTACAGTAAACATATTTGAAAAGCCATAGTTTATTTTAAATCAAGTCGATGTATAATATATTAACCTGATAAATTGTATTTGAGGATTACAAAATAAGGCCTGAGTTGTAATAGTCGTTGAGTTTCGCTCAATCGTTCAATGTTACGAGGTGAATGTGACCTGACCGTTTTGCAGGTTGCAGTGCAGACAAACTAAGGCCAAGAGACCACTGTAATATATTACAGAATCTAACACGAATTGTGAAATTTTGCCGTTTAAAACTCCATTTTATTACCTAATCTACCGAATTTTAACATAAATTCTAGTAGTTGAAGCGCATAACTCATTGGAGTACACCTTATTATTAATTGGATAATTTTCTGCCACATTTTTAAAATTGCATAACAATAGTAAACAGCTGTATGGGTAGGTTTTATCAGGAAACTACTCTTAGTACATCAGACTCTAATCATACTTCGCATTTAAGTGTTCTTGTATGAAGAAAGTGAGCGCTGGTTAAACTTCGAACACTAACGAAATACACCCAATTCAACAATTCAACTATTCATAACGATGGTTGCGTTGCGATGCAATTTTGATCTTCCCAATTTGCAGGGAAAGACCCAAGTCTGTTTTGTATCTAAAAATCAAGTAAACAATTTACTTGTTTAATCGCGTATCTTAAACAAAAACATATCAATCGCACCGGGTCTTTATAAATGGCACGGTCTCAGTGGAATTTAAACCTAGCACCTGCGACACAGAGTAACGCCTCCAGAATGTAAATTCCAAGATTTGAATACGAACGTGCCAGTTGTTATTCGCAGTTCTTTACTCTCGGACTTAGTGATGTGCATGCATTTTTTACCTTGAGATAAGTTCGGTTACTATCGAGTGAAACATTCCTGCAGCAGCGCAAGTACTGGATATATGGATATCAACGTCACATTGACTGCCTTCACACGTAGTTAGTTGTAACTCTTTCTTCGGTTTTGCAGGTAACGGGTTCGATATCTTCTCACAGAAAAAATAGTCCTCAAATTACGTCATTACAATTTTTCGGGTTCCGCAGCCTCTTCCAACCAGCTTCTAATCAGATGGAGTGGTCTTAATGAGCACTTAAAACTTATTTCATCAGTTGTAATGGTGCATCATAAATAATTAGCCCTTACCGCAGTATTTCTCCATATGTTCTTCTATTCATATAGCTATTCTATTCTATTCACTATACGCAGTAAAAAAGCTGTTCTGATGAGCAGGCTAACTTGTTCTTCGCTCCATTAGCTTATATTTACGTAGTTATGACATGTTAAGACTTAATAAAAATATCAGGGATTATTCTTATTCGTATAGAAGTTGCGAGTGCGTGTTTTTCCACTTAAAAGTCAAGTGTCGCCTCCTAATCTGTTCTTGAGATCAACAAAAAGATTTAAGATGTATTAAAACATTATATCATCTTGTAAACAATCGTTGACGAGGTTTTCGCCCGCATCGTTAACGCAACTCTTCTCATCCAATCAGCTTAACTGCGGTCTCCATATTTGTTCTATTTTCATGGCAGTGACATTTTAATTTCCCAAAAAGTCCATCACCGATTCTAAATGTGTTGCTAAAACTCGGATCCACTCTGCAATCTACATTGATTGACGTTGTACAATAAAGGAGAAAGCCACAACTCCAAGTCGAACAGACTTTGAATTGCAAATGTAACAAAGAAAACAAGACAATTAATTCTGTAACACTGTGGAAGGTTGTTTAATCAGCTAAGTAGAACGATGTTGGTGTATGCTGTCATTTCATTTGGTGACAAGAGTTTGGCTTTGAGTGAATTGGAGTTTACGTGTCAACTATCAAATTAAGGCCATTGCAATGGTTTTAAACCAACAAATGTGCAGAGTTTCAACAAAAAAAATGGAAACAGTGCTTTATAGAAACTTTCAAGGTTTTCCAAATGTTATATCTGTAACCTTGCTAGTTATTCTGATATATAGACTTTTAAAACAAACGAATGAAGAAATGCAATTTTTAAAAATATTTCTGTATATCTGCATCATAGGAACACAATTCTCCGTTGCCATGAGGCCTACTATTTCTAATCTTGATGTAATTTGGAAGAGTACGAACTTACATTACATAGAATAAACGCCTCACTCATGAAAATTTTCAATATAACTGATTCATATACATAAAAATCTTATGATACAAATACATAATTAGGTGATTGATACTAAAGTATAAACATATGAGTAAAATATGACCAGTCATTAATTTGGGACATGATAAACATTCAGTAATCTATTTAGGCCTTGTCACATAAACATGGTTTGTGACAAGCACTCCAATTCAAGTATATGAACCAGACTCTGTGTCAAGTAAAGTTGACTGTTTTCTTTGACCAGCGAATTAATATACTTAATGGGTATCAATGTGTGACGATAGAAAGGCACACACCACAGACTTACTTATATTTTCATTAAGCTGAGTTAGTTTTAATTAAAAAACCTTTTTACAATACTACTCCTGCGACTGGCTCTCTTGAACTAGTGATAAAGTGCACCTCAAAAATCTTGCGTTTTTCCCTAAACACGTCTTCTAACTTTGGTTCTAGAACATAAACAAAGACATGGACATAGATATAGACATTAATTTATTTGCCACTGAAACACATTGGGTACAATTTTACTTTTTATTTTTAGGACATGTCGGTTTCCTCACGGTATTTTCTTATTTTAAGAAAGTGACGTTGCACACATACGTTTTGCAAGTGAAAAATTGTATGGTGCAGGCTGGAGTTGAGCCAGTGACCTCTGAATTGAAACACGTAGTTTTACCACAGGTTCACTACGCTCTTTTTTACTAAAATCACACGATTTTGATATACTATATAGCCAATGGGACGATTAAGGTCATTTACTAACAACTTTTTTTAATAAAATAATAGATGCAATAAACTTGTTACTTGTAGCGCGAGCTGGTTTCCGCAACTAGGCCACCAATGGGCCCTTTTTGCGTGTTGGATAGATGATAGATGCAATAAAACGGAAAATAGTAGCTGTTCAGGTTGTCCCATACAATTTTAAACATTTTAAGTGCACATCCGTAACCAAAATCAATTGCATACGAAACCTTTTAGCGCACTCAGGACTCATTTAACCAAAACAATGCTACATAATTGCTTAAAATTATTGCAAAAGTGTTCGTTTCCCGCAGCAGATGTTTCGAAAATAAAGTTAAATGCGTATTTCACTCAAATACTCCTGAATTGAGGTCAGTTGTGATAACGCTTTAGATTGAAAATTGCCCGTGCTGTTTTTGTGGATTTGTTTAAAATTTAGAATGACATTACCGTTTCAGTATGCTCGGTATACCAGTTTGAAACGTATTTTCGGGTATTGGTGGTTATTGACGTCTTATCTTCATCTCTTCGATGCGGGGCGAGTCTTCACCAATCGTCCAAAGTTAAAAAACATTACAAGTTTGGCACAAAAAATATCCAGTTACCGCAGTTCAACACGAACATCCAGAAATTAAAATAAAAAAGACGTTACAAACATTGACAGTTATTGCAGTAACTCCGTTACCTTTAGATTAACTTATAACTCTATTCATCAAAGTGATGTACGAATGAGTTTAATTATTTACGACTAGGGATATCATCACTTAATGCAATCATATATAATGTTATCAAAAAAAGGAAGATATTTGTATATGAGCGTACTATGTATTCAGTTGGTCAACTTAATCAAAAAGACCACTTTCACAGCAAAATAACATGGAATTTTAAATGTTAAGTACACGTCAGTAATCATACAAATCGAATGCCAGTACGAAAACGCATTAACGGACTGAATTCGTCACAACTTCCCAGAGAACAAGAAACTATGAGGCGGTGGGATCAGATAGAGATGACTCAAAGCCGTGTATGGACCATTAACTTAAAATTCAAAGGTAGCGAGTACATGTTTTAACATGGACAAGGCATAAGGTGTGAAGTTGCTCTCTAAACAGAATTGAAACATCGTTAATGAATTGGTACTTAATATAACCAAAAAATTCAAAGACTTGGCTACGATCCATAGAAAAGAAGCCTAAGTTTGAAATTTACTATTATACTAGAATCTGTTTGTTGAAAATCTTAGTTTAATAAACTGAGTTTACTTTTATAAAAACTATTAAATAAGTACTATTAGCGTCTCTACGAAACATTATGTCAGAAGGCATTACATTTTGTACATCTATGTCTCCGACGGAATACGCCGTCAGAATTTGCAATTCTGATTTGACCATTTTCAATTTACAATCAACAGAATAAAATTAATTCAATAAGCGGTAACGTTAAGAACGTTACTTGAATTAACACAAAAGGAAACTGTTGGGAGGAGAAATGAATTTTTAATGTCCTCGATTTATTCGACGTGGTGAGGAGATAGCTCAAACAGATGGGCACCTAGGCACAACGAGGCCCTTGAGTAAAGAAAACACGTATCCGAAGAATAATTTCAATTGTAATTTTAGGAAAAGATGACAGCTATCCCTTTTATACAGCACATGTCAGATTTTTCAGTTTCTCTTTCTCTAACCTAATCGGTTATCGACTCGGGATACCTGAACAATTCAATTACATATGAGAGAACTTTCCAGCGCACATGTCCATTTTTGCATTATTGCTGTAAAATCTAATGACAGATGGGCAAGGGTGATGGGTCAGTTGGTTTCATGCGTATACGGTGCTCATTCCTTCGGAGAACTGAACTGGAGAATCGAATAAGTATTTGCGTGAAGCGCGGCCAAATGATTCTGACGTGCCCTGAATAAGAAATTTGTAAATTTAGTGAAAAGCAATGGAACATATCAAGTGCTCCGATTACACGACATTTCAGTGAAATTTAGAAGTTTTTCGTAGCGTATGGTATCTTACACTATTATAGTTGGTTGGTTAGAGGAATTTATATCAAATATTAAGTCATATCAAGCCAAGTATAGGGTTATTTACTATGAAGTCTGTTTGCTCAAGGAAGGAGGAAATTAATACAGTTTAACTTAGATATTCATGGACCCAATGGTAAAATTTTTGGGCTTGAACTAAATAAGAGGCTGAGATATAGTCGTTGATGTTGGTTAAAGGTTTGCTTGGAATATCAAACAGGCGATGGTGGATAAGCTGATTTTATTTGGATGAAGATCTTTATTGGCCTGTTATAGGCGTAGCCGTTTGCATAATTTTATAATCGTTCCAGTTTCACTTGTACAAAATCAGAACGATTTCTATTTGTTAAGATAACTTGAAAAAAACGATTTCACTTTCTTTTTTGTTAACTAACATATAAGTAAAATAGTAAGTATGTGACCATTTTCCCTGTAGTGAAATAAACTTAAACTTTATACAGTGGCGGATATGAGGCAAATTCTCCTCCTTGTGTTATATAAAGGCCATATTCCATACCATGATAAACCATATAGTTTTAGCATATTATAGTAGTATAGTAATAGTAATATATAGAAAGATTACCTTTTTGTTTGGTGGATAGGATTTAATGTCAAATTTAAAGTCAAACCTTTATTTCCATGGAAATCAGAAATGACCCGGAAACGTCATGAAATAAGTTATATTTTAGAAAGGTTAAACTTGCTTATTGCTAAGTTTGATGCCTTTTGGAACCCTTCTATGGTTAGGGTACAGTTTTATTACAAACAGTTCAATGCAAATTAAATTAAAATCACATTGCAAGCAAATAGGCATATTATAAATAGTACATACAGTTTACGCAACGGATAAACAGGGATGCCTCATCGACGGGGGCTATTCGATAAATTGGAAGAATAATTCATTTTTCCACTCGATATCACATGAAAGAGGGCATTGCGTTGCCTCTGGGCCTATTGTGGTGACACACGGGATTTATTTCGACATGTTTTTCTACTAGTGATGTTTTGCTGGAAATTTATATTTGTTGGTATTTGTTTTTTATGGAGAATTTTTGTTAGCATTTGTTTGATTATGTGCCTATTTACAGCCAAGTGACAATACAACTACTGCTAACCCTCTAGAAACAGTGCGCCTCAAAAAAGGGGCCTGAGGGACCTTTAGCGCTATACATTTTTTGAATAGAGATTCAAAAGATGCAAGAGATATGGCCGTATAGGCCTTGACAGTTGCGCGGGCTTTTAGTGTGAGCGGAGCGCTATACTCGCCCTATGGCCTGTGGATGGCATGCGAACCTGTACAAGCCACACTATACACTACCAAAATTTGGACAAGCAGCTTGGGTTTGGACGAAAATCTATCTGCACCTTAACAGTCTTTGGCTCTAAAGCCTGTTTTACATTTTTTGCCACTCTTCATGTTTCGACATAACAGAACATGCAATTTAACCATATAACAAATTTAATAATATAAATTTAATCATGTCAATTCTCTTTAAAATAATATTACTTTTATTTCCTCATCCAAAATGGTATATTGAACCGTATTTAACTCTGACCCGTTGATTGTTCTAAAATAAACCAACCGAATGTTTGTTATTGGTTTTTTCGACAATTTTCAATAAAACTCTAATTTGGTTAGCGGCTCAATCAAGTTAACAAATGGAAAAATCACTTTCATATTACAAATATGAAAATGAACATTGCTAAGTCAATACCAGGTTTATAAATAAAGGTAGTATTTGCGTAACGCGCGCTGCTTGCATCGTGTTTTCTCAGCTCATAATCTTATCGCCAACCGAAGCATATAGGAGTCTTACATTATTAAAAAAGAAAAAAAAAGCAAATGTATGCCGGGTGTTGCGCGTGCTGCAAGCAGCACGCAAGCCTATTCGTCCATATAAAGATTTATGATAAACGTCCACACAAAATGTAATTATCTCTAACGGTAAAATAATTGTAAGCAGCACAGAAATATCGAAGTGACAGGTAAAAAAAATCTGGAGTGCTGTATGGTGTATGGTGTATGGTGCGTGGTGCGTGTGCGTGGTGCGTGGTGTGTTGTGCGTGGTGCGTGGTGCGTGGTGCGTGGTGCGTGGTGCGTGGTGCGTGGTTCGTGGTGCATGCTGCGGTCTAATGCGTGAAAATGCGTCTGTTTGTATGGATGGCTATCTAACCATGATGCTTGTCTTGTTGGACGGGTGTTTGTCATTTTTAGTCGTCTCCTTACTCCATACTCTTTGAAATAATGAACACAAGTTCCTACTTGTGAGGAGTAGATGAAGGTTCTTAATAATACGTGGTCTATTTTTATCCCTACCAACGGGGCTGAAGAGAGAATGACATAAGTCATTTGAAACAAATGCTTCGTCTACTGAATTTTTCTAACCTGTGACACATTATAAACAACCACGCTTCAGTTTCTTTTATCTTTGTTAATTTTAATATATCCTTTTGAGAGGAAGCTTTCGGCGTAATCCAGGACTTCAAACTTCGTAAACGTCAAAGCCAATAAAATTAAATTTGCCCTTATAAAAGCAACCTATTTCATCTCGTGAAATTCGTTTAAGTATGTTCTTTATTATTTTTAGATAAGGTTTACCTTAAACTAGAAAACATGAAACAAACATTTTAGGATAGTGTAAAATCGACGACGGTCGCGCGATAGTGAGCGACTTTAAATAACACATTCAGGTCGGTGACTGCGAATCATACTAACTGAAAAATATGTTAAATACGTTATATTTTTTTCTTTTATTAACTAATCATAAATTTCCAGATTATGTTGGAAAATTCCAAATACTTGGTGCATTTGGAATCTCTTTCATTTTCTTCTTGCCAATTTCCCATTTGAGAAGGACCACCACTTTATAATATGCCATTGCTCAATCACTGTCTACAGAGCCTTACCCAAATAGACAATAAATATATATTTAAGTCTAGTTGTACTTTTCGCTAAAAGTGATCTCTACCATGCATTTCAAGTTGACATAATTGTTTTGACAATAAATATAAATTAACTTTATTATAGTAGTTATTTAATTATGTTTATTTGATTTAATGGTCAATAATTTCGAAATACTGTGATCCATATCTGAAATTCACTATATTGTAAAATGATTAAATGTTATGTATTCTATTGGATTATATTGATAAGAAAATTAATATATACAGTTATATGTACACATTGAATCTCTAGGATTGACTTTTATAATATAGCTTTTTAGTATACATGTTACTTAAACGGTATAAACAATTTCCTCGTTTGATGTAGATATACTCGTACACTAGTATTAATTCCATGCAAACTCATTCCATAAGAAACCATTACACGGAACTCGGAAATACGACTCACAGTTATTTATTATATTAAAAGCCGTTTTCTTGTTTCATAATTAGATCATTAGCCATCTCTGGCTTCAAAGAATTACATCGCAATCATTAAATTTTCATCCTAAAGTTACACACGCTCAAGTTAAGGGTTAAATTGACATTATTATCAAACTCCGACATAATTACAAAATCTTGAAACACGCCCTAAATCTTATCCGTAATCTTCGAGCGTAAAAATCTATCAAAAACCCATAATCAGCTTTATGGCGAAACGCTAAGGCTGAAATTCGGGTGTGACTTCTACAGCTGGTGTTCACTTACCCCTTTCAAGAGGAAATTATTTTTCCGTATCGTTTCACTCGTTTCGACATACAACGCCTTCGGGCTAGTGTCACAGTCTCCAGAAAATTATTGGTTCATTCCATCTAGACAATCACCATTCTCAAAGCAGCGCTGGAATTCAGTACTGGATAACAAGTCTTCAAATTGGTAATCAATATAATATTATCAATAAAATAATTAAATAAATATTTTATTAAATCGTCATTATCGCTCAATATTATTTTGAAACTTTCAATCTTCTGTGTTATTAACTTTTGGTTATAAATCATAAAAAAAAATCATCAAAAAAAATTCACTTGTGTAGTTGTTAATAGTTAATAGTTGACCCACCTGGCGTTAAGTTTTAACCTCTGCCCATAACAAGCAACACGACATAGGTCCTCCCCTACTTATGTACTACAAGACTCAAGTGGCATCGTATGCGCCCGTAACTCTGAGACGTGGTAGGTGGATTGTCTCCAGTGCCTGTAACCGGCAACCACACCTTTCAAACTGGAACACAGTAACGCTAATGCATTACTGCTTGGCGGCAGAAATGGATATGGTGACAGCACTCCCCCAGACGAACGAACTCTGGTAACTATGGTTTTCTCATTTTCTTAGTTTGTACCAGCTGTTTCCGCAAAGCTGCGGTCTCTAAATTGAACAATGTTTTGTAGAGTTTTTATGAGATTTCACCATGTAAGTATCTATTTCGAGTGCTATTTGCTAAAGAGTGCTTTATTGGAATACAATGTTTCTCCGTTCGGACACAATAATAAAATTTCAATACATATGAAACCGTATTTTTATTATCAGTGATGTTATTCAGATATATAATAAATACAATATTATTCTTATGGAAAAAATATTTTTCAAGACAATTTAACAATATTTATTAATTATTATAAAAGGCTGTGCAGTTTGAGTCATTTCAAATGTGGTTTAATCGATCTAATTGAAAGGTTAGTTAACCTAATCACTTCTAAAGCTGCTATAGTACCTTCATTACTCCTGATTCTAGTATACATATTTTCAAAAATAAGGAAAAAAGATACTTGATACAATTATTGTTTAAATCAGTAGTTTGTTTATTTGAGCCATATGTTTGTATAGGACGTCAAATGAAACTCAGAGATCAGGTAACGTTGGGAAAATTTCGTATTACAGAATAAATACCCTGTTTACTTTAGAAATCAGGCAGCTGTGACAAGGATTCAAGGACAAGTTTTCCCCAGGGAAGGGATTCCTATTTTTCACCGAGTAACGTTAAGGATCGTCATAACTCACATGTGGCCAGTTGATATTTAAACATGAAATACCATGCTGAACTGAGCGCCTATAAGTTTGAAATCAATAAATATAATGTCTCAAAAGAATCTTTTCTTTTTACTCATTTTCTGTTATTGTTTTTATTAATATCTAGTATGTTTGGTGTGATAACCAGCAAATAAGTATTGGTGGACATTTCACACAGCGTAATCGAGCCCCAAAGTAAGGTAAGTATCATGATTCAAGATATAGACTGATATAGACAACTGATATAATACTTTTTTGTATTTGTAAACTTTAGTTGGCTGTCATGCACAACTTACCTTTGCGTCATCAAGTTTAGGTAGGAAGATCTCGAGAGTTAAGGGAGTCCGACATCGCAAAACGAAACACACGTTGCTCTCGTCCATGGGTGATTACCCTTGGAAGTTACCCTTTGACAAGTGTGTGGTGCGAAAGGAGCAACTCATTATAGTAATTGCAGTGACGTTAGTGCTAAGTTCACCCTGAAAAGTACTGCCACCATACCTGGTAATCAGCCGCCAACCAGTTATGCACTTGTATTGCTGTGTTGGTCTGGTGAGCCGTCAGCTCGTTCCGTCAAATAAATCACATTAAAAAAACTAGGCAAAATACACAGTCGGATTAAAATATAGTAACCTTTCGACGTCGTTTAGAAAACCTTTTACAACACACACAAAGAGAACCTCTCTCACGTTGAGTCTTTAATATTATAATCGTAATAAGGCTGGTTATAAAGTAAGCCTGTATATCAAATTATTACTTACATCCCCAGGCACTGCGCAAACGAAAACACTTTATTTAAAGCTTTTCTTAACATTAACAGTAATATTTTGCTGCAGAATGGCTTGTCTGCAAATTATGACCATTATAATCAACCCTAAAAATGTTTTGCCAGGTCACCTGAGCATTTTGTTTTATGGCTGCTTTATAAATATTTTTATGTAAGTATACCAACAAGTTTTTAGAATTTTTTTAACAAAAGAGTACTTGGTTACCTTTAATAATTCTTGGGTGTTGGCTATTTAATGAGTAGGATTTACTTGTTTCTTTAAGAATGGATCTGAAGGTCACTGACCTTAACGTGTAAGAATTGGCTTTTATCCCAGTAATTATATACTCAAAATTTTCATAAATTTTAGAACAGAATGTTGATTATCATGCAGAGAAGCTAACTCGTAATTTAACATATTACCATTAACCCTGAATATATAAAGAGATGACCCAAGTTCTATTGCTTTTGTTTTAAGGGCTGATGCCACTTAACATCACGTGGGCCATCTCCCCGGTAACATAATCACATAAAAAGATTATTATATGAATTTATAAATGGGATCTTCCATGCTTTGAAAGGGGCGTTAAAATTTGTTGCTTTATGCCCTGAAATTATTAAATTTATAAAAAATTATCCGTCTCAAATTTAAGACATTTTACAAGTCAAATTGGTTGCAACCGCAACCGTTTATCCTATCTGTGCCACGAAGCAAATTTATAAATCATTTTTTGTGCACGATATTGCATTACAGGAAGAAATATAAGCTTTATATCAACCTTCGCCTTAAGTAGGGATATCCCAGTAAAAGAAACCCGGACCTTCCTAACTCACCAAAACCTTATTATGTTACATATTACACTTATACCTATATTATCTTTATTATTATGTATTAAGGTATACCTCCTGTAATCTGTAATCCTTGTTTCATAAGTATGAAATAATATGAGGGTAGGATTTCATTATTGTAAAGTAGGATCTTTGCAAGGATAATACTCTTCTATGAGTGAACTTATGAAATATTTTGTTTTGAGTTTTTAAGCTTATACTTTTAAGCTTAAACTATTAGAAGTTAAGCCATAAACCACAGAAGGACACAATTAATTTATTCTTGGCTAGCGTGAGTGAACAAGCAAATAATAATGATTAAAAATATTAATTCAATATTTTATAGAAGTCACAAGCTTTACTTAATTATATACTCATTGGTGTTTTTCTTCCCATCTTTCAAGATTCCATAGTCATCACGCCCAACACCTTCGTTACGTTACCAGATAGTGTTGAGTTAAAACACAGGGAAAGCTTGCGTGCAAGTCATACAAGCTGTTCGACCTATGTTATACAGTTCAATACGTTACAATTCAGTGAAGCGTGCACGTATGTTTGTAGGAATACAGTGTTATGGTAGTTAGCCTCGCAGGTTACTTCAAATACAAGATTTGAATCTCCCAATCAGTTCCCCGTTCGGATGATCATCGCATACGCAAGATTTAGTCAACCAGACACATAGGGGCTGTACAATTGGGCGTTAGCTGTTAAAATTTATATACAATGAAAACATTAACATATTATTATTATGTATAACATTATTACATTTACTACCATCGTCGCCTTATAGGTAGTATATTGAATAATTCCTATTCTTAAGTTAATCCGCGCTAACTTCGATGAATTTACATGCAAATTGGGTTCCCAAACCGATCTAACCGAACGCTCATAGAGTTAATACTATAACAAGCTAACTTACCACCAACCAAAAACTGTGTATGTGCCTTACGCCTTACAAGATAAAGTTCTTAATCGGATGAATTTTAATTCCTTCACGGCAGTGCCACTTTTGTATTTGAATTAGTGGAACCAAATTGCGAGTACGTGTGAATCGGCTAGATTTACTTCCTAAATCGATATACGTAAGGTCTATTATTCAGTATGCGAATGTTTTGACCCTACGTTGCCATTTGTAAGGCAAAAGTTTTCAAGCAATCTAATATGTGACAAAGTGATTGTGTGATGTGTTCGGGTTCCTATTTGGCTTGTGATTTGTTAGTATCTACAATTCAAAATTACAAGCAATTCGTGTTTGTGTTGCGTTTTTAGTGCGTGGTGGTCTAGTGGTACTGACCCCGAGTTTCAATCCGGAGGTCGCCGGTTCAAAACCCGACATGCACCTATATATAATAAGTTTTTCAATTGAAAGATTATGTGCGCAATACCACGTTCTCAAAACGGTGAAGGAAAATGTAAGGAAACCGACATGTCCTAGAACTGAAAATTTGAAGACATGTGTCAAGTGCACGAAAGAGAGCCTCTTTGAGGCGCATTTAAAATGACTCGAATAGATAAATAGAGTTGTTGTACAATAGAGTCAGTTTTGTAGTTTTCTTCCAGGTTCATCTTCATTCCTGCCACACCTATTTCTGTCGCCAATACAAGCATATGAGAAATTCCATTTTCAAGTCTCAAAGAGACAGACTCAACGTGGTTCACCTTGGGAATTTTCACGTATAAGATCTGATTCATATAGCAGATAAATATTGCCTAAGAAAGATCGACAAACCACTTAGTTACAGCATGCCAAAGCGTGCTGCAGTCAAAAAGCTGTTACTGACTTTTTATTCATTCTGTCACAGAGGCCGGCTGGACCCAGGCTCATGGTGCTATACTATGTGGAAGGTATAATCAAACTAATATGTCCGACCCAAGAACGTTTCTAGGAACGATCTCAGGGTGTTCTAGGCCTTTCTTAAACCAATTCGATTCTGAAATAGAATTAAGTCAAAAAGATATATAGGTAAATATAAGTGGACACGAATATATTTACTTTTGATTCTGACCTACGAGTATTACTATTATTTGTGTTACTGTCTCATTCGAACCAATGTGGCGACAGGATAATTATTTAGTGCTTTTGGCAGTCGACATTTTTGTTCTAAGAATGCCGTTTTTATCAAGAGATAAATAAAGCTGTTTACAGAAATGTAGCGTTTATTCGATTGGCCTACTACGATAAAACAATACCACAACTTTAGTGTTACCTCATGGATGAAACAATACAAGATTAATTATTTATCTAAGACACAAAACCTTGAACAGCCAAAAGACATTAATGCTATTTCAAGCCAAAACGCAAGTATCTGTAGGACCGTATAATTATCCAACAAACCTACCTATTTATACAACCTCTGAATACTAAGCAAAGGCTTCAAAATTATTCTCCTCAGCTGTTTGCCTTCATAGCGAATATTAATATTGATTGAGACGTCTCCTCACTGGGCGTATTCAGGCGTAACTTTTGACTTAATGTGGGATTCCAGCTTTAAGTGATGAATGAGCTTAGTTGGTGGTAATCCTGCCATCTGCACTGTAGGTCGTGGGTTTGATTCTCACCCAGGACAAACATTTGTGTGACGAACACAGATGTTTGTTCTGTGTCTGGGTTGTATTATATGTATGTGTTTACAAAAAAAAAATTGTAGCACCATACCAGTTGTCTGTGTCCCATGATACAAGCTATGTTAAGCTTACTTTGGGGCTGGTCGCGCTGTGTGCAATGTCCACCAACATTTATTTATTTTCAAAATATTTTGTTTGGGTTTAGTTTATAATATGCCAGTGATACTCGTATATGCGATCCATATATGATTGTAGTTATTTCGTGATAATATTTTATCATTCTTCCTTATTTTATAACTTTAGCTGAATGATACTGTACATTCGGCCAGATAGTTCTTAGATTTTTACTTATATCGTTCCTATAAGAGATTGGTCAGATTGTCTAAAAATGACGTACATATCGACGAAGATGAGCTCACCACTTATCATGTCCACATTCTCACCATATTATATGCGTGGATCTGTTTATGTATTTGTAAGTCGTCAATAATTATTTTTGAGTTGTAATCACTAGGTAAAAGGTTGGTTAATTTATCTTCTTAATTGTACCAATTGTACAAGCTCTTTACGTGTTTTCATGATAGCATAGGATTGCTGAACTAGACTATGTCAGTGACTTTGCTTAGACAAATTAATTCGTATCAGTAGACTTTCGTTTTGAATTCAAACATTCTAGTATGTATAAGTATTTAGGCAGTAGAAATTGTACCAAGTTCGTCTGGAGAAGTACTGCCATACCCATTTTTGCCCGCCAAGCAATAATGCATTCGCGTTACTGTGTTCCACTTTGAAAGGTATGGTTGACGGTGAAATTAAGGGCACTTGATACATCTCAACTCACGTCTCAGAGTTACGGGCGCGTGCGATGGGATTTGGATTTAAATGTACCTAAGTAGAGAAGGACCTAAGTCGTATTGCTCTGTTATAAGCAAAGATTGCTGCTTTACACCATATGGGCCATCTACTCCTTCTTAGAAGTGCATGCATGATAGATGGTTGCGCGTAGACTATACTCAGGCTCCTTCTTCCCGTTACCAAAGTGCAGGATGTAAGGACTCAGTGCGGTATCTGAAACACAGAGGGAAGAAGCAAGAGAACAAGCAAGAGATAAGTGTGGGTTTTGTTTACTGTCGACAATGAGATTATACGACGGCCATATTATTACTGAGATTACGCCTGTCAGTTTGTATATAATATTTTGCCTTATCATTTGAATCTTATTACTCATATACTTTTAACGATAATGCGCCAGTGTACCACCATGTAATTATTCTATATTAATATGTATAATATACATCTTTAATATGTTATACATCTGATGTACAAATAAATAGATAAGTTGGTTAATTATTAGTAAATAAATTTGCGTGGACATTTAACACACCGCCATCTAGCTCCAAATTAGGCATAGCTTATTTACTATGGGAACCAGACAACTGATAAAATATCCTAACAAAAATATGAAAGATCCTAATCACATCATGAAGGTAGAAATGGGCAGGCAATACTTATTTTTCTCGATGCAAAGTAACTATTGCGAGACAGACAGCATTTAATACTGGATTTTTTTATCAAAAGATCTCATAATAACATGCGCAGACGAGACGACATTCATTTGATTATGTTTACACGCATCGTTTCTTATTTCATAGTTTGATATTCATTTTAAGACTTTTTTTATTGACTTGATTATAATATTTTATTTATAATACCTAACTTAGACTTTAACTTTAAAAAGGGAGATAGGTAAGAATAAAATGTTTTCTAGAGAGGATCCCAACAGAATTGTCACTAGAGAAGCGTTAGCTTAGGTTTCTCAGAAAATAAATTTTGTGAGAAACCTGGAGTTTTGACAAATTTATATGTTAGTTTATTATAATTTTTCGGTCAAATCATGCAAATAAGTTACAAACAGTTCCTTTTTACTGCTGACTAGCCCTTGGTTTTCAAACACATATATTTTTTGTTTTCGTCCGTCAGTTTCCAAATAAATGATTTACAGTCAAATCCATTTACGTACATAGTTTTTATAACTACTCAAGCACACTAGAATTTCCTGTCCTGTGTCAATATCAATTAAACTGCTTCCAGTTTATTTAAGCGAAAAGGTAACATCGAAAGAAGCTAGAATGAGAAATGTCCCGAAATACGCTGAGTTGTGTCTAGACTGTTCTTAATCTTTTTATGCTAATGTCAGTTGGTTGAGTGGGGGGTATAAACTAACTGATTCATTGAATAAAAAAGACTAGACAATATATAAAGAAAATTGCACTATCACAAACCAAAATATTGCTTAGCAAAGTATTATTTTTCATATTTTTTCAATAGTTAAGTATTTCATCTTGAATTTGACACTCTTTGTAGAAGTGTCTGGAATTACAACGATCGCTAAACGTCATAATATTTTAACTATCCCAAATGACATGGCCGTGTAATTTAAATAAATCGATTCTACTGTTTTAAATCCAAAGGAATTCTAGTTTTAACATCTTCATCCTAGCTTCTTTTGTTGTACTTCTCACTAAAGTTTATTTAGTCTGGGAGTGCAAAGTTTAAAGTCTTTCAAATTCAGATTAGGTTGCGGTCAAATTGAAGTATTGGAAAAGGATTTCTCGGAGTAAGGACCGTTAGAGCCCTGTCGACTGCACGGAATACGTGAGCTAGTCAAGCTAGTTTTAAGAAATCAAATCGAAAACTTTGAAGTCCACTAATTGTTATCCATTTACTCTTAGATTATGATTTATATATCACTAGGTGCGCCCCGCGGTGTTACCCACGGTGAATAAGTCATCCCACGGGGACACTGCGCTTTTCCGGGAATAGGTTTGCTACCTATATATGCCATTCCAGCTATAATTTATCTCTGTGGCAAATTTCTTTCAGATCCGTATTTTTTTGCTTATCTCTTCATATCAAAGTATAAACATTCAATTTATTCGTTTAAGCTCTCAAATAAAAGAAATTCAATCAAAACCTATTTATAAACTTAAATCAAACCAGCGATTCCCCTTTCATTAAATTTCGTTGATGTAAAATCGTTATTTAACGTGTTTGGTGTTTGTAGCCTCAGGCTGTTCGGCTGAACGGTTGGTGTAATAACTGTTAGGTATCTATGATACGATCTACAGGAAATATGAAACTGGTTGCTTAATCAAATTTAGTCTATGTACACAATTCATTAACAATGTGTATCTAACAATAGACGATATTTAAGGCACACTTTAATGCTTTTACAAACATTTGTGTGAGAAATATAAATGTTTGTTCTGTGTCTGGGTGTTAATTATGTATTATATGTAAGTATTTATAAAAAAAAGTATTTAAGTATTGTATCAGTTGTCTGGTTCCCATGACACAAGCTATGCTTAGCTTACTTTGGGGCTAGATGGCGCTGTGTGAAATGTCCACCAATATTATATTATATATTGTGACACAGTGGTTTCAGAGCGCCAGTGATACGCGTACCTATAACAATTATTAGCTTTAACATAATTACCTATAGATTATCTTATCAAAAAGTCTTTTGATTATTCAAGGCGATTTTTTCTTGGCAGAAAATAAGGAACCCTAATCTGATAATCCAAAATACCAAAATGTTTATGCCCAACAATTCATAAAAAGTATCTCCGAACGAAAAATTACGCCAATAATGTGGCACGATACGTCTATTTTACGGCAAATATATTTCCTATGAAGTATAAATTACATTTGTGAGGAAATGTTGTCAACAAACAGCTCTTCCCGATTTTATTGAATAATGCTATTTGATATCGGAAAGTCGAAATTTCGAATCTTCGGAGTTTACTTACCCAAAAATAAACATGAATTCTAATGAGCCCAAGTACATAGTCAATATTATTATGCACAACAGATATATACACAGATAGATTTATATAACTACTACTTATAATTGAGTCACTCTCGAACCAGCGTGGTGAAAGGATGAAAGTGCATCTCAGAGGTTCCTTTTTGTGAACTTTTCTTTGAATTTTAGTTTCTAGAACCATTAGATTTTCTCACGGTATGTTTGTTGACCGTTTTGGGAACAAAGCATTAATCACGTATTTTTTTCAAGCCAAAATCCAACTACTTCGTTACTGAAATTAAACCAGTGTAATCTGCGTATTGAAATATAATTTGTACACATTCTAACAAAATAAAAAACAAATTATAGTGAAGTATAAGTACATACAAAAGTCAATTGATTGATACAAAGCAAATTATGATCAAACACGATACTAGAATATGAGGAAATTATTCTATTTACATTTTTGAGAGACCATGCAAAAACAATGTATTTGTTCTTTACAAATTTAATTATTTGTATCAATTATCTTGATATTAGTAAAAGAAAACAAAATTGGATTGAAATTATCTCAATAAAACAATTTTCCAAAGCTGGGGCGGGGTTGTTTTATTAAAATAAAAATTCTAAGAAATGATTGTACTAACATTACCATCCCGGTATATCTATGAAAATTTATTATATAAAAATAAAAATAATAAAAATGCATGAACACTAAGAACTAGTGTTAACTAAAATAGTAATTAAACATCCCAAGATTCTGATTGCAAAAATTCAACGTGTGTTATGGAAAAATGTATACGCTTCTAGAATTAACTGACTGGCCTCGCAGCTCAGTTGGTTAGTAACCCTACCTTCTGCGCTGTAGGTCGTGGGTTCGATTTCCCATGAAAGGTCGCATAGTGATTAAACAGGTTAAACAGCTTAGCGAAAAGTACGCGTACCCTTATGGTGAATATTAATTACTGACGTTTTTATGCCATCTTTATGAATGCTATTGAAATATTGTTAATTTGATTCTTTTATTTCTGCCGCAATCAAGATTTTATTTGTTTTTTTTATCTGCGCCTGCCAAATTCACCCCTGTTGCAGTGTGTTTTTAGCTGAGGGAGTGATAGTCTTAGTGGTGAAAGATACCGATGTCCATGAATAATATTCCAACCAAAACCAAGGGTCTAAGGGTAATTTTGTGGCCAGGTATCGCTTTTTCTGTATAAAATTTATTAATAGCTTAATTAATGATTTGCGAAGAAAATTAATTAGGCAATCGACTTTTGTTCGCAAACCTCCTATGCCGATAACGATAAATGATTTAGTAAGCTTCCATTATTCAGCATTATGTTAATTTAGAGCTAATGAAGAAGTTCCAATTCTCCATTCTAATGTCTTGTTTACACGATTTTTGTCTCCTGTACCAATCCTGGGCATTGTGGAGTGAGAAAAATCGGTTTATACATTTTAAACATTGATGTTTGTTCTGTGTTAATATGTATTATATGTATGTATTTACAAAAGAAAAGTATATAAGTATTATATCAGTTGTCTGGTTCCCATGACACAAGCTATGCTTAGCTTACTTTGGGGCTAGATGGCGCTGTGTGAAATGTCCACCAATATTTATTTATTTATTTATTTATACATTGGCACAGATGGAATAGTATGAAAGGTGTAACAATGAAAAACTCTAAGTTAACATGATGTCTAAAGAAGTAACTATTAGAGTTATAATTATTTGATTTGGGTCGTCGGTTTGTCGTTCCGTAAATAATATCGGATTCTGTATACTCCCACATACAGTCTCACTAACACTAAACACTAATTAGTTACAACATTACTCACGCAAGGTATTAGTTGAAGTAACAAGCACTAAGCATTAGCTCCTAAGGTCGTGTAAACTCTAATTATTTCATGCGTCACATATCGAAACAAGGGGTCGACTAATTAAATTATTGATTAGGAAATTATAAACGCACCAATCATAAAGTTTTTTGTCTTTCATGGAAGTACTGCTACCATATCCGTTTCCATCGCCAAGTGGAATACATTCACATCGTGTGTGCTTGTCGTTCAAATTACATACACGTGAGACGTGTTTTATATGCATGATACGATAGCCTCTCTTGAGAACTAGTTTTCATTTCAGGCGTTGAGTGGCGCCAATAACAAATACATTCAGGCTTTACATCAGTTGTTTTCTAGTCAAACCAACCCTGTCACTACTAATAATTTATAGAAGATTCAGTGACGGTCCAAATATGATACCGTCGTAGTCTCCTTTGGTTAGTTTGGGAGGACACAAATAGTGTAAGGGATAAGCTTACTAAACTTATCTGTTTTTAAACGGTTTTTTATTAAACGGTTTTATTTAGCTCGACCCGTACGGAATTTATTTGGGTCAAAATTAGAAATTGAAATTTAAGCACCTTCCCGTTGTCAGATTGATCTGAAATTTGGTACACACATTTAATTTAGATGACAATACAATATAATAAAATCAATAACATTATAAATCTAAGATGGCCGCCGATACAAAATGGCGGATTACATATTTTTCCTTAACCCCCTCAATATGGGTATCAAATCAAAGGGCTACACTAGTAAAACACGATGATTATGTCAAAATTTAAAATTCAAGATGGACGCCGTTCCAATATGGCGGACTAGGTACATATTTTTCCACAACCACCACAATATGGGTATCAAATAATAGGACTACACTGCAGAATACTGTCATTATGTCAAAATTTCAAACTAAAGATGGACGCTGTTACAAAATGGCGTATTAGGTGGGGGCATGATTAGTCGTGTCGAGAACAGTTGCGACCAAGATTGTGTGACGTTAGAGGGGCAGATAAAAAAATTATTGTATTTCCTATTTTTATTAAACGGTTTTATTTAGCTCGACCCGTACGGAATTTATTTGGGTCAAAATTAGAAATTGAAATTTAAGCACCTTCCCGTTGTCAGATTGATCTGAAATTTGGTACACACATTTAATTTAGATGACAATACAATATAATAAAATCAATAACATTATAAATCTAAGATGGCCGCCGATACAAAATGGCGGATTACATATTTTTCCTTAACCCCCTCAATATGGGTATCAAATCAAAGGGCTACACTAGTAAAACACGATGATTATGTCAAAATTTAAAATTCAAGATGGACGCCGTTCCAATATGGCGGACTAGGTACATATTTTTCCACAACCACCACAATATGGGTATCAAATAATAGGACTACACTGCAGAATACTGTCATTATGTCAAAATTTCAAACTAAAGATGGACGCTGTTACAAAATGGCGTATTAGGTGGGGGCATGATTAGTCGTGTCGAGAACAGTTGCGACCAAGATTGTGTGACGTTAGAGGGGCAGATAAAAAAAAAACGTAATTAGATACCTCGTTAGTAAGCGGTATCTATACCACCCAAGTTAAGGTAATAGGTTAAACCGTGCCGAGGACTGTATGGCATTAGGGTGGATAAAAATGTAATGTCGTAAGCGCTTCCCCCTCAAGATTGGGCGCATCTTGTTGTATATTAAGCCTTGCCCCTTTACTGGACTTCTGGGGGGGGGGGGGGGTCAACCGTCAAAATGCCCCTTAATCGTGGGAACAACATGGTAACAATAAATAAAAAAGCAAACAAAAATAAAAACGAAACTGCTACACAACGAAAAAGAAGGCTCGAAAAGGCAAAAGAAAAGTATAGAACGAAACGTGCAAAGGAAAGTGAAAATGAAACCCATAGTCGACTACAGAAACGAAGAGAACGGTTAGCAACAGAAACACCTGAGCAACATGATACCAGGTTAATAGCACAACGTGAGAGACAAAGGCAGCTGGTAGAGTCAGAAACACCTGAGCGTCATGAGTGCAGGCTAGCATCACAACGTGACAGACGAAGAGAGCTAATAGCGTCAGAAACACCCGAGCGTCATGAGTCCAGGCTAGCATCACAACGTGACAGACAAAGAGAGTTGTTAGCATCAGAAACATCTGAGCGTCATGAGTCTAGGCTAACATCACAACGTGACAGACGAAGAGAGCTAATAGCGTCAGAAACACTTGAGCGTCATGAGTCCAGGCTAAGATTACAACGTAACAGACAAAGAGAGCTATTAGCGTCAGAAACACCTGAGCAACATGAGGCCAGGTTAACAAGCCACTGGCCACGTTATTTACCCTAAAGCCATACAGTTTCCAGCAAAATTCAATTATGGTACGGCTGAAAGAAGGATGTTGCCCTTAGTTTTGTCATGGGCATCCACCGTCCATAAAATGCAGGGCAGCACCGTCGACCATGCAGTAGTATATTTGCGCTCAAAATTGTTTGAGGAAGGACAAGCATACGTGGCTCTAAGTCGAGTCAAGTCTCTGGAAGGGCTATGTATTGAGGAATTAGATTGCACTAAATTATCAAGTAAGAAACCATGTAATAATGATGCACTGAAAGAATTAAATAGAATGAGGAATATTCGGTAGACAATTTCACTAAATACTAAAAACAAGAAAATAAAAATCGGTAAAAAAACTTTTAAGTTAAACAGTTTTATTTTATGTGCACTGAAAACTACAAAATAAATAAATAGTTACTTACCTATCAACCTACGTAGGTGATCTCGGTCATTAATATCTCTGATGGTAGTGGTTGTCATAACATGAACCATGTCAGCGGCCGAAAGGCAGTTCATGAAAGAACACTAACACCAGGGTTTGCTTGGTAGGTAAACTAAGCAGCCCACACTATAACAAGTAGGTATTTTGACCTTCTAGTTCAGAAATATTTTAGTACTAGGCAGAATAGCTTTAAGGCATATTAGACTAAAATAAAAACGTGGGGCCCATACGATATGCTCTGCCATAGGTATGATTTCAGAGGGGCCCCACGTTTTTATTTTAGTCTAATATGCCTAAAAGCTATTCTGCCTAGTACTAAAATATTTCTGAACTAGAAGGTCAAAATACCTACTTGTTATAGTGTGGGCTGCTTAGTTTACCTACCAAGCAAACCCTGGTGTTAGTGTTCTTTCATGAACTGCCTTTCGGCCGCTGACATGGTTCATGTTATGACAACCACTACCATCAGAGATATTAATGACCGAGATCACCTACGTAGGTTGATAGGTAAGTAACTATTTATTTATTTTGTAGTTTTCAGTGCACATAAAATAAAACTGTTTAACTTAAAAGTTTTTTTACCGATTTTTATATACTAATAAAACAGATAAGTTTTTCACGCTAACAGCTATCCAAAACCTAAAATGAGTTTATCACGTCAACATCACACATCACAAGCGCTCAATATCGTATCAAATGTCTCGTAAAAACATTTACAAATTCCCCTATTCCATTCGTATGCCAAAATTTTATACGCTTGTTTTTCAAACAAAATATGAAAACAAAGTATCTTATTTTTTTACACATAAAAATATTCAGACGGGACAAATACGTTGACAACTTGGGCCTTGAATTTGGGAACTTTTATTTCTGTACGATTAACCCGTGACACGACATCGCAGCTAAGTTATATTTTGGATAATTTACATTACGGAATTAGGAGTTATTTGTTGTACACCTTTGCTTAACTTTAGCCAAAGTTTCTCAAAACCGCTCACCTACTTTAAACGTATAAGTATAGGGTGCTCTAAAATGCAGAGTTTGAACAACACCGGAAACATTCAGTTGTTGATACCGATTTTGGTAAAACAACATCTCGAGTCAATGTTTCTGAGGATTCCACAAAGAGACACAAAATACTTGTGTAAATTATGGTGTTGGTTTCTGAGCGTCTCGCTGTTGACCAGATTTACTTACGTTGCAGGCAGCTGAGTGGAAGTCATTACTACGTTTGGAGGAACTGATTAGGTAGGTACGAAGCTTATTCAATATAACTCCTGTTTCCAAAACATTTTAGAATGGACTTCCGATAGTTCCAAACTAAAATATTAGAAGGACAGAAGGAAGACAAATAGCAGAGTAGGTGGCATGCCCAGAAGAAAGACTCAGTGATCGATTTTAATCTATTATTAGATAATAAGTATTTCAAATTGTTAAGCAAAATTTCAAAGGGGATCAGCTGAACACAAAATGATCTATTTAATAAAATGAAATGTTATGCAATATAACACAGAAAGAATGGATTCATTTTAATCAAAACAGTTTAAAACCGGTAACTTTTGCACGCTTCCATAGAGCTGAAACATCCTCAACCAAACCATATGACAGAAGTCACGATCCTCATTTACCTAAATCGAGTTAAGGGTCCAAGAAAACAAGACAAGTAAAGAGCTTGGGGTTGTCGTCATCTGTCAACGGACAGCACTTGCCAACTTTTTGGTTAACAACCAAAACCAACCTCTAAACCTCTGTATATAAAGTCCATTATATATAGTTTTATCCGTGTATCCAAAGATGTATCCCGTAAATTATGCAAAGGGAATTGAACTTGGCGAGTTGGTGATAAGGTTGAAATTGGATGAAGCGATAAGTTTGCGAATGTAAGCTTGAAGTCACATCCTAAAGTTGAAAGATAAGAAAGAAGACAAACTGCTCCCTTTGTGGGGAAATATAGATTCGCAAAAAGTTACTGAGTGTAGATAATCGCAATAATTATCTTCTTCGGGTTCGATCCGTGAACATCGTTGGTGGATTCACGGGAAAAGTGGTGAATATATCGAAATAACGAATATAACGAAAATGTGTTTCGGCGTTTTACAAAACGGCTAGCTACTTTACACAAGTGATTTTATAATGCAGCAGAATGACGTCCACTTCATATTTGTCATACTTATTACTCATTGTCTTCGTGATACGATTACCAAAAGGGCTGCTGCCAATATTAGCCCTATTGTATAAGTTGATTGACAATCATGTCTGGTTAGATCATTTCATTTGGTTAGGACAATTTTGCGTGCGTTAGGCAAACTAAATGCCAACTAAAGGTCAATTTATTATATTAGAATAGCGTTTGTAAATCGATTATCCATTTTGTAGATATTCGGAGCGACATAAAATTATACCATTTACAAGTATTTTTAAGATTTTGGTGTCAATAGCATTGCTACTATTGTCTGATTTTCTATTGCCACATTCTATTTATTTTAATTACAAAATAATTTAAAACCCTATTTTAAACTTGCATTGATGGTAATATTTATCCAAACTACTAGAAAAAATAAACAGTTTTTTTACAACAGAGTTTTTATACAACAAGCATTTCACGTTTTGCATAATCTGGAACATTTTCAGACACAATCTAGGTCTCTCGTGGATTGTGTTTTCGAGCGGCAGAAACAAAAATTTATGCGAATAATTAGCTTCTGTTCAGTGCTTTGAAGCCTCTTTGAAGCCTTTGCAAGAAAAAAAATATGATGAAGAGATATTTTCATTAACCTACTTCATCCAGATATTTTAAGCTTAGGTACTTAGGTATTGTACGAACTGCGAGAGCATGGTAGCCAAGTAGTACCGACTCTGAGTTTCATCGTTGGTTCAAATACTGATGTGTATCAACGAGATTTTTAACTTGATAAAATACGTCAACGTCACACTAAGGTTGTGGACGCGGCTGGTTTTTTTGACAGCGATATAAATGAATAAAAGTGCGCCTCAAAGAGGCCCCCTTCGCTCACCCGACATATCTCTCAGAAGTTTTGGGTCCAAAACAGTCTTTTTTCACGAAATGTTGTCTTTCCCTGTTTTGAGAACGGAGTATGGCGCACATCAATTTTACAAGCGAAATACAGTTTTACCTGCCACCTCCGGAATACCAGTGAGCCGAAGTCTCACGCGTTTTTACAGTACTACAACTCAATCTGGAACCAGTATGATAAAAGGATTAAAGTTCAAGAATATGTCGGTTATTCTACGTGAACTACACAAAACAATGCAAGCCAAACCACGGGTAAAACTTAGTGTTTTTTCTTCGGTAACCAAGCAACAGAAATATGTATATGTATAGGTGTCGTCACTGGACGTCACTTTACATCCGAGATTTATCTGAGAATACAGGCCCGAGCGTTTCCGCATCCCCGCAGTAAATTATAATTCACACGATTCCACCGAAATCCAGGCCTATCTTCATCGACAAGACAAATCGTGTACATCCATCCCGGAATAATGCAGGCCAGATGTTACAGCTGATGTTCTTATTTCATTGCTTCTACTACCGAATAACTTATCTTTTAAGTGCGGCGCTAGTTTCCTCAAAAACTCTTTAGCATTAAGTTTATTAAATCTGAGGTATCTGGTATCGGGGCCTGCGGTAAAATATAGCCTTTAAATAAGTTATACCGCTCACATACATGGGTGAAAACTACATTCAAATCCCTGCAGTAGTTATTGTTTGATGCGTGTACAAACATACAGACAGTGTTACAATTTTATTATATGTATAGATTTTAAGTTTTACTGATTTGACGGAACGAGCGAATGGCAGCCCCCTTCAAGATTTGACAGTGACACCTAACCAGAACTCTCTAGTTATAAGAAAATGTACAAGTGTTTATAGTCGTAAGAATGGGAATACCATCACCGTCACAAATTGCACCTTACATTTTTTACCTTATAAATGTAGAAGGAAGGTTCTTGAATTTGACCTGGCATCCACAACCTTCAAACTGGAACACAGTACAAGTGCACTGCATCATGGCGGTAGACAAAAGAAGGCTGAATCGGTACCATCGGCTTGCCGGACTAATTATCGATTTACAGATTACATACTGCAACAAAAATGCTGTGAGTGCTTCAAAGAAACGAATTAAATCACAGGGACCAATTTAGTTTATGTATTAAGAATAATATGTATAATTCAAAAAATAAAATTGAAAGATAATATACACAGAGCTATTTGCAAAAATAGTACTATGAGGCACCCACTAAGATATTTATATAGTCTGTCGTAAATGACTTGGAATAAGTCTACACCGACTGCTTTCTTGTGAGTGATATAAATTACAGGATTTTTGTTACGAATTTTTATAGCTGGATTATATTACAATCACTTCAGATGAAGTGATCGCTTTGTTTGTGAGATGCTACGTCTAGAGCTATTCATATCCGCTCCCAGAATATTGCGAAATTTGGTTACATTCGGATTATGATTGAATAGTTGTGTTTAATTTTATACACAAGAATTCATGCCTGATTCCCGTGAGTAGATTCCTGAAATATGCAAAAATTTACGTCCTCAAAACAGGCATGATATTATGAATGTACGAAATATATTTTGGCAAACACTTAAAGCATACAGACTTGTCTTAATAATATTTATCCCTACATTATTTTTGACAAAGTTGGCAATATAAGCAAGAGGCGTAAATAATATGGAAACATCGTGAGACATTACTTATTTGAGCCCTTTGAGATTAAGACCTTCTTTCTTCTTTAAGGTACAGGGCAAAAGCTAGCCCTTTGTGTTTTAAAATTTATTTCAGAGCACCTGGCTAGAAAAATATTTCAGTCTAAGTATTGGTAAAGTAAACATACATAGATGGTAAGAAAATAAACAATGAACAAAGAATCGTAATTGTAAATAAACAAAATTGCAGGTGATCTGGTAATAACAACATTATTTTATTTAATCATGCAATAAAGTAAAGAAACAAATCTTAATCTTTCTTAGTCTTTAGATTAGTTTCGCAGAGTATCAACAACTAACAACATACCAGACGGCTAACATTACAGAGTTATTTACGAGTCCTCTTGACTGTGTGACTAGGTATTAACCGACAGTAGGAAAAAAACATAGAATTTTTAAAGAAAACTTGAAATCTCAATCAGGCAATTTAAACATCACAAGATCACGCGTTTTTATAGGTAATACTGACATCTGTTTAAACCCTATCTGACCCTCTACGGAGAGCACAGATAAGAAACCCCTAAAAAGGGATTTCTTTCTTGTATTACCATTTGATCCCGGATTTTGATTTTGTTTTCATTATTTTACTTGCAGATTTAAAAAACATGCCATAGTTTATTGATTCCCCTGAGCGTAACCCAGTTCTGAGAATTAACGGTTTCAGTGGCGTTATAGGTGGTAGGTAGTCAGCTGGGCTCTTGCTCTACCACCACGCTGTTTCCTAAAGATGTTTACCTTCACTGAAGCTCGATTTCATTGTAGGTCGTACGGTATTATGCTGAAGCAGCGACCTATTTGACCGCAATAAATGGCACTAGTTATATTATGTGGGCTGGGTGGCAAACAACAGACAAAATACAACGTAGGTATGTTATTGTTGTCTGTTATACATTGTAAAGGTTACCTATATTGTTTTAGTTTTAATGATTTTGTTTGTACCATGTTTAATTTGCGTGTCAATAGATATATTTCTTTCTTTCTTGCTTCTACAGAACGTGAACTGAGTCTGTGGTGTGTAGGTGTGGTGGCAGTACTGCCACTTTGCTGCTACTTTGGCCTTACAGTAATGTTATTAATCTTCAGATGTTTTCTTTTAACTCATCAATAACCCTGTATACGAATTTATAGACCCCGATGAAATAAAGATAGCCTAAAGCAAAATTGAAAAATTCAGGCAAACAATCACTTGAGGTGCTTCGTAAACCGAATGAATTCATTAATTTCGAACGGGCGCTATTCAATCCATTGAAGATGACTGATTTATAGAGCACTCTTTAATTTTTCCGGTAACCGTTACTTCCATCAGCGTTATGAGATTATTTTAAAATGGCACATATGACAAAAGAAATTGCTATGTTTATTTTCATTTTAGCCATCAGAAAGATCAGAAAGAATCACAGAAGAAATAGCAGGCTCAATGACATTATCTGGTTAAGGTCTATGCTCGGCGGTGGTCGAAAATAGATCCTAAATGAATGGGGACAAAGGCATGATTACATCGACTACTACTAAACATTATTAATTAATAATTGTTTTAAACTTTATTGTTAATATGACAATATAAACAAAATGAAATGTAAAATGATTAAAAAAGTCATTATTTATAAGTGCTCATCTAAAACACTTTTAATAAATTTAAATTCCAGAGTTCCGCGTGTCACGCAAATAAAACCCTCATCGCGCCGGATCCTGCATAATTTTCGTGTATTCTTTGTAAATTTACTGTCGCATTTGCAATGCTGATTGTGACACTTGCCACGGTAAGATCCCACACAAATTGGGGATTCGTTAAATCCCAGAATATTTTGCAATTTTATTGAGAACAG
Organism: Chesias legatella; assembly: GCA_947359385.1. Classification (NCBI taxonomy): domain Eukaryota; kingdom Metazoa; phylum Arthropoda; class Insecta; order Lepidoptera; family Geometridae; genus Chesias; species Chesias legatella. Next base: position 9,520,889 of record OX375769.1, on the reverse strand, counting down.
ATTTGCTTAAATACTTGCTTATGTTTGCTGGAATCTTGCAGTCCGTGCCAGAGGATTTGAATATTTGCTAGGGATTTGGCAGAGGGTGACGGTTTTTGCCTTAAACCAGCTATGAATGTAATATAAAATGAATATCGAAAGGATTCATTCAACTTTCAACTTGAAACAAGTTCGTAGGTTACATTTTGTAAATTAATTACTACATAAATGGTATATAACTTTTAAATACGTAGTATACGTATAGGTATTGTGACTGTTCAAACGCCACCAACTCACCAAGGTAAAAGAAGGACAAAAACTACTTAAGAAAATTTCCTTGTTTTGCAAGAATTTCAATCATGAATACAATTTTTATAATAACAATAAATGAGAAAAATTGCATATGCGCTTGACTCTGTGACAAGTTTATGGTAATTTGGGAAAAACTGCATGACGTAGAGCTTGCTTTATTGATTTGGGAATATGTGTTTAGCAACTTATTCAGCAAAAGTACTTTTTTGTTTCTAAAACACTAAGTGCAAGGAATCCTAGTATTTTAATTATTCCCAGAAATACACTTATATATAGGTAATAGGAGTGGAGCCGCCTGGGATAGAACGTCTTATTTATGTTTTAAATTAATAAATATAATAAAAAATAAGTGTATCACAATATTAAAAATTAATTGATATGCATGTCTATGTAACAATAGCTCAATCTATCTGGTGCTAAGGTGTCGGGAAATGTATAAAAATGATATGACCGTTTCATGAGATACAGTTTATTAATAGACAACTGACGACATAATGCATACCTACCACACTATAACCTGCTTCTTCAAAGGTTCATCTTTTCCTTTGGGACTACAAAATTTCGTTAAACCGTTAAACCAATAGGGTTTCGTAGGTAATTCCATATCACACATATTTTCTACACAGGGTGTAATTAGTAATACAAATCTCTCTTGGGATTATTTATCACGTCTACCTTTTTCATCATGTCATCATGTCAATTCGAAGACATGTGTCGAGTGCACGAAAGGAGCCTCTTTGAGGCGCACTTACAATCCTTTCACCACACTGGTTCGACGGAACCGGTGACTCGAAGAAGAAGAAGAAGATCATGTCAGCCACAAGGTTAAAAATGACCCATTTAAACACTGCCTACTCTTTTGTGAATCAAGACATAAAACTGTAATTAACAATTTGAGTATCAGTTTCCAGTAGTACAAATTAATCAGTTCCATTGACTGTATTACTGAAACTTTTTCATTGTGTTCAACTATGAAGGAAGATTTACTTCAGTGACTAAATATTTTGAAACGTTTTTATATGTTTGCGTATATGAATTTATGCTACTGGCAATTTTTTTGGTGTGTTTAGCAGTGGATATAGACTTGTCCAGCGATTTGGTTGTATGTCTTGCCAGGAAGAGATAAATAGAGATTCAATTCCAGTTGTAATCTCGGCCGGCCAGGTTAGGTTTATGACACCCCGTAATTAACTCTCAACACATAATGGGGAAACTATAAATATAGGGACTTTGATCATCGGAACGGATAATAATGCGTCCGCATTATAGTTTATCTAAGGGGAAACGCTTTAATGTTGTTTTTTATGTGTATGCTTTAATGCGTAATAAGTGTTGTATCGATTAAGTGAACAATTAAGATACATGTAACCTATGTGATATATAGAGGTATAATCGACATGTCAGATGACATTATCAATATTATAGTCACATGAATAGATATGGGTAAAAAACTAAAGCTAAGTCACAAATGCTGGATGTATTTTTGACGTCTCGCTTGCTATAATAATAATAATAATAATATTGTAGACAATTCACATCGTGCCATCTAGCCCCAAACTAAGCATAGCTGTACTATGGGAACCAGATAACTGATAGAATACATAAATACATTTCTTGTAAATACGTACATATAATACATATTAACACTCAGACACAGAACAAACATCTATATTCGTCATATAAATGTTTGTCCTGGGTGGGAATCGAACCCACGACCTACAGCGCAGAAGGCAGAGTTACTACCAACTGAGCTGCGAGGCCGTCAAACACTGTACTATACTATACTATCAAACACTTACTGTTTGGTGGCACACGTAAGTACGAATATGTCATTACATTCATAAAAGAAAATAGGCACAAGTTCTACTGCCTGAAAAAAAAATTGTTAATAAAAAAAATATAAGTAAGCCGTAGGTACTCTATGCTACCCGTGTGAATCCGGAACAGGTCGCTAGTGAGATATGAAAGTTCTACACCTATTCCGAGTCTCATTTGCATCGCTAAACGTAACATTGTTCGCGAGTTAATTAGTTAAGTTCATTTCCATATTTGAGATTTTTCTTGTAATTATATATCAGGCTAATGCCTTATGCTACGGTTACTTCAAATTAGGAAAAACTTTTCTTCTGGTGAAAGATGATATTGGTTATTTTAATTTTCCATTGTTTGTCTAATTACATCATAATATCTTCTATGCACTTAAAAGTTACCAACGTGTTTGTTTTGCCATATATTTGGACGCCTCTTTTAACATGGTTTTTTTTAAATATTTTTCGGTTATTTAATGCTCTATTTTAATATAATATATTTTTATTGTATTTCCTATTTTTCAGGTAATAACAACCGATTCAGATTGAAAGTTCCTACAGAACTAAATCGATGTGCGAAATAAAATATCGATTTGTAAATCCCCAACCCACTTACACTTCACATTCGATAGCCTAACTGTTGTTCTCGTTATTCAGGACGAACCGGCTCGCATTAAGGTTCGAGAGTTTCAGCCCACAAAATAGGCTGGGCTTCAAAGTGGTTAGGAACGGTAGACCACTTTTTCACACCGCGGCAAATTATAACGAAGTTCTAAGAGAATAATTGGCCCCTGTGCCTAGCGTTTGTAGACTTCAAGAGGGCGTTTAGCTCCATTTGATGTGGGGTCATTTAAACGATGCCTTAATTTTAACCTTAAAGGCCGGTGGCGCATCAGCAATGCTTCTGGGGTCGTAGGTGTCCATGGGCGATGGTGACCACATTCCATCAGAGGCCTTTAAGCTTGACAAATAGAAACTTGGGGTGTTCTGGAATCCTTGCAGTGATGCAAAAAGGACTATCAACATACTAAAATTTCATTGTCTGAAATTTCAACTCAAAAACACTTAATCGAATCTGCTAAGAATTCATTCTAGCTCGGCTACGCCATAATTCAATTCGCTCAATTACTCAATTCACGACGAACAAAATCGTACTAATCTCCGCACTATCGAGCGGTCCATTACGCTAAATACAATACAGTAGCTCTCCGTACTCTATTGTGATTCAAATGCGATTTGTGATTATGTCTCTGGCGTAGTGACTGATTGAGATGTGAAGGTTAGTAGGATCGATTTCCATATCGTGACGTTGTCTTCGCTTTTACTTCTTCCTAAATGTGTTATTGGGGAAATACAAGGATTTCATTGAAATTTTATTTTACCTGAGTCAGATTTTTTCAGATTAATGCGTTGAGTGTTAACTTTGGAACACAAAGTACTTGTTTTTAATTGTTTAAATGCAGACACCATATATATTTTCGAATAAAACTTCTATAAAATTGTATGGACTAAATAAAAAATAGACAGATGGGTTATGGTTATATAAATAAATTAATATTTTCAAAGCCAACGATATTTAAATGAGAAATCTCATAGATTTTTTCTGTGGCATTAACTTTGCTTTGGCATATTATATAAATATATGTAATAAGCAATCGTTAATATTATTAATTTATTTACCGACTGAAAACATCATCTATATTCAATGTTTCAATATTTATGAATTACATATTAAAACGTATTCACTCTACATGTAATTTCAACTCGCTCAATTAAAGCAAAATCGTTCCAATCCCCTCACTATCAGTTCGTCCATTATGTTAAATACAACAACAGTATTGGTAGACGCTATCCATTGCGGTCCATGTTAAAATTTTGAATAAATTATTGTGCTCTGCAAAACGGAATCTATTCCACCGACGAGGTTTTTTTTCAACGAGTTAATGAAGCAAGCTGGTGCCAGAGACGGGGGGTGAAATAGCTGTGCGACTGCAAATTGCCTTATCGTAAGAAGGATGAACCAAATATATATTTTTTTCATGGTGATGAGTATCTAAATTTTTTAATTTCTTCAAAACGGTCTACAAAAATAAAGTAAGGAAACCTCTATGTCCTAGAACAAAACGCGGAAGATCTTTGACGCGCACTTAATTCTTCCACCACACCAGGTTCCAAAAAGTCAGTGACATTAGTATATTTGACTTCTTTTTTTTTTGTTTGTGGATACTCACACATTAATCATAAATGAAGCACCAAAGAGAGTAAGAAGTAAGAGAGCAGTAGAACTCTCGCCAAGTTCGTCCGGGGAAGTACTGCCACCATGCCCTTTTCTGCCGCCAAGCAGTAACGCGTTCGCGTTACTGTGTTCCGGTTTGAAAGGTGTGGTTGCCGGTGAAATTACAGGCTATTGAGACATTCCACCTTCACGTCTCACATTTACGGGCGCATACGATGCGACTTGGGTCTTATCATACCTACTTTGGGAGGACCCAAGTCGCATCGGCTGTTATGGGCCGAGGTTACCACTTAACACCAGGTAGTCCGTCGGCTCGTTCCGTAAATGTAAAAAAAAACCACTAAACGCTTCGAACTGCAAACGTACTGCAGTGGTCCGGTACAAGAGTTTCATCGGCGATTTGGATGGAAACGTACATTGCGGACCATACGTGCGTTCAGAGGGTAGGTATGCGACATATTCACGACATTTCAGCAATGTATAATTTGGTTTAAACAAAACTTGTTATACTATAATCTACAAATGACGTAATATCAAAAATCTATAAACCAAATAGAAAAGTATCATATTTTTTTGCAATAATATACCGATGCAGAAAAATAGTTCCAATTTATGATTTTCAATAACTATCCTAAGATAACATTCGTTGGTCAGATTCAATAAAGATGTGGTTTTATTAGTTTCTCACATTCGATTTGCATATGGAAACTTTTATTATCTTTCAATTTCACGGTTTGATATAGTTTGGTTTTATCACACGTCTTCAGTTGTTTTGTACTGTATGAAGACTGATTTACTTTACCGTTTTATCGTGGAATAGATTAGCGTTCTTTCTTTCTGACGTATCAAATTGAAACGCAATAGTATAAAAAATCGTTAAATCAACTAGTTGTCGCGACGCGAACGGTTTTTGAACTGAGTAATTATAGATTCAGGCACGAAAACACGTTTGTGGAAGGGCCACTATGATAATAAGCAAACAAATATTGGTGGATCGCCACCTAGCCCCATTCTAAGAATAATTTACTAAGGGAAACACTATGTATGATATAATTATTATAGATGTTGTTGTAAATATTCGCACATAATGTATTTTAAACTCCCAAAAACAAAACATACATCTGTTTTCGTCAGAGAAATGTTTGTACCGGGTGGGAATTGAAACCACTACCTACAGGACAGCTGTAATACCGAGTGTATTCTCTCGTTTTATCAGATTTTTAAGCTTTTATCCACATAATATACCACATAAATATTTTATGAAATATCCATTGACCCAGCTAGTTCGCCGTGAGCTAAGAAGGCACTATCTGGTCCGGGGAAGGATTTTTGACTATAAGGTAAAGTTGCCAAGACTTTGACTATACGAGTATACTTTCAGCTAACAGCTTAATCATCTATGAACAAAGTCAAAGGTTCTTTCAGAGGGATTTACGTTGTCTGACTTAAGTACTGATATTACCTCCGTACCCTTTTGTAAGAACACATGAACGGAATCTTTCTCAATTTGTATAATAGGTAGCTTAAATGTATGTCATTTTTTTCTAGGAAACATGACTCAAGCACTACTGGTAATTAATTACATTTGATAATATTAATTCAAAAATAATAAAATTTAAAATTATTGTTATTATTTTGAAAATCATGTTTATCTCTAATTTTACTAATAATTCCATATAGAAGAAATACTTGTGCTAACTACCAACCTATGGATCCTGCCTACAAAAGATTACAAAAGTATCCATCTAATAAATAAATCCGGTAAATCTAATAAAAAAATACGACCGAATTGATTACCTCCTTCGACAGGCCTCACAGCTCAGTTGGTCCTACCTTGCCTGCTATGCTGTAGGTTGTGGGTTCGATTCCCACCCAGGACCAAACATCTGTGTGACGAACATAGATGTTTGTTCTGTGTTTACTATTATGTATGTATCATAATATCAGTTGTCTGGTTTCCATGATGCAAGCTATGCTTAGCTTAGTTTGGGGTTAGATGGCGCTGTGTGTGGTCCACCAATATTTATTTAATTACAATTTTTTTCTGAAGTCCGTTAAAATATAAGAACATTGAAACAAATCACTGTCAAAAACCGATTTATATACCTATGGATAAATTATATGAAATAATTTATCACAATTGGTCCGTTACTAAAGGTTATCATTTAAAACATATATTTAACTGCCTTTTTATCAATGTCACGTACTGGAAGTATTGCTACTACTCCTACCAAAGAATTCCCAACGAACCGATCTTCAATACTCGATCGAGATATGCTACCAATTTTAGTATTCTTTCAACAGGATGATCTTGCGGGTTGTGATTTGACTTCTAAATGAGCTGATTAGACGAATTTCGTCTGTTTCTAAGATAAATATTACTTGGGTTATTGAAGCGTAATCCAGTCTTCGAACTGTGAAGCTGTGAGATTCTGGTTTGTATTTGATCGGCCTAACAGCTCAGTTGGTAGTAAGTCTGACTGCTGCACCATAGCTGCGTCTTCGTGTTGCCTCAATTGCTTGCTCATCCTTTTTTATTACTTCTTTCTTCTTATAAATTCTGTTACTGTTACAGCCTCTCTTGGACTGTGGTTAAATGATTACATTCAGCTTCGAAGAGGCTCCTTTTATGATTCAAACGTTTTTTATTTCATGATATTCCAGTTTCCTCAATGTTTTCCTTCACTACAATGACATTATTGTTTCAAACCAATTTCAACTCATTAGTTCTGGATTTAAACCAGCGACCCCGAAATGAGCCTTAGAGTACCACGCCTTTCAAACAAGCTTTTTTTATTATTTTATTTTGTGGGTCTTGCAACACTAATGCCACCTTTCCAATGAATTTTGCAAAGGAGCTGGCCGAAGATGACTAATTGTAAATTACAATTCATATGCCGAACCCAAGTTGAATTTAATTTTTACATATATATTGAATTATCAAGAAAATATTCACCATTTAGTTAAAAGCATCAATTTTCATTCCATGAATGAATAGCTCTGAATGCTTCATTTATAAACGCAGACGAGCAACTTAATCTGTGACATAGTGAATACTGATTGTAATAGCTAAGTTATTCCGATTGCAGATGTTAGTTATAAAAACTTTATGGTTAGTATCTGACTCAGCTATTTCGGCTGTTTTCTGGCTGATGCCAGAGCCTCTTGTAAGAGGGATATTACAGAATTATTGTTATTGTATTCAGTTGCAGCCATCTAATATAACCACCGATGTAGATTGGCTCACTCTGATTATCTCCATTTATCTCAATTTATCTCCAGAAAAAAAAATCAGGTCAATCTGATACGGTAAATTCAACTCGTTTTAATCGTGGCGTAAATAAAAAAATTCATAATGGAAAAATCTTGTGTATGTTCCTTCGTAAATCTCTATAGCAGATTTTAAACATAAATTTTGTTTTGCTCCCATAAGTCTAGCAGGCGTCATCTAGCCTAGGCAAAAGGCTTGAGTGACACTTCTTACTTGCCCTTATTGATGTTGACTTTAGATATATATGTATATTTTAGTAGCAGTACACAACTTATGCCAATTTCATCCGTAGAAGTACTGACACTATACCCATTTCTACCGCCAAGCAATAATGCATTCGAGTTACCGTATTTTGGTTTGAAAGGTGTGGTTGCCGTTGAAATTACAGGCATATGAGACAATTCAGCTTCACATCTCAGAGTTACGGGCGCATACTTGGGTATTGCTGTAACTAAGGGAGGGCCCAAGTGTATTGCTTGTTATGAGCAGAGGTTATCACTAACACCAGGTGGACCAGCTACTCGTTCCGTAACTTATTTAAAAAAGTTAAAAATTTCACCACACGTTTGTTTCGCCGCAATCGGGTTAGTAAAAAATGTTATTCCAGTGAATTTAGTGCGAATCCATTCGATAAGTAGGCGCCCAAGTGAACCCTTCTCCCAGTTGACACTCCCTAAGTAGACCTTTAAATTGGCCTTTCGGGAGCTGACCGATCACGTGAACTGAAACTTTGGATTTATGTTCTACGTAAATTGTGCGTCGGAATTCTCGAGATAGTTTATCGCACATTTTTTACAGAAATTCCGCCATTCTGAGTGAGATTACGAGATGTCATTGTGAACCTATTTTAAATAATTCACTATATGTTATTCATTAAATCATCAGTGTTGGTGGCAGAATTGGGTATGGTGGCAGTACTTTCACGGACGAACTTGGCGTATTCCTTTGCTACTCCATGATATAGACTCGGATATGCCGTACAATATAAACCGTACAAAATCATATTGGATTCGACTTTCAATGCACTAAGAAATTTAAATTTTAATACTTTGTATCTTAATACCCAGTGCTTTCCACCAGTGACACTTTTTATTTCACACATATTTATCAGTAAGGTGAATTTGAACTTGACTAGAATATTATATATTATATTTATATTTTGTTGTAACATTGTGCCGATTATAATTAATAAAAATAAATATAATGAAAACCCAACGTTAATTTAGCTGATCATTATATTACGGTTTTTTGGTTTAACCGCAAGCAGAAAATATAATCTTGAAAATGGAACCGATTAATATATATAATAATATACATCACCTACTTGAAATGAACAAAAATTAATAAGCTGGCAACAAATCGGTTCTTTACATTTCTTAATTAGTATACCTACGGGCAATTATGTTCAAATAATACAAAAGGATATTTTTATTCTACGTTCTATATAAAATTGGGCCTTTGTTGGTGCACAATAATGGTGAGTAAATCGCTTCCACCCATTGTAATTCAAACCGGATCATTTGAATATTAATTACTGAATAGCCTTTTCGGGGTTTTGGGGTATATTTAGGTGATAGTCCTTTTGGAGTTTAAATGCTATTTGCGAAATAAAAGTAACCTAAATTAAATTATAGACCACATATTTTTTCATAGTCTTAAATTTGGATACTCTGGCATATACTGTATAAATAAAACGAACTTTTAAAGCCCACTTCAGGCTTCGGTATACAAGTATGTTATTAGCACCTATAATATTTCATATGAGAAAGAGTAATCAATAATAAATAAATATTGGTGGACATTTCACACAGCGCCATCTAGCCCCAAACTAAGTTAAGAATAGCTTGTATCATGGAAACCAGACAACTGATATAATACTTACATACTACACGTCACACAAATTTTTGTCCGGGGTGGTAATCTCACTTACGTACAACAGCGCACAAGGCAGGGTTGAAACCAACTGAGCTGTGAGGCCAGTAAAATAATAATATACTTTCAATTAGGAAATTTAATCGTTCAATTTAACGTTTAAAATTTATCTATTTTAAAAATACAAGACAATTATGAGAGTGAATACTCTCACTGGCCCTTTTATTGTATTGTATATAGAAATTGAAATGTACTAATAATGCCAACAACAAGGCGCATCTGAGAACGCACAGAACTGAACAGCCTATTACCACGGATTCAATACAGAACTTGAGTTGAATTGAATTCTGCTTTCGCATAGTGAAGCTTTTTAAATAAAAACTTGTGGGATGTTTTTTTTTATATTAGCACAAGTTCTACTGCAACTTTGGGTTGCTCTTTTTGCACCGACCGGGTGACTCGTGTAGGGGATTCAGAAGGTATTCGCCTACGGACCCGAGCAACGTGGGCCCCAAATCATACTAGTTGCAAGTAGTACTACTTGCTTCTGAATCAAAATACTTTTATTTACGGACGCATGAGGCGTCTTCAATTCGCAGTGTCGGGCGCATCATTGTCCAAATTGGGTCCTCCCGTATCACACAGTAGCTGGTGGCCTGAATCTCTTTCCGTTATAGCCTCACGAAAAGCCCCTCGCCCGTGCCTTCTAACTAGATTTTTCCAATGCGCAGCTAGAATAGGCGTGTGAATCACCCTGATTAATAATTAATTGATTGACGAAAGAAGCCTCTATTTCGAGAGAACCAGTGACTCGAATAGATAGATAGATTGATACCTGCGTCGGAGAACTAAACACGATAAATCGTGTCCTACCAGGCATAATAAGGTTGGTATTCACTCAGTGGAAAACTGCAAGGAACGCTTTTAAACATCTGCTTTTATTTCGTTCGTCTCTGAGCACGTGATGCGGTTACGTTTACAATGCGTCCTGTGGCCCGTGAAGTGATTCCCCTGACGTTTCCAGTTATTTATGTCTCGCTTTATTGACTCGTCGCTCTGTCCAAAATCGTTTGTAAATTGGATTATCGTATGCAGTAAAAATGGATCGCCCGAAATTGCTGGGCTGTGAAAGCTCCAGTATCGGTCCGAAAATCACGTGTATAAATCCTGAAATCTGGGGGTGCTAAACTATAATTTGACATTAATTACATACATACATACATAAAATCTCGCCTGTTTCCCGGAGGGGTACGCAGAGATCATGGTTTTCCACCTGCTACGATCCTGACATACCTTAGCTTCATCCACTCTCATCACCTTCTTACATGCTCATCGGTTTAGGGTACTCTTGACCTGGCCTTTGTCCAAAACGTCACCGATTTGGTCTAAGTATGTACGCCGAGGTCTACCCCTTCCACCGTTTCCATTCACCTATGTTCGTCACACAAATGTTTGTCCTGGGTGGGAACCCACGACCTACAGCGCAGAAGGCAGGGTTTCCACCATCTGAGCTATGCGGCCAGTCAGCAAAACATACTACTCATATAGTTCAAAAATATAATGTTAACATTGTAACATTATTGTAACCCCAATCGTCATGTTCTAATATCCTGTCGCCATCCGCTAAGTACCACAATAGGTGTCAACTCCAAATTGTCCCACAAGATGTCCCATCGATAGAATAGTTAACTTATAACTTTAACTATTGACTTTCTGATATATGAGGGTAACATTAGGATTTTAACAATGACTACGGAAATACATGGAGACGGTCGTCACATATATTTGATGTAGAATCAATTGAGGAAATGAGTTATGTGATGTAATCCGCTATTTAAGTATTCACTTAGTAGTAATATTATATTTAGAAACTTTAAATCTGCAAATTATCTATCTATCCAGGTTTTAAACAGAGAATATTCGAGGAAGGAAAAACATACACATTTTTTACTAGTAATTTTATATATTTTTATATATTTGTCTCAAAGTGACGGACGCAACAAAAAATTCTTCAAATAGTGATTTTATGCCTAATCCTGAAAACTGCAAATTTATCAAATAAACGTTTAGGAACAAACGCTGTCAATTTCAAAATTTCTACAACATATTTTTGTTATAGACTTTACACTGAGAATTTTTGAACTAGATTTTTGTATTTTATTAATCGTTATATTATTATGAAGAAAATACAATATCTTTAAAAAGTAAGTAAATTAGTAGCAATTGATTAACTTTAGATAAAACATTGCCGCTGTGAGTACAGGCTCTAAGTATGGCTTAAATGTTCACTACTAGAGCGACTCCACTGGTTCTTTAGCTCTTCACGCCACATTAACCTTACCGGTCGCAATTCGATAATATTCTCATTTTATTTTATTAACCCCCCCACCCTCCTTCCGATTCATCGGTTATCCCTTCAATGGCGTTTTGAACGAGTTTTTGACACATAATTTGTTGATTTAATGAGCTGTACTCTCCTAAAGTGGGTCACTGAGTCAATGTTGTTTTGTGCTTTTTTGTGTTTGGCACAATGTCTGATGTTATTATGCAGAATGCTCATAATTTTTTTTGAACCTATTTACAAAAGAAAAATGTTTATTGATAGAGATATCTTAATATCTATAGATAGTGCTTATATAATACTGTCTTAATTCACTTATATTTATTATTATCATTAACATAAAAAATAAGTATTCAAAAACTGTCACCACAGAACAATTAACCGTCAAAGTAATAATCCAACTGGAATGTGCTGTTTGTTCTCGTGTGAACTCTTATTAATAATTGGATCTCGCTTGTTCAGATTTAATGTAGTGTGACCCGCACTAATACCCACCACTGAAATTGAACAAAATTATCAATGAAGCCAAATTTGGGGTACAATAATGAGCGACTTTTGGTTTGTAATTGGTTATATTATAAATATTTCTGTGTGAATGAATCGCTTTTTTTATTCCAACTGAAATCTTCATTATATTTATCCAAAATGCGCCACAAGTAATTTCTTTTAGGGATTAAACAAGGCTATATTCTGCGCTCGCTCATTTTGCCAAAGTAAATTAATTTTGGCATGTCACTATTTCATTCATCAAGGCATCACAAAACCCAGTGGCATTACAGGCCAACCCTTCCCAACCTTGGACCGATGTCCCTGCAGGGCAATAAAGGGTTAATCTTCCCTTCTGATGTTTATAAAGATGTTTTCGTAGAGAAAACATCAGGGGTAGGATTGATGCAATTTTGTATTGCCGCAGGGTAAGTTATTTTAGGGGATTGTGGTTTTTGTTTGTTTACATAGCCCTTATGAGCATTTCAATGTCACAGCAGGGGATATAATATGGCATAGCGGGCCGCTACGATGTATTACTAACAGACAGATAAGCCAAAACCCAGAGGAAACGTGAATAGAAGCATATATATTTTAGAAACATGTATCTTTCTTAAAGAGAATTTTTATCTCTTCCCGCAACACTACCGCCTGAAAATCTGAGACCTAGAAATAATTTAAAATCCTCTAATCTAATCTAATCTAAAAATAATCCATTCGGGACCGTATGCAACGTCAGTTAAAATATTTAATAAAATACCTATAATCATAAAAACAGAAAACAATTTGGTAAAACTCAAGAGGAATATAAAAAAATATTAGATAAAAGCTATCTACTACTTCACTGCAGGAATTTTTGGATGACTAAGTAAATAAATTTCAATTATATTACTATTATTATATTGTGCAGCTACTCTATTTATCTATTAAATATATCTAATTATCTAACATAACAAACGTTACCATAATAAACTAAAATGTACACTAATAATTAAAACAAATAGCCACCTACAATAATAAAATCGCTGTGCCCTAACAGGATTTATGTTTGTATTTAATAAATATATGAAGATCTTTGTAAAAACATATTATACATATATTGTATAAAGCAATAAATACTTTGAATTTGAATTTTTTATTTTATTTAAATGTAATTCTTCGTAGCGGTAGTAACTGTAAGTACTTACTTTTATATTCGGTGTTCCTATAGGTAAGTAATCCTGCATCTGCACTGCTGCCAGGCGGTCGGGCATTGGTGTCACTGTGCTGCTTTCTACCAGCGCGAATATTTCAGTAAGGGCTGAGTAAATAAATGGGGCTAACTCTACTTTTACAGGTATCCTAGTGTGCATCTAAGCCCTGTGGCGCACACTCTTAAAATTTTAGACAGTAGTTCATCCCCTATATTATACATGTTGATAGAGAATTGAAAGTATTAATCAATTCCTAACATGTTATGAAATAGCTTTTAATTAGTTTACAACTATAAAATGTATAACTGTCGCATCGAATCTAATTTTTTGTTGTGAGTTTTGTTTATTGTAGAATTTTAATCATTTTACACTTGATAACTGTTCATTCAAAGCTCGGACACCTTAAATCGATTGATTATGTACATGACTTAATTGACGGGAGCCTAGAGATAGAAGACCTAGTGAACGATAAAGATAAAGATGTTTATTTGCATAAACGTGTGTAGGTTAGTAGTAGAGCCTGACATCTTAGGAGACAAAATCAACTAGACTGATGGCTGGGGCCGGTCGTTCGCATGGATAAGAATCGTGCAGTCAGGCGTGCATACATGGATCGTCCGAGCGGGCGGAGACCGGTGGCCGCCCGAGGTACCGCTGGGGATACGAAGTGGAAAAGGAACTACATGAAATTCCTTCAGGTTTCCTTCAGGCCGTCACGTCGACTGGTTGAATGCGGTGGTGAGCGAGAAACCCGGTGGACTCTGGTATCAGAGGCCAAGATCCGAGAGGTATAAGATGATAAGATGAGAGATACGGTCGCTGCGCCACAGTCGTAGGTGAGTAAGTACATGATTTAAGTTGTACGCATTTGCGTTTTTTTTGCGTGCAGAAAAATCAATGAAGAACATGTTTACAAATAAATTTTTATTAATTATTTACAATACAATAGAAAAGTTAGAAAATTTTATGCCTTTATATTAAGAAGCAGATTACTTACTTTAATTATACCCAAAAATAGTATTATTGCCAAAATTAACACAGATTACACAGACATTGCAACAATAATATATTTTTAATTTGTAGTATATTAATTCACTATCATCACAATATAAATTCAGTAGGCTTCCCTCAGTGTTTATTGAAATTAAACTCCGAGGACAACATTCTGAAAATATAATTACATAAAACGATTATAATCTAGTAGCTTATAATTTATTTTTCCCTGTACTTAAAATAATAACTTATTTTCTAGGTAAAAAAAGGGATTTTATTAATGATACAGTTCAGTCATATATTATAAAATGCAGTAATTAATTGTTTCTGTTGATGTTTCATGAATCTAATAAAATTTTACTGAGTCTTTTTGAATGTTTGGGATGCTTTTGCAAATCTCTGTGACACCGTAGTACTTGTTGGAGTTTCAACATTTTTCAAGAATCGATTAAGTGACTCAGATGTACTTTGTAAAATACTTAATCCAAGCCTCACTTTGAAATCTATGAGGCGTCTTAAAAATGAAAATAATCCTAAAGGTTCATTTAAGGGTGGGTACGTCGCAACATCTGGAACAATTGGGGTAGGCATCAACGTTGGTGAAATTGGGTCTCTTGAATCCGTGTATGATGATGACTGAGTAGATGGCAGAATCGATGTCGTCTCAGACTTAAATTCCGTTGTTGTCTCAGTCATCATATTCCTGGGAGAACTTGTCTCTACGGTAACTGTGCCGTCATTTACTACAGGACTGGATGTCACATCAGGTGAAGAAAACACCTCGTATACACGAAAAGCTTTAGTCGTCACATCTACATCATTTTGAGAGTCTAACTGTGTGGTTGTTTTTTCTTCTTTTCCACTAATTGGAACAGTAGACACACTTTCGATAACTTCGTTTTTAACAGTTGTCGATTGATCATTATTAATTGTCTTATCAGCTGGAGCAGCATACACAGTGTAAACTTCTTCAGGCTTCTTAGTTGGCGTTGGTAAGTCTTCGTTGAAGGGAATATTTTCAGTGATAGCTGCCAAGTTTCTAACAGGCATCACATTAGCATCATCAATCTCATTGCTAAGAAATATACTGTTCTCTTTTTCCATTTTGATCAACTCTTCTAGTGAACTTGAAATACTACGCTTAGCAGAAGCATTTCTTTTTTTTCTATCAAGACTTCTAGGTCCATGTTCTGGGACAACGGCTGGTGTTGCTGAATCTGATAATTCTTTAGGTACATTGCCTACTACAAATTTATTTTCATCAGTATCGTTAAATTCACTTGAAGTATTTATATATGTATCGTCTGACTCTTCATCTTCATTATTTGATCCCAAATACAACGAAGTAGGTGCGTAAGTGACTGGACTATTTGTTACTTCACTATGATATTGGTTTTCAAAGGGGTAAACTGGCTTAAAATCAGATTCAGCTGATGGCTTCACCCCATAAACAACGGAGTTTGATGCATCATTTCCATACGATGAAATATCTGAGGAAGATGAAGGCCCAGTTTGAGGAGCTGCATAAATTGGTTCCACTGCAGGGGCTGCATAAGGAGCATAAGAAGAGGGTAACTTATCATAGTTGAATTTTCCTTCTGTAGTGTAAACATGCCTAGTTTCATAGTGAGAACTATAACTTACAGGTTTTGAGTAAACAGCACCGTGAGCTAAACCTGTCTTTTGCTGAGGGTATCGAACGTTGTAATTTGGTTCGTATTTTGCAGCAACGTGTCGATATAAAATATCTTGCTGGGGTTGTTCTTTTTTCACAGGATATCTATTGATGTATGCTGTTTGACCAGCGTATGGATTTAGTTTGTTTTTAGCGTGCGCAGGCATTCCTGCTAAGACTGTCCCTAACATTTCTTCTTCTGCTTGTCCATTTCCTTCATTAGCATATTCTTCTGCGTTGTTTTTGTACAAGTCGTCTCTCTTGTCAACCTCGAAGGTTCGTCTTACTGGAGTAGAAAATGGATATAAGAAGTAACTAGCAATACCAACAATACTAGCCAGACCTAACATGCCAACGCCAACAGAAGGCATTACTTCTCTTGAGAAATAGTTATATAACTGTGAGGTGATGGCACCACCTTGAACTGGCTGTGGTTTTTTTCCTGGCTTAGCTGATTTAGTTTTGTTAGTGGTTTTTATTTCTGTTAGGCTAGTTGTTGATTCTTCAGGTTTTGGTTTATTTGTTTTGCGTTTTTTTGTCTTTGTCTTCTTTCTAGTAGCAGATCTTTTGGGTTTTTTAGTGGTAACGGGTGGTGTGCTAACTTCTAATTCAATTTCTGGTCCCTTACCTTCCATGGGTAGGAGCGCCGATTCATTGATGGCTGGTTCCTCCGTAGTGGTTTTGACTTTGTTTTTATTTTTTTTCTTTTTTGGTTTGGTTGTAACTTTTGTTTCTGAAGTAGTAGAAGAAACTTTAGCCGGAGATTTTGTATGTGTTTTCTTTGTAGTGGGTTCTTCAGTTGATGGGACTGGACTCGTTATTTTTACCGTCGTGGTTTTTGGCGTAGACGGACTTTTATTTTTTTGTACATTTGATAAAACAGTATCTTTGAGTTTATTGTAAACATTTTCATTTATTGCAGAACCCCCAGCTATTAAATCTGACTTATTGGTACTTCCAATGACGGGCCGCTTTGCTGGTTTGTTAGGTTGCTTTTTATTTTTGTTTTTAGGTGTTGATGGTTTCTGCTTTTTAACGTCTTCGGTTTTAGTCGGTTCAGTCGATACAGTTGTATTGCTACTTATGGGACTACTTACTAGAACCCATGTGGAAATTCCTTCATTTGATGTTGTTGATTCGTTTTCTTTCACTGCTTTTTCAGTTTCTAACTCTTCCATGGAAACTGGAACTGCGACACCTGCATGTGAATTTTCTATTTCTTCTGTATCGTCGTTTCTCGTTTTTATCTTCTGTTTTGTATGAGATTTGATTTTTGGCGGTATTCGCATGTCTGCAGCGACTAGGCTGTCGTTTTCAGGCTTATCAAGCAATTGATTTGCTACCAATTTTATGGAATCTCGAATCGGAGCTTTTGATTTTACATCTCTTGGAGATTCTGGGGGAGCTATTGTAGACGATAAATGATTCGGTAGTTCAGGTTTGTCTGCATTTTCCTGGCTTGTTGAGCTGAAACAGATAATATACATTTGTTTCAATAACATTAAATTAATTGTGTGATGTCTAAAAACAATTGACTGAACTTTAACGTACGTGGACCTCTTTCATTATTAAGAACATCATCTGAGAGAGATTTGATTAAATTGAAACAAACTGAAGTATAGTGGTAAACTGGCAACAGTAAAGTTGCCAGTTTACCTACTATGTAGTTTTCTCTACTGGTATGTCTAGTTTCCATAGCACATATGGCGCTGGGTTACATATCCACCAATGCTTTTATGCAAAAATAAAAAAAAGTTTATTAGTTTATATCTATATTGATTTAAAAAGAGATGAAATTATGTGATTTGAAACCCGATGGCATTTAAAAATTAAACATTTCGGAACCTTTTAAATGATTAATTTTCAATCCGTAATCATATGAAAAAATATTTATGTTACAGTATTATTTTGAATTAATATGACTAAATCCTGACATAAAAAAAACACCTTTACGTAAAAAAGAAACCAACTTTGCATTTGATTTTTTTTAATGTCTTTTATTAAAGTAACCTATGAGTGAGAATTAAAAACTGAACCAAAAATTAATTTTTCATCATTTGCCTCTTTGGCAGTGTCAATAATCGAACAAAATTGTTTCATACGGTGGTGCCATCAGCGTCGAGTTTTCAGTTTTTAATTCCATTAGCATTCTATGGATTTGTTTAGAATAAACGGATTTTATAGCAATGAAGATGATTTATTAATTAAATTATTAAAATTAATTAAATTAAATATACCTAACTGCGGAGCTAACGAAATTCTCTAAAATCGAATTGCACACATCGGCATTTCTGGGTATGTATGTTATGTACAACGAAAGCTCCGACACCACTTATTAGATCTTCTTGAAACTTCGTAGGTACAATTTGGAGCAAACCACTAGTAACTGACTTATTTACACATCATAGAAACAGTTTCTTGTATGGGAATCGAACCCGCGACTGAAACGTGGTTGCAAATTGCTACGCCATACAGATACAACATTTATGGTAACAGAGAACAGATCAGATATACCTACATGGCGTGAGCGTAGTAGCTTTTTGGTACGTACCCGTGACTCTCATTGCAAAGCTTTTATAGAGCCAAAGTATTTCTTGTCGTACCAGCCTCCTATATATAATGTAATAAAATACAAGTATTTGAGACCATTTTAATATATTAGCTGGAAAGTGAAGTGTTGGAATTTTCCATAAATAACTCATTTAAAATTCCCATATCCCTACTTATGGAAACTGAATATTTATTATCTAATGAGCAGAGGATATCGCTTAAAAAGGCTCTCATCGTGTTCTTGTTCTGTGACTTTCAATTACCAGCCAGATCCACCAGTGAGAGCATTCTTAGATTTTGAAAGTTAAATAGATTAAATATATGAGAAAAAAAATCCTCAATTATGCATGCTAAGTGAACGTACATACTAATATTTTTAACATGTAAGTAAATAAAACTAAAAATATAAATGATTATATGTAACGACTTTAAAAATTGCACTTTAACACATTAATTTTGAAACTTAAATAAACAACGAATAAAAACAACAATTGTTCTAAATATATATATTAAATCATTTCAGTTTTCACTCATTTACGGGACTATTAATTACGATTTATTATTTTGCTAAATGAAACATACAAATTGCATTTTAACAAAATCGTACCGATAACGAAAGATGAGGTTCTGTTCTTTAATCTAGCTATCCTTATCACCTTAATCGTAATACAAGTAATTTAAACAATTATCAACATTACCTGATAATTTGTGGTTACCTTTGACATTACTTTGTACAAAATGGGCCGACAGCTTTTCATAATTATTTAGTACTAACAGCGCTTTTCAAGGCCAACGGATAACTAGTAAATTATATACAAAACCTCCTTCATGAATTTATCTATTATTATTATTATCCTATTAAAATCCCAGTAGTAGTTGAGATTAGCCTATACAGATAGACCGATGGTAAAACGCGGCGGGTGAATTCATTATCTATATGCAGTGTTTGTGATTAGTTTTTTATTTGACGCGTATATACCAAATGTCTCTTTTCCTTTTTTTGCTCTTTTGATTAATTATTTTTTTGTTATTCTGCCTCAAAATATCAGTCGTCATCGTCATCAGTTTTTTCAATCTGAAGTAAAATGTTGGTTTAACTAAATTGTTTTCACTTGCAATTTCTTTACTACTTCTCGAAGATGATCGCCATCTTCTATTATCAGGAAAAGAATGCAAGTGCCATGTTTTAATTGTATCATCCCAGTGCCAATACGGTCTATGAACGTGAATCGCTTCTGGTGCCTCCCTTCCTAAGGGTAAAATGAATGGGGAAAATAGAGCAGCCAATCCTGAGCCAGCAAAAAGAAAAGCAACTGGTGCTAAAAATAATGGAAATAATCCGATAGTGAAAGGATTAACGCTTGCTAACCAGCCTAATGCGCTGATAGCTGGACGAAAAAAATCAACTAATGAAGAAAAGTTAAAAATATCGTCTTCATCCTTATCTGGGCGGCCAGGTCTGCTCAGAGCTGATATTTGTGATGATGGTGAAAACAGTCCTCCTGACTCAGAATTTTCACTTTGGATAGCATTGCCCGCATTATAATTCGACAATTCAGCTTCTTCGACAGAAGCACTCCCAGCCTGCTCATTTTCGTTAAAATCATCGAAATAATCATTTGTTCCCGATTCATCCGGAGTTGACTCATCAGGAGTCGAATCGTCTCCACCAGGCAATCCAAAAGCATCTGGAAACAGACTTTCGGTTTCTTCTTCCTCAGACTCTACCACCACGTTTTTATTAATAACGTTCGTGTTGACTGCTATATTCAAATCAGGACATGCTTCTTTGCCTTGTCCCTGGAAAGTATTATTCAAAGTAAGGTATATAGTGGGACATTCGTCAGGCGATGCGCTGTATTCTTCAGGCCTTATAACGATCCTCTCAGTATAAGCTGAGGTTGGTTGGAAAGTTGTGACCTCAAATTCACCAGGGTAATTATGTATAGAGTTATGATAGTTGTAATTTAACGGGTTTGTCACCCGCACCGGTTTTTGTGTCGTCGTTTTTCGGTAAATCTGAGAAGTTTGCTGCCACGGCTTTGGATAACCTACATTCGTAATTATGGGTGTAGGACTTGGCCGTTTAGTATGCAGAAATGTAGGTTGTGGTGTGTAGGAATCTACTATTTGAATATTAGTAGAGTAAACTGCCGTTTCTTCTGAATACTGTGGCTTGTAATTTGGTCTGTAAATATTGTATGGTTGATGTTTCTTGACTGATGCTTCATATTTAAAACTTTCCGTACTATAGTCATTAGTGTGAGCAAAATTAACTGTACTTATAGGATCTTTTTCATCAGACGTGGTAGTCTCATATGAAGAGATTAAGTCTTCATATTTTGCTTCGTCTATCCACTTGGTTAGTACTTTTTTAATACTAGGTCTACGTTTTTCATATGCCAAAGAAATCGCAGGGAGTTTTATTTTATTATTTGATGATAATACATTTTTATTTATTTTGTGATTAGGAACGTTACTAACTACACCTTTAATCATCCGACTTGTAATGTTATCAACACTTTCTTTTTTTTGTTCAAAATTTACACTTTCCTGTGGGCTACTACTATTTTGTACAAAATGAATGACTAAAGGTAACACCACACTTCTATTACTAAAAGTAACATTTTTATAACTATACCTTATTGAATTTTCTGTTGCTATTTCCGGTTTTACACTACTACTATCTTGAGGTCGCGTGTACACAGAGGGACACAAAACTAAAACTAATAATAAAAATGTCCACTTTAAATAAACACTTTTTCGTCGCGTCATGATGGAACTCACTGTTACCTGTAAAGAAAGAAAAAACAGTTGAATAATAACAATAGTAAAATAAATTGTGGTGAGATGGTTTATGCCATAACACGATAAAGGAACAACATTTTACAGGACAGCAATTTAAAAATTGGTTTTAAAAATAGTTTTAAAAATCTTAAACCATAACAGCTAACCTAACATGTATGATGATATTTTCAGGTATTTTTGCTATTACTACGACTAAAATTTGTTATTGTACGTATTTTTATGCCAATAAAATTGACACTTATATTTTATACTGGGCACAAGGACACATAATATGTAAAAACAATATTAATCCAGATAAAAACAGCTACATGTAGTTAATAAATTCCTGTTACTATCGCTACCCTAACATAATAGTTTATCACCTTTGTAAAAGACTACTTACTAATAATCAAATTCACTCTTCAGTTAAAACCACAAAAAAATTATACGTTTACAAGCGAATAAGAAACCATTCAGTGAAAATATATTATTAAAAATGTGAATTTTTTAATGCACAAACTTTATGTTTCCCAAAATAAATAAAAGATTTTCGTATGTTGTGGTTTTGTGGCTTTGCTTATAAAATTGAATGACAATAACATTGTGGGTTTATACATTTTTAATATGATGCATACAAATAATTATTCATTAGAAGTTGTTTCTTTGTTTGAGTTAAAAGAATAAAAATACTTTAAGAATTCCTTAGTTATTTGTCAATAATGAAAACTGCATGATTGGTGCTACAACTTAGTACAATTATGCAAATCTAGAAACCATCACAAATCCGTTGTTATACTCATTTTTTTTATATATTCATGTTTACCCTGCATTCATGCAGCTGGTGTTATTATGAGAAAGAAATGTCTGCAGGTGAACGACCGAACGGCCATGACCGTCAACTGGTTTTTGTGTATACATGGTATTACTGACCTGGTTAACGAAACACGCTTTTTGGGTTTTTGGGTTCCGTTACTTTGACTTTTAAGATGATTTATCGTATTTGGGGATAAATTTTCGAGGACGAATGAGGAAAGTGACAACTAATTGATGGGAAAGTTTGTGAAACTCTTTGTAGTAACTAATGAGGTTTAGTCAAAGTGGCGGAATTCGTTTTATTAAACCTATATTTTACAAAAGAATGCGTTTATTAATACAAGTTTCCGTTTAATTATTTCTTCTCCATTATAAGACAACAATATAGATTTAGGAATTGAATAAGCGGTTCGCCTTTATTACTTTTATTTTCCTTTGTAACATTTATTTCGGTATCTTTGTCTTTTCCAAGGTTTAGATAAAAAAAAGTCGCCTCTCAGAGACTTTTATCATTTATCAAAAAAAACTGACAAGTAGATTTTTCATATCAGCTACGTAGTAAAAAGAATTCTAAGTGCATGTTAAAATTTATATATTTACTTCGTTACTCAATATTGAATACTACTTAATAAATTATTTTTATGTCTGTATACTAATATAAACTAATATAAAAAAAAGTAGTAATGAACATTTTTTTGGAGTAGCGTTATCCTCTGACTGAAACGAATATAACTATTCAAGATGAACTGAGAATGGAACTACTGGTCCACAGTATATATCATTATACTCTTTCCTGCCTATTGCGATTTGCATGAAATTAAAGTTTTCAAGAACATGACCGTAACATTGCACACATAATTACTAGTTGTAACGTACGTTGACACCTGGCGCAGGCCCGAGGCGCAAGCGGACCTTTTCTCTTTGAGTTTTTCCTTATTAAAATTTCATGATTAAAAATTCTTTTAGCTTAGAATTTATATGATTTCCTTTATCGTGACACCACACAAAATCCAGTTAAAGAAGTACTGTCAGTAGTTTGGAAATTAACGTAACACTAGTATTCCTAGGAGACGCCTCATAAAAGCGAATTGGAGTACGACAGTAAGTAGACATTTACTGGAAGTTTTGAAGTTTTCCACCAATAAAGGTTTTTAACTAAATTATATACATTTGAAGTCTATATTTTGTACCTTATTTTATCACAGACTACATTTATAATGACTTCATATCACAGCATGAAAACCAGCTCTATCCCCGGCATGAATACTACTTTCTCGCCTGGGATTAGCTCCATGCTGAGACCCAGTCCTATTTAACATACAGTGTGACAAAGAAGGCAATCTAAGGTATAACATCTACTCATCGACGAGTGTCATTTTGTATAAATTTACTTTTACTTTTTTTACTTTATCTTTTTTTGTTTGCCAAATAAAACATATTCAATTCCATTCTCTATTGTACGAACTGAGCTTAATTAAGCTCAATTGTATAAGGTTCCTAAATCAAACGCTGATATCGGAAGGTAACGTGAATTTCATAAGAAAATAATAATTATTCAGGTGATTTCCTTGAGTTTCTCGCTTCAGCCTATTGCATGGTAGGTACACTAAAGCAGACAAGTTGCACATAATTATTATGTTAATGACATAACTGGCGTGTGTGCGCCGGCATTCGTTCTCATTTCTACATACGTTCTGGTTTTTACAACGCTGGGGTTTGCTACTTTCCACGTCTATGTGTATAAATAAGGCGATTCGTGAAGTTCAGAATCAGTTTCGTCAGTGCTAATCTGAATTGTATTGTAAATCTATTACAAATAAATAAAATTGGAGCGTCTGTTTGTAATATTAAAATAACCGCTTCTTACTAAGTGCATAATGGATGTATCCACGGTACATATACCAAAACAACATATTTTTCAATTTTTGTCTGTGTTTATGTTTGTTCCGGCTAATCTCTGAAATGGCTGGACCGATTTTGACGGGACTTTCACTGGCAGATATCTGATGTAACAAGGAGTAACTTAGGGTATTTTTCCGAGAGGTAAAATAGGGGTGCGTGATAAAACCGAATTCCACGCGGACGAAGTCGCGGGCAAGAGCTAGTCGATAATAAAAACCTAAAAAGCGTTATTCACGTAAGTGTTAGATTTCAGAAAGTAATGGACTTATCTGATACGATATTGCAAAACATCCTACTAACAGAATTCATAAAAAATGGCGATGATGATGCAATTGAACAAAAATTGTACACAATGCGTAGCAATACAAACGCCATACACACTTGAACGCAAGACACCATAATGGATGCCTTCGAATCAATGCATGACAATTTGTATGCAATACCGTTAGTTCATCAGGCGGAAACACTTTCCACTCTGTCTCTTTATGCTTCACGTATTTTTTTGATGCAACTATCAGTCTTTGAACTGATATAACAAGTAATTTGTGGTAAGTATACGTTAAAGAAAATTATTTTTGGTAATGATAGGATATATTTAGGTCTGGTTTACCGAACCGCAAATGTGACAAGTTCGAAAATGTTGAGATCCATGAGATCCAGATAAATATAATAAGGGAATAGGACTACTACTAAATAGTCGAGTCACAAGTTCTCTTGAATAGATGTGGTGAAAGGATTTAAGTGCGCCTCAGAAAGGCTCCTTTTGTTTTTGACACGTCTTCGAATTTTTTATTCTAGAATATGTAGGTTTCCTTATAATAACTTATTTCAGCGTTATGAAAACCAGTCATTGCGCACATAAATTTGTCAAAAACTCATTGGTGCATGTTTAAATTTGAACTAACGACCTTCGGATGGAAACTGGGGTCCGTACCACTGGGCTACTGGAAATTGACTCAAAGGATATGGAAGAAGTTGGAGGAGATAACCTTTGGAGGCCATCTGCTGAACCGATAACCGTTGTGGTAGAAGATTATTCGAATGGAGATAACGAGGCTGACATACGTAATGAAGGGTGCTTCTCAGCCAGGTGGATCGATGACATGTACTCGTAGAAGGAGGTTGCCAGAAAGTGGATGATTTCAACATCTTCGGGGGATTTAGATATTAGACTTTGGGCGAGCAAATGTACTTTCCATCTCAAATTTTAGGAAAGTCTACTACAGTTTTTTCTTTTTGTAGTAAAAATTAAAAACAACTCATTTGAATGTGAGTTACGGAACAAGTAGATGGTATTAAGCGTTAACCTCTGCCCATAACAAAAGCAACACGACCTATTCTATCTTGGGTTAGGTTTTTTAATATAAAACTCATTTTTAATGTTATTGTAGGACCGGCAGATAGTCTTCCTGTCGTTAAGAGTCAACATAACCACGATTTTAATTCTTCCCTAATTAGGTAAGGGAAGATCCAAGTCAAATCATATTGCACTGTTCACGTGTCTGGCGATCTCAATGGACCGACTACTATCGCACCGATACATAAGCCCAACAAAAAATACTCTTTGTTCTACAAGTTAATATTTTCTCAAAGCTGGTCCAATAATATAAATAAAACTATGTCAAGTTATTGTCTTGGACCATTTAAGTCCCGTTGTATACGTCCGCGATCGTTGCACGGCACGGTTTGCCATAAATGAATACTTTTTGTGTCGACTCGCCATTCTAAAGAAATGCTAGCGATGAATTGGTATTGTTTTAAGACAGAACTGGGGCTTAGATAGTAAGACTGTTTTGGTCGTCCGTAGTTTTTGATGTCATTGGTACATAAAAAGACTTACTGATAATGACTAATAATGACTGCCTGAAAAATATTATTTTTCAGGCAGTAGAACTTGTGCTCAGTTCGTTAGGGAAGGAAGGACTTCATTTCTGCGCTACGCATTGCACTTGCGTGGCTGTGTTACGGATTAAACGCTGTGGTTACCGGTGTGATTACAAGAAAATGAGACATTCACCTTCACATCTCACAGTTACGGGTGCAATACATGAGATTCTTATCTTCCCATACGTACGTTGGGGAGGGCCCAAGTTGGTATAAAATATTGAAATTTCTGTATCTCAACTACAATCTATACTCTATACAAATAAATAAAATTGGAGTGTCTGTTTGTAATATTAAAATAACCGCTTTTTACTAAGTGCTTATGGATGTGTACACGGTACATATACCAAAACAATTTTTTTACAATTTTTGTCTGTCTGTCTGTTCCGGCTAATCTCCGGAACGCCTGGACCGATTTTAACGGGACTTTTACTGGCAGATAGCTGATGTAACAAGGAGTAACTTAGGCTACTTTTCCAAGGGAAAAAATAGGGGTGCGTGATAAAACAGAATTCTACGCGGATGAAGTCTCGAGCAACAGCTAGTAAATAAATAATATCTCACATGAACATATATCCCAACATTCATGAATTTAATTTTATGTATCTACATGGCAATGCTACCTTACATTAATGTATGTATGAGATTTTTCTTTTTTATCGGATTATATTCCTAATGAACTGCTAAAGGCAAGTCTTAACTGAGTTATCTTATATTAATTACGTCGCAAATAATTTCTTTTGAAATACCATTTCAGTGTTTTTTATTTAGTTGTTCTACTACACAATTTACTCCTAATGTTTTATTTCAAATACTGTGGTTAAAATCATATGGGATTCTCATAGAAGTCTATCAAAGCAAATGCTACTAAGATAACACACACACTAAGATCTATTCATTTCGTAGCCTTTTCATTGGCCAGCCAAACACTGAGAGATTAGTGGTCTAGAAAGTTCGGTCTGGTTTTCAGTGCTTTGGAATAAACACAGTAATGAAAGTGCCCTTAAATCCAAACAATCTGGCGAAAGTAACCTTGATTCGAATACAGGGAAACATAACACTGTAGACGCAGATTACGATAAACAGCTGGATAAGTCTAAACTATTGTTTGTGATCATAACGGAACCACATATTGAATGTATTTGCAAAGTTCATGGGAGGCATCGCTTGACGGCTCGACCATTAGTTAGAGCACTTTCACACTTAAGTTATTTAAATGGTCAGCTCCAGTCAACATTCAATAAACGACGTCAAAACCCTTTTACTTGGTTCTTTTATGAGAATGATGAGGCATACAAGCTGACGGCCCACCTGATAGCAAGTGCCTACAGTCGCTTATAGACGCAAACAACAATCGAGGAATTGCCAGTGCCTTTCAGCTAATAACCTTATGACACCCTTTTTAATATTGATTATTTGGTCCAACTACTCTAGCAGCACGTTGATCACTTAGCTAATATAAGAGTACGTGAGAGTAATTAGCTTATATGAATGAATACAATATATTTTTCGTTGATTTCCTGTACCGTAAGCCACTCGTTCGACTGATTGAGTTCACATGCAAAATCCACAGATACCTAACTGTTTAATATGAGCTGTGGCTGCCAGTTGTGGTGACGCACACGACAACTTTCACAACCTGTTAAACCTAACGCGTGTTTGTTTGTATTTCCATAGATGATAATGACTTTGAGGTTTCGTGTTTATGTTTGGAAATTAAAAGTGGCACTACGATCAACTTCAGAAAGTGATATTATCAGATCATTATCAGAGAGCCTCATTTCTTTAGATACAAAACCTTAGAATTAATTCCATCTACCACCTCTATGGGGGATTAACTAAATTAAATGTAGGGACTCTGGAATGATAGAGGAGAGCTCTCATCTCACGTAACTTTCAACAGGTTTCTCTTGAGCCAAATGCTAACGTCCAAACCTGATGATGAGGTGACAGCTAAAACACTGTTGGTCCAACATTCACCATCTTCTTACTTAAAATCATCATCGTCATTTTATTATCGTCCTCAAACCGTCATATGTTAAAATTGACATAATAATAATTTTCACCATTTTGGATCAGAAAGTGGGATCATCAGTTATTTTAAAATTATATAAATTTGTTGAATGGTATTACTGAAACTTAAACTTTGTTCGGGCTATACAAACTGAGTAGCCCAATGCACCAAGCGCATCCCAGGTTTACAGTTTTTCTGTGTGCAAATAACAGGTCGTGCATCAATATAACTATTGTTGCTATATTAATGGATTCAGTTATTTCAAAAACTATTTAATAAACTGGAATGGAAAATATCCAGAAATATAAATATTAAAAATTCGTGTATGAGTTTAACTACAATTGATTTAGGATAATACATTTATAATGGCATTTCTATCATTGTATAAAATTGACAAATTATAAAGTTCCTCTCATTCTTAAAATTATGGTAGGTAGGCACAAATAGACAAAATAACAGTTGGTTTATGTACCGTCTTTCTGACGGCTAATAGGAAATTAAAAAAAAGAATACCCACCAGTGTATTCTTATTAACAAGAAATCAGCTTCAATAAGCAATTTTCAGTTCAGTTATCCACCTAATTAGCTGGGCGGGGGCATCTAGCTTATTACGTGGAAGTATTGGAAATGGAGCATTAACATTCTTCAGCCGACTTTAAATCAATTATTTTTCTATTAAAATTTTATCTTTATAAATTTTACCTATCAAATGTAAGATTACTTGAAGAAATTTCTTCTATTATAAATTTTCTTTATTAATTTATGCTAGATATTGGGACCGTATTTTTCTATTAATATCACTTTTTATTAGTGATCATCTGTCACAACTACTCGCAGGTCCTTTTAAGTTATCAATTTGTGATTGAATTTAATATTGTTGGTGGCAGTACATAGGTAATTCGAAATAGCTGGTCAATAGCTTGTAATTTCAAATAAGTGTGTTGGTTTATAAAATATGTAATATATATATTTTTGTTTATAAATAAAAAAAATATTAGAAAAATATTATTCAGCTAAATGTAGCTGAAATAATTAAGAAACATGCAGGATAAATCGTGTCATTCTGCTATTACTGCTTTTCCAGTTTCATCGTTCAAGTTTTAGTGTCGCTTGATTAAACTGAGACTAATTTACAATTTGTTATTTTTTTATATGTGATAACATATCAAATTTAAAAATACTTATATGAATTTTGATTTAATCCACACACACAGAGTACATTTACAATGTACTCTGTTGGCAACTAACAAATAAATTATTCAATTATATTGTATCGAATATCGATAAAATCAAACTGTTGTATAATGCAGACTATTAAATCTTTTCATAATATTGCCAAAATCTCAGTTAAATATTTAACTTAAAAAGCCGCTATGTAAACTTGATATCATAAAAATGAAAAATATATTTTTCTTAATTGATTAATTTTAATCTTACCGTTATTATAAATCAAACACTCGCGATACGCGTGAATAGTGCGGGCTATTCGGAACACGGGCACCGATGAACTGGCGAGCGAAGACGAGTAACGGTGCTATGTGCTACTTCCTTAACTGTTCTTGGGCAAGCCAGTTTAGACGGGGACAGCGGGAAGACAGTTATTTCAAGTAGCTATCGCTCTAAAACTATATTATTTATGTTGTCGCATTAAGAACTTTGGAAAGAGACCATCTGGTATTATTTTAAAAACCACAAAATAAATTAAGGTTAGACTAAAAATGCTATTGTATAAAGCAATTAAATTCAATGACCACACTTAAACATGAAAGTAGCTCGTATTTTTAAAAACTTTTAATTTTAACAGGCAAATTCAATGGTTTAATCTGTAGACAAACTTGCGTGATAACACTACATTATTTTAAAATTAGTACTTTCGCATTTATCTAATTTCTTATTCTTAGTTTGTGTTTGTTTGCGTTCTTAGTGGCAAATGGAAAAAAAAAAACAACAAAATACACAAAATAACTTATTTATGAAATTAGTTCAATTTTTGTCGGTATGTGATATTTAATTATTACTTTGACTATAAATATATACATAAATATAACGGCCAAAAATTAAGCAATAATACATTTCACAGTTGTATCAGCAGCCAATGGTACAAGTAACTAGTACAGTGTAAATCTAAGTAAAGTATAAAACATGTCCTGATAGTAGTAGTTAACATAATTATTAATCGAATATTAGTTTTAAAAAGATCTAAGTCATTCAAGTTATTAAAATAAAATAAAATGACTTAAAATAATTAAATTAACTTGAATGACTTAGATCTTTTCCATTTAATTACGAACTGCTTTAAAATTTTTGTTCAAAAAGTTATTAAGTTAGTTGTACCTACTACTTAATAGTGACTACAATTGACGAATAAGAAATGCTTTCTGTGATAGTAAATTTCAAAATGGTGCTTTATATAATTGCGAGTTAATATGAGATTTAGGTTCGACCCTTTTGTATAGTGGATATATGCTTAGGATATTCAGTTAGGCACTAATCATGGCTTACATTATCTGTGTAAGTTTTAAAATCAACCAATGGTTGCTATCGACTGTTTATTTTGACTCTTGCTGCTTTGATCAGTTTGAGTTTTCCATATATGGGAAATTTTAAATAAACATTTGAACCTATGCTCACCCTGATAAATGAAAAATATCTTGTGTTCAGCGAAATGCTTAAGTAAAAAGTTTTCATACTCACTTCACAGGGTGGTCGATATGATACAATAAACTCTAGCTCTATCTCTACACCAACAGTGATTGTGAATTTAGAACAAACGTACTGATTAAATCTACACTCAATCAAAAAAAAAAACGGGTACCCACTTTTGTATTTGTTTTTATCGTGCTGATTTTGTTAGTTTAATTTACTTTTTTCTTGTTATAATAAAATGTTTATAGATTAAGACACCAATAATTAAATTAAACCTGTAAGGAAGAGCGAAACCACCTAATACAAGTATTTGATACTTAAAAGGTGGTTTCAAAATTGTTGTTATTTTTAAGTATTAAGCTAATGAAAATAAACATTAATTTTTCTTCTTCATTTAAAAAAAACTTTTTATTTATTTCACCTTTCATCATGGGTCGAAAATATAGCAAAAAGGGTAAAAAAAACATAAACGTAGAAGCGGCAGATAAACTAATTATTATCCGCTTTAAATCTCTACATATTTTTACTAAAAACTAAGTACATACATAGATAGAATTGCGCGTTGAAGTCTTTTGTACAAAAAAAATTTTTTGAAATGTATGTCACATATTTTTCCTTATTCATAATTAAAAAGGAATATTATTACTATATATACAAAATTGAAGTAACCTGGTTTCACAATCAAACTTATCGTAGGATATTTATTCGATAAAACTTTAATTAAAATTATAAAATTTATAACAGCGCCATCTAGCGACACGCTATCTTACTACGTTAGGAAAAAATGTGACAACCTTTAAAGCGACCAACAACAAAATGGAGGAAGTTCCGACAACCACCACAAGATGGAGATATATAATTCTAAAAAATCGCACTCAGATGTTGCTATTGATACGTTATAAAATTATGTTAAAAGTAAAGAAAAAAAAGTATTCATAATTTATGAATATTCTTACTTTTTACTTTTGTGTTTATTACTTCCAGCATTACAGAAAGAGTAACGTTCTTTTGTGAATAAAATTTCTACGAAATTAAAGATTAAAGATAATTGTTAAATTTATTACTTATTAAGGTACTTTAATTATTATTTTACCACCCATGAAGCTTTTAATAGGGACCAGCTTTATTGTGACGAAGTATTTGCTGTCTCTTACAAACAGAACTCTTTACAAAGTCGTGACGCATTCATCAGATAAAACAAGCTACCCACTAACCAATATGAACCCTATCTCTGTGCTAAAAGCCACATTATTGTACTTCACTATTTTCAAGTCAAAGGTAGGGTACTTACGTGTTTAGTTTATAAACAGTACCTTAACATTGTGATGAAAATGATAGTCGAAATGGAACAAAACGTGAAAAACTTCTGAGCAGTGATTATCTTTATAGTCACTTTATAGCTAGCTGATGTCGGATCATTCAACACTAACTTATTTCGTCATTTGTATTTGCCATTTGCCAAAGAGGCTCCTTTCGTGCACTTGACACATGTCTTCGAATTTTTATTTATAGGACATGCCAGTTTCCTCACGATGATATCCTTCACCGTTTCGACAACGTGATATTGCGCACTTAAATCTTTCAAACGAAAAAGTAATAGGTGCACGTCAGGATTTTAACCGCCGACCTCCGTATTGAAACTCGGGGTCAGCCACTAGACCACCACGCTCTCAGACAGGAACCCCTAATATATTATATATAAATTCCCTATAAATTTATATTTTAGCAAAA
This sequence comes from Chesias legatella, assembly GCA_947359385.1. Classification (NCBI taxonomy): domain Eukaryota; kingdom Metazoa; phylum Arthropoda; class Insecta; order Lepidoptera; family Geometridae; genus Chesias; species Chesias legatella. The sequence continues at coordinate 9,488,396 of OX375769.1, read as the reverse complement.
ACGACCCTTGTAACAATTTAAAATCTCAAATCTATATGACATTTGGTTTATTACTTTGTCTACTTTGGTAGTTTTAATACTGGAATGCTTAACATATACAAGATATTTTGTGTCGTGGAGCAGAAAGATTCAGACCATGGAGATTTATCATTTAAAAAAACATTTACAGAGTAGCGAGCTTTCTATTAAAATTCTATATGAAAGTTAGGTAAAAAAGCAGATGGCCCACCTGTTGAGAAGTGGTTGAGATTAACGCTTAAAGCGATACGATACGGAATTAGGTAATATTCGGCGTCCGTAAAGGTTTGTTTGTGATTCGATACGCTTATTGCTGACAGCCCTTTTTGTCGAAAATCTAAACAGCGTTACGTTGCAGTTAATACGCAAAAAGATTAAAGAAAACCTACGAAGGAAAGCGTCGTTGTTTTTAAACTACGGGCGGCCAACAACCTCGTCAAAATTTTGCTGTGGCAAATCTTAACACAACAGTTTTCGGAAACATAATTACATAAGATGTTAAATGGCATATGATATTTATTTGGAAAATCATTACAAGGTAGCCATCTAATTGTACTGGCAGTGTTCGTCCGGTAAAGTACTGCCACCAAAGCCATTTCTACCGCCAATCAGTGTACTCATTGCTGTAGTCTAGTTTGAAGGGTGAGTTTAGGCAATTTAACTACTTAATACTTTTTAATTTTGGCTTAATGCAATGCGATCTGGGTTATCTTGTACTTTTAGAACGGAAGAGCTCAGTTTTACTAATGTTGATACAGGTAGAGTCCCGTAAGTCTTTACTGTAACTTCGTATACCTACTTTTTGCATTGCCGGGCAAGTATCAGTTGTTAGTAAGGTATGATTGTACGGTTGCATGATATTATATTACTGGATCATACTGTTAAATATCATTGCAGTAAAAATATGGAATGGATATATGACTTACCGAGATGAATTGTCGACAGACATCGAAGCAAAAATCTATCTCCATCCGTCAGCATTTGAATCACTTTCTTACAAACGTATTCCGTCACGGAACTAACAATGGCTTTAGTGGCAGCACTTGTTTTCTTCGTGGAATTATAACGTTTCCATTACCAAATCATTTTTTGCCTAGCCTTTGAAAAGGTACGATCAACCTTATCCGCATCTAATTTTACAGTTGCTTCTCAATTTTCAACTTTATATATTTCACTATTTGTTTCTTTCTGATCATTTGCTATTACGTGAACTGATGTGGGTCTAGCCACCAATTCTTCAAATATGACTTTTGCTTTCTTTCTTGCCATGTAATATCTATTTGATTGCAGTCAGTGAACATTTGATGCTCCATTACTTAACATTAGTTGATAGCTCGCATGATCATTATGATCTCGGACGTACTAAATTTCGTGTGAAGAAGTGCTGTGATGTAATTTTAATGGATATCGACATTGAAGAGTCCAACTGACATGACCTGTGTGCTTTTCAGTTTTTGTGAATTGAATTGAGTAACATAATATTTAATTAAAATAATCTTTTATTGTCCACTCAAATGTTACAATCTGAATCGAAGCTTCTTCTCAATTCAATCTCTATGGCGCTTTTAAGCGATTATCACATATTTTAAAGGTCTTACTCTTACCTCATGTAAGAATTTAATAATACTTCTTTGTATGCTTGTTTTCAAACATGCATTTATTTCATTTTTCCATATCATTCCTTCTGGGTTTCGTTCCTTCTTCCTCGGTTGTCAATGTTTTTCAATCACTTTTGTATTCCCATTGATTAACTTTAACGTAAATTAGATTCTTGCTCTATTCGTCCTCTTTGACGGTGATCTTGTTATCCAAATTATCATCCATATATTGTTTGCTTATTAAACAGTTATTTAATTCTCTTTCAAGTCAAATTATTCCTTTCGCCGAAATAAATGAACGCTCAAAAAGTGAAACGATCTATAATTTTGAATGTTCGAATATGTTCAGTGTGTGGCGAATGCGAATGTCAACGTTCTGTGATTTCCTCTGGTGATTTTCCTCTCGATTTACTTTCTTAACGGCATCCGGTGATGTATGTGTGTGTGGCTGGAAATAAAAGAAATGCACATGATTAGACGTGTTCACTTTCTGTTTCGTTATGTATATAATGTGAACCTGTATGGTTAGTTGATCAAAAATTTTATACTACTATACTCTAGTACTATACTAATATACTCCGGTTTTTATTTCTTCTTCACCATGCATTAGAGTTAAGAGAGTCATACGATGTGAATCAGGTCTTTCTTTACGTAAGTAGGGTAAGACCCACATTTTATTGTTTCTTTCACCTTTTCGTATTGCATTGCTCAAGTTATCTTGAGACATGAAAATGAAAGTCCACATATGCCTGTAATTTCTTCAGATTCATCGTCCGTCATCAAGCTGATTTTTCTATTAATAACAACAACAATGCGACAGAGCCAACTTGAGCATTGGGTGAGCAGGTCGCATCGCATTACACCCGTTCGTCACGAGACAACATGTAATCTCAGGTGCATGTATTTCCGATGACGATGTCCTTTTTATTCCTTAGAAGATCTTAAATAAGATACAATATTTTTAATGCTTTAATAGAAAAATTAGTACATGCTTTATAAAAAAAAAGAGCTTGAGTAGAACAATCTTACTTTCCATGCAACAAGTTCTCAATACGTGTGAAAACTAATAATAAACGGGTTGTTAGCATTGTTGCCTAAACATGTGAGTTTATGGGAGATAAACAATGCCTCATTTGAAAAAATAGGAGTTCTGCAGTTTGTTGTAAATTATAGATTTTTGAAACTAGAAAGTTTTGAAAACACTCAAATACTTGTTAACAACTGAGGGAGATTGATTATCTGTGTGAATTAAAGTACTCACAGTTAAATTTATATTATAGTTAAGTTTATTTTTTACTTTCTTATGGTTATCAAAAACAGATTTGTTACTGATAAATTATAAATTGTCAAATAACAAACCAACCTCATGCAATAAGACATCGGTGTACACCAATTGCAAAAAATAAAAATGATAATGTGGCCCGTACGAAACTTAAAAATACTAGTTCAATAAAAAATAGGCTTCAGCATAAGAACTTCACATATTTTGTAAAAAAAAAAACAGAAATTATTATTTATTGGCAAGGCTACGACTGCTGGTTAAGAACAATCAAAAATCATTCAGCAGTATTTACTCATTTTAGTACAAAATGAAAGTACAGTTTGCAGGTATTTATATATAGTATGTGCATATGGGACAAGTAACGCACGAATTACGACATAACTAGAACGGAGATGAAATCAAGAGCAAAACGTGAAGGTAATGGATATTTTTGTCTAGATGTTTCGTTACTACTTTTCGTTCATTTTCGTTAGTAACGGACTGCAAGAACTCAGCCCTTCCCACAGTATTGGGAATGAATCGGAATTAATTTGTTACGAGTTTAAAATAATCAGACAATATCAACCCTAACTTAAATATTGCACGTAAAGCAAAATGTTGTTTGTTTGATGTAAAGAGTTACTCTTAAGTAAGTTGTAAGCAAATAACCATGTAATATATGAGCAAACAGGTGAATTTCTCACACAGCTTTGGGTAGGCAACTTATTTCTATTAGACAACAAGCTATTAATGATGCTTCTAAATATTTATGTAATGGAAACCAGCTATAATTATCTAAAGCATATTATTATATGCACTTAACTCAATCGAATAAAGAGAACCATGACTGTTCATAAATAGTATTGATCTTAAAATCTAATATAAAGTACCACACCGCATTATTATCGATTTCACGATGCATCATTATACAGAGATACAAATGGAGATACTAAGAGAAAAGATTGTGAAACTGTTATTAAAATGATTTTCATTTGTTACGTCCAGATCAATCAAATGAATCCGAGCGAGCCACATTGTCTAACTTACAGTTAATTATTGTGAATAGATTGTAACGAAAAATTAATAAATTTATGGATTGATTGGATGGATTTATTTATGATTTGAAAACAATTTCTTAAAGTGTTGTCACCGGGAAAACTTATTTTAGTACAGACGTAATATAGTATGGTAGACATATAACAATAACAAGTGGTTATACATTATTTATGAATATGACATTCTTCATAACTTTTTATATAATAAAGCAGCGCCACAGATGACCAACCTGGTATTAAGCGGTAGTGTCTACCCATAACAAGCAACACCACTTAAGTCTTCCTTAACTTAAGTACGGCAAGAACCAAGCCACATTGTATGCGCTCTAACTCTGAAATGTCAAGGTGGAATGGCTCATGTGCCTGTAATTTTACCGGAAACCACCACAGAACAACACCACACATCAAAACTAGAACACACGCGAATGCGTTACTGCTTGGCGGCAGAAATGGATATGGTTGCAATACTTCACCGGACCAACTTAGCATAAGTAAATAACTAACTAAAAATAGCATTTTCTGTTATCCTCAATACATTAATATGAATATATAGATAAACTAGCCGCGGCCCGCGGTGTTACCCGTGGTGAATAAGAACCGTACATTTTTCTGGGATAAAAAGTCTATGTAGTACTACAGACTAATATATCTATGTGCGAAATTTCATCCAGACCCATTCAGCCGTTCTAGCGTTATTGAGTAACACACATCCATCCATCGAAACTTTCGCATAATACTAAGTTAGATAACAGCGAAAATAGTTATTTGTTACTTGATATTTATGTACTAAGAAATAGTACGATCTGACATTTTTTCTTTAATAGATTGTCTTTTCTACCAAATCCTTCTCGTTGAGTTAAAAATGCAATTATTTTTTAGTTCGTTTTACCTTTCATGAACCCGGCATTACCTACAGTCAACGAACCGCATTCAGTATGCAAATTATTAAAATTGTCTGTGGGGCTTCATTCGTCACTTAAACTCTATTCAATTTATATTCGTAATTGGAGAAGTACTTGTTAACTGAATCAGACATCTAAGTAATGAAAATACCAATGAACGTAAATAATACAAATTTTGAATCTCAAGCTCGTCTCAAGGAGGCTTTTCTAGACAAGATTAGAACTTCTGGTTAGAAAGAGATAAAAGTCATTCTGGTTTTAACTCCATTTCTATTCAGTTCTGATCTCAATATCATCAAAGGTAATTCACAGAGGGCAGTTAAATTTTTATTAAGAATTCATCTTCAAAAATATAACCAATGTAGGTTTCCATTCTTAACAGAAAAGTAGTAATGTATTTCACTACTGTATTCTAGAGTTCCAGACTCATTGACTTGGTAGCCAGTGAAATTACGGGGCAAGGTTTTCATTCCTGTTTGGAGGCAGATATGCTTTTAAATTTTATTGATGATAATTTAATAAATATTCAAAATCAGTTCTTGATTATATATAAAAAAATATTGACTTACACGTTGAAAAGCGTGATATACTAACACGTTATACTCAAAGAATATACAAATTTCCTCTGCCGAATTATGCGAATCAACAAACGAGTACTACCAGTACTACCAGTGCTTATGGTCCATTGTCCTTAGAAAGTTGTCGATATCTGGGTCGTTGCAACGGATGTATTTCGATGTAGATTGTACTGCAGTCATTGTGCTTTTGATGGGCTTTGAGCAATGCAGCAATGCAAGCTTTTACAGGTACTATCTAACCGAGTCTCCCTGCGTACTGGCAAATGCAGGAGAAAGTCGCTACTCGCGCGCGCTCCTATATCTTCTCGCCTCGGGCCCACTACACAGGAGAGGTATAAGGGTTGGACCACATTTTGTCTGCCCAGTACTTACTACTTTTTGCATGCACCTCCCTTGAATTCCCTACTACAGATATGCAAAAATGTTGTGCTCGGCAGTCATCACTGGGTTAGTGTAGTGTAGGTCAGCAACCCTAATGGTCCGCCTATAATATCATGCGAGAATGGTATTAGAATCGTTCTTTTTGAAACACATCGGTATCATTCGAGCTTCTGATTCGAAGTCTCAGTACTACTATGCTGAAACCGTCAAAAAAATAAAAACATCGGATTATATATCTCTTGTGTTAATATTTATAGAAACAAAACCGATTATTTTATTTGTACGAGTTTTGTAAGAGTTTAAATTTAGATTATATAATGGCCGTTAGAAAATTACAACTTCACAAACTTCCGGTACAAACTACAAATAAAGAGATTTATCGGTGATGTTAATTCACCACGTACATACATAATAACGCGCAAATAAACTCACAAAATTATACTCATAACAATTGACCTTTCCGAGTCAAATATATGTAGTTCGAAAAACTGGCACCACACGTTCGCCAATTCGGTTTTTTGATGCACTTATCGATTCCAGAGCACTTGAAGGTTTCAATCCCTCAAAAATAAGTGTTCACGACCAATTCTAGCCGTTCGGTTGAAAAACATAATATCAGATCAGAGTAGAATGTACAGGCGATGCGTCAGATCTACTGGATCGTGCGAAAGATTTGCTCATCCGATCAGAGAATCGAATCAGATATCCGTCTTGCGTAGGCAGCTGACTAGAGACCTTTCAGGTTTCAAAGATCTTGAGCTCAATAAAACATGTGGGGTGAATTACCTTCACCCCACATGTTTTATCCAGGGTCTCGTTTCATTGTGACTATCATGGGAACATGTGAAAAGTGTCTAAAAAAAATCCGACGCGTGCTAACAATGTCCCGAACAAGACGTTTGTCACTTGAACACGCTGTAACGAGCGTTGACAAGTTAAATACAGATTCGAAAAAGATATTTAACTTTCACGATCTCAATAAAACTTTTAATAAAAATTACTGGTCTTTCGAGTTTTCGAACGATGTATAACATGGTTTAAATAGCCTCACTTGATAGCGATTTCAATTCGAGGATTCAAGGAGGAGTGGCTAAGCACTACCAGCAGATATATTTATTTATTAACAGGTCACCATATGTGCACGAAAGGAGCCTCTTTGAGGCGCACTTAAATCCTTTCACCACACTTTTCCAACCTGTTGAACCAGTGTTCGAAAGAATCAGTGACACAAATAGTAGTACTACATATAGTCGACTGCAATCCAAAAAGAGATGAGCAAATATGAAAATATAATAATGCCGTATATATATCTAATGTTAGTATAAATAAACACAAATGATTTAAAGTTGTTCTGTCACCAGAGCGCGCTGATAGCATCTTGTAATGACGGCAATTGTGTGCAATTACTGCGCCATACTTACCCGCCCCGGTTTACATTAACCTTGTTTGTTTGAATATCTGCAGATTATTTCAACTTCTATCATTATGTATTTAACTTGCGCTTAAATATCAGTGTATATGCACATTTTTGTCTGGCCGTACTTATTGCTTATTTAGTAGGAGCTAAGGGTTTCACTCCATTCAAGTACTACGTTTTTAGAATATGAAGCTTATTGATTTTGTAACCAGTGGTCGACTCTGCACTGAGAAATCGACTTTTTATTATTGAATCATTATTTAATAATAAAATAGTTGAAATTATTAAATAATAAATAGGTAAGAAGTGATATTCATTTTCTAATATCACATCCTGTCATTGAGACTTTGACATGCAAGACCCAAATTTTTTGATGTTTGGCACCTTGTCACAAGACAGTGATACCTATTTATAAATTAAAAACACCGAATTATGGATAAAATAAAAAAAATACACTATATATATTCATCAGTTTAGTTATGTCACAAAAGTTTAAGAAATACCAAATTTCAGCAATGTTAGGAGTAATCTACAGATTTTTCATTTTAGTGATACACATTATCGGTACAGTGCATTATTGATAAAAAAAAATATAAAAATGTACGATATTATACGATCGTTCACTCGAACTGATTAAACCACTATGATTTAAGCATTACCGGAAGTATTTCAGGCACAATTCCACAGGGACATAAATAGGATTAGTAAATTATCTATTAGTATATTGTGAAATCAATCGTTTTAATATTTTATATTGTACAAGTTAACCTAAGCTAAAATAAAATAGAAAATAGCAACAAGGGTATCACAAACCCAGTTTTTTACTTCTACTAACTACAAATTTTTACTCTACTCTACTATTAATACCTTAGTATTTTTTTTACGTGAAAAAATTAAGAAACGATCATGATGGTCCACCTAATGTTAAGCGTTAACCTCTACCCATAAAAAAACAATAAGTCTTGGGGTCCTTCTTTAAGTATGGGAAGACTGCGTCGTGTTATATTTCACCAGCAATCACTTGTTTCAAACGTGAACTCAGTAGGTAATCCGTAAGCGTTACTGCTGGCAGCAGAAATAGGTGCGGCGGCAGTAACTTCCCGGAAGAAACTGACACAAGTTTTGCTGCCTACCAATATACTAAAATAATGACGAATTTAATTTCAATTTTTTTATTCGCTAAATCTATATGGTCTACGGTACATCCGGTAATATGTATAATCTGAGAGCTTTTACGCGTATGTTACCTATGTAATAGGTAGGGGAGGGCCCAAGTCGTGTTGCTTATTATGGGCAGAGGTTACCACTTAACACCATGTGGGCCATCTGCTCGTTCCGTAACTTTATCAAATAAATAATTTCCTTTCTCGTAAACAGACACTAGATCTTCATTATTGTTTTAATAATGCCTAAATTAGGGTATATCTTTGTTATACTTACAATCAAAACTGTGCACGGTTGTTCTAAAAATATCGTCTTCCATTAAATTCCAAACACGAAATTGCACTAGAAAACACAAATTTGTACCGACGACTGTTCGCCTCCGCCAGAGTTAACGCAATGCTCAAGGCGTCAGTCAACGATACAACGCGATGTCTTCAAAAACACACAAGAGTTTAAACCTTAATGCAAATACATAAAGTATATTGTTTTATAGCACTCATGTATGTGGATTATGCATGGTAAAAGTCAACAAAAACGTTTGAGAACTTTGAGAAAATACCCTTTATGTGACATTGTCTTTAGATAGGTTTGAAAATACATTCTTAATGCCTATTTCGAATTTGAACATTTTTTACAGTTTATTTCATCAAGTTTACGGTAAACAGATATGTTATTTTTTTTTCTAATTTTAGAAATTTCAATTAGTATTGATTATATTGTATTGATTTATAATACCAATATGTCGTAAAAATATATTCTGAAAAATACAAACTGACTTACCTACCTTGCTTAGTTGGGCTAAATGGCGCTGTGTTTAATGTCTGCCAATTATTTTAAGTCTGGAAAGGTCTTTCAAAAGGCACATCTTTCTTAAGGGCTGTCAACGCATCAGCATTGTCTCTGGTGTTATACACGTCCATGGGCGACGATGACCACTTTCCATCAGGTGACAGTCAGTTCTTCTACTACTGTCATGTAAAAAAGGCTGATAATAATCCCTTTAAATTTTCATGTAAATCAACCATTAATTTTTGCATGATTCTCAAAAAAATAAACATATAGCTCAATAATTAGTCAGTCAGCCTAATTAATTAGTCAGTTATCTGATATAGTAGTGGTCGTGGGTACAGACCCATATCCATTAGGGGTTTCTTGTCTGTTCCCCATGGAGGGTCGGATAGGGTCTAAACAGGCGTTAAACTTAGCGATAAGTACGCGTGACCTTATTTTTTAAATATTATTGACGTTTCCAAGTCATTTCTCTACGAATTCAATGGAAATAAAGTTTTGAATTTGACTTCGACTTTGAATGGCTGTAGAAATATTGATGGTTGATTTGTAGTCCAAAATAAATTTAGATCCATTAAGTGCTTGGATTATCCTTTATAACCTTAATTTAAAATGATTCTATAAGAGAAGAATGTTTTCTTCCTTATCTAAGTGCCATCTTTATTTTTATTTCAATATGGGTAATAAAGTATGTACATAAATGTTAAAGTATGTTTTCATATTTAACACAAATGAAATATGTAGGTACTTAGTTGAAAAAAAAACATAATTTAACTCTGCTGAAACTATTGGTTGCCTAAATCTATTAGTTGTGCATCAAGTCAGAATGAGGTAAGCTATTCAAAAATGAAATACGAAGAAATTTGCAATTCTATTTACGTGCCTACCTAAACTCTTGAATTTATTATGAGTCCCTCATGACTTTGCAGTGCACCGTTTGCATACAAAACATTACATCCACTTTCATCGTTTAATTTCGTATGCAATAAAATTTCTAGAAAGCAAGTGATAAGTAACTCCGTCGGGAAACTATCTCATTACAATTTCGAGTATTTTATCGGTCATAAATTGGGCATTTTATAATTGATCTCACTCAATGTTGTTCTCTCAATTATCAGGAAAACAAGATAGCGACATCTGTTGGCTTATTGTTGAACTCCGTGGACATAGGGTTAGCGATTGAGGTGCTGTAGGCAAACTATAAGCTTGGTTTACTTCACTAATGCTTCGCTAGATGTCGCAACTTTTGATTACTCATAAAACCTCAATTTCTCAGTCAAAGTACTTTTAATTAATAACCTCTAACCAAATATTTTCATCAATTTGCAGCTCAGTCTATTGCCTGACTCAATTAATTTTACATAGACGGTTTTAAACCACCCTTTTCTACCCTCCCGATAAATTTTGATAGTGCCTTTTGCATATTTAATGCATGCTCCAAAGTTCAATTTAAGAATTCCTTATCAATGTTATTAAATTCTCTTCATCGATATTGTTGATACTTTTTAAGAACAAGAGAGGTATTTCATTATGAGTAACGGAAGGGAAATATAAAGGATTCCATATTCTTTAGGTAAAATTTATTGAAATTCCTTGAAACTTAGACGAGAAAGTATACGTTACTATAAAATACGTAGACGGGATGTGATTTGATTAATCTGTACACAAAATGACTATTTGGAGTAAAATATTATTTAAAATCTGTCAAAAATCCGTGTAAATGAAGTTATGTTTCTTTGGTCTGATTAATAAACTTTTAATTTTACATACATACACTTTATTAAATAAATCTAGAAAACTTAATAGTAAAAATATTTATAAATAAGACTTCTAGTCTCTTTAACTCTTGGACTACAGGAAAGTTATATAACCGTTTGTAAAAAAAATATCACGTTAAGCAGTATTGTTGTTAAATATTTACATTTCATAGTTATTTATAGTGGTTTTTAGATAAAAAAAAATTACATGAACCTATGAAAATTGGTACTAATATAAATTACAACAATAAAGGAAAAAAAACGTGCCACTGTTACTTTGACATTGATATTTCAAATATTTACTTATAAAAAAAACATAGTTATGATAACTGGAACACAATTTGATTAATAAATTTTATTTTAATATAATACTTTCAATAAAAACGATAAAAATAATTGAATATAATATTTTGAGATGGGTACAAATATTTGAGAATTTTCTGAAATATATTATTTATATAAACCAAAATTACATTTCCCACTCATTTATTATACCTCTGATTCTGAAAAGGTATTTAAACAAAACGCTTTTGTGTAAGGTGAGAAACGATAAAACAATGGGTAAGGAGGTAAACTGTTTTTTCAACGGGTAGAATAAAGCTGGCATATGAGACATAATTTTTTGAGAAGAACCATGCTTGTTCGCTTGGAATTCTTGTGATAAGCTGGCAAACTGAAGCAATGGCTGTGATGAATGGTGAATTTGATTTTAAGCTTTAATTATTGCTTCTTATTGTTTTTTAATCTAAGATATCTTCTTTACATCTTTGTATATACAAAGAAAACATTAAAAAAAACTGTGCTCATCACAAAAATAGTTTGCCTCGGCTGGTATCAACGCATTGAAAGCAAGGCTTATACCATTCTGTCAAAACGGAGCTGTCAAATAAATAACTTAAATTATGATAGATTATAAAATGTCAAATTATCAATAGTTACTTAAAAAGTTATTTCATCCGAGGAAGTACTGCCACCGTACCCATTTCTGCCGGCAAGCAATATAAAGCTTACGTGTTACTGTGTTCCCATTTGATAGTCGTGGTTGCCTGTAAAATTACAGGCACATAAGACATTCCACCTTCACGTCTCAAAGTTTCTGGTGCATACGATACGACTTGGGTCTTATCCGAGTTTCAATCCGGAGGCCGCCGGTTCAAATCCCGACGAGCATCTATGAGTTTTTCGATTGAAAGATTTATGTGCGCAATACCACGTTCTCAAAACGGTGAAGGAAAACACCGTGAGGAAACCGACATGTTCTAGAACTAAAAATTCGAAGACATGTGTCGAGTGCACGAAAGGAGCCTCTTTGAGGCGCACTTACAAATCCTTTCATCACACTGGTTCTACAAACCCGGTGACTCGAAGAAGAAGTGGGTCTTATCTAACCTAAATAAGGGTAGTACACAATTTGTTTTCTTTTTATGGGTAGAAGTTACTACTTAACACCAGGCGGGCCATTTGCTCGTTCCATAATTTTATCATATAAAAAATAAACATGCTCTTTTATGTCTTTGTATCAACATGCAATTATTTTCTGAGAGGTTACTAAATCTTATTATTTATCCTATCTTGGTCTAGATGAAATGAGTTTTCTCCCTTTAAGACAAAACACCTAGACTAGACGGACGCAGGTGTAGAAAATGTCTTATTTAGTCTCTAAATCATTGCCACCTTAAAATGTATTTTACGGTCTGGTAAATAAATCTATCAGCGTGCCTCTTTGGCCGGGCTTTGATGTTAGAGTAGTATTGATTTAGTGAACATTTTAGAATTAATGATATATTTATGGTTGAGAAATTGGCTATATTTTGCGATACTGCCCATCAGAAAGCATATGAAATTCCCCTCCCCCCACTCCTACTTAGATACATTAAGACCCAAGTCTCATCTTAAACGCCTGTAACTCAGAGATATGAAGGTGGAATGACTCTATTCGCTGTAATTAAATACACCAGCCACCACACAACCATATGTTTCATACCGGAACACAGTAACGTGAATGCATTATTGATTAGGGACAGAAATGGGTAAGTTGGCAGCATTTCCCTGGACGAACTTGGTACATGTTCAAAAATATGTAACAAACGTATCTTAAGTCATATTTACAGGTGACAGACTATAAGCATCCCTGATCTAAAAAAAACGCTCATTAAATGAAAAGTTTGCTACAGCCGGGGATTGAACCCGGCACCCCAGGCAGGGTAGCTACGCCTCTTTCCTGGTTCACTGTATATAGTCACTACTAATGAAGTCTCGCGACCTCGTGCGATAATACACGTCCGATGAACATTATTCACATTTGCAACGAAAAGATTCAGCCACTCATCTACTCACTATTACTCTACTCAGAATTTCTTTCGGTTTGCTTTTGTCATCCATCCATCGAGTCCCAAGTAAGATTATCAGCCGGTCGAGTGTAGGTCTCAATTTTGAACCTTTTTATTCTATCTACCGTCACAGTGGCATAGGTGGTCATTTCTACATTCAACAAAAAAAAAAAACTAAATAACTGCCAAAGAAAACTAAACGGTGAAAAGAAACATAAACTGTGGTAGTTTATGTAGTAATTACAAATGTTGATACAATTTGCAGACGGAGCATAGTAAGGGCGTGCAGTTACTGTAATCCGCTTGCAGCCGCTATAAGGTGGCTTCATTAACTTGCTCGCAGCTTAGTCTGGCTCGCAGTAAAATACAAAGTAACGCGGTAGTGGCAGTGTTCACAGATCGATCAGTATTAGACGCCATGAAGGTTTTTGAAGAACCAATATTCTATATTAAGCATTCATATAAATGAAATAACTGATGTAAAAAATTGCCCGCACTTAATACGATTGAAATTCTATCCAACCTCCTTTAATTTGGAAAGGACAAACAAGAAACCACAAGAGAAGTATTTCCTCTATTTCTGCGATAAATTTTATTCTAATAAACTTATGCCATCAAAATTATTATCTCATAAGGTAAAGCGATGGCTGATGACAAAAATACATGATTGCTTTTCAAAACATATTATGCCAAACACTTTTTAAAAACAGAAAAGGCAACATCGTTTCACATCCCTCATAATTCCCGTCAAACCGTCTAATAATATTCTCGAAAATCATTTCCCTGAAAATTTTTCATACGCAAATTGATTTCCATCTAAGCGCCGGATTTTCAACCCTAAACACGTTGGTTTAAGTTATAAATTTGACAGATTGACACGTCATTACGGATACATGGATGAGCACGAGTGATTTATGACATTTGCTGGGGCATTATGAGTCTTAAGTTGTGAATGGGAGGGTGTAGTATGTCGTGGTTTATGTTTGAGGAAACGCACTCCCGGTCTGGGTTTGTTCGCTCTCGAATAATCGATAGCTGACGTCTGGTCCCCCCGCGCAGGTGGTACCTTTCTCCCTGCGTCCTGAGTAAAGGGGCGTTTCAACAGCTCAAACTTCGATGCTAAATGATGATAGATTTCAATGTATTCAAGGATATTGAGTTTCATGTGAGGATTTCGCTTGACGTTTTCTTTTCTGCCTTCAAGCAGTAATCCTTAACGCTTTTCTTCATTTTATATTATTTCGCACAATTGCAGGTCCTAAGAATGACTATTGGTGGTGCAGTGGTTCGTGTTATATTTAATCCAAGACGCAATGGGTTCGATTAAGAACATGATTTAAGTTTACATAAGCTGCCAATATTTGTCCTAATTCTGACAGTTCGCATAGGTTGAGAATATATATGCTAAATTATAAGAATAATAATATGCTAAAAAAAGGATATACCATTGTATGCATTTATTTATATATATGTCTTTACAAAAGCTATATATGTATATTTATCAGTCATCTGCTCCCCATAGTATAAGCTATGCTTAGTTTGGGGCTATATGGCACTGTGTGAAATCTCCACTAATATTTATTTATTAATTATAGTTAAACAGTGAATATAATTTTATTTTAAACTCTACACAACTTTATACAAGTGCAACATACATTAAACTAGTGGAGAACTAATAAGTATAGTATCTTACTGATCCGTGACTGACCACCCAGCATGAGAAAAGAGGAAAAAACGTTTTCTGTATTATTCCGTCTCAAGCACAACATAGTCTGTTCTTCTTGGGAATAGTTTTGCGAGCAAAGGGAAACGGTATGCGTTTAAAATGAGGCCAGTTAAATGAGGCAGCACTTCAAATTCGCTGTGTCAAACTCCCCCTTAACCCTCGCAGACGAGCGTCTAACAAGCTCTGCATGAATGAACTTTGTTCCTACGTGTTGCGTTCTGTAATTGGGCTTTGTATCCCGTCTGCATTGTTTTATAACAAAGTTTCACTTCAGACTAGCCACGCCCACTACTTTAATTGGCTAAAATAAATCTGGAAAGTACAATGTCTAAGTGACAAATGTCACAAAATTTTTAAATCACAAATGACACACTTTGATTTGTCTAGTGCACGAAAGGAGCCTCTTTGGGGCGCACTCACACCAATATGACAGTGGCTCAACTTGTAGTACTAGTGTGGATAATTTTCTTTGGGTTGTTAAAAATTATGGTACACTATTCTTATACAAATTCTTAGTTTCGGCTTTATGGTAAAATAACGCCGGAACCCAAGTTTCAGAGCTTAGACTTTATTATTAGGTTACTTATTTTCTTTGAAGCAAGCTGTCACCGTCCTTCAAACAATTTGTTGCGAAGTAAATAAACTTCGACCAACAAAATCAAGTATCTTATTTCGAAGTGTTCCAAAGAGGCCTGGTGCCACATTCTAATTTTGTAAAATTAAACAAGTTGCTATCTTCCATGGTTGCTTATTTTGAAACGTTTCGCATTGCTAACTACCTAAATAACTTCTGAGTATTCAAGTATTCATATCATTTGTTCTGGGCACAGGGTATACAACACCAGATGGCCATCTGCGCGATCCATAAATTGTTACATGAAAAGTAGTAATGCCCGGGATACCGATATAGGAATACTAATCTTGGTATTTTTCCAAACTGGGATAGCGAGCTAATTCTTTTTGCTTCGCTTTGGCTTCTTTTATGGTACAGAAATAGAAAATTATTAACAATGCAATTCTGTATGCACAAAGCCAGAGTAACTAGTTTGCTGTCTCACTAGTAATGTGCTTGCTATAGACTAGAAATCATGGCGTGTGTTCTAATTCTAATATAAATAATGTCCAAAAAGCAACGACGTCAAAGCTTTATTTTTCACAGTTCAACGCCTTGTACTGAAAAGATTAATATCTGCGACTACCTACTACTACTACTACTGTCCTAAAGCAAAACGAACATCATCGAAATATAACTTTTTTGCAATACAAGGTTTCAATTTCCGGCCTATTGATATTTTAGTATTTAATTATCTTTCTGTCCATTTAGTTCAAAATGGTGGAGTTTTGTCTAATTAAGTCAAAGTAATAATAAAAAATACAAAAAGTTCATAAATTAAATGAAAAAAAAAAGTTCTATATAATAAATTATGTAAATTTAATTATAGTCACTTATCACTTTTATACAGGCCAAAAATTGAGCGATACTCAACCAAACATTTATTTATTATTTATAACAAAAAAAATATTCATGAGCTAAAAATAATGAGTTTTAAATAGCTTTTCAGGGTCATAATCAAAATGGTGATTGTATTGACCAACAAATTTATTGGCATTTTGTAAAGGTGTCCAACTTCCCCTTAAATAAAAATGTAAAAACGAGCTTAGATTTTTTTCATTTCTCTTCACATCTCTATGGAAGGGAAATAGAACGCAAAGATAAAAGTTTCCTATGTAAGTACGCTTCGAGAAAGTTTTATTTTAGTGAGTTTATTAAAGCAGAATTTATGAGGAATCTTTAAGTTACGCAATTTTGAAAAAAAAAACAGTTTAGGCTTCTCTTATCTTAAATGACGTACGTATGAACATTTAATTATTAAAAATGGAAGGAAACAGCGACACATAATACATAATACCGTGTTAAGTGCACCTAATATGTTTCAATCCATTGTTTTAAATTCATATATATATATATAAATCATATTTAATACAGTAATAACAGGAAACAAGACATTATTACATGGTTAAAATACTTATCGGATTTAAGAAATAAGTTACTTATTATGCTAAGAGCTTACATCTACAGGGAGTTAACGTTGGCTTCCTCACTAGGCTAAGAAACAAGCTAGAACAATTGTAATGCAATAATTGTAAAGGAATTAAATAATTCCAAATCACATTACTTTTTAATTGTCATCAAACACTTCTTTCATGTTCAGGTTTTAGATATTGTCAATAATCTTGACCCTGCTACAAAATCCAAGGATAATTTTATGTCGTGGTCGGAATTTTTCATAGAAATCCCATCAGTGTGCCCCCACTTCCCTCTTCCCCCTATAATAAAACCGGTATTTCAAACACGTCAGGTAATAAAGTTGAGTCGCGCTCTCCACCTCACGGCTAGACTTAATAATGTTGAAGAAGTACCTAACATTTTAAGAGATCTTTTTACTACCTATCTGGGAAATAAAGATGGATGGGAAAGGTCAAGTGACTAGATCTTTTGAGATAATTTTGTGGGCTTTTATATTTTACAATACTGAGAGGATTATTGCGAGCCTATTTTCCATAGAGGAAAAACCACAGATAATTGAACTTTTCTAAAGTTTGTTCTGCAAAGCTTTAAACTTGGTGACTGTAAATTAATTGAACAATTCATATTTTAATGTACTTCACCTCACTTATTCACTTCCGAAACCATCGAAATAAATTTACCATTCAACATTTATACTGCCGAAACATATGCCTTTAAGTAACGAAATATTTTTTCCTGTCTCAGTGTATCCAACTCTACAAACTCCCGCATAGCTCCGAAATATAACAAGTAGGCAAATACCTGTTATATTTCTACGGCGAGCAAAATGTAATTAATCAAAAAGTTTGCAGAATCCACCTTCTGTCAGACGGTAGGCCGCGAGGCCGCGACGGGATCGCTTGGTGGCGCGACTCTGTCACGTTTCTAATTTGTATTAGGTGCGGATGGAGCTTTATATTAGCAAAAATGAAATAATTTGAAATTGCGTGGATTTGACGAGGAAGCAGAAAAAGTAAGAATATGTTAACATTTTTGTATATAAAATTTGTTGTCTGAATGTCGAATTATATTAATTCATGTAATCGAACCAATGAACATTTTTGAAGTACTTTGTAGTGAAAAATTTAAGGTAATAAAATGTTCGTTATTGGTTCGTACAGATGAGTATCACAAACAATACAATTTTACTCGGTAATAAAGACACCGAAATCCCTTTAAAGAGCCGTAACGGAAAACAACAATAACAAAGAAAGGGTCAGTTGTTTGCCCACGCCCCACGGAACACAAAATTAATATCATTTCCGTCTGCAACATCTGACGCGTTGGAAAAACGGGGGAATTAATGATATCCACAGTTTTCATGCTTCGTCTCTCAGGGTGAAAACCAAATAAATGCATTGAGAATTTATATGCGTCAATCCACATAAATATTATAAATATCCATGCCCATGCAAATTTCTTCCGCCAAGCAGTAATACGTTCGCGTTACTATGTTCTGGTTTGAAAGGTGTGGTTGCCGGTGAAATTACAGGCACATGAGACGTTCCACCTATACGTCTCAGAGTTACGGGCGCATACGATGCGACTTGACTCGATCGGTTGTTATGGGCAGAGGTTACCACTTAACACCAGGTGGGCCATCGCCTTGTTCTGTAACAGTATTACATAAGAAAAAACGAAAGTGACTCATTCTGTATCTTGCATTTTATGACTAAGCAGCTAAGTCAATCTTGATGAACCTTAACGAGGAAATACTGTGTGTTATGGGGAAGGACATAAAATACATACTTTTTCGGGCAATGTGGCAAAATCGCGGCTTCCAACCAGCTTCTTGAAGGACATGGTAGCTTTTTGCAACGTCTTACAAAATGACTAACAAATTGACTTATCGGACAATATCCAAAATAGTCTGAAAATCCTATACTGACGTTCCAACTCCTAATGTGAGGGTAAAGGACCAAATTACCACTAAATGTGCCCACAGAGGGAATCGATAAGCTTTGCAATGTAACGGGCGGGGAATTCTGACCCTGTCTTGTGTCTGACCACATAACTATCGATTGGTCACATTAATGTCCGAAGTCATGTCACTTTATTCCTGATTTTTTTTCTTATTAGCTTTTATTTCACTAGGTCCATTCTGTTACGCTTCTGTAAGCTGTTTTTTATGGTTCAGTTTTTTTATGTGATTCGGGTGGCGGAACCAGCTGACGGCCCACCTGATGTTACGTGGTAACCGCTACCCATAGACAACAATAATACGACTCAAGTCCTCTCCACCAAAGTATGAGACGGTCTTAGTCGCATTGCGTTGCGTCCATCACCCCGAAACGGGGATGTTACGTCTCATGCGCCTGCAATTCAACCGGCACCCACTCCCTTCCACCGGAACACAGCAATACGAGTGCATCACTGCTTGGTGGCAGATAACCAGGTGTGGTGGCAGTACTTCTGCGGGCGAACTTGGCACAAGTTCTACTGCTACAAGACAGATTTTGATAAATTATTTTGCAAGCACATCGCGGCATCTGATTGAACTACAATTTGCCACAGCTTTGTAGCTTTGGTGACAATTTTGTAATGTGATACCAAGGAGTTGATCTGATGGTCGAGTCAGAAGGTGGCCATGGAGCTGTTCTGATAGTCGAGCCAGAAGTTGACTAACCCTTTCATGTTTGCGATCACTGGATTTGATTTGATAAGTACTTAATAAGTACTTAGGAGGTGTCTAGTTCATAGTTCATAATAATAGTAATAATAAATCAAATTTATGAGAGAACATAAATTTGATTTACTATTATTATTATAGTTATCTGTTATTCTGTTATCACAGTTGCGTGATAGATAAAACTTGTTTTCAAAATTAGATTTTTAGTAAAAAAAATTTTATTGTTTTTTTTTCTATTCTCACTTTCTTCGCGGCAAATATTTTTAATATTACAATAGTTGTTTTCATCTTTATATACCTATTTTCCAAATATGAAATTTTTTATCAAATAATACCCAAAATACTGAAACAATACAATACATATTAAATTAAAACATATTATGTTAGTACATCTTAATTTTCAATAATATTGATATATGCCTACCATGCCATATCCAATATTCCGCGTAACTCTCAAATGTACCTTCAAAGGACAAAGTTATTTCATTTTCAATGCAATTAAAACCTAATTTTGGGATGTTAAGCTGGATTTGATGGGGTTTAATTAAATTTCACCTCCGCTAATGTTTTGATATAGAATGTACCAATGCTTGCGACATTATACTGCAAAATAAAAATTTATGATATTAAAAATGGACTTTAATGCAGAGTCAGACCATGAATGAAATTCATGTTATGAAAATGCATTTAAATAAAATTTTAAATATTAATTTAATTATCACACCTGTGCTGTGCAATTAAATGGCAATAAAACTGAAAATCTTGACAGAAACGCTACACCCTATTTATTTAGATAATTTAACGTCGACGAGAGTTGGTTAGCTTGAACACTATTTAAGAATATATCAATCTTCTTCTTCTTCTTCTTCTTCAATAAAAATTATCAATATATCAATAAAACCTGTATATGCTAAAATAAATATCAGTATCTAAATATATCCTATATTTATTCATAAAGTTTGTTTTATGCATGTTTGTCAATATTTTTTAAAAATAGAATTGTTATAATAAAAAGGTAAGGTTTTATGACACAAAAATGTTATGTTTTTAGATATTTTTACTATAAATCTTAATGATGCTCTTACCTACAGTACAAAACAAATAAAATGATAAAGCAGCCAAGTAAGGAAGGCACTTTTTCCCGAGAGATTTCATTTAATCTTTGTAAGGAGTCGTGTTAAATTGCTGGCATCAATCTACCAGATTACTGAACTCCCTTTGCCTTGTATTGCTACACTCTATGTAAGCCAGTTTAAGAAAAAACCAGGACATATTTTTATGGAAGTACCATCCTAACTAATATTATAAATGCGAATTTGAGTTACTTTGTTTGTTTGTTACGCTTTCACGCCTAAACTTGAATCGATTTTGATGAATTTTGATATCAAGATACCCTGGAGACGATTATAGGATATCTTTACTCGCTGAAAACTTATAGGGTGTGGGGTGAGGGGAGGGGTAATACAAATTTGTATGAAACGTAGAATAGGTTGACAAAATCAACATTAACGCGAGTGAAGCCGCGGATAAAAGCTATAATATAAGTTATAATTTAGCAAATAAATGCTTTATCTCAAATAAAATATTAATAAACTTTATAACAGCAAAATGTCTAAGCACAAAATTAAATGGTTATCATGCAAAACTCGAGGCACGTTCACTATTCAAACTAACAATTTACCAACTTCGCACCGTAATAAGCTAAACAACAAACTTGAAACTCCTCAAAAGCCTTCAAAATTCCGACATGAAACGTGAGTCCATTTTCAGTGGCCATCCCAAGTGGCCACCCTCGAAATAAAGGGTGGGACTCAACTCACCCCTAACACGTAAAGTTTTCCCCCGTGCGTTGTAAAACTACCCTTTCTTATTCAAGCCTGGGGATACGGCCTAGAGCTAAGGGGAAGTCTGTCATAGATTATTTTGAAGATAAGACAGTTTTACAGTTATATGTCAGTCATAACTGTTTGAATTATAATTTTTTATTCAATAATTGCATTTGAAGCATAAAGACTTATGCCAAAATATTGTTTGATAAATATTACACGTTTTTAAAATCCAAAAAAAAAAAAACTGTCTATAATTAGCCCAATTGATTTCAGTGTATTTTTGTATAATTACGTATATATGTATTTTGTAAATATTATAGTATATAGTATATTATAGTAGTAGTCATTTACGTAGTTTTGATAGCTCATATATTTTCGAAATTTATTTTATAAAAAAAGCTTTATTATTGAAAATTTTATTAACTAATATTATAACTATTCCTACTCAGAATGCCACTGTTTTAAGCATTTTATCTTTCAGAGTTGCATATTATCCGTTGCGCCAACTGAGTTCCTGTGCTACAATACAAATAATCTTTGCCACCGTCAGTCCCATCCGGCGTATTTGCAATGAATTCGCTCCACTGCCGTATTCTTATTTCCAGTTATACCCATTTATAAGTGGCAATAATCAGTATTTTCTACCTGACAATACATTTGTAGCATCTGCCTGCACGTCACGGAGAAAACTGGTAATGATACTCTTGTTTTTTATGGTGTGTTATTATTTTTTATTGCGTACGACTATTATATTTTCTGTCGTAACTCTATTGGTATATCGCGCGTATTATTCTTATGAAGTAGTATTATTATTTTCAGAGCAGTAGAACTCTCGTCAAGTTCGTCCGGGGAAGTACTGCCACCATGTCCATTTCTGCCGCCAAGCAGTAACACGTTCGCGTTACTGTGTTCCGGTTTGAAACGTGTGGTTGCCGTTGAAATTACAGGAACATGAGACATTCCACCTACACGTCTCATAGTTACGGGCGCACCGATGCGACTTGGGTCTTTTCGTACCTAGTAGGGGAGGACCCAAGCCGCATCGGTTGTTATGGGCAGAGGTTACCACTTACCACCAGGTGGGCCGTCGCGTCGGCTCGTTCCGATACTATATCACAGTCAGTAATCAGTTAAGCGAAATTCGTTGCTACGCAGCTAAGTTTACTTAGGTACTACATCCTACAAAAGCGAAGGGTTGGATCTCAAAACGGAGTAATCATTTCACCGAGGAGCGTGATGTTATGTCATCGTTAATGCTTTTTTTCAGTAGCTATCATGTGGCATGATTTATGATGGTCATGTTGACATAGCATACGACTGCCATTTCCACGTATTTTCACGAGAGACGATTCAGCAACTACCGGCTTGGTATAAGGCACGTGTGGCTGTCAATAAGTTTAATTTATTTATACAGTGGCTAAATTGTTGCAACAAAATATAATCGAAACATATAAGCAATATCGAGGAAATAACCAAAAGGTAGTTTGGCAAGTGCTGTCTTGATTTCAATTGTCAATGTCAGTTGTCTTTGTTACTGTCTTTGATGACCGTATATTGAGTGGAATAATGCTTTAGATTATAAGTAATTTTTTCCTAACATCTAGACATGAAACAACTAAAGGTAATTGCAAAAAAGCTTACATTTTTTCTCAACAGTTTGGTAGAATTTACTTTCAGATAATCAAAGCTTGAGTGGGCGGTAGAAGTAATTGTTTAATTTGTTCACTATTATTGAATGTTTTCATAATCCGTAAAAATGTTAAAAACCCGAATAACATTTCATATTTTGTACTGAGAAAGCCGATACGAGCTATCGAACTTTCCCCACAAAACTCAAAACGATATTGGATATCACTTTTATTCTTGTTTATTCTCGATTGAATAGTAATATGAAACTTTTGGGATTCACGGTTTACATTTCCAACGGTATAAATCTAATTTGTTTACGCAAAAATCCAATAATAGCGGGTGCTTATATTATTTCTGACAACACCGCTCCTTTGTTCCTCTATCATACTGACGTGAATGTATATTTCTTTGATTTCACCCACTGTATACGTAAATTAAAATCTAAGATAGATAAAATAAAATCGCAAAATAGATCCTCTATAAAGAATATACGAGTAAATTACTAAATTACTTTAGGTCGTAAATACTTGATGTGGCTGAAATTCTCCTCGGGTAGATAATAAGAATATTTTCAACCCGCAACCACGAAACGTCAACGAAGCCACGGGCGTAAGTATGCACAAGAATTAAAATCGCCAATTTATCGTTTGAACTTAAAACGCAGAATTTAAGAGCGACTCCCAAAACATCAGTAGACAGGCGGATTGCCGCGTAAGAAGACCTCACCACGTGGAAATTGACATTCCCCTCATCCCAAGAATAGTTGGAGACATTACGTATTCGAGTAGTGTCACTCACACTATGAACACACGTGACAGTTTTACAAACAGGTATAGGGTGTTTATTTTTCTACTATTCTTATCGGTCTCACTGAAGGAACTTAACGGCTACACCCTGTATTGAAACAGTTGGTATGCTTCACTCACATCAAGCAGGATACTGCAGCATTTATAAAATGAGTGCTCCTAACTGATATTTTCCGCGTGGTACCACTTCATTGCCGTCCGTTGAACCATGGGTGGTGCAAAAGTAGCAACCCAAAGTAGCAGTAGAACTTGTGCTAAGTTTGCCCGCAGAAGTACTGCCACCACACCTGGTAATCTACCGCCAAGCAGTGATGCACTCGTGTTGCTGTGTTCCGGTGGAAGGGGTGCCAGTGAAATTGCAGGTGCTTGAGACGTAACATCCCCGTCTCGGGGTGATGGACGCAACGCAATGCGACTTGAGTCATCTCGTACTTTGGTGAAGAGGACTTGAGTCGTATTGCTGTTGTCCATGGGCGGCGGTTACCACTTAACATCAGGTGAGCCGTCAGCTCGTTCTATCAATTCAGTTACATAAAAAAAATGCGATCTATTTACGAGTTGCTTTTTTATACCACTAACATACACTCTTCAACTTCTGGAAAGAGAAAAACTAACAAAATTCTTCAAAACCATTATGTATCTATACAGCATTTTCTTTTGTCCTAGACATAAATGATCCCACTCTTAGTCCTATTTTAGGGCATCAATTTCTGGCACAGTCCTTTGAGATACGAGTACCATCACATTAAACTTATCTCAGAGACCAGCTTAATGTAACTATTGCATGAGAGAGTCTATGAAAGCACATAATTCAATTCGAGTCTGGAGTCCGCCGACACAATATCAAAATCCTATTAGAGAGTTCGGACTGAGCTTATAGTGTTATGTTAAGGAAGGAGATAGAAACGTTATTAGTAACCGTAAATAATTTTTAATACGTTGCTTTTGCACTACCTTAAAGAATAATAACGTTGTTATATGTCAGTCAGGTGAGTTGAAGGGGGTGGCACAGCGAAGCAGACCTCAGTTTTTGTTCCAAAGGTTGCCAGTTTAGGACCATTGTTGTAAGTGTAGAAGCATTGTAACTAAAAAACAAATGTGTGTACCTGCCACACAAGCTCAAATCAGTGAAGGAAAACATCATGTTCTAAAACCACAAGTTTGAAAATCTGTCACGTTCACGAAAGTAGCCTCTTGGATGCGCACTTTATCTCATTCGCCAATCCAACAGACACGATAGGCGAACTGAAACAAGTAGATAGATAGATAAACACTTTATTGCACATTACACCAATAAAACAAAAAATACAAAATATTTAGTTACAAAAAACAAAAGAAATGTACAATCAGCGGTCTTATCGCTTATAGCGACTTCTACCTGACAACCTAAGATCGAAAGAAATACCGTGTAAATATGTTGCTTGTGTTATAATCTAATAATAGAATAAATCTCATAGAACAAAAAAAAACACAAGTAGTAGTATTTGTACATAGTACTAGTCGAAGCATTGATCTACATAGTTACTTTTGCATAAAAGTATTATAGTCAAACGGAAAACTTACATTATACCAAATCAATAGAAAACCCAATAGTTTTGAAATGGAAGTCATCAAGACTTAGGTGGGCATTATGCGAGTGTGCAGTGATCTTTTATTTACGAGGTCACTTTACACTTCGCTTGTGACCCCATATCGCGAGGCTCAGCTGAACTAAAACCTTTACCAGAAGTTTACTCAGTAGCTTTTAATATCAGTTCAATATCGTCTCTTCTAATAAGCACACCGCTCATCCAATCTGACATTTACAGGACAAAAACTGTCTCCAATTCCCACCCGGGCTGAAATCCTTGTGAGCCGTCCCCAATATTGGACCGCAACCTTTACGCCTATGTTAAACTTGGTTTTTATTCGTATATATAAAGCTATTATAAAGTTGTAATTTCATGTTTGTTTTAAAATTTTAAATTTGTGCTTAAAAGCTTAGAATTTAAATTCAAAACTGATTTCGCTACGACGCGACGTCGGGATCTGGGTTACACTAATAATGTACATAAATTCGCAAGCATAAGTTCCAGCAGCTTTTCCAAAAAACAGCTTCACCGACCCAAGGGCACTTCCAATCACCCCGCCGCCACCTACAACTGCGGGCAAAGTCTGTAATCTATTCGCCCGCGTCAGAATGTAGGCTTAGGCGGTACGAATAAGCCTCTAGAAGGGGAAAGCTTAATTGAAACTTAGTCGTGCAGGGTGACCATGCTCAGGGTAATAAATAATCATTTGCACATCTCTTTTGATTATGGCGACCCAGCCTAGGCTGGATATAATGAAAATAAAAAAAACTCCAACAGTAACGAAGCTCATAAAATATGCATATAAGGGTCTTGTCGTGCCTAAGTAGGGGAGGGCCCAAGTCGTTTTCCTTGGTATGCGCAGAGGTTACCATGGGCAATGACATCGTTCCGTCACTTTATAACATAAAAACAGTACTTCGTTATTGCGAGTCTTGCCAAACCCATCGCTGCATGGTGCCCCTACACGAGTAGAGCGGTTGTGTCGACAAGTTATTTTGAGGATTAACGTGCTTGTTACATAAATGCTGTTTTTGGGGCCCTCGGCTTTGCTGATCGATAGAACAAGCTTTTTGTTGTTACTTAGTCCTGTTTGATTGGAGTTTGCGAATAGTCATCTGATTTAGAATATAATATGGTAGACAATATTCCTTTAGAGATGCTTCCACCAGTAGGTTTGCTTGCGTAGACCACGTTATATTAATTAACAATGTATGTGAATAATATCGTCGGCAATTGAATTTAGATATTGTTTAATGTTCAAATGATTTTATCTTTACGTTTAGGTACAGTAACAGGTAACAAACCAAGAGAACAATAATTTTCCAAGTTAAAATATACATATCATAAATTAGCTAACCCAATTACTATCATTATATATGCTACACAATAATCATCATCGTAATGAGATTACATTTATACGACGTTATGCTCCTAAACTAAAAACATTACATGAAAATCCGTTAAATAACTTTTGCATGATTCTCGAATGACAATGAAAGGTGAATGAAAAAAAATATTGAACCTTAATATTAATAATATTGTAACTGCCTACACATTTCACGTGGTCCAACTGACATTCATTACTATCAGTATTTTCTTTAATTTAAGTTAATTTCAATAAATTCCTTTTTACGTCGAAAACAATTCGTCTTGTAAACAAACTGAACAATTTACATCCCAAACAAATGGCTCAAGACTTTGAGTTATTTAAACGGTTTTACGGACCGACCGAGACTGCACTTTCATGTTGGCGGGTGAAGTGGGATTAATTTTCATTTGACGTCAACTGACGACAAGTTTTTGGTTATGTACTCTGCACTTTGAAATATCAAAATATATCATTCATCATCATTATCAATCAAGCATATGAATGTACTTTATTTAATGTTTCTTAAATATATATTTACTTACTTTGGCTTGGCTATAAATTGCCGACTCAAGTTTATATTTTATATAAGAGACAATCAACGCAGGGTTTATTCAAATGGCTTTCATAAAATATTCATACTGCTTATATTCTACGTGTCATCAAACTATGGTATCCACAAATGGCTGAGTCACAATGAGCTCTGTTATTATTAACGCATTATATTTATTGATTATGATTTACAAATATTGTCCTAAACATAGAACCAATGGAATAAAACAAACGGCAATAGCACTCATTTCTTTAGCGCATTAATTTGTAAGTATTTAACATCATATATATACTGATAAATACATAGCTAGATAGAATTTGCATAATAGAATGGAACCAATAATTGAGCTGTTAATTGCGTTAAACAAATAGTGTCGTACTTATTCCAATAGCGAATTACATGTATCTGATAAATTTCACGGAACCTACGTAGATATTTTGCGTAATATAAAGTGACCAGTTGCTTTATTAATGAAATAATAAATAATGATAACTTAAAGCAAATTTAGTTTTTTTTTCATAGTTCAAAAAGAATTATCTACGAAGATATTGCTATCATTTTGCAGTTAATAAATCCTGTTTCTAGATTGACAGAGAAAACGATAGATTGATTTATGAGATTTTTGTAGGTATAAGGGTGCTATGCATGCGAGGATGAATATTAACGTAAGAATTAAGGTCCCAAACCAAATTAGACACAAATCACTGTGATGTAATTATTTTTATGATTCAAAAAGGTAAAAGGTTTCTGGAGTGAATAGCCAAGACTGCGGCGTACCCGCCCGTTTGTAATTAATCCAACAGTTTCGATATTAAAAGAAACAAAGAAGTTTTCAAATTAAACGGGCTATTGATGTTGCTAAAGTTTTAATTAAGAATCAGCTCCAATTAATTTAATTATGAGAAAGAAAGAGTTTACGATGGTATAGTAGGTACCTTCTAAAACTTCTGGCTCCTTTTACAACTTTGTAGGGTTTGAGTGGTTAGCAGCGGAACTTGCTGTGTAGTGGTTTGATCGCGAATAAATTACAGACTTATAAGACATTCTAAATATTCTAGATTCGTTGTTGTTTCGAAACTTATTGAAATAATAAAAAAAAACAAAAAAGGCACTCATGTGTGCCTTTACTTGCTATTTTTATTCAAGTACGTTTGCAGAAGCACTTGTAGAATTATTTAACATTCAAATTTTGAACCCTTTTACACACTTGAGGAATTCCTGTCGACCAAACTTACATCCCTCAGTGCCCTAGTAATGTAAGGGGAACAAATGTTCGCAATCACAGATGTAAATGACGCGATAATACAATAAGTAATCTATTCTCACTGCAAACGAGAGCGCGATACGCACTGGAAAACAAAGATGCGGTGTTATTTTATTTACTCGACAGTTTTCTGCCTGTGGCTTTGTCCATGTAGTGCCGGGATGAAATTAACACTTTGTTAATTTAGGTCATCACCTACTTATGTTCATATGGTGAATTGTAGTATGGAGCAGGTTGCGATGTATTTTGAATTATGTATTCATTAACACCGACGAACCACCAACTTAAAGCTTTCTAAGCAAGCATGCTACATCGTAGACCGCATCGTCACTTAACATCAGGTGAGATTGCGGTCAAATGTGAGCCTATAGTAATTAAAAAAAAAAAAATCTCAGGCAAGAACAACGTTTAATTGTACGGTAGGGTGCTAATTTTCATGTCCCAGTTATAATTGCTTCTTTTTATCACTGCATAAAATACACTTGAGTGCATCATATATGAAATTGCAAGCGCATGAGACGTAACATCCCCGTCTTGGGGTGATGGACGCCACGCAATGCCACTTCAGAGTCATCTCGTACCTACTTAGGTGGAGAGGACTTGAGTCGTATTGCTGTTGTACATGGGCGGCGGTTACCACTTAACATCAGGTGGGCCGTCAGCTCGTTCTATCACCTACACGACATAAAAAAAAACTGAAAATAAACATAACAAAGTAGTCAAACGTTTATTAACGTTGTTTTGTAACGAAAAGTAGAATATAGAAGCGTTTTATTACCCAGTGCGTTGAAAATGAGACTAATCTAATTGGACGGAACAAATAATTTGCATATAGATTGCACTGGATCTTCCCTCCTTGTTTAAATAACCATACGAGGTTGTTGGCCACTTAAGTAATTCAAAATCAATTTTCTGATAAAAATTTAAGATATAGATACAAACAGGGAAAAAACGCCGCTTTCAATGTTTTTCTGTGTTATGACTGCTTCAAAAGTTATGGGATAAAATAATGTCATATACTTGAGGCTGATTTCCGTTTACTCATTAATTGTATGAGAATCGTTAGGTCACAAAGTTGTCCATATGGTTCACGCCACTCCATATTCATAAAATCCGTAATAAAATGCCCTAATGCAATGATATGCCACAATAAATAAATAAAAAAATGCCTAACTCCATTGTCCCCAGTCGCAAATCAAACAATTAACTGATACCAGCACATCAATTAGATAAGGGCCTAAGTAAACACTGAATCAACAAAATTGGCAACTTTATGTAGCATAAGGATCGTTTGCATGACTTACTACAAGTATTAGTGAAAACTGACAAAAAGCTATCGTAAATACCTATTGCAATGTTGTATTGAAGGGAGAGAAAGAGAGGGAGAAAGCAAGAACAGTGCACATTTTCTTATTCGACTTAAAGGGAGGCTCATTAACAGAACTTATCAAAATTACATGAGTCAAGGACGCAGAATATCAAGTATTAAGTCTGAAGTCATTAGTTTCGGTACCTGAATGTAGCATTAGAAAACCGTTGAACCGTCGACCGTGACCATTCCAAGTCTTACGACATAAATATTGATTTTTATTTATCTATATGTGCTTACTTGATTATAGATTTACTTGTTGAAGCCTGTTTCTAATGGGAACATTATATTCTGCTGTGATACAGTAAACGTGAACATGCTGATGCAAAATGGTCAATGCTTTGCTTGCTCGTGTTCAGTCAAACACCGGCTTAACATTAATCTGTGGCGCTTTACAAACAAAACCATTAGTTTGTATAAGTCCTATTTGGATTTGTCTTTGTGGTTGCTTAATTGCTAGCTGTGTTTGTATGGGCCTGTGTGAATTAAATATTATAGAATTTATTGTCTTTACAATTGGCTTGTAGGTTTAATTCCATTAATGAAAGAATTATCGTCTTTAATATTACCTACGTAATTTCAATAACATAAAATCCGGCAAATTCAGGAAAGCTTTTTTACCCACCTATAGTTAACATCGTATATTTTTAGAAGTGTCTGTAGGTAAATCATTCCTTAATACCAATATTCAGGAGCAACGTTGAGCAATCTTGAAACTTCGATCATAGTTACGTTGTCGGTCCATTGAGTCTGAAACATTCAATGAACTTAAATAAATAGGCACGTTTATATCTCTAGTGTATATTTTATTTATTCCTAAAATCAAGTGCCCAGCAGCGAAAATCCTTTCAATTTGAAGCATTGAAGTCCTTGATCGACCTACAAAAGGAGACGATGTTTTTCGATTGAAAAAATTAATGAGTAATACCACAATACAATACAATAACTCATTATTGCAAAACCACAATACTAATTAATACTTATAAAAATAACAATTTTATGTGTACACTAAATGAATAACAATGGGCGGCCTTATTGCAATGAGCAATCTCTTCCAGGCAACCTTTGTATGGACCAGAATTATGGTTATTTATTATTATTATTATTTATTTATTATGGTTATTGAATTATTACCACGTTACCTCAAAGGAAAACATGTAGCGGAAACTGGTATATTCTGAAATTCAAAATCGAATAGCACATGTATGTTACACGTGTAAATGAGCAACCCACTTAGTTATGGGAAGTCTTAAGTTGCATGATATTGCGTCTCAAACTTGAGATAGCGGGTGGAATGCCTCAAGTGTCTATAACTACATCTAAAAGCAGACCAGTCCAAATGGAACTACAGTTACGCGTTTGCCTTAATGCTTGGCGGCTGAAATAGGTATGTGCATCCCGGATGAACTTGCCATAGACCCCACTGCCTCTTGACCAATTAGCGATTGAGATGTCGATTTCAAAGGCTAACTTCGGAAGTTCGGACTCTCCCGGAAAGTTTCTTGGACAGACTTTTTCCGATTAGTTCCTGGGGGTCTTTGACTTCCTGCCATGTAATGAATAGGCCTAATCAGCTAACTTTTTTAATTTTCCTCGGGACCTTTATTGGTTTTCATGAAAACTTTCTGAACTGACAATGTCGGCTGAAGAATTTTTCAGAATTTGCCATTGGAATATTTAGTAGTTGATGAACTTGTGGATGATACGGCATTAAAAAATCCCTCAGTGTAAAAATACTCTTAAGTTTATAATGTGATAAATAAATTATATTTACTTTGACTCTTAAAATATCTATTTGTGTGAATTCCCATTTAATCCAGTATTTTTAAATGTGATGTGTTGCTGTTAATATGAAACATACTATTATTATTCTGCTTATTTTATAATTATTATCTTATTTTCGAATAAATTATTCACGCAAAATTCGGAAATATAAGCGTATAAGTTACATTTAACCTTTTAATTTGTGTGAATAAGTTACGGAACTACGGTTTTTTTTGTGTCGGAGATAAACTTTTTGTAGCCTACTCCTAAGAATCGATTTTCATATATAGTACGCTGTACGCAAACTAATAGAGGATTAAAATCGAGTGTTAACGAAAAAAAGCGTCATTGGGTTGCCCGTCCACGCAACACATTCGCGCAACTTACTTATATTGAACGCTTGTTTCTAAGAAGCTTCAATCGCGCTTCAGAGTTGACACGCTATATAATAAGTATACTAGATAATGCTTAGAAAAATATGTAACTGGTCGTTATTTAAATATACAAAACAAATACAAATTTAATTTTCCAACTAAGTGTAGGTACAATTAGCTGTCACAGATAATTTGGTGCTTATAACTTAGTTGCCTTTTTCAGACATTGCAAATTTATATGGGCGCTCCATGAAATAACCCTAATTATACAGGGTGTGGCGTAATGAGTGGATAATAGGGTACCTGCGGGTAGGGGCCATTGTGGCGGTTCAGAAAAATATTTGTTATGCTCAGTAAAAGTGCCTCGGTTTTCGAGATATTCGACATTTTCGAAATTTAAGAAATATTTCACCCTTCGTCACTATTTTTGGCGCCCAGACTGCAAATGAAATTTTTTTTTCTATCTGTTTTTTGGATAGTATTCTTGGATAGATGTGCTATCGAATGGAAACTATTATTTTTATAACACAAGCACAGTTATGTTTTTAAAATAAGATTTCACTAAAATTTTACTTGCTTTCGTTTGTTTTCCTGACCTTTACCCTTCTGTGGTGTAAAAAAAATGTATGGTCACTTGAATGCCAACGTTTAAAAAAATTAGCCTTTTTCATCGAGATTCCGAAATGGTATATTACATGGTATTTCCACAAGTTGATTCAAAATTAATTCCTATTAAAATGGGTAGAGCTAATTATTATAAAATTACAAATAGTACTAAAATTTACTTCATTACTTAAAATCACCTAAAAACATTAGTTTAAAATTCGGTAATGAAATAAAACGAAACAATAAATTTTAAATGCATTTCATTTATTAAATTTACTATCACAAAAGGTGTTCGAAAAGTCCACCACGTGCTCTGATGCATGCTCTGCACCTTTTGATAAAAGATCTTTTAATCCTGTTCGCAAATCTTTGCTCTGTGATTTTCTGAGCAGCTAATCGCACACGCTCCCGTAGCTGGTCCACTGTATTAATTGGGTCTTTATAAACCTTTTCTTTAAGACATCCCCAGTAAAAAAAGTCCAATGGGTTGAGGTCTGGTGAACGAGGTGGCCACAAAATTGTCCCCAAACGACCGATCCATCGTCGACGATATGTTTCATCGAGGTATTGTCGAACATTTCGGGCGTAATGAGCGGGGCAACCATCGTGCTGCAGCCACATTCTTCTTCTATCTTCTAATGAAACATCTTCTAATAAAAGTGGAAGTTCGTGCCGTAAAAAATGTAAATACGTTTCTGCAGTCAATGTTCCAGACAATTCGAATGGTCCGATGATTTTGCCATTTAGAATTCCAGTCCATAAATTAATTTTGAACTGGTACTGGGACCTGTCTTCTCTGGCCAAATGAGGGTTTGTACGCTGCCAACTGTGCAGATTGTGCATATTAAAATACCCATCTTTTTTGCACGTGGATTCGTCGCTCCACAAAATTTTATCGAAGAAATCGGGATCAGCGTTCATTTTTCTCAGCATTGTTTGGCAAAATGCAACTCGTGCAGGGTAATCTCTTGGTTGCAAACATTGCACGCGCTGGTAGTGAAAAGGATGTAATTTTTCTCTTTTTAAAATTCGGTGTATTGTTCTTGCTGACATGCCAGTATTAGAGGCTATTACGCGCACAGATGTGGTCGGATCAGCAGCAATTTCATCAAGTACGTCCTCTTCATTATGTACTTGTGGTCTCCCAGAACTCGTGCCACCGATACCACTTCCAGGAATTCGACCTTCCATGTAAGCATTGTGTACGCGAATTAACACACGATAATCGGGATGGCGTGCATTGGGAAATCTTTCCCGATACAGTGCTGCTGCTCGATTGGCGTTACCACCACACTCGCCGTAGATTAAATGCATTTGCGCATATTCAGACGCAGTGTATAGCTGAGGCATTGCAATCAATATGCAATACCAAAAAATCCAAGTTACAAAGCAAATCAAGTCCGAGATCACAGCACAAAATCGTTAGGTTCACAAAATTAAGACGTCCAAATCGCTAGGCAAAACAAAGTCCGAAATCACTGCACAAAATCAACGAGTATCAATCTAAAACAGGATAACACGTTGTTGTACGGGAGTAGTATGATAGCACACTGACTCGAAAATCATAAAAATGCGTTACGCGAAACGATAGTTCTCTTTCACTCATAGCATGAAAGAGCAAGATAGACATAGTGTCGATTGCCGCTGGGCCGGGAACCAATCTGTTCCAAGAATTACTAGTAGTTCTGCGAACAGTAGACAATTATTGCTAATAATAGTTAAAAATATTTCTTTAAATTACGCCTTGATAAGTTTGGTAGGAATTAATTTTGAATCAACTTGTGGAAATACCATGTAATATACCATTTCGGAATCTCGATGAAAAAGGCTAATTTTTTTAAACGTTGGCATTCAAGTGACCATACATTTTTTTTACACCACAGAAGGGTAAAGGTCAGGAAAACAAACGAAAGCAAGTAAAATTTTAGTGAAATCTTATTTTAAAAACATAACTGTGCTTGTGTTATAAAAATAATAGTTTCCATTCGATAGCACATCTATCCAAGAATACTATCCAAAAAACAGATAGAAAAAAAAATTTCATTTGCAGTCTGGGCGCCAAAAATAGTGACGAAGGGTGAAATATTTCTTAAATTTCGAAAATGTCGAATATCTCGAAAACCGAGGCACTTTTACTGAGCATAACAAATATTTTTCTGAACCGCCACAATGGCCCCTACCCGCAGGTACCCTATTATCCACTCATTACGCCACACCCTGTATATAACTTTAAGTTTAGTATAAGTACGGTTATATGTTTCAACATTGGTTGTGTATGTAATATGTCCGCATGTTTTATTTTCCACATTTTGTTGTAAAGGATGAAGCTGTATTATTACGCTGCGAGGGCAATGAACCGCAAATACAGTGACGTGCACCTCACCGCGAGGGTTCCGTCCATAATTGAATGCCAATGATGTGACGTGATGACGCGTGACGTTGCGTTCCGTGCGGGAAAACTACAGGAAAAATGTTTGAAATACTTCTAAGAATGCGTTGACGTAAATATTATATTATATTTGTATATCATTTTTCTAGTTGGAGTATTAACGTATTTTATAAAACTCTTGTAAAACCACTTTATTGGCAATAATAGGCTCCTCTTTATAAATAGCAGCCTATATTTTCCTCCAAGCTTACATCAATATTGAAATTATCCCCCGATTAACTTCATCGGTCAAAAACGCAGGAACGTTCATTCCTAACAAAAGTGTAATAATAATAAGTTTTATTGAGAATCCTTATTTGAGAAATTATTGATTCCCCTTACAAATTCATCCCCTTCAAGTTTTATTTTCGCGACAAAAAGTATCCTAAACCCTTTTACAAGGTTCATTATACCTCTAAACGAAATTAATGAAAATTGGTTCACTAGTTAGGCATGAACGCACGAGCTAAGGCTAATTAACTGATGAAAATATGATTACCTTATGCAAAAACAAACTAACCTTATCATCTACTTCATGTTTTTTTCTACATTTGACGTTCTTATTTATTATGAAGTTAATTAGGATATTGAGATCTATTCTAAGGATAGCAGATTAGTGTATACAACATTAATTATATTATGGAAACAAAATAAAAAAATTAAAATTCTAACAAAAGCTAAGCGAATGTAAGGAAGAGTGAATAGATTTATTCGATACTAAAAAAAGGATCATTTTGTCAAGTTTTATCCAGTACTAGCTGTAGCCCGCGACTTCGTCCGCGTGGAATTCGGTTTTGTCACGCACCCCTATTTTACCCCTCGGAAAAGTAGTCTAAGTTACTCCTTGTTACATCAGCTATCTGCCAGTGAAAGTCCCGTCCAAATTGGTCCAGCCATTTCAGAGATAGCCGGAACAAACAGACAGACAGACAGACAGAACGACAGACGAAAATTTAAAAAAATGTTGTTTTGGTATACGTACCGTGTATACATCCATATGCACTTAGAAAAAAGCGGTTATTTTAATATTACAAACAGACACTCCAATTTTATTTATTTGTATACATAATAATTTTTATGTTTTTTTTTTTACTGAACAGAAAAAACCGTCCCATAGTAATTTACAGATAATAAATACTTTAAAATGCACCGGTTACCGGAAATTCAGCAGCTAGGTAGATACGCAATGGAGGAAGACAAACAGACTTTCATTTCCGGTGCCAAGATGGGACTGTCAGCTCCACAAAGTACCTGCGTTACTTCCGGCGAAGAAGGTACTCGACTTTTAAGAGATATAAATTGTAACCTTTTCAACACATCGCATTGGATTCTGAACGTTTATAGACAATTTTCCCGTTAATATATTGAGCTTTGATTTGAACGTGTATCCTTATTGTACAAACATGACTGTTGTGCAAATGCCCTATTCTTGGCCTAATATAGATAAAAGTCTTAATTCGTTTTATGTATCTTGTTTTAATATCACGCATTTCGTTCTAATTTGCTAGAAAATTAAATGTTAGGTCTACATCTACATCAGGCCGAGAATAGGACCAAAGATTCTGTTTGCGAAGTATTTTTTAAACCGTTTCTGCAGCTAACAAGTAATTGATGTGTTAGGAAACGAAGGGTGAAATTACAGGCTCATATGGCATTCTATCTTCATTTCTCACTGTGACGGACGCAATGCAATTTTATATTATTTATTTCGATCGGTTTTATACTTGATCGTAGCACCAAATAAGTTTTTATTTGATATGTATGTAATATAAATATGTGTGTTACTTGAGTAAATGAAAAAAAGTAGGTTGTGTCTTGTAGCTTTATAAACATTTTTAACTTTATTAAAAAAACTACAGTTTCGTGCCTCAAACGTGCTTTATTGACAAAACATGGGAACATAATCCGTAATTAATATGTACAGCGAGACAAGCTACTAAAATAAGGACTTTTCTCATATATCTAACATAAACTAAAATATTTGTTTAAAGTCTAGAAATATAATAAAAACTTTAAAATTTTCTTTATTGTAATTATATTTTGGACTATGACGTTAGAAATAAAATAACAACGTCTCAGAAATAAAATTTTGACAATGATTTTTGACCGGACCGACAAAAGACCTGACAAATTGAATTCAAACAGCCTAAGATTGAGAAAAGTCCTTTAATATTTAGTATAAGTGTCATTTTTACATAAAGTAACACAAGTTTAATTCGGCACACTCAGAGCACTTTCACATAACGACGTAACCCAAAACAAAATTTACTTATTTCATATCCCTTAAAAAATGCCAAGTCAAAGTGTCTAAAGGTATAATTCCAAAATTATTATTCTGGTCACAGCCTTTTCTTATACTGCTTGGTATTTTCAATTTATTTATTAAATTTCCAGCGTGATTTTCAGATTGTCATAATTTTGAACAGCCAACATTTTAAGCCCATTTGAATATTATTTTCATTTAAACATAAATGTAGTGTAAAAAGGACGACAGCAGTCTGGCATTTTGACCCTAAACACTTAATTCCATACTTAGACAGCAAAAGCTATTTACATCACAATTACACCGTATCATAGCAAATGGCCAATATAATTAATACATTTTAAAATCATTCAATTGTTAAATTCGTTCAAAATGATTTTTCAAACCTATTAATACAATACAACCAACTCTTTAGCAAGAAGCTTTTATATTATTATTGATTTGCGTAAAAAATAAGCAAAACTCAAAACACGAACGCACGTTTTCCAGGACGATGACACTAATATCACCTTAACATTGAATTGACCAATGCAAATAAAACTAGACAAAAACAAAAAACTTAAATTCATATGATACAAAAAAGAAAAAAATAACAACGTTTTCCGTCTTAATATTAATCACAATTTCTCACGCAAATGAAAATTATTTTCACTCATTAAAATTATATGACATTCATTCTTAACCTACACTAACTTAGTAGTAAAAATCCCGTTTCGTACCTACATTATTGAATAACATATTATGGACTACGTTACTGATATTGTAGTTTTGTAATCAACAAGGCTAGCACGTCGAACAAGTAGTAAAATGGATTATTTGGTCATTATAGATCAGTGCTTTAATTCAAACACTTACACAACTATTTAAAATAGAAAACGTATTATATAAAGATTGACTTACATTTATTGACATCAATAATTTTAGTAGTAAAATATAGTACTAGATTTGACGTGCACTAATAAAATCGATATGCCAAAACTGTATAACTAGTTTTATTAATTATTATTTGTGGATGGAACTTAATTTAAACTAAGGAATAGAGTAAATATTCTACTATTGATTTGTGTTATGGATTCGTGTATAGATAAGCAGTTTTATAATATACCTAGAAAAAGCCATTTTTAATATAAACAGGGCCTAGGCACTTATGGCAAATTTGGTGACGTGATTCTCTCCATTAATTAACAAAAATATCATGTTGAATAAAATATAAAATGGATTTGTAATTATTTTCTAGGTAGTTTAATTCATTATGATATTATTGAGGAGTTTGTTTTTACACGAATTCATTAATTGATATTTTTGGTAACAAATAAAGGCAAACTATTCAAATCATATACAAAACTTTTATTTGGTACAATATCGTAACCTTCCTTCTGATTGTTAGGTTATTAAATATTAGTTGTTTACAGGTTACGAAGAAATATATGTTAACAGTATCCGTAATTATGACTGAAACAACGGATTTCAATACAATTTACAACTAAATTTAAGGAACAATGCCACGCCTTATCGGATTATTCCTATTTTTATGTTATTTTGCCTACTTTTATTAAATAATTATATAAATTTTAGGTTGTACCGCCGAACGCTTAAACGCCGATAAGAAATTGTTTTAAAACCTCTATGTTGGTTGAATAAAATATCGAAATGTCGTCAATTGCAAAATAATTTCGCACTAACACTTTTTCGAATAATCTAGATAAAAGGATATCTTTTTTCATTTTCAAGATTTTATCACCATTTCCAACGCGAGCTTTATTATTCACGTCACAAGTCGAATAGAAAATTTTCCGTGCGAAATTAGATTTTACAAAATTCAAAGATCGAAGCCAGATGTACTGATTAAATTTAAATGAAACGTGATCGAGATGAAAGATAAGGATTCGTCTTTGTGTTTTAAATTTTTATTGTCAATCATTATTAAGTAAGAAAAGCGTGAAGGACCTATGCTAAGAAAATGTTTTACTAACGTATTGACTTATAAGTCACAGCTCTGTTTATTGACAGCCATTATAATAACCTAAACAATAATCGCCATCTTGAATTATTATCGCAAAAAATCTGTGAGCTCGTTATCACGACCAATCACTGTATCCCACTCACATTATACTAACAGTCATAAATTTCATCATGTACGTTCTTCAGTTCAACATAAGAAAACTGTGAGAATATCATAATAATTCAGATCTTATATAACTGAATTCGTCGACGTGAATTTACAAAATGCTACGTTGTTCACCCAAAATTTTATTAAAGTTTCATAAAATATTTATAATTTTTTTGTTTCCAAATATCATAAACTCAGTAAACGCAGTAGGTTTTTTCTTAAGTATTGGCGCACCACTAAATGCTTATATTTCAGTACTTTTATATGTTGTTCTACTAAACT
Organism: Chesias legatella; assembly: GCA_947359385.1. Lineage (NCBI taxonomy): Eukaryota > Metazoa > Arthropoda > Insecta > Lepidoptera > Geometridae > Chesias > Chesias legatella. Next base: position 9,448,509 of record OX375769.1, on the reverse strand, counting down.
AACAATCAATAAATTATAAAACAATATACCTATTTATTTACGTGGTCAATAAGATAATTGATCGTGATAAGGAGGGTACAAATAATACCAAACATTTATTACATATCCCATTACCCATTTGCCTGAAGAAAATAAATATCGTAAATGATATATTCAGCTTTTACAATTTGGGCTACTTGGACTTTTAGGTAGAAAATATCTTTTACTGAGACTGCAATCTAGATTAAGTATAATAACGGGCAGCGATCTGTTTACATTAGGTATAAAATCACGGCTTATTTGGTTAAGAATGAAACCCATTACACATATAGGTACTTTACCGTAAGTATTTACATTATAAAAGTGCTGGTTTAAAATCGTGCTCAAAGCACTATATCGATGAAAAATCTCGACTAGTCCGAGTGGGTTGCCCTTAATTCATGAGCTAGAAAAATCTTAAATCTACTAAAGTACGTAATAGTAAAACAAAAATGTACTTGCACCTCAAATTGATTAACTTTTAAATATTGACGCGGTATAATACTATTGATCCCGAATTCAGGTAATTCTATTCATAGGTAAAAAATATTTTCACATTGTATCAAAATCACAATCAATATTTAAAAGTGTTTTTCTTCGTCGTCAAACGTCATAATAAGTGACCAGACGTGAATAAATTACAACCAAAATGTATGTTTAAAATGGAACTTTATTTGAAGTTAATTTGAAACTATTTCAAAAGTTTGAATGGTGAAATAATTATGTTTCTAATGGCGTGTAAAATAACAAAAACAAAGTTCCATTTTAGTTTACACCCACAAAAATGCGTAGGTACCTATACGACTTAGGATACTTAAATACTGTACTTGAGGTCATGAATCATTAGAGATGGCGTGAACAAAACCACAATAACAAAAATCTCTGAACAGGATACATTCATTCAAAAACTAATAACAACTTCGCATACAGAAATTCCACGTCCGGTCTTAAATAATGATATCGCGCAAGAAATGCACTATATTATAAACTATTTCATAAAAACCCACTTTGTGTATGACGTCACAGTTTTGTTATTCTTTTTGTTTCCTCTTTTATGGCGGTCCACGGATTAATTTATCCATCAAATAAAGCAGTGTAGTCAGCGAAAGTTGTATAATTGGACATTAGGCCCGAGTTACACTATTGTGTCAGGGTTGGTTGTTAAGTGCCAGAAGCATTTAAACTGATATGGTTCTATTGGGTCACACCACACCGCAATAATATAAACCCGGGACTAAAACAGTATTTACAGAATGAAACAATTCACTCAGAGTTTCGTTCAGATGCACTGAATACCTGAATGGTGCCTTGTTTATGAAAAATAAAGAATTGCTTTGTAGGTGTAGTTTGGTAATCATATTGTATATATCATTCAATTTTAACTGGTCCTCATTGATAGACTGTTGAGTTGAGGGTCGACATTGTAAATGTGATATTAAATTGTTCTATCAAAATGAGCGATGCTTCACAATAATGACACAAATTCGTTGATCGGCAAGCCATATATAGTTAAACCTGTACGAGCTCATTAGCTTTAATTTTCACCCAGAACAGCATGAAAATCATCTGCTTAACAATAAACGTGACGTCATACGCAAATTCTTACCACAAGCGTTATAATCGTCGTCGGTAAAAAAAATCTCGATAAACATTGATCTAGATATGCCTTTGACAAGCAACTCCCGGTTCTTGGAACCAGAAATCAGAGAGAGAGAAACTTTATAATGTACAAAATTATTTCAAGTAATGCAATCAGTTAACTTTGATATCAACCACATAGGTAACGCATAGGATACTGTTCGCATAACTTCAACGCATGTACAACCAACAGTGGGTATTTAGTTTTTTATTGTCTCTGTCTCTCTCTCTACTGTCTTTCCTTCAATTCTTTCAATAAACTACTATCGACATCCTAAACTAAAAGTCCACATCACAATGATATGCAATCTGCAAAGTACCGGTAGCAAATTTAGCGTATAATTTACTACTTACAACGTACACCCTTGGGTTTTGTCAAATGACATATCAATATCAGTGGGTATTGAGAGAAAACCTCTTTTACAACACCTAAGTCTCAATTGACCTTACTTATCCTTGTAATGGCAAAAAAAGGAAGATAGGAAACTGACATAAGAGACAAAATGGCTAATTAAGACTTAGATGGTGATCAAAGAGGTTATTGTAAATTTATCTACCAGAAAAAGGCTAGCAAAGAACAGAAAACCTTGAACTGAACGAAAGTAGACACTATAAAGAACAGATGTAGAATCAGGTAGCGTACGCTGTCTTGTCGGACTTTTCTGGGGACCAGCGGCGAGGATCCTTTGCTGGGGAAGTGGCCAGTTTTGTAGTACTCTTCCAGCATTTTATCTTTTTCAATAAATCTGTCGTACAACCACTGTGTCATACCTTCTGTGTCTGCTGGCACCTGGAAGAAGAGAAAATTTGTTCTTTGTTTTATACAATTACAATATTTTTTCTCAGCAGGTAGAGAAAATATTGAAACTAAAGATTATGAAACTTAAGAAAATCTGGACGCATTATATTGACCTATTAGTAGCCCTTTTTTTTTTTTTCGTTTATGTGGTTCGTGTGGCGGAACGAGCTGACGGCTCACTTGATGTTAAGTGGTAACCGATACCCATAGACAACAACAATATGACTCAAGTCCTCTCCACCAAAGTAAGAGATGACTCACTGTACGTGTGTATAAAGCTCATACCTCGGTGCTAGGATAAAGTCTGTAATGAAGATGTGTTGTACAGGCAGGCCTCAGGCCGCAGACCACGTCCTGAAGATGAAGGGGTACACGGTCCGGGTACGCGATGGTCACGTCCAGGATCCACTCGATGCTGTCGCCGACGTTGTTGTCCATGATCAACTTCGGACTTTGGTTGAAGTTTTTGTCTGTAAAAAACAACAACGTTTTATCCTTGACGCGTTGTAGAAGAAATGGTCAGTACAATATAATTTTGTGTCGGTCCGTTACTGCTCGTATTAAAAATACATCGCGCATCGTATGCGCCCGTGACTTTGTGACGTTAAGGTGGAATGTTTCACGTGTCTGTAATTTCACCACCAACCACTCCTTACAAACTGGAACACAGTAATGCGAATGTATTATTGCTTGGTTGCCGGAATAGGTATATTTCCCCGGATGAATTTGGCATAAGCTCTATTGCCTGTAAGCCGACTTCAAGACAAATCAAAGAACGCAAAGGCGCACTTTATTTGAAGTAAAATAATAAAATTATAAGAATAATATATATTGTTGGACATTTCACACAACGCCATCTAGCCCTAAAGTAAGTTAAGCATAGCTTGTCATGTTCCCATGGGAACATGACAAGCTATGCTTAACTTACTATTTACAAAAACATATAATACTTATATGTTTTTGTAAATACATACTTCTCATCACCGAGACACAGAAAAAACATCTATGTTCTAAGCAGAAGGCACGGTTACTACCAAATGAGCTGTGAGGCCATTCCAGTGACATCACTAAGAAATAAACCATCCAACACTGTCATTTTCCGCGTCCACCGCATTAATACTAGACGTAGATTGGAATAAACAGCATACTTGCAAATGTTATTTTGTGTTATGTTATTCTGTTTTTTTAATTATATACAAAATAACAAAACAATTAACTGTGGTTAAAATTTTAATAAAAATATAATGTATAACATGAACTTATTCTTGAAACGGTATGGTTAGCTTCAATATTATAGTGATAAAACAATTAATAAAGTAAATAAGTGGTATTGTGTGAATTATTAAGTACTTGTGCAACGCTGGGAAATGTAATATGAATATTATTCTGGAATATTGAAGAAAGAAGAAACACGTGTTACAATGAATAATAAAGTGATTTTAACTTTTTTCGGACTTCTGTCGACTACATTCAACGTGTGTTGCAAATGTAAGTGTTAATATTAGAATAAGAAATTTAAACGCAATTGTTGTCATCATCAGAGCAAATGAGCATAATGTTGCCAACTAACCATTCACAAGTCCCACTGAAGTGTTTAGAGTTTAAATGAATATGAAAAATTGTAGGTACCTAATAATATCAATTAAAATATTTTTCAGTTATGAGTGTAACACCAATGCAAATCCAATTCTGCAAAATGTTAAAATTAAATGAAGACTGTGTACTTTTTATGGAGAAGTTGAAGTCGGATTCAATACTGGACATTTCTGACCTTAACCTTTCTGATGAGCAGCACAGTATTGGGTTTCCAGGTAACAGTGTTTCCTTATTTTATTCAAGTGTAGTTTTTAGTTAAAGTTTAGTTCAGTATGTTTCTATTAGCTCACTTTTAATCTTGTTAAAAATGTTTGTCTTTATATTACTCATTTTTTTATATTGTACCTGTACACTCTTTGCCACAAATAAATGATTTTCTTTCTTTCTTATTTGTAAACAGTGATATGTAATTAAAGAAAAATCTCAGTTTTTACAGCAATAAAACATTACAGGAAAGATTTGCAAGGGAGGAACTATAAGAGACCGTGACTACCGCCAGTCAGTAATGTGACTATTTTATTGTTCTCGTGGAATTACAGCCACCGGGATTTTCCAAAGTCATGAGTCTGACAAATTTTATTCAAATACGAGGATGACTTAGGTCATCAGCTTAGCAGTATGAATCTTGTTACGATCAGAATTATTATTAGAGAATATATCAAGCATTTGATCGTCATATTACCTGATGAGGATGATGGAACTTCCTTAAAGTTTCATTCTGTAGCGGCTAATTTTAAATTGTGTAATTTATGTATTTGACATTCACATTATGTATTATTAGTAAAGAATCATTTTGTATTTGTAATTATGTATTTGTTCAATATATGTAATTGGAAAATTCGTATTTGTTGAACTAAAATAAATAAATAAATTATGTAATTATATATTTTCAGATACTCAAAAGACTTTGAGGGAGATTTTCGGGTTGCCACCAGCTAACGCGACGGCACATTATTCAAATAGTACAGGTACAACCACTCATAAGGCGCAGGTACTATTTAATATTTAGCACGTTTCTAATTGCTATATTACTAGGTTGACCGGAACACGTTCATGTTTTGCGTAGATTTGTTCTAAAGTTTCTCTAAATGTTTCATAATTTGTAGGTTACATAAATCATTAACGACACTTAGGCTGTTTTAATATTAGATGATGCGATTGTTTATATTTGTATAAACAAAATTAGTTACACGTTTCCTGCTAGGGAATCTCTTCAATACACAGAGTCACGTCGAAGTAAATATTGATATATACAGAAATTTTTACTAAAATATATATTTAATTATAAAAAGTATTTATTTTCTGTCAGAACCAGCACAGGTGATGGATATCAACTCTACACTCCAAAATACTCGAAGATTTGATACAAAAGCGGAAAACTTCACCTCAAATGTAAATGATACAGGTACAGATACTTTTTTTAGTCATTAATTATATTTTTTTCAATACTAACTTAGTAATAAATTAATATGGAGCAATGCGAAACTCCTAAAATAACTAAGGTAATTTTATTTTTTGGTGGACATTTCGCATGCTCCATCTAGCCCCAGAGTAAAGTAAATTCCTAAAGTATTTGTTATTAATTGTACCCAATATATACGACGAAGGTAAGGTACAATATATAGGACCATCGTCATATATATTGTATATATTATCGTCATTCATATTCATTTAAACTAAAGTAAACATTAATTTCATTCAAAATGTTATTTGCGAAAAGTACAAATGGCATTATTTTAACAGCCATTTTTTTCTACTTTACACAAAGAGCTCGAAGAAATATAACAGAAGTTGATTTAAAACTGCTTGTTCATCAGACCCATTTGATGTTAGTTGATTTTACACAACATTAAATATTTAATAGTTTACTGAAACAGGAAGTATATGAGGAAAATTAAGCTTTCGTGATAATCAAGTAAATGTCACGCGTGAAGTTTGTGGTTGTGACACACAAGATTGCATTCGTGTTCATAATATTCATAAAGGTGAACCAAAATCAATTTTGTGGCATAGTTCTTCCATGCATCGTTCCGAATACCGTAGGGACGCGATGGAAATAATTGTCCTTAATGCATCAGTTAGTTAGAGTCAAAAAATAAAATAACTTACATGAGATAACTTACATGAGTATAGAAATGAATCTGTACGTTAGAAATCGTATTTTTTTTTCAGGTGAAGATTACCGGTTCCAGACGTCTGATGTAATAGAAAGTCGATTCAGGGGTATGCTTCAAATTGATAAAGAAATTGACACTATTTCAAACGATAAGATACTTTCTACGAATCTTAATACAAGAAAGGGAATGATTAATACCAGGACAGAAACCAATAAAAGTTCACGTAGTTTACACGTAACAAAGATACCATTATTAGTTCTATGCATGTTCGTTGCTGCTACACTTTATGTGAAAATATGTGTTCATGATAACTTGGCATGAAATAATTATTATACGTAGCCCGTAAAACACTGATTGTTAGGGTGCCTTTTGCCCGTGTTCATAATTTACTGGGATACTGAATCACTTCTTTTATAACAAAACACATGATCCTATTCACAAGTTTATTTTTATAAATATTGGTGGACATTTCACACAGCGCCATCTAGCCCCCAAAGTGAGCTAAGCATAGCTTGTGTCATGGGAACCAGACAACTGATATTAAACATATAAACATTTTTGTAAATACATACATATAATGCATATTAACATCCATAAGATTATGTTGTCATAATTACATAAAAACGTACTATGCTGAAAAGAAGTGAATTTTATTATGAGTCAATACTGAATACATTATTTTTTACGTAATAATTGTTTGTTCCTACTAAATGTTAATAATAGTATAGTTGATTTCTTGTAATTAATTGTATCGTTATGTATATAAAATGTTCACTTTATCCTTATGACAGAAACAACTGTAAATAACGTATGACATGTGACGTAACGGAAAGTTGTTGCTTGACGCATACTTTATACGAATAGGACGATATACGAGTATAAGAATGAGATAATAGGATTAAGTAAAAATATTGCAAAAAAAATTTTGTTCATATCAAACAAAAAAACAGTTGAAACTATACTATTATTAGAAACTTTTCCCCACCACGAACAAAGCTTTCATCAAGACAGATGAACTCCGCCTGAAGGTATTGGTAGCGCTTTCTTGTAATAAATTGTAAGCTTATTAATTTTATACTTTATACTGTGTTAGCGTTTTTCGTCAAACACAGAATTTCCTAGTTCAGGCATAGTGTATCTAATTGTTACTTTTTATGAGATACTAAGTCACAGTCTTAGCACTAAATCAATGAAAAAGATTTATTTATTAGTGCGTGTGTACTTGTGTGTGTGTGTGTATTTACGTGTGTATGTGTTTACGCAAGCGTGCGCGAGTGTCTCCGTGCGTGCGTGCGTGCGTGCGTGCGTGCGTGCGTGCGTGCGTGCATGAGTGTGTGTGTGTGTGTGTGTAATCGTTTTTTACTATCTTACTACTTATAATATAATATTATAGTAGCAACTCTAGTGACACATTTGAATCAATATTGTAAATTAATCTGTGGATAATGTGGTAGGCTTCTGTACTAATAACACTTATTTATGTATTTTATCAGTTAAGAATATGTACTGTAGCTGTTTTTTATCCCCAATAAATAAATAGTACCTTTAATTAGCATTAATGACATAGTAATAGCATGTGCGATCGGATTTGTGGATCCAGCGGCGTAATAGGTATTGCCCGTGAAAGTAAGTTGTTATTTAAATTATTACATTGTGATCACTATTTTTATTGTTTTTTATTACTTACTTTCTCACGTATAACTCAACTAACTATTTCTTCCGGTAGATAATACATTCCTTAAATAATAAAAAAGCCGTGAGATTAATCTAATAATAAATAATATTTATATAATTTTTAATAGAGCAGATTGCCGTCTAAGATATTGTTATGAATAACTAACACGTGAAGTTTAATTTTCATGAAAATTTCAAATTTAATACTCAAGTAATCATGAGTAATTAATGTTCAAGTAGATAATACCTTAATAGTATTATGTAATTTGGCGATTTAACTAATAAACTTTCTTAGGACACTAGGCCACTCACGAGTAGAATTGTCAGTTTTAAAATAAACGTATGTTGCTAACAAAGTTTTAAACAATTTTGCTGATTTGTACTTAATGATTGTAAAGCTTTTAAAAATATGTCAACACCGCCAACCGCCATCTGTCGTCCATTTACGAAATCAATATGCAGGTCGCAACGATTGTCGGTTTCCAAGTGTAACGGACCTCCCCCTTCCATCCGTAATAATACACTCAGATCGAAAATTTTTCGAAAATATATTCTAAATCTTAATATTTATAATGGCCAATAGTGTGATCGAATTAGTGGTAGGACTGTACGTTGTGTTTCATAGTAACCCGTTAAGTAGAAGGTTCTTTAAGAGGTATGCTGGTAGTAGACATAAGACATGGTATTGGGTAGCGTAGTGAAGAAAGTCCCTAATGATAAATATTAGATCTGGAGAATTATAAATGTACTATTACAAAAGTAGATTGTTATAATTAATCAAAAGTTTGAACTAAAGGAATAGTACATACTCTAATTTAATAATGAAAAGTGAATAACAAGAATTTATTTAATACTGCTGTAAAAATAGCAGCTAATTATTTTATACCACGAACATAGTTTGTGGGCCAACGGCATCCTCACAAACTATGGCTCGACGCCCCTCCCCGCGCCATGCTATGAATTTCGACTCCTGACAACTCTAGGATTTGTCGTCTAGGAAATCCTCTATTCGTGGTATAATAAAGTATTATCCCATCGAACCTGCGGAACTTAACCCTCCTTAATCAAAAGAAGAGGAAAGGTCCTATTATTCTCCGAAGAGATTTAGTTAACTCGTATAGCATACGAGCAAGAGTTAATGATGAAAAGAGTATAAAACTCTCCTATATCCACAATGATTTACTGTACAATAACAGTAATTTAAATTAAATTATAAATAAGAGCTTGGCTCACTTATGCTAATGAATGTATTTCACATTCAGTAAGTTCCTAAACTCGTACTGAGATTGTAACTGAGGTATAATGCAATAATGCAGAACAAGCAGAGCACATTATCAATATATAAGATGATAATAAATGACAGTACTTAGCAATGTGTCTCAACCCTAACAATAGTTCAAAACTGATCAATTTAGGTGGTTACAGATCTCACAAACCAATATGCTAACCATTTAGGTATTACAGCTAGGTGGAGTCGTACCCCTTTTTGACCAGACCGCATAGCCTAACTAGCAATTCCGTGAGATATCTGGGTTTCTCAAACCAATATATCAGTACCGGTAAAATAAAGTAAGAGTAGGTGGTAATTCGGCAACAGTGATAATAATGGATGATTACCAGTCTCACTTTGGAAAGCTATTACGAAAACTAGACACAGCTTAGTAATATCATAACATTGTTATTTGATAGCAATACTTATTCATAAACCTTTGTACTCAACAAGCTGGCAAAAGGCAAATTAAAAATAAATAGCATAGTAAGTGTTAATGTATCAACATCTGTGAACCAATTTCCATCATTCAAATATAAATCAATTCATTAAATTAATACAAAGTGGATATTACATCTTCACTCTATCTTATACTAAAATATAAACTATGATAGGTTAAATGATCTGTTGTGCACATCAGTTTGGTAACGTGGACCAAGTTGTTTCAATATAATAATTATAAAACATTTCCAACTAACATCTGTGAATGTATCGTCAGAAGGCATTAATCTATACAATGGAGCTCCTTTACAGATAATAGCGGATCTAGCCATTATTTGTATCGTCTATTAAATAAATACTTTATTTACGTCTGATCTTTGAGATACTCTAATGTATTAGATAAGTGTAAAATTATTTATAAAATATTTGTTTATAACTTAAAACATAAAACCAACACAACTATTCTTGGAATCATTGATTTAAACCAGTAGAATCAGTATCAATAAATAAAAGGAACATCCGTATAAACTCTGAAATTATCAATTGTGTACCTAAATACCTAAACTAGCTACAAATATGTGTGAGAGCAAAACAAGGAGTTGCGTCCTTACTCCGTATTTAATTCTAATTGTGCATGAAGGTACAAACAGCACAAGAGTTTGCAAATGTGTACCTTTCTAACTATTCTGACTAATGTATGCGAGATTGGCTTTCCCGACTTTGTATTCCTAATGCCAGCCTAAGGTCTATCTCCTGCAAGCCGCAGCCAAAGACAGCAGAATTAAGACGTGTACCGCGAGATGTGTGAGGGACCACATCAATTGGATCCTGAAAATAGATTTATTATGGGTGCTGAAGGCATGACCCACTTCGACAAGTCCCCATTATCCAAGTTCAGGAAACAACCAATGTGGGAGCTTTGCTGAGCCCAACAAAGGGAAAACTCAACACCCAGTTCGCTCAAATTGCCTGGGCCTAACTAACAAGGGAATCCCTGACTCCTGGCTTTCGTTGACACCGTGAGGATCAGGCCAGCAGACCATAAACCATGTTATGGGTTTTGGTATTCATCGAACAGATATTGATAATATTCACAACAAAATAATATAATGGTTAAGCCATAATAATTCTCTTTTATTTCCTTTTTTAGGAAAGAGAATCTTCAACATTTTCATAAAATCCACACTAATTACGCACTTAACATATTACGTTCTAAGACGTCATCACAGCAACTACGCATTACAAAATCCCGTATTCACGAAATATCACAGAAACTGTTTTATGGGTGGAAACAATTACACTATTAAACGTGTATCACAAAACTATGCACATTAATGCAAGTTTCTATTATAATTACTTGCAAAATCAATAATATTTTAATAAAAATCTGTTCGATTCACACATCTAAGCTCGCTATTCCAATCCGAATCCCCTGTCAAAACCTTTTTCTTTTTCCTGTAGCCTTCTGTCATCTTTCTATGTGGAGTAAAAAGTATTTAATGCAAAGTAATGAAAAAGGTTTTAATAAAATACATTGATTTCAAATAAAATACTTGAATTGATTATTGATTAGAAATTTTGGTGGTACAACAGAGTTGGGATCGTTACAATCGCCCCCTGTATTATAACGTAACTTGTGAAGATATAATACACTATTAACAAAAGATCAAAACTCACCACCAAAATAAAATTAATAATAAATGATTATAAAACCCTTTGGAAAAAGAATGTACCTAACAATTAATTATCACCCCGTCGACCAACACAAATATTTATGTTTAGTTTCATCTATTAAATAATAAATCAAACATTCCAAGAATCCTTATAAATATCTTTTTTATTTATAGATAATAAACTTCCATGACTATGGCATACACTCCAAAATTTTAATACTCAAATGATAAAACTAAGAATTCTATGGAAAATAAAAATTGTTAAATTGTAAAAATGTTAAATATCAAATTATCTCTCAATTATTCTCAAAATATCAAATTTTCAATAACAGTATAATTAGCTGAATACTTTTTTTTTTTTAAATAAGTGACATGAGCACATAATGCATTCAAAAATATTAAATTTCTGAGTAAATACCTAAAATAATCATGTAAATTTTAACTGAAAATGGAAATGCCATTTCTTCAGATCTAATCAATTCAATTGAATTTAATTAATTGAAAATTAAATTTCAAAATTATGTAAGTATTGATGATTGATTGATTACACTTGGTAGTTTATTCAATAATCAATTACACTTGTTATTTACATTATTAACAATATTACGCAAAACTGATCGAAAATAGTGTCTGAAATTGGTAACCTAACCAAATCTGAATAAAATCCATCAAGATATTTTCCTTTCTTCAATTCTTGATGTTTACATAAACCCCAATAATATTCACTTAATGCTTCTCAATTTGATTTGCCTCTACTTTAGGCTATATTGTCTGAATATATTTATTTTAAAATAATTATTAATATTATTACTATTATTATATCAGTTCAAACAGCAAACAGGGCTTTATTTATTCATCAATAAATGGTTTCAAACAGTATTGAGTAAAATGTCTGTATGTATGCGTGTGTTGATGGACGTAAGTGTTTTTAAACCGAACCACAAAGACACACAATCCAAGCCATCCTCCAAGTTTTATAAAGTGACAAGCATAACCAACGAAAACAACTCACCAGTTTCAGCATCGACAAAGTAAGGGAATCTGGTTGTGAGGCAGATTAGTCCTAGTGACATCCAGTAAGCTCTTTCCGAGTGAACAAATTTCGTTTACTTGAGTCAAACATACAAGACCCTCCAGTGTCTATCCTCCCTATGAGTGAGTGCATCATTTGCCATGCCCTATCACTCGCCACTCAAAATCAAAACTTGAACGGGGCCCCTCCATAATTCGGTGAATGTGCAGTGTGGGTACTATTCTTTCCTCATGGTAGAGTATGAATCTTCTATAGAATCAGACGGTACTGATGAATGTCTTTGGGTTGGCGCAAAATACAACCAGACCCATGCTGACTTATCCTAACACCAACTTCTCCACTATAAAAGACTCATTGAGTGTATTCTATAGTTTGTAACCAAATATTGACAAATCGCCTCAAGTTTTGGGCTCTGTTATTTCAATAGGGACCTTAAAGCTTTCTTTTTTTTTTTATTCTCCCATTTACTTTCATTGCACCTTTTCATTGCCTTTCACGCTTCCGTATTAATCAAACAGACCACTTAAACAAGAGGCCTACGTAAATTTGTTTTTTTTAATATTTATAATGAATCACTTTCCTTTAAACCCACAAACCCAATTTTTTTTTTTTTTTAATAATAACGACGATTAAATTTGCAAGCCTAGATTATTCATATTAAATCAAACCCAAAATTAAACAATTATAACTATTAGAAAACTCTTTGATTAGGTTAGGTTCCGACTTCTGAACTTGAACTAAAGTTATTATCGAATTACAAATAACATGAATAATACTACCACCGTAAACAATTTCAAGTCATTCTTCAATACGCCCCATATAGTTCTTAAAATTGAAAACACAAGACAAATTGCCTTGAAAATAAATTAAATAGACAACCACGAATCAATTGCAAATAAACAGTAATACATGCTTGCCTTTTCTAAAATGTAATTTTTATATTACACAAGAATTTAATTTGAATAACTTTCAATTTAGATAAACATTATCTTGATTTACAACCGATTTGAAACACTGAAACAAATCAATAAATGTATACAAAAGAAATAAAAGTCTAAATCAATAATTGTTTTCACGGCCCTTTTCGAGAGCGTGGTGGTCTAGCGGTAATGACCCCCGAGTTTCAATCCGGAGGTCGCCGGTTCAAATCCCGACGTGCACCTATGAGTTTTTCGATTGAAAGATTTATGTGCGCAATACCATGTTTTTAAAACGGTGAAGGAATACATCGTGAGGAAACCGACATGTCCCAGAACTAAAAAAAATTCAAAGACATGTGTCGATTGCACGAAAGAAGCCTCTTTGAGGCGCACTTACAATCCTTTCACCACACTTGTTCGACAGAACCGGTGACTCGAAGAAGAAAAAGACGGGCCCAATATTCTTAAGCTTCTTTAACATTTTCTCATTAATTCTCAAGCTCATTTAACATTTGGATTCTCATCAATAAAAACTTAAAATTATTATTAATATGATCATTACTTATATTTCTAAAAACATATTCACGCCCCCAAGGTTCTTAGCTACTTGCCAACATTTGAGACCCCTTTATCCTGGTCACGGCACCAATTGTAACGGACCACCCCCTTCCATCCGTAATAATACACTCAGATCGAAAATTTTTCGAAAATATATTCTAAATCTTAATATTTATAATGGCCAATAGTGTGATCGAATTAGTGGTAGGACTGTACGTTGTGTTTCATAGTAACCCGTTAAGTAGAAGGTTCTTTAAGAGGTATGCTGGTAGTAGACATAAGACATGGTATTGGGTAGCGTAGTGAAGAAAGTCCCTAATGATAAATATTAGATCTGGAGAATTATAAATGTACTATTACAAAAGTAGATTGTTATAATTAATCAAAAGTTTGAACTAAAGGAATAGTACATACTCTAATTTAATAATGAAAAGTGAATAACAAGAATTTATTTAATACTGCTGTAAAAATAGCAGCTAATTATTTTATACCACGAACATAGTTTGTGGGCCAACGGCATCCTCACAAACTATGGCTCGACGCCCCTCCCCGCGCCATGCTATGAATTTCGACTCCTGACAACTCTAGGATTTGTCGTCTAGGAAATCCTCTATTCGTGGTATAATAAAGTATTATCCCATCGAACCTGCGGAACTTAACCCTCCTTAATCAAAAGAAGAGGAAAGGTCCTATTATTCTCCGAAGAGATTTAGTTAACTCGTATAGCATACGAGCAAGAGTTAATGATGAAAAGAGTATAAAACTCTCCTATATCCACAATGATTTACTGTACAATAACAGTAATTTAAATTAAATTATAAATAAGAGCTTGGCTCACTTATGCTAATGAATGTATTTCACATTCAGTAAGTTCCTAAACTCGTACTGAGATTGTAACTGAGGTATAATGCAATAATGCAGAACAAGCAGAGCACATTATCAATATATAAGATGATAATAAATGACAGTACTTAGCAATGTGTCTCAACCCTAACAATAGTTCAAAACTGATCAATTTAGGTGGTTACAGATCTCACAAACCAATATGCTAACCATTTAGGTATTACAGCTAGGTGGAGTCGTACCCCTTTTTGACCAGACCGCATAGCCTAACTAGCAATTCCGTGAGATATCTGGGTTTCTCAAACCAATATATCAGTACCGGTAAAATAAAGTAAGAGTAGGTGGTAATTCGGCAACAGTGATAATAATGGATGATTACCAGTCTCACTTTGGAAAGCTATTACGAAAACTAGACACAGCTTAGTAATATCATAACATTGTTATTTGATAGCAATACTTATTCATAAACCTTTGTACTCAACAAGCTGGCAAAAGGCAAATTAAAAATAAATAGCATAGTAAGTGTTAATGTATCAACATCTGTGAACCAATTTCCATCATTCAAATATAAATCAATTCATTAAATTAATACAAAGTGGATATTACATCTTCACTCTATCTTATACTAAAATATAAACTATGATAGGTTAAATGATCTGTTGTGCACATCAGTTTGGTAACGTGGACCAAGTTGTTTCAATATAATAATTATAAAACATTTCCAACTAACATCTGTGAATGTATCGTCAGAAGGCATTAATCTATACAATGGAGCTCCTTTACAGATAATAGCGGATCTAGCCATTATTTGTATCGTCTATTAAATAAATACTTTATTTACGTCTGATCTTTGAGATACTCTAATGTATTAGATAAGTGTAAAATTATTTATAAAATATTTGTTTATAACTTAAAACATAAAACCAACACAACTATTCTTGGAATCATTGATTTAAACCAGTAGAATCAGTATCAATAAATAAAAGGAACATCCGTATAAACTCTGAAATTATCAATTGTGTACCTAAATACCTAAACTAGCTACAAATATGTGTGAGAGCAAAACAAGGAGTTGCGTCCTTACTCCGTATTTAATTCTAATTGTGCATGAAGGTACAAACAGCACAAGAGTTTGCAAATGTGTACCTTTCTAACTATTCTGACTAATGTATGCGAGATTGGCTTTCCCGACTTTGTATTCCTAATGCCAGCCTAAGGTCTATCTCCTGCAAGCCGCAGCCAAAGACAGCAGAATTAAGACGTGTACCGCGAGATGTGTGAGGGACCACATCAATTGGATCCTGAAAATAGATTTATTATGGGTGCTGAAGGCATGACCCACTTCGACAAGTCCCCATTATCCAAGTTCAGGAAACAACCAATGTGGGAGCTTTGCTGAGCCCAACAAAGGGAAAACTCAACACCCAGTTCGCTCAAATTGCCTGGGCCTAACTAACAAGGGAATCCCTGACTCCTGGCTTTCGTTGACACCGTGAGGATCAGGCCAGCAGACCATAAACCATGTTATGGGTTTTGGTATTCATCGAACAGATATTGATAATATTCACAACAAAATAATATAATGGTTAAGCCATAATAATTCTCTTTTATTTCCTTTTTTAGGAAAGAGAATCTTCAACATTTTCATAAAATCCACACTAATTACGCACTTAACATATTACGTTCTAAGACGTCATCACAGCAACTACGCATTACAAAATCCCGTATTCACGAAATATCACAGAAACTGTTTTATGGGTGGAAACAATTACACTATTAAACGTGTATCACAAAACTATGCACATTAATGCAAGTTTCTATTATAATTACTTGCAAAATCAATAATATTTTAATAAAAATCTGTTCGATTCACACATCTAAGCTCGCTATTCCAATCCGAATCCCCTGTCAAAACCTTTTTCTTTTTCCTGTAGCCTTCTGTCATCTTTCTATGTGGAGTAAAAAGTATTTAATGCAAAGTAATGAAAAAGGTTTTAATAAAATACATTGATTTCAAATAAAATACTTGAATTGATTATTGATTAGAAATTTTGGTGGTACAACAGAGTTGGGATCGTTACACAAGTCAAAGTTCATTAAATTTCAAAGTCGTAACGATAGATGGCGCTGGGCAGAGTTCGTTGATTCTATTCATTTTGTCAATCTTTTCGAAACTCATACGCAAAACATATTAACTTTTATGATTCGCTGAATGGTATATAGACTTAGATTTACAATACAAACGTTACTGTACACATCCAGCCGTTTTTTCGCGTTAAAAACTGACGTGAGCAATATTTTGTTATTGTTGGCAATATATATTGTTTTCATCAATAGTGAAGGAAAACATCGTGAGGAAACCAGCATGTCCCAAAAACAAACATTAGAAGACAGAAACATGTAGTAACATGTACTGGGCGTTCTCAGTAGATTGTAACTATAAATCCATTTAGTCTAGAATATCTTGTCGAGTTTCCGCCTGTATTTCTTCATTGTGACACTTATAAGCTGGTACGGCACTTACCTTTGTTGGTTGAATCCTTAGAAGTGCTGGCGCCTTGGTCCCTGTATGGGCCTATTTCCTCCATGATGACTTTCATAGCACCAGCTCGGGGTAACGAAACGTACTCCAGCTTTGGAAGGTTGTTCTTCTCTGCGAACCTGGAGGGGAAAAGTTATTAGCAGCGGCAGAGCTAACTATACCTATACAAAGACACGTTTTTAATAAAACAAACTTATAGAACTAGCAGATGGTCCACCTAGGGTTTAGGGGTAACCTCTGCCTGGTGTTAAGTGGTAACAAGCAGTACAATTGGGGACTCCCCGACTTAGGTACAACAAAACCCAAGTCTATATGCAATCCGATAGATTCTACTTGAATCTTGCCATACTTTGGTAGAAGATTATTTAGGTATTGTGCTGAGCTGAGAATATCCCTAAACATAACTAAATCAAGTATGTAAGTCTCACAAGTCGGCAATACATCAGCATTGCCTTACAGCGTTGCAAGGGTGACCAGAGAAGCTTACCATAAGATGGCATTTAAGCTTGTCTACCAGCTATCACAGAAAAATGATTAAGTGACTGACCTCTGGCTGACCTCCCTCCGTTTGTGCAGGAACCCTCCTTCGGGGAAAAGCACCATGAACTGCCGACTCAACGGCATATAGTATTTGTGGATGTGCTTTCGCAGCTCCTCCAGCGATTGGTCTCTTTTCGCTTTGCCCTTTAAACAAAAAAAACAACTCAGTTCGAAATTATTTGTTACCATCTTACTTCGAATGGACGATTTATGGAATAACTCCAACAAAGACTTTTTGGTTTGAAGACAAAGGATTATTACTAGTCCAGAGCTAACATAAAATTCTAAAACCTTAATTTGAACAGATTCCTTGAATTTGATAAGCTTTTGTTGAGCGTACCCCAATTGCATATAGTACTTATCTTAATTTGTAGCTTAAATTTATTTTATTACTTTTTAGGTTAATTTCTTAATATTGCATTAATATTTTTCCATAATGTTAATAACTAAAAGTACTTATAGATAAATTTAATATTTTATCTAATTTTTTTATTTTTTATTTTATCTAATTAATTTAGTTACTAAGTGTACTTTGTTTCTGAAAAAGGGTGTTTTTAGTTTAAGCTATAAATATTTTTCTATTCTATTCTAATGTATACTAATACCTATGTATAAAAATAGTAAAAAGTCCAAAGTAGGATCACCGATCACAAAGAAAATAAGCAATAATTATATAAGAATCTACTGACTAAAGTATAGACAACGCACAGTCTAAACTACTGCTCACAGGCACATGGAATAGGTTGAAAATGAGCAAAAATAAATAAATGTTGTAATTACGCATTCTAAGGGGTTTAAAATGGATTAGTGTTAGAACACACAGATCCGTGCAATTTTATAAGAATATTCCTGAAACATAATAATCGTTTAAATGCTTCTGAGTATTTTTTTTCGTATAAAATTAACTAGTTTATTATTAGTTTATCTAGTTTATATTAGTTTTCATATTTTTGTTCTAAGCGTTTAAGCATCACTTTCGGCTTAGGATCGTGATAAAAATTCTTCCAACTAACGAAAACGCGGCCAGACGTAAAAAACGATTACTATGGTCGTTTTTATTCAGTAAGATGAAAGTGGCTTACGTATCAACGTGGAATCCCATCCGAAGGCTTGCCTTCAATCCATTTAATAGTCTGGTATTAGCGGATACGATGATTCGACACTTCTCGACCACCCCACGTGATTGGCCGCATATTAGGGATGAGTAACTTAAGGCACGTTTTACAGACCAGCTATTTTTACATTAAAATAATGTCTTAATTACCTACCTGATTAGAAATTATTTATTAATGTGAAAGTTTGTGAGGATGGATGGATGTTTGTTACTCGTTCACGCTGAAACGGCTGAATGGATTTGGATGAAATTTGGTATCAAGATACCTTCCTGGAGTAACACATAGGCTACTTGTATCACGGAAAAATGCAGTGTTCCCATGGGATGAATTATTCACCGAAGGGAATACCGAGGGTCGCAGCTAGTTCATTAATAACTATATTAATGAACTACGATACTTAACGCATATATGTGAAAGGATAATAATAATATCATTGGAATATATTGATTTTATTGTCGCTTTTTAGAGCTTTTATATTATAGGTACCTTTACAGCCTTGTTGATAAACCAATATATTATGGCAATAATAATATGCAAATTTTCATATATTGATGGCACTTTATGGAAACGCAGTCGCGCGTCTTGCATTTTTCAAGTCGCTTACATTGAAACGTCAAGTCAATTTCTAGGTTTGCGGAGATGACGGCCTCTATTAGAAAACTTTGATTAGTTTGATGTTGTTTGATTAGGTCGTGCAACGCTGATTACAAAAACAATCGTTATATAGATCGGCCCGGTAGGTAAAGATTATATGTATGTTAGTAAATGGATCAATCTAACTGCGATGATTGTAGAACCACACAATTTGAGCCCTTCCAAACGTGAGTAATGATGTCGCATTGCTGTTGTTATGGGGCGAAGATGAGACAAAAGGTAAGCAAAGATGTATTTTTTTCACTTATAGTTTTTGAGATTAGATGGCCAAACGCTAAGGTATAGGAACTTTTAACATGGCCCACAGATCCGGTCCCGAAACAACAAGGGATGATAGCGAAAAACACTCAATCGAGTCCCAAGACTAGTCACATTCTAACTTCAAGGGGGCACTATTGAAAATCAACTCTCAGAAAATGGTTTACTCAATATATTTTTTATTTTAATTGAAACATGGTTGTTTTAATGTGAAAAAACCAGATTTCGTCTAAAACATGTAAGGCTCAAAATGGGGAATATTTAAGGCTTTGTATCTAACTTCTCTATGTACGTTAGGTAATCATCAATCTGCGATCGGATAAAAATAAATGGATGTTTCTACGGTTAGGTGAATTCAGTCACGTCCGCAGGCCATCCTAGATAACCAGACAATGCTAGGTCTTAAATCCATTTTTGGGCACACAATAACACCGGCGAGAACTGTAGGATGACAATTATTCTGCTGATAAACGACATACTACGTACATTGTAAGCCGCTAACCTATGAAAGAGATTCTGTTTGGTATGGAACACATGTTCAGAACTATCGCTAGTTATGTTTGTTTTCGTTTCATACTGAATAAGCGGATTATTTTTCTATTTATATAGGTAGTTAGGTATTATTTTGCATTCAAAATAAATGAATTTCCAAAAGCAGTATATTACCAATACTTGCATTGTTAATATGCTAAGAGGTAGACCGCTTAGGAGTGTTTTCTGTACATCAATACCAATTTGTTGTCTTTGTTCTACAAAGATAAGGCCGCCCATTGTGTCACTCATATGTTTTCAGCAGTATTTTAATATGTTTCTAACATATGGTGTCATATAAAGTTATATTATATTCTACTCCATAACCTCAGATATCATTTACGCCCTGCAAATTACTTTTGTTGGGACCTACACTTAGTGTTTTACGTATACCTATAATATATCAAACAATAATCAATCCCCTATATATATTTTGAATTGTTAAATAATTATCCTTTGCGGGCACATTATAATCTCCAGTCGATAAAATATAATCCAGAGAACGTTACTGGTTCCAGTATAAAAAGTGTGGTTGTAGGTAAAGTTACAGGCACAAGATACATTCCACCTTCACGTCTCAGAGTTGTGAGTAGGTGAGGACCCAAGTCGTATCGCTTGTTATGGGTAGAGGTTACGACTTAACACCAGGTGGGCCATTTACTCGTTCACTTCATCAACTTCATCACATAAAAAAACAATGGCAATAAAGAGCCGAGCTAGTGTAGTAGAGATATCTGACTGGAGATGTCACGGGAATTTCACTATTTGCCTGGTGAGAGATTCCCTGGGGCCATAGTGATTAGCCATTACCGCAAAAGTTGAGCATCGTTCCGTTCAACGCACGCCCGCAAGTTCCGTGAGCGAGATCACGATCATAAGCGCTTGTCCACAGGCCACGGGGCACTTACGAAGATGTATCTTCCATTGAAAAACCAGACGATGTATTTTCGGAATAAATACTTATGTTTTTTCACGACCCTAGGAATCGGCAGTCTTTGAACTCTGCAGTGATTAACTAAGGCATACCTACAGATGATCCACAGATGATATTATGGATAGTAATAATTATAATCTATCACCTCTGAAGAAATTGGTAATTAAAACTAGACGCAGTACTAAAAATAATATAGACAATTTTAATTACTGCGTCTAGTTTTAATTTCTTTGTTAAAGTTTTGCAATAATCAGTAATTACAGCAAATTTTCGATTACCAGATACAGTATCCAATATTATTACTGAATATCAAATTATTAGATAAATACAAAATTTTTACGTTTGATCTTCATTATGGTTTGACTAATAAATTTCTGCAATTGTAATTTTTTTTTTATTATTTAAAGTATATTTTGAAGAGGAAAAATAATATTTTCAGATTTTCTGATTAAAGTAGATAATAGTCGTTACCAATGGAAAACAACGTAGCGACGCAAAGGTCGTTAGTGTTTTCAAAAGTCCTAGCGATCGTCTATCGGAATAGCAGGACGGTCATCGACCCCGTGGGAAGGCTCTCGCGGAAGGTCCTTATAGCGTCCTTATTTTGCAAACAAGTATTCCGTCGGAATTGGAAGTTTCAATAGTTTTTGTCTTGAATTGAAAAAGATTAAATTCCTATAAACAGCAAATAAATGATATTTGTGTATAAAAATAAAATATAAATAAGTGATAAAGTGTTAAAGCCAATTTATTCTATTCAAAAAAATTATTCTATTGTAATTGGCATTTAAGACTGATTTATATATAGATGATTTTGCATTCAACCAAGATTAACGATTAAACACTCACTACCCTGACCTATGATTCCCTGTGCCTAACCTCGAGACCACACTTTAAGCTCGTTTGTCCCCCGCCGGGGATTGAACCGGGGTGCCAAGGTAGCCACGGAGAAGTCTATCGAGATAACAATGATGGGTAGGTACAATAACGCGAAAAAAAGGAAGCCCTTCTTTAGGGGTTTCTTGGCTGTTCTCCCGTCAAACTTAGCGATAAGTACGCGTGACCTTATGTTTTGAATATTATTGACGTTTCCAAGCCATTTATTTATGAATTCTATAATAATAAGTATAAATATTCTAAATAAAGTTTTTGACTTTGACATAACAGATGAAAATACTAACTACTAATACAATACAGTTTTTGAAACAAATTTTAAGGAACAACTTTCATGATGCACTGTAGGACCAAAATGTGTAGTCACAAAAAAGCACGACGAAAACCATTTTATAAGAAGCTATATATAGGCTCACGGTTCAAGAGCAGGGCATTTTGCTTACAGTTACAGAACGAGCTGACGGCCCACCTGGTGTTAAGTGGTAACCTCAGCCCATAACAAGCGATGCGGCTTGAGTCCTCCCCTACTAGGTACGGCAAGACCCAAGTCGCAACGTATGCGCCCGTAACTCTGAGACGTGTAGGTGGAATGTCTCGTGTGCCTGTAATTTCACAAATATTAATACAGATATATCAAAAACGTGTTGTTAAACCAAAAACCTCGAAGCAAAACTTTGCAAATCACTGCAAAATCGAACGTCGAACAGTCTGAAAACTCACGGGAAACCATAATTGCCCGCTGCGATCCGAACACCTATGCACCCTTGTCACCAAGATAAACATGTAGAAGTGAATCTTCGCTCATTATAAAACGTATGTTTTTTTATGTATTAAGTAACGGAAGAGATGGCCCACCTGTTAAAATGCTATCCCTACCCAAAAAAGCAATCAAACTAATCCGTAGTTATGGGAAGTCCCAAGCCTTGTAATGCGACCTTGAAGCGCCCGTGCGCGCCGAACGTGAAGATGGAATTTCTCATGTGCCAGGTAATTTCACCAGCGACCACACCTTTCACAGTAACGTAAATACGTTAATGCTTAACGGCATAAATAACTATGATGGAAATACTTCCCCGCACGGACTTGACAACAAGAATTCCGTGTGATAAATTTGCCGTCGGAATTTTCAGCTTGCACCGACAAGTACCTCGGAAATACAAGCATAATTATGCTAAATAAAAATATTTTATAAACCGCACATCTAACTGATGACAGCCGTGCACTTTGCTAAGCCTAATCAACTTAAGAACGACCGGGCAAGCTACGCTTGCATCGCAATAACAGATAGACAAAGAGTCACGTGACTCATATTCCGTAACAATATCTTATATCAATCGATTTAAAACAACAAGATATGTGTTATTATTTTTAAGGCAATAGAAAATTATAGGCCGCCGATAGATTTATCTATCAAAAGACAATAAATTATATATTTTTGTGAACGGTTTCACGAATCAGTGACTTTAAAAAAGTCCCCTGACATTTGTCCAAAATCTATGTGTATACCATTCTACAGGCTTGTAAATCGCTCGCTTGTTAGGAACTCTACAAAGGATTGTTCAAGAGTCTGTGATCCGAATACGACAATTAAAAGCGGGAAATCGAGTTATGCGGTTCTGCTGAGCGGATCCTGAGCAAAGTTCTGACAATTGATGTGAGCCATAATTGTCGGTGGTTGTTGGAATGTACGAGTATTTCAATTCACAACATAACATTCCGTTTTTAGCAGAAATATTCAATGATCGTCAAATTCGGTACGTAAATAAAAAAAAAAAGTCGTTTTATTTCCAGTACATAAGTAATATTCTCGCGTATGAATCATGACAAAAGAGCAATCTTTAGACACTGATTATTTGATTGGCCTCACGGCTCAGTTGGTAGTAAGTCTGCCTTCGGCACTGCAGGTCGTGGGTTCAAACACTTGTGTGAAGATCATGGATGTTTGTTCTGTGTCTGGGTGTTAATATGTATATTATACGTATGTATTATAAATATTATATTATAAATATGTATTTACAACATACTATTTAAGTATTCTGTCTGGTTTTCGACAGCTATGCTTAATTTGGGGCTAGATGTTGTGGGTAAGGTCCATTGATACGGCCTCGTTGAACAACGTATAAAAACAACACCATCTTAATCTACAAACATCTACTTAAACATACCACCGCTTTAGCATAAAAATATATCACAACAATTGCGGGGGGGAAAAATAACTTATAAAAAGTTACAAGGGTGTATATATAATGCACGTTTTTATTAAAAGGTCCCACGAATTAATGAGTTTTTATATGAGTTTGAAGTTTATTCCTGTCTTCTTGGCGAGATATTAATGCTGTTTTTTGTTTTGGAAAATGGTACAATCATTTTGTGTTTAGATGGTTGATGTGACAAGGCTTTACGGCGGATTAAAAGTATAGAGGATGACACTAATTTAAATAATTATTACGTTGAAAATTATCGTTGTAACATATAGATATGTTGCAACATGTGGTTTTCAGATATTTTTTAACAAACTGAGCATTTATTTGTGCATTTCAGTGTGTCTGTCAAAATTGTTATTTCGAAATAAAGGGCTAAATACAGCTTTATTCTAAATTTATTAATCTATAATTCTAATATATTTTCTACACATTCTAAAGAATTTAGCATTAATACTTATCTGGTAGGTAATTAAATGCAGAAACTTTTTGGTTCCTAAGTTCTAATGATCACAACACAATAGCAACTTTCAAACTACAAATAAGGCTTCCAACAGAATAACTTCATAGGTAACAGAACTTCATAGCCGAAAGTACGTGGATTCGCCAAAAGAACTGTAACAAATGTCCGAGTGTCCCTAACGAGAGAACTCTGGCCTCGTTACCGTCCGTTGCAGATAAGGAAAGAACTTACACTGCAGTGCAAATTATATTACCAAAACAAGTTAGTTTATAACGCACATACTCGCGAAAAGAAAGGAATACTTCCTTTAGATGTTTCTTGTCTGTGCATCTCCAAGGAGGATCGGATGGGTTTGGAACAAGCGTCAAACTTAGCATTAAGTACGCGTGACCTTATATTTTGGATATTAATTTATTGATGTTTCCAAGGCTAAATGCCTTTTATGAATTCCATGGCAATAAAGTTTTCTTCAAGCGATGAGAAGTGCAGTTGTTTATAATTTTGTTTTTATAGCATCTTATTTGGGTGTCGGATTGCTATAGAATTATTAACTAGAAGTGAGTATTAGCTAAGCGGTTCGTGGTAAAACAATTACAACAATTAGCTCACAACTTGTCACGTCTAAATTCTCACGATAGTACAAAGTAAAAGTAGTCAAAACTGTCTATTGATTATCTGCTTTCAAAATATTTGGAGGAGTTTATAGACAATCTGTAAGCTACTAAAAATCTGTAAGCTTTTCAGTTGCAAACGTTCTAATTTTGCTATTCATCATAATAACAATAATGACTATTGCAACAATTACCCATCTAAACACAAAAATGGGCATCTAAGCCACATATAATAATCAACAATTCAACAAGAATCAAAAGACGAATTTAAATCTCTTCAAGGAACAATATTTTTGTTGCAGTCTGTTGAAAATGTCCTTAACTGTCATAAATATCTCAAGACACCGAACAATTTTGTACTAAAAATTTGTAAGCAATTATTATACCGGTAAGTGTAAAGCTTAGCTCTACGTGTGGACTTCTCACAGAAAGCTACCCTAATTACCTGTGGCCAAGTTTTCCCCATTCTCCCCTAATTGCAAATATGGTCGGTTCTGACGGGGGATCATTACGGAGACTCACTTTCTTCGCTTTTTCAGCACATTACTTGGCAGTATGAATATTTTGATCCCCTTGTTTTAAACAAGATCTTAGGCTTAACCGCACGAGACGCTTTTAAAATGGAAATTTGTTATATTACGGAGATTGCAGTACAATATAATGCTATTTGTAATAATATCTAATGTTTTTGCATTCAAACACAGTGAAAAACTAAAATTTCAAAGACAAAACTAACTTATGACAGACTCAGTCAAAACAGTTACAAGTTTGACAGTAGTGCGGGACTTACGTTTGCATGATGTCCATATTTTAATAAGGTTGTGGTTGATTTTTGTACTACAATCCCGTAAATTATAAAGAAAAAAAAACGTTCGTCACAGAAATGTTTGTCCTGGGTGGTAATCAAACCCACGCCCTACAGCGCAGAAGGCTGGGTTACTACCAACTGAGCTGTGAGGCCAGTCAAGAGCATTCAGGATGATTTTATACATCGTTTTTCATATGTCACATATGACATCTAGAAACGTTTGTGACGAATTAAATTTGGAATACAATACAACGTACACGGTGCACAATCAGACCGCAAAATCGTCCGCACACGGGTAAAATTAATACATAATGCCTACTCGCTCCAAAGAATCTTTGTAATGCAAATTAGAGAGTTAAAAGTTGTGAAGCGTGAGCTCTTCCCGTGTATCTGGTTCCGCATAACCGCAGACTGTGAAATTACAATTGTAATAACTTTGATATACTTGTATGTCGTTTTGCGCTAAACAAATTGTAACTTTAATTGAATATCGAGTTAAACTTGGTATGTTGACTTGGTATTTGTTACAGACAGTTTATGGTTAAGGTAACCTTATTATTTTTATCTATGAACAAATTTGTAATATTTTCCTTGCGTACTTTAAAGTTTGGAAAAAATCAAGTTGCATACTACTGCGCATGATATACCTATACATTAAGATCTAATGTCTCATAGAATTTAACCGGAACCCATAATCTTCAAACCGAATGCAGAAATACACTAATTAAATACTTTTGGGGGGAGGATATGGTTACAGCGTTACTGCACCGGATGGGCTCTGGACATAAAATTTACAGTTATTTAAAAATTTATATCGGTGAATTATCATTTTTTTTAAGCTCTTATACTTTAACTTGTTAACTCATATGGGTCTCCGGTTTAAAAACAATATTTTTTGAAGCTGTTTTTGGCATTCAATTGTGCGATATGGAATACCTATGCAATTTTGGAAACAACGCAATATGCCACGGGAGCTTCCTGAACTAAATTTAATTAGTATCTAGTTTATATTCTTTGGTTCGCTAGATGTGATTGTAAACACTTATTTTATTTTAAATATATTTCTCTACAATAAACTTATTAATAATACCCGTATTATCGGAGTGGAACCCTAACCGGCGCGTGCGCGTAACGTATTCATACGCAAATCAGCTAACGCGGTACAAAGCGATGAATTCACGATTCGCGTAACAATATATAATGACCAATTAAGTGATTTAATCACAGTAATAAAAAAAAATTGGCTAATACAGACAAATTCATTCAGACGTCCATAGGCAGTACAACAAATTGGTGAAATATAATGATATAAAACAAAATCTTCAAATTTGGGGAACATGGTTTTAGAGCCACCGTTGATGGTGAAAAACATTAGTAACATAGATAAACATGGTTTTATCAGGGGACAATTATTTTGTATCTTCAGATGGATTTTTGTTGCAACCAGGTATGTACCTACACAGATGAATCAGGGGTTTTCAACTATCGGAGGAGGACAATTCACACAGCGTCATCTAGCCCCAAACTAAGCAAAGCTTGTACTATGGGAACCAGACAACTGATAGAATACATATATACTTTTTATTTGTAAATACATATATATATAATACATAATTATTAACACCCAGACACAGAACAAACATCTATATTCGTCACATAAATGTTTGTCCTGGATGGGAATCGAACCGTTTTTTTTATATTGATGACCAGTAGAAGAATAAAGTTTGACTGCTGAATGTTAGATAATATAACAATGCAGCTACATTTCTGCGGCTTCGCTAAGTTGTTACCGACAGACTCTGCATGCGAGGCATTCTATGACCGGATGTATGGCTCGTTGCACATGGCACGTGCTGTGCGCACACGACGGTATTTACAGAGTTTTATAGGCCGACAGGAAGGTTTCCGTCATTCGGCTGGATAAGTGACAGTCTTTTTTTCCTTCATATTTGGTAAATTACATTTATTTTCTAATAAACAGATTTTAATATTATGAAATTACGCGATCCTTATGCTCAGATGCCCACCAGTTATGTTTTTTTTTTTTTTTATGAATGTTTTATTTTTTATGTTTCTCTCAGTAGCTTAAGACCCAACTCGTTAGAAGATATACTCGTATGACCGGATATGTGGGTTATCGCACACCGCACATGCTATTCACACATGTCGGTATAAGGCTTTGAAACTTACGGCTCAGTTGTTAGTAACCCTGTCTTACGCGCTGCAGGTTGTGGGTTCGATTCCCACCCAGGACAAATATTTGTGTGACGAACATAGATGTTTGTTCTGTGCCTGGGTGTTAATATGTATTATACGTATGTATTTACAAAAAGTATATAAGTATTATATCAGTTGTCTGGCTCCCATGTTACAAGCTATTTACTTACCTTACTTTGATGCTAGATGGCGCTGTGTGAAATGTCCACCGATATACAAAAATAGGTTCCAAATCTTCAAAAGAATAACGTAACTATTCCACTTAACATAAGAAGTAAAACCTTTTTCATCTAGGTGCACGAACACGACTATCGCCCCAACCGAAACACATTTGACGCAAGTTACCTTTAATTTTTAAAAAATCTACGAAATTTTTCTTCCGTAAATGATATTTGGCGTTTTATTTGGAACTGTTATACTCTCCCATAGCTTTATTATTATTTATAATCTAATCAAATCTATACCTCACAAAGTAAATACGAAGTTTAATTGACATTCATTGACTATATATAAAGACTATCAACCCCATCCCAGCAAATGGGGGAAATCTCTGCAAATGGGGGGGAACCGGTAAATTTGGGGAATTCTCCCCGAACTCGCTAACTTGTATTCAATGTGAAATTATGGCGATTATTCGAGCAGGAAACCGCGAGAGAGCGTTTTGTGTTAGTTTGTGCACATAGATAGGTAAATATAATTACATAGCAGCGCAACGTACACTTAGCTAAGTAGTTGTATATATGTGGAAACCGCTCGTGTAAAGTTCCCGCGGTTTCGAATACCTATACGTCGACGATGATGGATTATTCGACACAGGGGCGAAAATATCATTGAAATGTACCTTTTATATGAATCTACTAATGCAAGTGAAACAAGGCAAAACACGTGGTTTTATAGATTAAAAATAGGTTTCTTTTTTAAGACCTGAACAACACCATCGAAATTCAGGTCTGGAAGTTGAGCGGTTAAGGCCATATATTGTCAGCCAGTCAGACAGTCGTCAGTCAATCAGTTCATCAGTAACAACATCCTCTTTTAAAATATGCGCTGATTGGAATGATATCTTCGTCGTTTCCTTGTCTTTTTCCGAATAATAAAACGTATTTCAAATCGGAGAGTGTTTTGAACTTTCAAAACTAATTTATAAAGGCGAAACTCCTTGGTTAATTTCCTCAAATAGTACTAACTCCAACAAAAAGGCAAGGTTTCGCTCTTCATTTCCTCGAAGGGAAGAGGACGGTCGAGGATGGCTTTGAATAGAAGCATCTTACTTTTGCCGGGGCTTTTTAACCTGGTTTCTAATAAAACAGTAGGGTGAAGTGAAATTGTTAGCGAGAGTATTTGAGTTCGCTGTTTATTCAATATTTTTATTTTTGACATTATTCAATCATTTTCTACAGTTGTTCCGCATCAAGTTATGTCTATGTTATATTACAAAATTCAGTTATCTAGCAATAGGTACTTAAAATGTCGTCGTGCTAGACACTACATTCTACACGGCAAATAAATTTTTCACCTATAAGTATTTGAATTAACACCACATAATGGCCCGCGTTTCAGCTATATAGTAGTTTTAGTTTCATTAAACAGGACCACAATGAGGGCAATCCCATTAGTCAATAATAAAATTCTAAATTAAATAAAATTCTATTTTTTTATGTCATCCTTTGTTTCCTTAGAATACATATTCGATCGATAAGACACCAATTCATATGAAATGGCTTGGAAGCGTCAACTAGTATGCAATAACTTACCATACACAACTGACTGAACATTAAGGACTGACTTGGGTTCGATTCCAAGCCAGGATAACCGTTTGTGTCACGAACATCAATTATGTGCTGTGTCTGGGTATGTATTTATATGTACATATTTACAAACACAGTATATATAATTCTATCAGTTAGACCTACAGATCGACAAACTGTGAAATGTCCAAAAATATTTCAAAACAAAAGGGTATCAAAGGAGAACTAAGATTACCTGTTATTCTCATATTTTCCTGAGTCCCAAGCCTTGTTTAAACCATTTATCAGTCATAATGATCAAGTATTTTGTCATCCAATCAAATCAAATTTAATGCATCTCACCCGGTAACCGGTTCACTCTCATTTATCGCTTAATTGGCCCATCCCACATATTGACTATCCTATCGGATATAACTCAACCAAACTATTGGTGAAGTACTAAATAAATATCAAACCAAAATCAACACACGGCTAAGTAGGATATCAATAGGGGGGGAAGGCTTTAGGGGCAGTTGCCAGCGACGTGACTCCTCTTTTGCAAATATGAATATCTCTAATTACAAATAAGTATAAAAAATTAAATTAGTAGAAAAAAAAGTCGCTACCTGCCTCTGAATGTTACTCCACTTACTTCTTTTAAACCAGGCAACAGATTTTTATACGGTTTTCACTATTAAAGAAGCGATAAATATGGATGGTTTGTTTGTACAATTTTTAAATATTTTGTAACAATGTCTGGTAATATGACAGTGTTTTGTCATAAATACTACCTACCTAATACTTTCTTGCTAAGCGCCTTCTCTCTTTTTTTTTTTATAAACTGGGTCATAATCATTTAAACAATACAATCTGCCCAAAAGAAAACATAAATTATTTTATGGAACAAAAAGTTTAGGCTGTGTATTATTTGTATGACGGCCATCGTAACATTCAGTATTTTTAAACACAAGTGCCACGCCATAAACGGAATAAATTATAGTTTTTTTTTTTGGGAACAATTATAGCCGTTGTCTCTCGAGATGATATAATGATTCTAACATTATGTACCCCATACATCTAAATACAGTTCAGGGATTATAAAGTAATGGTGGAATAAAAAAAATTCAAATTGATATATACATAGATACATGAACCCTGAAAACATTACTACTCTTTTAGGGCAGTCGTGTAAAAACATAGCGCTTGCAAATGCTATCTCTTCATATATTTTTTAAGCTTTAAAAGTATTAATTTGTAAAATTCCATGCAAATGCACCGATACGTTGAACGAACTTTATTAATATCGAGTGAACCATTCATCAATATCTTTTGAAAGGAATTCATTTAATCATAATTATCAGTTCGCAACCGGTTTGCCGATATAATGTGGAAAGCTTGCCTGTGATTTTCATGTAACATTCACATAGTAACAGTAACCGAGGTAGTAAAGCCAAAAACAGATTGCTAATGGGACAGCTTCCTCTGTATCTTGAAATAAATGTTGCATCTCAATGTTTTCTCAAGACAACACATAATTTTCAAGTTTTTGAGAGTTTAATTCAATCGACTATTAATTAATGAAATTGTGTATCTTAATTATTCATCATAAATATAGTACAAAATTAATTTTAATAAGTTTTTGTTGAAAAATACCTTTTTCTATGGCAATATCCCGACTTTATCATGAGACCACCTCCATGTTAACATATTATATCATGGTTATTGTAGTTACATAAAATATATTTTCCAAATTTCACCTAGATCGGTTTAGGATAACTGCTTTAAAATCCAGTAGCAAGATTAGACCCCAATAAACACACATTGCAAAAAAAAAGGTTGTAAAAAAAGAAGTTTAAGTTTTTCTGATACTTGATTTATATATTATGTACCTCTAATCTCAATGATAAACACCAAACTTAAAATCACGAAAGAAATCCATAACCAGGTGAAGAGCGCGACTTTAAATCCCTCCGTGGTCATTCAGTTTATCTGTTTAGGAACAAACAAATTTTAGATATTATTTCATGTCGCATAGTTGCGGCTATGCGGCTTGGGTCTTCTCTTACCTAAGCAGTGGAGGATCTGAGTCGTATTATTTTTTTACAGATAGGCCATCTGCTCATTCCCTGATTTATTCACATTAAAAAATACAGAAAAGCCAGGCAAAGGAATCACAGGGTTCGCAAATACTTATTAACGAAATTTTCGGCAAGTAGGTGTAACCCTGTAGCCCAATTCTGGTACAGAAAAACTGGTAAAGTGCATATGTGTTGTTTTTGTAAAATAAATACTCTTTCTTTCTTTCTTTCTTTCTTTCTTTCTTTTCTATATCGCACAGTGAAATATATAGTACCTATTGGACTATCCTATTTAGCTTAATATAAAAAATTTAAAAAAGCTTATAACTTAAATGTAACAATGATCAATCAACAGACTAACGTAATAAGAATTCATTATGAGAATATACCATATATATTCCAAAAATAAGTATTCAAGCACTTATTGATAAAATATATGCTATCAGCTACGGAACCCTAAAAACGCAACATTAGTACTGGTTTTTAACATGACGGTAAAAAGTGCTACCCTAAAGTACAACAAATTGCATCATTACAGGGATCCCTACATTAAAAATGACCACAGCAGCGTGACCAGCCAGATGTCTGACGAGGGTTTGTACTTGGCTATTAGTCCGCGGGTGGCCGATACTTTTTCCCGTAATTTGGGGAAGGTTGATTAATATATTTTCGTTTTATTGGGAATCCGTCTAAGCGACACGTTTTCCGTCTGTTTCGTTATGAGTCTCAAATAACAATGGATAATTAGTCAAAGTATCAGTACATATATACATAAATAAATAAACACTTAAGTGAATAAAATATAAGATAAATAAATAAACTAAGCAGGGAAAGATCCAATTCGTATTCTTGTTATGGGCAGAAGTTACCACTAACACCAGGTGGGCCTTAAGCTCGTTTCTAACTTTATCACATAAAAATATTAGGTTATACATTATATTGGGATATATATTTGACTGGCCTCACTGCTCATTTGGTAGTATCTTTGCCTTCTTAAATTAATAATGTTTGTTGTCGAAATAAATTTCATTTCATTTCATTTCTTCTGCGGTCGTGGTTTCAATTCCTACCAAGGATAAGACATTGGGTGTGACGAACATATATGTTTGTTCTGCGTCTGGACGTTAATATGTTTATTTACAAATAAAAAGTATATAAGTATTCTATCACTTTTATCTGGTACCCATAGTACCAGCTATGCTTAATATGGGAAAAGGTGACGCTGCATGAAATATCCAAAAAAAATATGAATCTGTTTTCTACTTGAAAATACTATATCAAATTATTATAACTTTGCAGTTAATTCTTCGTGTTCACCATTCAAATATAATATGAGATGGTACTCAAATTTATCCTCCCAACATTGAAAAATATAACCATAAAAAAAATATCCCATTGTACAAGACATAACAACAAAAACTAAGCTATTTATTTGTTCCCCAAAACACTCCAACAGCGTGTATTGAATTCCGACAGTTTTTCTCCGTAAATGCAACTCCAAAACTTTCAATAGGCGCTCATGCAATTCAATAGACCACTCCAAATTACCGAATACGTTGACTCCAGGCGAAAAAAAACCAGACAACATCCAATATATACTGAGCCCTTCCTCTTCTTCACAACGGTAAGGCCTTTGTTCAGCGTCGGGGGGTCAAGTGTTTCTGGTTGATTTACAGGGAGGGATCCAGTAACAATATCGCAATTTATCAAACGAGCTACATTGTCGACTCCCCTCTCGGGCACGGTGGTACCTGTGTCTCTGGTTTCATCGACATAGAAAGTTACAGGGTCAGCGCCAGGAAATTGCTGATTTAGTAAGTGAGATTATTTAAATCAATGAAGTTTGGTAACTATTTTTTTCTGTTTAGTATTTTTATGAATGGAAATTATTTTGCTTATACGAGGCTATGTTTTGTTAACGTACAGAATAAAAGTCGACAAAAATGTTAAAGAATATGTATTAAAAAAATTAACACAATCCTAGAGGATTGAAAATGATGCGTTTAAATTTTTTACGCGCTTCATTGCATTATAACTGTAATTAAAATTTTTTTTTTTATTTCACTGATTTAACCATTTCGACTGTTCTCAGTCCGGACCGGACCCATGTTGCAGTAAATGCACGCCAAAAAGCTTGCAAGTAATGTTTATTATTAAATTTTTCGCGAGCTCGTACCGAATCTAAATAAATTTCGGCGCGTTTGGCCCGTCTCTGTGTTTACACAAATTTACTGACTCCAGGGCTTTAAATTATGTAAAAAAAACGTTTAATTAAATACTACGCTGAGCTTAATTTTATTACATAAGTTATCACCACACAATAACGCTCATTATCTTTGAGTTTCCCTTTTAACTCGATGACTTCAACGTAACAAAGAAAATAATTAATTATCGAGAATTTTCATAAAATTACTGAAATGGAAATTGCAAATAAAAGTCAGTCATAGATATAACAGAAAAATAATAATACAAATTACAATTGCGGAACAAATAAGCTATGAGAGATGACAATACTACAAAAGGAAGGTATAAAAACGAGGATTCAATAATAAATTATCAAAGGAGGGCCGAGGAACCTCCCCTGTGGGACCCCGGAGACCGACACCTCCCGGCGTCTTCTTTATTGTGTACTTTACCGTACTGTTTGGTATAAGTAATAACATTTGTGAGTTAGCACTTAATTTACATTCATATTCTTTTGATAATTAGTTGAGTGCTATTTCCGAGGAAGAGTAACATAACACAGTAACAGAAACAAAGGCAGAAGAAAACTTGAAAGTGCACGGATAAAAATGTAAAATAATATTCAATTTTCATCATCATATTTTATGAGCGTTACAAATGTATTTTAATTTTGTCGTAACGTGAAAGTGCCTCAATTTAAAGAATATGGCCGTTACAAGGTTATAAATATTAATGAAGTAGGTACACCGATGTATAATATAAGTTAAGGTATTATCATTCCTTAATTTATAATAAAACTTTAATTTGGTCGATAATATTAATACAAAGTTAGGTACAAAGTTATCATAAATCATTTATGATAACTTTGTACCAACCACCAATACGCGTTCACGCAACTTCCGCGCTACAAATTAGCGTTGGAAGCACGAGACAAAGAAAATGCCCCAAGGGTGGGCATTCTCTGTTCCATAATCAGCATCATGTGGGCTTGTGACGGTGACTGATTAGGACTGGAGGAAATTAATGAAATACATTTCGAACAAAATGGAACAAAATGATTGCGGCAATCTGAAGTTTACAAAGTTATTAATCATAATGGTTTCCAGGATGCTGTGGCTTCTTGGTCGGGGTTAAAATGGGTGTTCATTTTTCAGATTTCATTGGTATTTTGAGAAGTTCTATTTGAATATAACAGAATATTAATGATAAAACAGGTTCGCAGAGATTACCTTTTGATTGCCATTGATTTTCAACCATAAGCACAGGCAACGTCTTTTCATAAGTGTTAAAGTCATTCAGTTAACGTCTTTCTTTAATTACTACTTTGTGTATAAATATTTACTAAGGCCTACTGGTTTAGTCTCGCCTCTCTTTAAACTTATTTAAGTTTCTATTGGTTTGAATTGTTAACATTTTGTAATACCAAAACATTTTACGAGTTACACCAAGTTTAAGATATGAGCCATTTGTACTTAATTTACCATCCGACATCTATGTGAAGAGGAATCAGTATCTTACTGAAGTTATCATCTTTGTTTCTTAACGTTAGATGTTATTATGTGTACATATTAAATTATATCATTACTACGACCCGAAAAAGTTGGTTGTGATGCCAACAAACAAACCAATACAAATTATAATGTAACTCTGAGGTCTATCGGTTTTTATTGTGACTTTTTTCATCTCGCAAATTTATATTTTACATTATATTTTGCCATTAAATTATAATATCGTTTATTTGAAAATTCCCGTTTACGATCGCACGGTAGGTATTCCTGTTATTTAACGCTCCCGCCTTCATTTTCTGTTGAGACAAAAGCAGGATAGGACTCAGGGTCTACGTTACGGGTCACACCCAAGTACTTGACTGACCTCACAGCTCAGTTGGTAGTAACCCTGCCTTTTGCGCTGTAGGTAGTGGGTTCAACTCCCACCCACGGCAAACATTTATGTGACTAACATTGATGTTTGTTCTGTGTCTAGGGGTTAAATGTATTATATGTATGTATTTACGAAAAAGTATAGAAGTACTATATCATTTGTCAGCTTGTTTTATACGAACCATCCCATGATACAAGCTACGATATGCTTACTTTGGGGCTAGATGGCGCTGTGTGAAATTTCCACCAATATTTACTTTATTTACCTTACGTTTCAGTATAATGTTAGAACTAACATCGAACATGAATTTTCTATTTCACGCTTTTAATAATTGAAGTTTTTGAGCTTAAAATACTATTACTAATAGTAGTGCTACTTCTACAATTATGACTACTACTACTACTAGTAGTCATAATTGTAAATCTCACATCTGTAATGTTATCATCTACTAATTCATATGGTGCAATGGCTTTATTTCAATCACTCTCGCTCGTCGATAGTGGTATAGAAGGATCTTTTATGCAGAAAATTATAATGGATACAAACAACCATTTAACCCCTAACGACCCTGGATCAGGCCCATTCGGAAAATATTTAATAAAAACCGGTTTTGCTTCGAGATGCTCAGCGATTTTCCCGTTCCTGGCCCAGAGTTATAGTCCGTAATGGCCGACGGGATTTTTTAGAGTTATTACGAGTTCATGAAGCCGGAAATATCGTTACTAATTTCGGATTCTGTTTCTTCTTACTTTTTGCCCTTAAGGTACGGAACAAAATAAAATATGTAAATATTCGCTAATAAAATATATTAACTACTAGCGCCCGTAACTTTGACTGCTTGGCAGCAGAAATGGGCATGGTGGCAGTACATCCCCGGACGAACTTGGCGTGAGTTCTACTGCTCTTAAAATTCACAACTCATTGATAATTTTATTCTTTATTGTACACATATAACAACATACAAAAAGGTGACAAAGTAATACATAGTACAAAGGCGAGCTTAAACGATTTTAATTATTAATGAGACAATTCAAGACGCTTTGAAGATTTTTGTCTTGAAAAGTGTCCTCAATTAAATACATATTGATGGACGATTGCATAGCGCCATCTAGCCCCAAGCCGGTATCCTCTAAAACCAAATCGAAGACCAATATTCAAGTGAACACGAATGGAACCTCTGGTAAGAGAGAGGGAAGTGTATGGTATATCATACTAATTCCCACTCCTTTGCCGGATATCAACTCCACTCTCGCACGCCATTCAAATGTATGATAATTAAGTTGTTCATATAAAATGTAAATGCAATTTTCATGTTGGAATTAAAACCATTAAGAGTTTTATTAGGTTAGTAATAGAAAAGCAATATCTAAGGGCATTAGTATGTTGATCATTAGCACACATGTTCTGTTTTATTAACTTGTTAAAGCCGAGAATAGGCCGACGCGAAATACAGCAACCATTTTCACAAACAGTAACTTAAATAAATCACGGATTTTGTAATAAACATATCACTCTCGCTTGTTTCGAGTAGGTTAGAGTTCTACAGTTGTAACAATATAATGGTGTTATGGGAAGCATTTTTACTTCAGTACCTATAAGGGTTCTAGTTAATACTAATAATTTCTAATTAGTACTAATACTTCCTATTTAGTACTAATAATTTCTAATTAGTACTAATACTTTCTAACTTTTATTAATACTAGTCATGTCAGGCTCCCTCGAACCTATGTAAAAGTATTGAAGTGCGCCTCAATGCGGCTCTTTTGATACACATAACAAATGTCTTCTTTTAATTTTTGCCCCAGTACAGTATGCCGGTTTCTCACAAAGATTCTAGACCATCGGATTGAGCAAAAAAAATTGAAGCGAAAACCTCATTAGTTCACTTGTATTTGAACCAGCGGCCTCCAGATTCAGAAGCTCGCTATCTGTACTACCAATCCACCACGTTCTAATTAGTGCTATTAGTGAATACGGCTTTAAGCCTGTAGGCATAAACAAACGAAGTCTCATCTTAATCCAATTAAGTGAACTAATAAATAACGCGAAATTTAATTAAGACTCTGTGTACATTCAAGGAGATACTTAATATTTGGCCCTAGGGGTGCACACAATAGCCAGCTAATACCTACCATTTGTTTTATTTGAAGCATTAATTAACCTTAAAGCAAATAAACAAATAAAAATGTATAATACATAATAATAATAAATATTGGCTGATATTTCACACTTCGCCATCTAGCCCCAAACTAAACATAGCTTGAATTATCGGAACCAGATGACTGATAAAATACATTTATATTTTTTTTGTAAATACATACATATAAATACATATTAACACCCAAACACAGAACAAACATCAATGCTCGTCACACAAATGTTTGTCTTGGGTGGGAATCGAATCCAAGACCTACAGCGCAGAAGGAGAGTTACTACCAGTTGAGCTATGCGCGAGTAAAAAAATATCAATTCAATAATGAAAAGACTCATTAATTTACTCAAATACTATTCAGACGAACAGCAAATATGTTTGCGTAGCTGAGAGTAGCGATCTGCATGGTCGTGCAATGAACACAGTGCACGAAGCTAGCAAAGCGAGCGTGCCGCGGCAATAGCCGGCGAGTGCCAGAATAACATTGACGCTTATTTTCTTGCCTATCCATAAACCTGAAAATGAATCAAAGCTTGAAAAACTTATATTAATTCCAACCATTATAATATTAGATTAACTGATACAAAAAGTTTTCTTACTATGTATAACATTTTGCATAAATCGCATAGCATCTGATCGCCCGTGTGCGCCCGCCTTTAGTTTTGAAGCTAACTAATCCGATAACAGCGAGCATCGAACGATGAAATCACGGTTTATTGAATATTAAACGTAGTTTTAACTCTATAAAGTTTGCTTTGATAGAATGAAGTGATTAAATCTACTGGATAATATTATAATATTGGCAGCCATTTGTCTCAGAATATTGTAACGAGTTTGTGCTATTTTTCAGAATTAGAACTCTAAGCAGCGAATTTATTTGTTTATCATGTGACTCTCCTAATTTTGTATATCTTGCAAATATGCATATTGTTTTCAATTTGTTAGTAATGTTTGTATTTATAATTTATGTCATTTAGGAATGTTGTTCTTACCACTTCGCCCTCGAGTCTTCATGATTACGTACTGGCTTGTCCCATATGAATATTTTCATATATAATCATTGGGCACTTCAGTCCTCGAAAGGTCATTGAAGCGGCTACTGAGACCCCAAACGGACACAAAGGGGCCATCAAAAGCAAGTTACCAGAAGTAGCACTCTGCGAGATGCAGGTAGCTATTAATAAAACTGGCTCGAGGGGCCAACCAGTAGGGATTCTGTGTTGCCAACTTTTCAAATTAAAATATCGCTGGGAAAACGCAATTTATTTCAAATTCTAAATTTTATTTAATCACCCGATGCTAAAGTCTATTTTGTGTTACACTGCACCCATTATATCATATGTAAAGATAAAATCCCCTAAAGCATATAACACTGTGTACCTCTGACACCCGAAATTGATTTGTTATATACTTGCAGAATAATTACGTTAATCACAGATGATTTACACTTTGAACACGACTACTAACTGGAGTAATTACAAATCAATTTCAATTTCCCAAATTTCTCATTGCTCCGAATAAAACCATAGTGGAAGTTCGAAATCTTTGCGTGGCTTGATGGTTCACGTACGCTCTGAACCGCAACTTTCGTAAACTTATCCTACCTGTAAGTTGGCAGCACTGCAATGAAAACTTTTTTGAAAGCAAGGCCCTTTTACGACATGTGCCCATGTTTTTATGTTCAGGTATTAGTCTTTATTTTTTGTTCAATATAATTAATAATCTTTATCGTAAAAACAAAGATTTTTTGCAGAATGATAATTATAATCCAATCCATCTGTTGTCTACATATAGAGCTGGATAGATAATCTGTATGTATCCTTGTATCCTGCCTACAATCGGACACGTACATATTTAAATCTAACTTCCCTAAACTTCACCCACCTTTCAGTTGGCAACACTGTAACGACCCCTCGAGTCCAACTCAAGGACTGAGGGGACATTCCACGTTCAGAGTCAACGGTCCTTTTATCACTAATAGGGCTCACGTCCCGATGTTTAAGGTAATTATTGGTTTTGATTCCGTCTTCGTTGAGATGAAGATGAAAGGAGTTGGTTTGATAGGTTATAGTCAGATATAGTAGACAGGTAAGTTATGGTTAGTTGTATAAACATACATGAGAACACTACGCCAGTTTATGAAGGCTCTGTTGATCTTTAAACAGTCTCAAGTACATCAATTTTTGATTGGATGAGAAATCCATCAATTTAAAAAAGTCTAGTTTTCTAATTACGATGAGACATATTGAAATTATACATTCATGGATATATTTAAAGGAAGGTAAAAAATGAGACAAACCAGCTTAAAAAAGATGTATGTGCTTGGGACTGTCGAGCTTTTAATAAAGTTTGAGCAATAAGAAAAAAAAATGTGATGCGCAATTGTATTGAAACAAACAATGTAAACTTTTGGATATGAGCTCGTAAAAGTTTTATCTCCAGAGCTATGAAAGCGATCGCATAAACAGTAGATCAATACATATCATACCGCCTACGCTGAAACTTCCAAGACCATAATAAGCGTAACGTAATTGTCCTATAAAGCCTTTTTATTACTGGTACAGACAAAATGGGTTTTCAGGGCAATAATAAGTTAAAAAACCACCCGGCATTCCGCCCTAATATTGTGCCAGAGCCACTCAAAACGGGCGGGACGTGCCCTGTGTCCTAATGTGGGCCTTATTACATAGAACGAGTGATGCGGTAGGTTGTGGTGATACATGAAGCGGTTGCTGCAACATGAGTCAGAGCTCTCTGTGAGAGTTCGCGCACGGAACTACTTATTTCTTCAACTAACCAGTATGTAATTTCTTTTGGAGAGCTTTTCGGTACAACAAATTCTTTGACTATTTATATGAGAGCTTTTTATTGCCTCAAACACTCACAACTCGCTCAATGTCTCGCATTTACTCCCCTTTATGTTATAAAATATATTATGAACGAAACAACGTCGTTTTTTGTTTTTTTTTGTAATTTGTTTATAAATTATGTCATTATTTTAATTATCACTTTATTCTTCTAGATTTTATTATTATATGTAATGTAGTTGTAATATCTGACTGTGTAATTGACATGACTGTGTGCCCGATGGATTTTTTCTGAAATAAATTATTATTATTATTTATGTATTGCTGGATAATGCGGACCTAAAAACAATCATTAATTCTAGCTTGATTCCAAAATAAATAGCGTCAATTTGTCGTACTGCATCAGGACGAACTAGATTCAAGCGAAAAAGTATTAAAATTTCACTTAACCGTTATATATTATCTTTTTCTTTCCCGGTTATTATCAGCAAAGGAACCAAACCCTATTGTTTCATTGTCCATGCAAGCTCTAAGCAAGTTCAGGCTGATTCTTATTCGAGGGAAGAACGAAGGTGGACAATTTAATGGTAACTTTGGTTTGCTTTCATTAAACTAATCTAATTTCTTTAATTTTACCGTTTCATTTTGTCTGTACGGTGAGTATCCTTTTCAGTGAAAAGCGAAAACGTTTTTATTTTAATAACATAGTTGATACATTTAACTGTGATTGTATATTTTCAAAATGTTTTGTAGTGATCATGAGTAGGAACCTTTGTTCCTCTTTTTTACACTTACTGTTAATAATAATAATGTAAAGTTAAACATTCCGATCAAATAAAATAAGAAAATTTGTTTTGTATAAAATTGCAGATAAGTGAAGTATATATAAAGGGGAAAACAGGCCAGCAACCATAATTTTTTAAATCGTTAGTTGCTGTCGGCTTCGGCGTGACTTATCGACTGCTCAAACATGAGTTTTTCAATGTCGAAGGAACTCCCAATCGTGTAATTGACACAACATGAATCAACAAACTGGTCTTAAATCGAAAAGATGACTGTGGTCATGCTTTACCTGAATTACACATGTCACTTTTTCTTACTCTGAGAAGAGCTACACATAAAAATTGACTGCCTACGCTGTGAGTACATTCCATATTCTGCAATAATTTGAA
Organism: Chesias legatella; assembly: GCA_947359385.1. Classification (NCBI taxonomy): domain Eukaryota; kingdom Metazoa; phylum Arthropoda; class Insecta; order Lepidoptera; family Geometridae; genus Chesias; species Chesias legatella. Next base: position 9,406,160 of record OX375769.1, on the reverse strand, counting down.
ATTATTTAATTTTGAACAAGGACCGAAAATGGTATATTTTCTGCTCTTTGAACGCTGCCAAACTCCATGCAAATCTAACAAAGAGATCTGAGAGTACACTTGTTAGGTTCCCGGAAATTAAAGTTTCCTTCCAATAAATCGATTACGGTTGCTTCTACGCGGGCGATTTATTCTCAGTAACCGAAAATGGTCGATCGTTATTATAAGGCTTACTTAAAACTTTACAAAGCCATTCATCGTCATTCTTCATGACAGATAGTCAAAAAACTACTTAATTAATTAACTGCTGAGTAAAGTTTGTAAATGAGACCGCTAAACTGTAACATACAAGACTAACATATAATAAATTTGCTTTATTCTTGCTTCTTCGAGAGCAAAACCTTATTACAAAAAAAGTTTTCATTAAAACGTTTCTAAGGTGAAACAAAAAGATTTGATACATCCAAAAAAGTTAATGCATCCAAAGAAAACTCATGTGATCGGTGCAGCCTTTTTAATATAGCATTTTATATTATAACATCAAACGTTGAGTTTCACATTTTTTACTGAAAGTCTTGCTCCTCTGAATATGACGACTGTGGCAAATAAACTGCGCCTAAATTGCCCGTGTACCAACCACCCTTACGGTAATGGGATGTTCATGTAAATCTCTATTATAGGTATTGTCAGGTGGGTGTATGCTTTCTCAAAGTTTTACACAAAGCACTTCCATCCTGATCAATATGTGTGAATATGAGAAGTAATTACCGTTACATTGTTGAGACATCCTTAGTATACTACTATGATATTTTCGCTCAATAACCTATTCTATATAAAATAATTGATTTCATTGAAATCTTTTGTTCAATAAAAACTTGGATCATTGCACTCGTGTTTACTATTTCAACTTGAGAGACACACGGAATCTATGCAATGAATCTCAAAGCAAAAATAGCTTAGAATAAATTTCAGTAGTTCTTATAATAAAAGTGGATCTCATTTTGAGATACGATATTTCAGTATATTTATATAAATCACCCAATATTATGAGTATAACATATTTATTGAATATGCTATTCGTACATTATGAATGATTCGAACATTTTAATTTCAAAGCGGAGGCAATTAGCCAGCCTACAATGACCCAGGTTTTCGGTGAAGGAAAAAAATCGGGAAGGGTTGGAGCACAACCAAACGCAACGCTTGGGATTCTCAAAAAGACATCCCGAAGAAACAAAAACGTACAAAAAAAAACTCATCGTAGCGACCTTATAAAACGCATAATCGGCAACGAATGTTTCCGTACATTTATTCGTCTGTTTATACACCACGACGCCGACGGGCCCTGCTCGCTATAAAAACATTTCTACGGCCCGCGTTAAAACAGAGGCGAAAGTGAACGGCCCAGGAATAATCGATAGAGCGTTCGCTCGTCGGGCGCAGGTACAGGAGAATCCCCGCCCCTCACCCCCCCCGGGGTCATAGACTAGACAGATAGATGAGAGCTTTAAATATAGAAACGCACGTACGGGAACTCTGGGAATTACTCATTACTGTACACTGTACAGTTACCTATGTTTTGCGAAACTTTACGAATTCGTTTTAACAGACAACAAACAGGGCTTGGCACTAACAATACAACTGATTGCCAAATTATATTAATTAGATTGTATACGTTAATTGGAATTAATAGACTTTTGGAACTAGGACATGCAAATTCCTTGTCATTTTTTCATCGGAGTATTATGAACTTGTACCTAAATATGAGTATAATATATAACATATAAATAATATATAACTACTTAACTGATTTTTATATAGAGCTGAGGTTTGCGAAAAACTTATTTAGTTGAAATTTATTTCTGAGTACGTTATTCATGCCCTGACAGCGAATAAATTCCTAGGAAAAGTTCAATCGAGTTTTTCGACTCAAAGAACGGTCAACCCTCGCCAATCCGATAAAGAAATTCTATGTACAGGTAAGATCAATCAAAGCGTTTTACCTTTTTTATCCAGAACTATCTTCAGGGGAATTTCTCGTCTATCCCATTAAAAGAGAGCTTAAATTCCACTGAAAAAAATCACAAAGACCGCAGTCTCGATGGCTTAATTAATCATCCTTTCTGGTGGAAAATTGTGCAGCAGTTTACGGACCACAATAACGTCTAAAAAGTTCCGAAGACTTGACATATTTTGATGGAAAATCGTCCTTACCTCTCTGTAATTTGTACGCATTACTTCGAGGTAAAGATTGATGGTTGAAAAACTGGGAAAAAGGTCAAACTTTTATGGTTATATTACTGCAGAAGCTTTGTCCTTGACTAAATAAGTTTGCGTGATATACTAATGCAAAATATCTTAATGCAGTATATATAAATGTAATCATAAAAGTTTAGTAACAACATCATTATAAAACTATTCGTAAATGAACAAAAGAGCACAAATGCTAAGCTAAGGAGACAAAAACTGCTTAATTCCCTTTATCCAAAAATACTTAGATGTTCAAATCTGCAAGATTACGCTCATAGAAATATACATCAGAAAGTACGCGTATTTGTTGCTAAGTTTAGCACCCGTGCAAAACCTAACCCATCCCTACCCCTCCTAAATGAAGAACAGACTACACACCCCTTAAGGAGGATTTTTTTTAGCTATAATTATTATAACATTTACTTAAAAAACAAAGCATCACATCATATAGAAATTTGAAAATGTTTCTAATAAGTAACCATTATGTTATCTCTCTATATTATATCGTAGGTATATTCCCATAACTCATTCTCAAGTACCAGGTAGGTCGAGTGGCTTATTGAATTACCCAACCCTAGTCCATTGTAGGTCCTAATGAATGGCCCTTTCTGAAAGTTCGCGCAAATAAGGCGTTCCACATAAAAAGCCGGAACAAATAGCCCATGAAACCGGTTTATTATAAATAGTGTTGAATCGACGAAAGATCGGTAGTGAAGTGATCGTGGCTTAGAAGCTTACAATGAGCCTAAGCGTCCGGTGAAGGCAACATCGTTAGGAAACCTAAGCATGGTGATAGAGCAAATGTTCTAGAATAATATTTAATTCAGTTAACGCCGTTACAAAGAGTTTCCCTCTTTGTAACGGCGTTACTGAATTTAAGTGTTGTCTCTACACGTGAGATATTTTTACTGTAGAAGATGCAGATTTCAATCGTAATATATTGCTGTATTGAGATTAATAATTATATAGTACATATTTCTATACCTACTCAACACAAATTACCACTGCAATCATGAATTCCAACAGGGCTTCGTGTTATTCACGGTCCAGGTAATAAAAAACTAGATAGTGTGCATAAGTAAATTGGAATTTAGTTAGCCCATTGGATTTGAGTTCTAATGAAACAATGAAAATATTTATTTTTAAGATAAGCAACTATTTATTTATATAAACCAAACTATTACAAAAACTAACCAGTTCCGGCTTAAATTGAAAATGTCACATCACTTACCGTGAAAGTTATAATATTAGAAGGGATTAAAATAACAATGAAGTATAATTTAGTGTGTTTTTAATGCATAAGTGTTGTACGGTTTTAGGCCCAACTGAACACGAGGCTTTAATAATTATAAGTATGGAATAGGAAAATAGATAGAACGAAAATTATATACTTCTAATTAATTCGTGTTTTTTCTTACTACATTCTTACTTGTTCTAAAACGTAGCAATGGAATAAAAAGTAGCCTTAGTATGTTTCTAAATACAATCTACCTATATTCAATGTTTCCGGAAAATCGGTTCAGTATATTTTTGGCATGAAAAAGAGCAAACGGGGAAACAAATTTTAGTATTAATAATATTAGCGTCTCTTATAAACACTAAAAAAGTAATCGAACAGGTGCCTGAATTTTTCTTTGTTCTTCCGAATACATTGTAAAGGGAACCAGCCGTTTTCCCTTAGACCAGATAATTAATAAATGGTGCACCCTCGAACGGAAATAAACACTAGGGACCACTTCACGACCACCCAAATAGACATTTCTCATACAACACCCCCGAACATTCAAATCAATTCAACTTTCAAACTCGAATTAATTCACCTGAGACTTCTTTACCCTGCCGATAAATTCGTGAAATTGTCCAATTTAATTAATACTAGAAACCGCAACTTCCGTCTCAATAAGTTATTTAAACGAGGAATTCGTGGGATACTTACCTACCTTTTCGCTAAAGGTCGGTTGCAACAAACCGGGACGGGTACGACACGGGACTCTTCTCACGTCATACAACCTTCCTGGTTACAAAAATAGTGGAAACGTCTTCATTGTAACTGGTTTCAATCAATCAGTCTTAAATCTTAACTGGTAATAAAACAGAATGCCTCTCACTTTATGCCCCCGTAAGTTTCCTGGTCAAGGCCAATAAATAGCTGAAGCAATTTTTTATTTATTATTATTTATTGAACACTATTTTAAAGTCTTTAAGTACAGAGTGAAGAGATTACGCATAGACAGGAGTAGCAAAAGAGCTAATGCTCAGTTCGTCCGGGGAAGTACTGCTGCCACCATACCCAATTCTGCCGCCAGTTGAATTCTCAGAGTTACGGGCTGTCGTGTCTAGGTAGTGAAGGACCCAAGTCGTGACACCAGGTGTTAACACCAGGCAGGCCATCTGCTCGTACCGTAACTGTACCATACAAAAAAGGCATACATGCTTCATCGGACACATCATGATAATGCGGTGAAATGTAAAAGAATGGATATTATTGCTGCACTGTAGGTAGGCAGAACGATTAGATATTTATCACCGCGACTATAATACAAACAGAAATATCATAAATAAAACAATAATAATATGCCATAAAACCGACATAATACTGGGAATAAAACTACTGAAGTGGAAAACTGGAATTGATAGCTGGAACGTTGGTAGATAAAGAATACCGTTTACTAATAATCCGGTGAAAGAAACAGAAAAATCAAGTATTTTCCATTACACGCCACTGCCTAGTTGCGTGTAATAAAAGGCCTTCACTCAGCATTGAATGGCATTAGGTTGATGAGTGTAGCTTGTCAGATCTAAAGAAGGAAAACTATAATACTTCACCCTGGATATTACAGGAACCTGGTTATTGTGGTCTGATAAAATACTTTTTATATATTAACTCACTATATGTATGGTCATGACCTACGTAGTTATATAATACTTAAGAATGAATTCGTCAGCATTATTATAGCATCTGTGTCTCGTCGTTTTTATGACAAGGCATTTACGAAAATGTACGACGATATGTAAGTCTTACGGCAAGCAATATGGGTCCAGTAGTTTACGTGGTTCTGGAACACACAAAACACATATAGTTTTATATAATTACATTATATTAACTATTAGTACAGTGAAATTAAACATTTGTGTCCTGTTTTCAATCTCTGAAGCAATCCCCGTCTTATTTGAAATTAAGATAATAGGAGATTTATAAAAAAAATATCTATTCGAAGAAGCTTGCGTTCAATATATTTTTCACATTTGTATTCAGTCTAAGTTACCGCTCGTAAGCCCTAGCACCCACTGGAATCGAGTAATACCATTTTTCAGATCGTCAGATAGCGATCTGTCGTTATAAACGGCCCCTGGGCTCAACCGCATTGTTAGCAAAGTAATCAACAAACTAATCTAACTTTCAGAAGATAAAGTTCTTGGACTCGGGCACAATCAATCCATCATATTGTCGGAATACCTTCGAATTATTATCCTTGTAAATAAAATACATCAGCAATGAAATATTTTAGTGAAGTGTTGTGTATGTGATTTCAATTATTCTAGAAAACTAGAATTGGTCCAGCGTAGATTACCTGATTATACAGGCCGTAAACAGATATTTTCACTTTAATTTGACAGGTACATTACACTTTGTAATTTTATATAGACAGTTTTCAGGCAGTTGAAACTGTGCCAAATTTGTCCGTAGTACTGTCATTTTTCCTGCTTCTGCCGCATAGCAGAAACACAAACGCATTTCTGTGTTTCGGTTTGAAAGTTTTGGCTGCCCTTGAAATTACATCATACTTCTAATAACTCAAGAGTTCAAACGCAATACCATTATACTTATGTCTACTCATACCTATGTAGGAGAGAACCCAAGTCCTATTGGTTTTGCAAAGAATAGTTGTTTCCACTTAAATTAAGGTGGGTCATCTGCTCTTGCGTAAAGTTTTCACATAAAAATGGCGAAAGCCACGGTTAAACAGGAACTTCTGACTGCCGTAAGTAGCAAAAACTGCACAATCATGGGTTCACTTACACACTTACTTTTTTGTAATCAACATATTATATGTTTCCTAGTTACCTGGTTTCCACCGCTTTAGCTCTACTTAGTTTGGGACTAGGTGGAGCATTGTGTTGAATGTCCAAAAGTATGTATTTAAAAGTATTATATCTATATTATATCAACTACAATGTCAAATCCATATATTTAGCTGCTCTCCAAGTCGGTTTCACTCTTGGGTTCACGTCTTTATGCAAATAATGTTAAGACAGGTATTCTATCAAATATTACTTACAACTAAAATATCCTTTAAATAGAAACCTCTGCCAAAATACCACATCCCGAAACAAAACGAAGTTACCAGACAGTTTCGAAGTACACTAATCCTCGAACATTATATTTCTGCGGTATTGTTAGCCAAAGCTTATGTATGAGCCAAAACCGTCGTCATAATTTCGTAGTATTCTCAAAATGGCAATGCGACGACGAAGAGATTAACAGACAGACAGGTATTTCAATATTTAACTTCAGTACTACTGGGGATAACTGTTCTGGGATTTGTTAAATTTAGTTCCTCTCGAATTCAAGCCGATCAATTGAGTTGTTATGCTTTTTGGTTCAAACCTTGCGTTAGGGGCTAGGGACTCAAATACAACGGGCGTGCAAGTAAATTAAGAAATAATCTCTGTTACAGTTGATCGGCAAATTTTACAAAGAAATAAAGGAAATGCTTGTTCAAAAGTCATATTTGCTTTTAGAAATTCGTACACACATTTATTTATAGAATTTAGTCGTATGCGTCCGACCAACTCAACACCACCATTTACAAGTCTCCGGTCTGCTTAAAAAGTTCAAACCAACAGTGCAAACCAGCTGATTGCGATACTGCAAACATAAAAATATCAAAAACTACTTGTCACAGAGAACGCCACAGGCGTTTGCCAACTACCAAATCCAAATCGTGATGATTCACGGTTACCAAATCTCGAATTATAAAACGTTAAATACCACCTTTACGTCTCACTTGAGTCCCCTTTATGAATACCATGGACTCCCTCTCTCGGCTTTCCGTCCCCTCTGCTCCCTGAGGAATCCTGCGGCTTGCAATTTTCTCAGACCGAAAACTATCCCGCATTTAATCCTCCCTTCGGCATTATTATCGTACGACGAAATGATTGCTAATGCTATATTTACATAAGGACGTACCGTGTACATTTTATATTTGATTCATTCTACCTTCATCTATTTATTATTTCTCGTGAAACTTTTTGAGTAGCGGTGGGCTTTCGTTCCAAAGTAACAACCGAAAGTAACTACTACGCGCTATTTGGATTGAAAATGAGATCCATGCACTTAAAATAGTCTTAAGCAAAGCTGTTCTAAGTTACAAAGTGCTTCGTAAGATGGCAATACTTACCTACCCTTTCACGCAAGCCATTTGATCTTGGCAGGCGCGCTTTCGAGACCTCATCATTGTGAAAGACATATTTTATAAATTACCTTTAAAATATATTCATCTGCGATGGCTGTTTTCAAAGTTTTCTTATCTGACACGACTAGTGACCATTACTTATAATACTTCCTAATCCAAAATAATTAACATAAATGCACATACAACAACTTGTATTTTATGAAAAATCATGCAGATTTTAACGTTATTCAAATAATAACCTTGTGGTAACATCAAAAATGTATATTATAATATATATAAGAGCTTTTATCCTGCCAGCCACCCACGTAGCTGAACTTTTTGCGAATTATGCGGCACACGTACTTCTCAAGAGTCACTATAGGTGGGGCCCCTACACACCTCTACTGGCATAACCATAGATGACAAGTTACTAAGACCACAGAAGAAGAACCACTAGAGGAGCAACATTTTTATGCCAATCATATACGTATGATGAAGTCAAGATGAATTCTATTAAAAATATCAAGCGGTAACCATTGCCGATAACAAACCCAGAACGAATTGGATCCTCTTTGACATCTTAAACTCTGAAACATTACGATGATATAACTTAAGTGACTGTAAATTTACCCGCAACCACACATTTCACACAGAATTACGAAATTACTAAATGCAGCTAATCAAGGTCAATATTACTACTTATTGAAACTGATACATTAACTTAAATTTATAATAATAATACTGATAGCAATATGTTTGTTCTAACTTACGGTAGAAATAATAAAGGTGGTGAGAGTAGGTATAGTTAGTGTAGAATTAATTTTCTAAACAAACTGGGTACAAATATTCCAGTATCTCAAAAATTACTTTGAATTAACAAACGCAAGGATGAAGACGAAACATATTCGTCAACAAAATCAAAACATACATAACAATAAATTAACATATATGGTGTTAGGACATACCTTATTAGGTAGAGGCGAATAAGTCCAAGTCTCCGTTACCAAAGGGAAATTGCAGCCTGTCTAGTTAATTCTACCTCTACATACCTAAGCAATATTTTTCCGTCAACTCCGCATTTATATGATAATACCCGACCGGTATGGCGTTCCAAACTGATCCGGGAAGTTCCGATGAGTTCCGAAAATTCCCGAAGTAGTATCGTAAATCTAATTTCGCGCCCACCTCATATTTGCCAGTGTGGATAACACAGTGCAATAAATACAGAAATATTATAGGAGTATCACAAGCTTGCATAATATAGACAATTAATAATAACAAAATTTCTTGTAACCAACTGAACTTAATCCCCTGATGCAATTGTGTCAAAACACTGGCGGCATTGCCTTACGGAACGGCAATACTAAATATTTGAACAACGAAAGTGCTAGCTTTCAGGGTCACATGAAATTTTAAAAACGTGAAGAGGTTCCAGTGGACTCGAGTCGCTCAAAAGACATCCAACATTTTTTTTTTACAAGTCTGTATATTTAAAACACAGTCGGGTTAGTTACACCATGACTCAAGAACGGCTGGATTAATTTCCATGATCTTGGATTTGTTGGATTTGTCTCCGCCCCGATGGCATAATAACTATTAAAATAGTCGAAACGATATAGAAAAATAATAACGAAAAAATCATATTCTCATACATTTTCCGTATACCTTTTCTCTTCCGAAGTTATGTGACTTTTTTGTGACATTAAATACTTTTTATTTATTTGTGTCTTCCTTCATTCTACTCTGACAGGTCATTTAACTGTGCAGTCCTTTCATTGCACGTAAACTACATAATATATTTCAATGAAATTAAAAAAAAAACACTTTTCTTTTTGATTTCTATATTGAACTTAATTAATTTAGAGTATTCATCATATCTTAATAAAAACGGAAGTTAACATTTATTGATTCTGAAGCGGTACGAAGTTTGCTGGGTCAGCTATTTTATTATAATTATAGCCATTATATCAAATAGATAAGTGACTACCATTGTTTGATATTAGTTAATTGTTATATAGATAACTTACTTACTGGTGTGGCGCAGCGACCCAAAGTGGATCTTGGCCTCCGACACCAGAGTCCGCCAGGTTTCCCGGTCCATCGCCGCGTTCATCCAGTCGACGGCCAGAAGTTCGTGCAGGTCTTTTACCACTAGGTCTCCCCAGCGGTACCTCGGGCGGCCAACCGACCTCCGCCCGCTCGGACGACCCACGTATGCACGTCTGACTGCACGATCCTCCTCCATGCGAACAACGTGCCCCAACCATCGGAGTCTCGCTGACTTAGTCTCTCCTAAGATAGGCTCAGCCACCAGGTCTTCGATCTCTTGGTTCTTGCGACGTCTCCAAGTTCCATCTTCTCTTTGAGTCGGTCCTAGAATTTTTCGATATATTTTTCGCTCTGTCACTAGCAACTTATGCTCTTCTTCTTGTGTAAGTGTCCATGCTTCGCAGCCATACATCAGAATGGGCCTAATAATGGTTTTGTAGATGCGAAGTTTTGTGGTTCTGCTCATCAGCTTGGACACCAATACATGATGCAAAGCTGCTGTGCATCGAAGAATGTTCTGGATGCGAACCTGAATTTCATCTTCTCTATTATTGGTGTCTGTGACCGTACACCCCAAGTATTTGAAAGAGCTTACGCCTTTATAGGAGGTGGCTCCAACCACCAAGTCTGGCCTACGAACCCGAGTGTTTTTGTATCGCTTTATGTGAAGGTATTCTGTTTTCTCCTTGTTTATTCGTTATATAGATAAGCTGTGGAAATATAGACGACATACTTCTTGTATAGTCTGGGTCATCATTAACCATGCTCTTGTATAATAGATTAATATAATTTTTTACGTGCTAGAAGTTTAGTTACGATCATAAGTAACAGTATGTGCATGTTACTAAGTTTTCAGCGGTATAACAAGAAATTATAATTAAAAAATAACTGTATAAGACATAAGACAATGCCAACTCATATTATTACACTGCGTCGCTCCCGCCCGCCCTCTCCTTGAGAATCAACCGTTAGAGAAAGTTATGCGCGAAAGGTGGCTACGATATTTCCTTTTTCTTTTAGGGCTCCGTCTATGGCAAGTAAGAACGGAACATGATGAAATTTTAGTCTCCCTCTATCAGAAATGGCATTCAAAATTGTATCTGGGGATAGCCACTAAAATTCAGGTAATGAATCATTGTTTTAAAAAAACTAATATCTCTAACTGTAGTATATCAATAATATCACTGTTTATGTAGAAGTCAGAGAAAGCCCTCCAACCATACCGATTTCTGATGGTACTACTACCAATTGAGCTGTGAGGCCGGTCAGTAGTTGAGTCAAGGCGCAACGCGATGCAACTTGCTCGAAATATTTGAGTATTGAAGACCTAAGTCGTGTTGCTGTTTAAGTAATCTAGCATGGATAGCAATGTCAGTAACATAGCAGAGAATAAGTCGACAAGTCAGAATGAAGCAACGTGACTGTGGGAAGTTTTGACAATAATTTTAGATATAAGTTAATGTTGTCTTTTGTCAATATAGACGAACCCTTAGTTTTTTTTTGAGAAAATAACTTGGCTGGTCTCATTTCATTTGGATGTAAATGTATTTGGGTTATCATTTCGATATCTTGAAGAAACACAAGTTTTGGCGAACTTATATTGATAACAGTGAGAAAATATTGAAATTTCGAAAGGAAGTATTTTATACATTACTTTTTCGATATAACTTAAGAATTGTTGGAGGAGTTTATTTTTTTCTTCTTTGCTACTTTACAAAGTCCGTAGATAGGAATATGATACATAATGTTTAGTGTTCTACTTATAGCACCAAGCAAAAATGTATAATAACATTTACACATGAAAAAACCGGTGCTCATAGTGCTTTCAAGAATTATGTAATAAAAATGAACAATAATAATTAGCCTTTATAATTATATCACATTAATATTAACATATTGTTCTTCTTATTATTGCAGAGATTTATTTGAATCAGATCGGAATTGCGGATTTATCATAGGACTTCTGAGAAACATTGAAATTCTATGATCCAATCCGCGAGAATCTCATAACTATTCATAATATTTTAACAGGAAAATATACGATTGTTCTCCTATATAATATCCTTTAAGCCAACGTAAAAGAAAAATCTCAGTGCAGATAAAAAGGGTTTTGTTAATTCAAAAAACCCTTCGCGAAAGTAGGCTGCCGGCCGAATGGTAATAAATTACGTAAACCATAAAATTAATTAAAATATCAGACGATGCAAAAAAGTTAATCCCCTTTTGAAATATTTCTGTTCACTTCAAGTATAGCTACTTTTATTTAGGAGGGGCTCATATTATATATTAATAAATATCATATAATAAATTGGCAAAACATGTTATTTAGCGATATAAATATTTTTTGAAATCCGTTAGGCATAAAATATATGACATATACATCTGTTTATGTTGCATTTATTATGATATTTTTGATAGTTTCGATACTCACCTTTGAATAGACTTCACTGATAATAAACACCAAGGCAATATAGATAGAGAATATAGAGATAGCACAAATCCTGTGTCCTAACACATTTCATAGTCATTTTTTCAATTTTGTAGATGTTTCCTCAGCAAGTATTCGTACGACTGCGTACTTACCTTCTGATGAGACACGAAGTGTCCTTTTTATCTTTTAGTGACATTTGTACATTGGCACTTACCTGTAAAGAACAGATAATATGTTAAACGGTTTTCAATTTTAAATAAACAATGATGGAATGATTGCAATCCACACAAAGTATAGACTATGAGACTTAAGCAGATGTTACCTTTCACAATATAAAAGAAGATGAAAGAAGATTGCATGCAGTGGAGATAATCATGCTGAGACAGTAGTATATGGATATATTGTTTTTTTATAACATGTTGCTACGTGCTAGAACAAGATACTTAAAATTTCAGAAAACAAGAGGAACATTTAAGAAATAAAATAATCCTGTAGACCGTGTAATAGTATAATATAGATAAAAATATGGACAAAGTAGGACTCTCACCTTAATTTCTGTCCTAGTATGTATAACCAGGAAGATGAATCTTTTCCTAAAGAAAATTCAAACTATTACAAAAAATGCATTTAAATTACTTTTTTCCATATGATTTCATATAATTTCCCAGTCAAAATTAAAACAAAGAGTGCGAATGGGTATAGCAATGACAAAAAAGTATAAAACAAATGTTATTCGTAGAATGGTAATTAGATTTATTGTGTAAGTATACTTTAGTATCTATTCTAGGATACTAATGATCGAAATCAATCAACAGACAGTCATGTAATCGGTGCCATCAATAACGTAGAATCAATGCTGCGACCCATTAATGTCTTACAAACTACATACACGATCGGTTCACAAGAAGGTATTTAATACAATAAAAACGTATAATATAAATATGTATTTCCGTTATTGTTTTCTGTATTAATTAACGAATGATCATTTTCACTTCACAAACATTTAAGAAAGCCTCAACTTTCATGAATGTCTTCGTTTTTTCCTTAATTCATTCTCTATACGTCGTTACATTCACAGTCTCTTCATGATATTTTCCTTGACCATACAAGAATGTGTTAAGGGGGGTCATAAAATTATAAGTGTACATTTTCAAGCAATGCTCAATTTATAACCTCATAAAACTAGGTAACCATCGGATAGATACCGTTGTGCACCACGTGGTATTCACAAATTGCGGACAGTAGGAAAAATTGTTCCACTCGCTGCTTACCTTCCACTTAATCCGTTAAATCACTTACTTCAAATATATAAAAAAGTCACGCTTCAATTGTGGCGGATAAGTTTATCGGGTACAATATACGCTTACGCAACAAGGTTGGCAGTAAAATCAGAATAATCAAACGAAGCATTTATTACAAACGGCGCCGTTAATTTGTAACGATTTTGTTTCAGATTGTGACAATGTTACAACGACGCAATTTAATCGGTTTGGAAAGTTTCGTTTATCGTTTTCGTTATAGTCTCTTTTCCGTTAGCATCTCAGGCACAATTGAGGACTAAGTTTGGTTGAATTGCACTGCCAACGATGGCAAAGGGAAGTGTTTTTCTCCTTCACGCCAAAACTATTGAGCCGATTTGGCTAAAAATTTAACGTGGGTAGTTAGATGATAATCTGGAATAATACAGAGGCTTAATATGTCGATAGCAAGCGGGAAAAGACACAAGCAGAAAGTAGTATGCTAAAAATCATTCGGCTCATACATAGCTCAGCGCTGTAGGATTATGGGGTTGATTCACCCAGAAAAAAATACGTGTGATAAACAATTGGTTATCTGATAAAAAATCTAGCTGAACCTTCGAATTCTTGCAAGTGATTGGTTTCTCCCCTAAAGGGTGGAATTTCTAAACATTTACATCTTAGCAAGCATCTATATATAATTATATCCTGAAAAATATTCCCGCGTAATTTGGTAGGCTATGTAGTTTCAGAGATTTCGTCATGAGTCAGTGAGTGAGTCAGATAGATAACGCTGTGATAAAAAGTACCCCATATGTTATTTCACTTCGTCAAATCATTGAAATTTTGATCGCTTCAGTAGTTTTGTCTTTAAACAATATTAATAATAATAAAAATAAAAACTATATTACCTAATATTAATTACATATTCAAAGTCAATTTCACCATATAATTACGTTACTTATATTATGAAAAACAGCGAGGCCCAAACTAGGTGGTTAATCCTGTATCTTAGGTCTCAGGATTACGAATTAAATAAAATTATATTTTTTTAATACATACATTTATACTACAACTACATAATATCAGCCATATTTTCATATTTATCATATAAGAAGAACTTATGAAGCTTACCTGTTTTTATTTTACAGCTATTCAGATAACCATCAAAATAGCGTAAGGCTGACAAATCAAACAACGATTTTCACAAAACATGAATATACATAAAACCTTTTCATCGTACAAATAATACGTTTCAACCCAATGAGTCTGATAGGAACCGATCAAACAAGCAGTATATTGGGGGTCCCTAGGTGGGGTCCAAATATACACAAAGGCTGTCAAAAACATCGAATCTTTGAAATAATTGCCTTTGAATTATTATCACAAACAGAAATAATTTGAACACATAATGATGGAACAAAAAGGTCGGAACATATCGGTACTGTATAGAAAACTGTGCATCACATTCTAGTAATATAAAATGTTACCTAAATAATAGCTTCTTTGTTAGATTTGTTTATATTTTCAAATTGTGATGTTTTTTAGACAGGCACTTGAACACCTCTTATGTTGTAGGCGTTTATAGGTCGTCAGCTCGCCCCGAAGCATATTTGCCAATGTTTCAATAAATAAATTTGCTAGTATTATTTATCAAAAAAAAAAAAAAAAAAATTGAAGTATTATCATTTCTAATACAAATTTTTATAATATGGTTATACGGATAGCTTGCCCGTAGTGCAACCCCTGAGTTTCAACCCGGAGTTCACTGGTACAAATCCTGACGTGAAACAATAAGTTTTTGTAACTTAGAAAACCGTAGAAGAGCAATACCGCATTCTCAATGCGGCGGATGAAAACGTCATGTGGAAACCGACATGTCCTAAACTACTAGTCAACTCCATGGTTCTATCGAAACAGTGCGGTGACAGGATTTTAATTGCGCGTCGAAGAGGTTTCTTTTGTGTACTTGATACTCTCATATATCTCTTGATAGTCTTTTAATTTTTGGTACCAGAAGATTTCGGTTTCCTCACGATGTTTTCCTTCACCGTTTTGAGAATGCGGTATTGCTCTTATATATTGGTGTTTTCCTAAAAATATATTTGAAGACATGTATAATATAATACTGAGCCAACTGAGCCAATACTGAGCCTGTGACACGATTGGTAATACCTAGTAGTAATTTAATAATAATACATTACATCGCTATATGGGCCTTCCCTTACCGTAGGGAAGACGCCTAATAGTATAACTGTTTTATGAGCAAATACATCTTAACAACAGGTGAGCCAAAGTCGTTCAACAAGATCTACATACAAAAAATTGAGTCTTGATAGTAGTATACTTAAACGCGAATAAAATTTATCAAATAAGTTAAGATATGATGTTACTCGTAGATGCTATTAAAATGATGGAAGCAAGATGTCAATAAAGTACATCGCCGAGAGCACAAAGACAATTTGTCTAGAGTTTCCTCTCGTCTCCCGGCAGCTAATTAAATATGTTCGCAGTAATGAAACAAACTTGCATATGCATGCTCATACAAGTGGATGTATATTATATGCATTATACAATATACATAGTACTCTGCAACATCCGGCACCCGTAGCAAGTGGCGTAGCTAAGCTACGAAAGCGTAGAGGTTCTACGTTATTGTAAAAAATATTAATTATTATTACTAGTTGACGGCTTCTAAGTTGCTAGGAGAGCTCCTTGAATTCGTGTTTTATTATTGCGTCAATAGTTGTGGGCGGCAATTCTATGGGTGAGGGTAGCCTCATAAATAACTAACCTGTGTGACCTTATTCATGTCTTTATATTTTATGCACCTTTGAAACAATTAGAAACGAACGAAACTATTTCATCTTCATATTAATTTTAAACTTAATCTATCTCACACAAATACATACAATTCAGGCCTTTACTCTTGAAGTGGTAGGCTGAGCCTCAGAAGTTTATCCATTGCTTCGAAGTTTGTTCCTACGGACGTTGTTACGCTTTCCAATAATGCAATAAGAAGATAAGCATCAGTATTTCCAATTCTCAATCCACACTCCAAAATCTAAATCCAGTGCAGTGAACACGAATCAGTCAATTCACTATCGAGTCATACCTACCTGACCTGACAAACATTGGCAGCAAAACAAAGCCTTCTATCAAAAACAAACTAATTTTAACATCTAAGATAAACCTTATGCTGTCAACATCTAGATTGAAATTCAGCTGTTGCAACTGAAAAACCACATTGTAACTTTACGCTGTTTGACCAACCCCTGTATAAAGCAAATTTGCACCTTCAATCCAACACTTACAGTACATTTCAGCTTGTGCATGTTCAAATGAATTTGTATTCACATTCGGTCATTCGGAAATAGCATTTCGACACTGTTCCAAAAGCTCTTAACACTCCGGATATAAGAGTGAAGTTGGCTCGTGTGATTGTAATCTGGCTAGATTTGTCTATCCAGTAATAGGGTTTGTTTTCAATTGAAAATAGTTTTTAATTTTCTCCGCTTTAGGTGAGAATTACGCCTGGCAGATTATTCGAGATTCAATACTAGATAGTACTGTTTTCTGAACTATGCTGTATTAAAAAGAAAAGGATTGATGTTATTTGATGTACGATATTTGAATGCCTGAAGGGTTTCAATAGGTATTTTCGCTTTTGGATACTTCTATGAAGCATGTATGATTATATTAAATATATTGGTTTTAGATGTTTGTAGACTAATAACTGTTATAAATGTGATATTAGACAATAAGAAAATTATTAGATTTTTCCCCGCCTCTTTAGATGATAGTCAGTGATAACATCCTCGTAATGCCATCATCTAGTATGACGAAACTAAAATAGATTCTACGCATTTGCCAATTTTTTTTTTTTTATGTGATACAGTTACTGAACGAGCCGACGGCCCATCTGGTGTTAAGTGGTAACCTCTGCCCATAACAACCGATGCGACTTGGGTCCTGCCTTACTAGGTACGACAAGACCCAAGTCGCATCATATGCGCCCGTAACTCTGAGACGTGTAGGTGGAATGTCTCTTGTGCCTGTAATTTCACCGGCAACCACACCTTTCAAACCGGAACACAGTAACGCGAACGCGTTACTGCTTGGCAGCAGAAATGGGCATGGTGGCAGTACTTCCCCGGACGAACTTGGCGAGAGTTCTACTATATAAATGACTCTACTATATGAATGACTCTATAAATGACTTGCAATAGAAGATAATGAAATAATTAACAAATGTTTAAACTGAAAAGTTACTATACATTATTAGGATGGTAGCGGCATAAAAATATATTTAGCTATTCCAGGAAAAAAGGCAGTGGCAAAATTGATTTTTTCCGTCCGATTAACACCGTTCAAGCCAAACGACCGGGCGGCTATTATAGAAAATTAACCAATATCGGTCGCAGTTCCGAACTGTTTTGTTCGTTGTGAATATTTATGTGTTCCACTCCAATGTCATTTTCAGTTAATTTTAGTGCAACACTATAAAGATAAATTTTATAGTAGTCCTCGTTATCAGTTTAGAAATAAGGGTATTTTACGGCTTTGTTTCGCAAATAAGCAAACACAAATTTTAGAAAAAATACCAGGTTTGCTTTTGTTCCAAGATTCATAAAAGTTTTTTTTACGTTCAATTAAAATAATATGATACGAGTAAAATAAGGAATTAAAATACAACACTTACCAACTAGTCCCAGTTGCACTAGGATTCGTTGTATATCGCGGTTAAGTTCCAAAGAGAACCCCGTGGCTCTATATAGTATCAATGTACCGTCGATCCTCTCCTCGGAGGATGAGTGGCTTGACGACGCGTTTGCACTGCGGTAACACGAAGCAATGCCGATGGATTTTTAGTCGGTAGGCTGGTAGTAAGTTCATCAACACTTTATTTACCGGGGATTCCTACATACCACTCCGTCCCTCTTCTCCCCTGAGTGGAGTAGATGCGTATTATATACTATGAGAGAGTATACTATGAGAACTTTCAACCACTTCAAAAGATACAGTCCCTGAAAGGTAGTAGAAAAACGAATAGGGATAAACTGATGACGTAGTCTCAAATAGGACCCGTCATTATAATACGGATGCATAAAAATATAATCCGTACATTGTAGAGGTATACATATTATACGTTGTAACAAGTCCATTGTCCATTGATTAATAATTTTGAATAATCTATATTTAATAACGATATAAAAACGAATAACAATATATTGAAAACCGCCAATATTAAT
This sequence comes from Chesias legatella, assembly GCA_947359385.1. NCBI lineage: Eukaryota > Metazoa > Arthropoda > Insecta > Lepidoptera > Geometridae > Chesias > Chesias legatella. The sequence goes on along the minus strand of OX375769.1, from coordinate 9,387,565 downwards.
ACACAACCAATAGCGAAATATAACTCGGTCCAATAACGCTTACGTCTAAACTCAAACCCATCAATTTCACAGTTCGTTCCATTAACAAACAAATGTGTACCGGAGTTATCAGTTGGTCCCAACCACTGCGCTCAGCGACACAGTGAAACTGGAAACAGTGTCCTTATTCTAATTTATATTATCATAAATAATAATATATAATGTATGCTAGAGGAGGAGGTATAAAATTATTACTTAGCTGTATATCTATACAAATTAGAGATTATAATAGCCATCTATCCGATAAATAAGTGATTATTTTCATTACGACATATGCGCCTTATATGGTTTACAAAAAGTGAATAATAATATCTTGGTTCAGGAAAATATGAAAGCAATACATATTTATAAAACGCACCGTTTTCCTTTGCTATATTAACACACACAATATAATGCATAAAGCTGATCACGTTAAGTATGAAAGCAATATATTTCGTATTTGTTATTATAATCGTGATGCCTAAGTGTGTCAACTGCGAGATCCATTATACTATGTGTTGCAATATCCGCTCCAACCGCTTCCCACTAATTGATTCCGACTTCAATCGCGCGCAAACAAATTGAACTTCCAGCGAAAAATATTATAACGCACTTTTATTAAATCCAGTATTTAATTTCGTGTTTTTCTACATTATATAGGTAACTTCGCCGTCACGGCTGGCAACACTGAGGGTGAAGACGACGATTACGCTTTTGTTTCTCGCTAAGTTTTTCACCGTAATTTATGAATCGGTATTTTGGTTGTGAGCAGCTTAACTGCCTTTTTTTGCTTTTACGCATTAAGCGCCGTTGGGATATTTCCGTAATTAATCTATACATATAATAAAATTGTAGAAAAGTGGTGTCTGTACAATGGAAATATATAAAAAAAAGTAGCAGGGATTGTTATTATATCGATGCCGAACCCGAAATTGTAATTAATATTTTTTTTGTCTGTTTGTCTGTGTGTTTGTGCACGCTAATATCAGAAACGGCTTATTCGATTTAGATACGGTTTTCACTAATATATTGTAGTAAGCTTCACTTAACATTTAGTGTTTATTTCATGTCAATCGGTTCATAAATAAAAAAGTTATGTCAATTTAAAGAATCACGGCGAACATTTTTAACGTACAGAGTACGTACTACACGCCTCGCGCCTGAGCGTCCGTGGCTATATAAAGCGCGCTGAGAGCCGCGCCGCTGCGCTGCCATAAGGATTCAGTTATTCAAAATATGCTGCCCGAAAAGTCACTATTCCACGCGAACGAAGTCGCGGGCACAGCTAGTAGGTACTATGATAGTACTTCCCCGACGAACTTAGTCGTGTGTTCGACAAAAACGCAACCAGGACATAAGTATTGTATTTTATTATATTACAATATTATCTTTTTTGATCAACAATTTGTGAAATTAATATATATACCAACATCAATTGCATAAAGCATAATAACATATACTAATAAATATTAATATTAGTGAAATATGTATAAGGCATAATTTAAAAAGTAAAAACGTAGTAATACTACTTAATATAAATACATGGATTTGTTTATCATTTGAAATATTTGAGAGAATGCAATTGGACATGGATTATTTTCTGTAAAGGGGATTTATTTGTACTCTCATATCATGTAAAGTACGGCTCAAAAGGATTGTTCCATTCCAATATTTATTATAGAAAAGAACAGATATTTTTTGTTTAAAAGCTCGCTGAAAGCGTTTCACAGATATTATGTTTCATTCTTTCAAGCACTTTAAATGTATATGTGTCGAAATGTTGCATTTGGTAGAATTATAGACAAATATAAAAAATATGAAATATATCAAATTATTAAATATTTTATGTAGGTATTCAATATTTCTAATGAGTATTATTTTTCCACTTCTTTCCTCCCTTATTTATATATAGAAGATTATAATATATTATTAAGAGAAATGCTGAATATTTAAAATATCTTACAATTTTAAATACATGCAAACATGTTTATGTTCACAAATGGAATGAAAAGAAAAACACAAAAACATAATGTTTTTCAGTTCCCTTTGTTCTGTTTATTACAATATCAAAATGATTGCTAAATTACTGTCATTTTTGAATGATGAATTTTGCTCGCCCGGACTTGATGAGAATGTCGTTGGTAACAATTTTACCTGGCTGTTGGATTATCCTGGTTATGAATTTCTCGAGATGTCAGCTAGTTATTTGTGCGAAAACAATGGCGGGGATAGGTTCATCACTTTTATAGTCTACAGTCTCACCAGAGTATTATGCACACTTAGTGAAAATGACGATGCATGATGCATATTTATATGATGCATATTTAGTAAAAACTATAGATACAAATAAAACAATAAAAACCTTATATGGATTCAAACGATATACAGAATAATACACCAATTAATACGATTATAAGAAATCTTTGCTTTAGTGTTAAGACAATTAAGAATTTGAAGTAACTTTTCAATCAATAACTGGGCCTGATAACTTTTTGGTCGTCTAGTCATGTCATACTCATTTAACACATGTGAAGGAGAATTTATGGCCCACCACCTGCTTGTAGCAATTCTCGAGTGTAATGTTCCTCGTTCCGCATACCCGCACACTTTTTTATCGCAGCTACCGCTATAAAACCACAAAATTGGCAGTAGCATAAGAATTGCTCTTATTTAACGAAAATCTTCTACAGTAATGGTGCTGATTGTGTTAGGAACAAACTACTCGTAAATCATCATTTTAAGATCAGGCATCTCTGTGTCTCCCTATTAATAGAGATAAATAAATTGAAGACAGAGTTTTAGATCTGTCACACTAAATAAAGTGTGGGTGTCTGCCCCATTCTCTCTTTATATCATGATCGTGATGGTTAACTATCCCCATAAATATCAATTTTATTTTAGACAGACTTGTGGTTTGACATTTTAGTAACTTTTACTCTATTCAGTCTATTCTATTTCTCTAAGCAGAGAAAGGGATGGTAAATCTAATATAAGGTTATGTTTATTGCCAACAGAAATATCCTCAGTATCATAGAAATTGTTCTTATTTAGACAAGCTCTCCTACGGTAATATCTATTCTCATTTCATTTTGCTTGTTCACACATGCATCACTATATACCCCACCCCCACACCCCCCCCCCCCCCCCCCAGAGGAGGTTGGGACGTGGTGCCCCGTAAATAATTACCCTGAAGCAGTTTGCGTAATAAATAATACTTATAAACCGATTTCAGCTCATTTATATGAATAGAAATGGTAAATGTTTCGCCTCGAGTTCAGTCTGCGATTTATTTATTCAAGGCGAAAATCATTCGGAAATACAATAATTATTTTCATGATAAGGATATAAAAGGTAGTTCTTTAAACAGTCCCTTCGATAAGCTCAGAGAAACATGTTTCACTGCAAGGAGTCCCGAGTTATATTCTCGGCCTGGACAAAAACTTCTTCTAAGAATATGTTGCTGTCGTTTGTTCTCGTGTCTTGGATGTTTGGGTTGCGTCAAGATATATGCAAAATAGGAAATCCTGGAGGAGATGGGTAAGAGTGTGTAAGCGTTCTTTTTTTTTGTAGCTTAGCCCGCGACTTCATCCGACTTATTGATATAACTGCGGTTGCCGTTATTATAGCAAGATATAATTGCAACCTGGAAAAAATATATACCAGTTTTAGAGATACAAATTTCAAATATATTAAGTGTTATTCAAATCGGTCCAGTAGTTTTTATGATAGATTGGAATTATGATTGGAATTAATTATAATAATAATAATAATGTTGGACTTGAATAAAGAAAAACAAACAATTATACAGAATATAAAGTTAAGATTAAAGATCATTCAATCTCTCTTAGTTGAGAGTAGGCCCCCATCAGTTATATGTACATAATGAGTGATATCAGAGAGGCGCTCGTTATCGCGTGGTATTCACAGTGCGCTCTCATCTGCGCCTCGTTAGGGAAAGAGCAGCGAGTTCAATGCAACGCAACGCTGTGTACGCTCCTTGCACTTCTATTGAGGGCATAAATGTAACTCAGACTCCAAGCTTACTTTCATGACGTCATTTAACAGAACCAACTCATAGACACGCTTAAACTGGCAATATTTTCACTAAATCATATAGTTGAGGTTATATTAACTCAAAAATCGGCTGTTTCACGCATGTTTTGAAACGGTGACAGCTCAGCTGGTAGTGACGTCGGCTTATGATTTATATAGGTCGTGGGTTCAAATCCTATAATGAGCTCGAACTTCTCTGGTGAAGGAAAACATCGGGAAAACTATAGCGGTTGGGCAAACACCCGGCTAGCTATCATAGCTCACATAGATATAGATTAAAATTTGTATACGATTTTAGGTTTTCAAAAAATCAGAAAAGTTGTTGTGTTGTGGTTGTGATCGTAACTTTGGTTAAACTAACAATTAAACTACAAACAAAAACACAGAATATAAACAACCGTTAATTGGTCCGATTCGTAATTTGACCAACGCAGCAAAGATAGCGCGAGAGAAAACCAGAACGTATTTCAATGCAGCTCGCAATTAGAGCAACGACAATAATGTACCGAGCGGTGCAGTTGTGTTCAACTGTTTAAATATTAGCTTCTATAATTGCTTGTTACATTATTATGCTTTATGGCACAACAGATATAATATAATACAATGGTACAACATTCAAAGCCAGTGTTGCTATTGTAAGAGCAGAAATTCTGCTTAATAAACAGTTGAACATTTTCAATGATGTTAGTTTCATTGATAATGATGTTTTGCTTTATTCATTAGTTACGTCCGCAAGCAAGCAAGGTGAAGAGTGATCCATTGCGGATCTGCCTAACACTTCGAAAAAAAGGCGTGAATCTATGTAATACTACACATTTTCATATTATATCGTAACCCTTTTATCCCATCCCGATATGAACTTCACTTTGACATATCGATAAAATCTCGCCAGGGGTGTCACGATTGGGAAAATTACATACTGTTCGGAATTTAATGTGTAACTTTGTAATTTTTAATTTGACAAAGTGGTTGTTACGCGGGCAACGTGGAGAATTACAGCACCCCTCACATTTCAGTGCCTTTGAAGGGAAGGGGTGTAAAATTCTCAGCATTACGTAGGTATACGCTTTGTAATTTGGCTAAATTAAGTCAAATTGTAATTTAGAACAACCCTTGTTTCCATAATTTTAGTTTCCGCATACTTAGTTTTAATTATCTTAATACCAAGTTTACGTGGGTTATTTTAGATTAAATACGTACAGAGTTGTAAATAATTATAAAATAAAACATTAATATACATGCCTGCATTAGTTTTTTTTTCATTATATATACTTTACTTGAAGTTAAAATGTATCTTCATCTTACTTGGATCATATTTAAAGTTTAGTAAGTATGCAAATCAGTTAAAGCCCGAATAATGGATAACTTATTTAATCATATTTATGGTGTATATATACGAAAATAAATTAAGAATGACTCATACCAATGAGATATACTTCTTAGTCGTCATATCAATCATATTTTATTTAAAACATCTTATATAATTTTCATTTATGTACATAATTCTGAATCCCTTCTCGTAGTAACATTACCTAAAGGAAATCTTTGTAAATATTTAAACACTCCCTACTCACACTAACCCAATAAATGCCACGGCCACAAATGCCGTGATTAGATTGTAAGCGCAAGGTCGAAATTCTAGCGTAGTTATGCAAATGATATGAAAATCCGTGGCAATGTTGCCAGCCAACTGCTTCACGACAAGCGTGAAAGCGAACGGGTGGCAACCCTATAGCGATGACGTCATCTTGTTCGCGTATAATCGAGTGTCTTGGCTTGTTTTGAAGTAGACTGGCATGTTAAGGGTGTTCGAATATATTAAAATAATTTTCAGGGCGAGTTCAAGTATTTCACTCGAAATTGAAGTTCAAAATGAGAAAAGGTAACATACTTTTAGAATCTAATTTCATGTAAATGAGGAGGGTTATCCAACTATGGAGTAGCATAATCATGCAAAGATGAAAAAGAGACATTTATACAGTTTTTGTTGAGCTGAATATAAAAGTAAGTACAAAGAAAGGAATTACATGGAGGACCAGTAATTTTATCGTCCTATCGCTCATACGCTCAAATACATTTAGGAATGTAATAAGTAATTCAATAATTTCTGAAAAAATATGATTCTTTAAGAACTAATTTCAGGTTTTTTTTTTTGTTATTTTAAGTTTTCTTTCGGTCCTTACGTGGATACCATACGAATACAAACGATGTGTTATATCACTTCTTAACGCAACTGATTTCTTATATTTATGTACGTATCTCATATGCATAGGCACTCATACCTAGAATTCATATTGATCTCGTCTAATTGACTGGCCTCACAGCTCAGTTGGTAGTAACCCTGCTGGAAGCCGTGGGTTCCGTGGGGATAGTTTTCAAAATAAAGTTATCACTAATGCGCAAACGAAACCAAAAGGATGCGGGATCGGAGGATGGCGAATTCAAACATATACACACACACACACACATACACACACACACACGCACTCACACACACGCACACACACGCACACACACACACACACACACACCATATCCTGTACTTTGCGATGTAATTACTTCACTCAAGCTCACAATTTCCCGTGTACTATAGCATACAATGTATGAAAGGCATTTCATCTTGGTACAGAATATGCCGTCGGTGCTTTGTTGCAATTTTAAAGTAACGCAACAAAGCAGATATAATCCTCTTATCCTCGTAATGACGTGAGGTGGACGCTAGTCTCGGAAATTGACAATTTATTTAAATAAAAACTCGGAACAGTGACTCATTACATTTTTTGTCTGAATTTCGAACTTCAATTGGAAGTCATTACTTTGAGAAGGTGAATCATTAATCTTCAAATCTTCTATTATATATTATATCAAATCTTCGACTGGCCTTATAGCTCAGTTGGTAGTAACCCTGCCTTCTGCGCTGTAGGTCGTGGGTTCGATTCCCACACAGGACAAACATTTGTGTGACGAACATTGATGTTTGTTCTATGTCTGGGTGTTAATATGTATTATATGTATGTATTTACAAAAAAAAGGTATATAAGTATTGTATCAGTTGTCTGGTTCCCATGATACAAGCTATGGTTAGCTTACTTTGTGGGTAGATGGCGCTGTGTGAAATGTCCACCAACATTTATTTATCATTATTCTATCTTATCTTATTAAAATGTATGTCATATTCGTCTGGGGAAATACTGCTACCATATCATTACTGCCGCCAAGCAGTAACGCATTCACCTTACTGTGCTCCGGTTTGAACGGTATGGTTGCCGGTTAAATTACAGCCACATGAGACATTCAACTCAGTCACGGGCGCATACGACGCGACTTTGGTCTCGTTATACATTAGTAGGGGGAGACCAAAGTTGAATTGCTTGTCATTTGCAGAGGTTTCACCACTTGGGCCATCTGCTCATTCTGTGACTTAAATAGATATATAAATAAAACATTTTCATTGAAAGGAAATGTTATATTTTAATTACATTTTTTCTAGATACACCCAAGATCTAAATGTGTTGTTAAATATTTGATCAATCATATTTTAAGCTAAAAGAAGTTACTACAAGTAATCTCTAAGGACTATATTTCATTAGGAACCGTTGCTTAAAACATCTTATATAGAAAGAAATACTTATTTTGCGTTACATAATAAAATAAAATATTAGACAGTACTTATTAGTAACTTCAATATTAGAGTAATAATAAAATTTATGATGTTGTCAGATCAAGCTGAAGCGAACCTTGAATTTTTAATTTGACTAATTGAATCTTCTAAGCCAATTCTTTAAGGATTAGAAAAAAATTAAGTTTTGTCTATTGTCATGGGAAAACGAAGTTTCCTTTACTATGAACAAGCTGCAAACAGAACCACAAAGAGTCAGGATAATTCTGGAACCAGTATCCTTCCGCAAACAGAGTACACCCAAGGAAACACATCCAATTACATTAACGATGTTGTAAATCTTTAAGCCACTCCAGTAGGAATGGAACCGTGTCAAGATGAACCTACTCCTTGTATCCCGAAAATATCTAAGTCAGACCGTATTTTGCATTTCAATGAAGTGTTGATAAAGGTAAATGAAAGAAAAAAAAACGCATCTAGGTTTCATGGCCATCTGTTCGTTCTGTAACCTGCTCACATAACAAAAAGTCCATCCCTCTATCTGCTTTTAATATCCCACGCCAGGATGACCTTATAGAGAATAATAGAGAGAATGGTGTTTTTAGCTACCACTATGAAACATGTCTTCCTTTTTTTTCCCTATCATACGACGGTTTCTCAATATCCGTTGCCGTTTTGAGAGCGCGGCAATGTGCAAATAATTTTTTCAAGCAAAAGCATTTTGCATCTCATCCGGATTCAGTATCCATCCGCTAATCAGTAACATAATATAACGATTCCTAATTTATAAATGAAAATAACGAATTAAAAAATGAAATGGCAGTCAGTGAACTGAACTTCGAAACATAAACGAACCAATCACAGAGCTACATTCAACGCAATGCGATCGTATAGTCGAGAGTTGTCTGAGTATTTTTATGAATTAGATGACCTGCCATGACGAATGCAGTGAGAAATGCCTTACTTAGTATAGTGTTGCTGCCATACTTATATGTGTATCATTCATGAATACGAGTGTTATTCTCTTTAAGTGTCGTATGTAATTAAATTTTTTGTATTTACATAACCTAGTCAAATGTACCCATCGAATGACGCTTATGCATTTTTCACGCCAGTTTCAAATCATTTCACGTGTTCCGTATAAACCACGCATTTCCATATCAAAAGGAGAAAGAGCAATCAACGAAAAACCCACCATTCGGAAACGCGTGGTCATATAAATATTTATAAATTCAAATTGGCAACCCTGACTCCAAATCAACTTTCGTATCTAAAAAGCGTAGGGTTCCCACTCTGGCCTTCATTAACACATAAAACAAGCCAGGGATTAAAGAGCAAGTATTATTAGTGCAATTATCTAACTGGGTGACAAAGAAATTGTTACATCTATAAACGAATAGCCGATAAAAAATTTAGGGATTTTTTATGAGTTAACAATATATTCAAACCAGAATTTAAGACTAACTGAAGCACATTTATAATACACGATATTGTAATCATTAGGGCACATAAACGTTAGAACGTGTAGAAAAGTTCCTTTGAGAAAGTATTTCTTCCATACCCATTTTTGTCATAAAGCAATAGTGTCTTCGCGATTCTGCGTGAAGGGTGTCAGTGTCATATGAGACGTCTTCATGCCTCGGACTGACGAGCACAACACAATATAACTTGGGTCTTCCCATGCGTAAGTAAGGGAAGACTAAGAAATACTGCTGTTGTTATGGACAAATGACTCTGCATAATTATAAGGCTCCTTAACTTGTAAAGTTACTTGGCTTGAGTAAAATAAACATGAGAGCTTTAATTATAAATTACTGAACCCTACTTATTTGAGTTGCCATGCAATAGTATTTTTATTGGCGAGTTCCGGTTCAGGGGAATGAGAATATTAATGAACATAACTGACTGCATGTCTTACACGAGGAAGCCAATCGGTAACTGCAAAGCTATTTAAGAATTTTATTTTTATTCGTGAGGAAATAGATGTATTCTAGACCCAAAAATTTGTAAACATCTATCAAGCGAATGAAAGGATACTCTGAGGCGAACTTGAGTCCTTTCACCAAATTTTCCGGCAGATGCAGAGTATTAGCAACTAAAATCCTTCAACTGGGATGTTTTATTGCGTAAACACTATAAATGTCGAAAGCTTATTCACAATCCGTACATAAAAGATATTTGTTATAAATCTATTTCATTTTGCCATGGGATGACTAAATAACAATATGCAAAATGTTCATCAACATGTTTTTTCATCATTTGTCTGTGTCTGGTCATTTGTAGTGCGTAGATACTTAACCACAGAAGTGGCTGCCCATACATCCTACTACAGAGAGAATCCGACTGATGTTCCGACTCACCAATTCATACCACGAACGTTTTGATGTTCCGTTTGGCCTAGTATAGAATAACAACCGAAATCCTGTAAAAAATTCAGGTTACCTGTTACGCTCGTGAGGATACAGCTATTTGAGGTAGTACGGAACCCTAAAAAGTACAAGTATGTTAAGATACACATATACCATACACAACACAAAATATTATTTTCATTTTGCTTTCATTTGACTTCTACTTCGCCACAGTAAACTCACAATACAGTGACAATCAATCACAAACATGAGAACATTCTCACCTAACATTATTACACTGTGGCCTGATTGAGTGGATTCCCTCAGTGGAATCAGGCCAATCGCCAAACATTTGTTCACGCCTCGGGGATGTCCCGGCTAGATTACGTCATTTGTATGCAGATCTCGCAGGCAACGGGAAATAACTCGAGGAAATTAAACCATCGATTACAACCCTTGCGTCCTCAAGTAGCCGCCTACTCTTGAGCTGCGAGAGTGGCACGAATTACGCAAATCAATTGCGGTCGTGTTTGTCGCATGTATGTTCCGCGTTACATTTAGGACTTCCTTTCCACAGTTTTAAATTAATATACCATTATAGTTCAGGCAAAGTTATGTCTATAAGCTAGTTCGTTTGATCTATGATCATAATCTGGGGGTCACCTTCTAAAATTTATTTTTTTGTGCATAGTTGTGAGAACTTCCTATTAATTTTCATTATCACATTGCAAGTAAAATGGCTGTCAGTTTTTGGTTTGAAGACGTACGCTGCTGAATATAACTATACGATAGCGTTTTCTGTTGCATTACCAAGCATTTGGATTGAAAACTTCCAATGTATGTATAAGTTTATTGAAGTGACAATTCAATAAATACTGGTGCAACTATCTGGCTAAACTGATATAATACGAGTACATTTTCGTTGATAAATACAATAAATATACACAGCCACACACAAAACGTAAATCAATAAACAATAACTTTATTTTCTACTGAATGCTTAAAGAAATAGCTTGTCAACGTGAATCAGTCAAACACTACAAGATTACGCTTAACCAACCTAACATTTGATCATTTATCAATATTTCCTTCTTTAGGAATAGTACCAACGGCCTACAGCACAGAATACAGAGCTGATCGATTGAGCTGTGAGGCCTGTGAGGTATATTCAATGATGAAATTGCCGAGTACCTTTGAAACTATTCATTAAAGCAATCTGACGGTACGAAGAGATTTGATCTCCCATTGTCGTGACAAATTAATCATTCCCATGCACGCGTACGTCCGACATATGGACTTGTCACATTGAGTCCTACCGTGAAAGTTATTTACTAAAAAGTATATAAGTATTATATCAGTTGTCTGGTTCCCATGATACAAGCTATGCTTAGCTAACTTTAGGGCTAGATGGCACTGTGTGAAATGCCCACCAATATTATTATTATTGTTTATTATCAAAATTTATGATAAATTCTCATTTTGCAAAGGGAACATAAATATGTCTAATTAATTTAAATTTGAATGTAGCATTGCTTTTAATCCTAGCAGTTTTTATTTTCTAGCACATAACGGTTTTTCAAATATTTGTACACAGGTCTAATCTTCTCCCGAATGTCAAAACACCCCTTTAACGGTAGCACCCTCGTTACGAACTGCTGCCATTTCAGGCTTAATTACGTTGTTGTTTATTAAACTTGGGATTCGCTGTAGCCGTCTCGCTCTCACATACAGGAATGCGAGGGACGGCATGATTAATATGGGATAAACAATTTTTACATTGCCATAATTGTTTGCATTGAAATGTCTGGTATTCGATTTGTTTTGTTTTATATTTGGTGCCAGCGAATATTTTATCCCCTATTTTGATGGTTGATTATGACGAAGGACGTGTCTTTACGTGAGATTAATTCAAAGTGTATTTTAACTTTGATCCTCTTGAAGTATGTCAGTTGTTTATAGAAATCCGTAGAACACATACGCCTAATTTGAAATGTTTAGCCCTCAAAACAACAAGCAACCATCACATGATGAAGATGATCATCTGATGGTAAGTGGCTACCGGCAGGTAGTCAAACTAATATGGTTGTATGCTTAACTAATTTTGTTTTTCATAGTTCATGCAACAGAGTTATTGAGTTAAAAGTTACTTTATTGATCCTATGTATGTCTCGTGACCACAACGATACCATTTACAACACACCAAAACTCATCACCCACCGCCTACTTCCCTATAAGATTTGGTGCCACCAATATATGCCACAATGCACGCTCCATTATTATCAGTAAAACAAGTTGATTGTACAAAATTATACGAATTAAATCTAAGTACAAATATCTAATCAAAAAACAGGCATCAAAAAAAGAAGTAAACGAATGTATTAGCTACGTTCTGAGCTTAAAAAATAGTGCTTTATAATGTTTATGTGTCTAGTAAACGCAAACTGACGAGCCAGGAACGTCATCCTAATAGAAACAAGCGTCGGGACAGACTTTACTGAACTTAATTAAAACAGACTAGTAGCACAGAAAAGACACACTAACAAACCTAGTAAAAACATTACCTACGCTATGAAAAAAATGACGATATCGAAGCGACAATGGCTCAGTTGGTACTGAGTTCGCCACTCTATTGGTTTTTTATTTGCTATAGGCTAACATTTGACCGCAATCTCATCTAATATTAGGGACGAAGCAGTGTACGATGTATTCATGCTTGCCTAGGAGTAACATGGTGATACGTGGGTTGAAACATTAAAGTGAGCTTGATCTTCCGAAGGATATCATCGTGAAGAAATCGAAGCGTGGTGGTGGTGGCCCGGCTAGCTAGCTACCACCCAAAAGTTGAAAATCTGCCTCCAACCACCTAGTGTATTCCGGTAGCCTCACTTGAAAGGCAGTTCCAAAGTATCTCTAGTAGGCTTAATAGAGTTTTAACATTAGGTGATATACTCGTGAGACAAAAGTGACGCAGTAAAAACACACTGCCCGTATCACATTATCTTTTTGACTTAACAGAGTTTATGTACATCAAATATTTTTTTTATAATTTAAATGAATCATCATATATCCATTGCCTTATTTGGTTTTTACAGCCAATTGCCGATCAAGAAAACAGAAATAGCAATAAGCGTTTGCTAATGAAGTTTATTCGTCAACTAGCTGTTGCCCGCGACTTCGTCCGCGTTGAATTCGGTTTTATCACGCACCCCTATTTTACCCCTCGGAAAAGTAGCCTAAGTTACTCCTTTTTACATCAGCTATCTGCTAGTGAAAGTCCCGACAAAATCGGTCCAGCCATTTCAGAGATTAGCCGGAACAAACAGACAGACAGACAAAAATTTTAAAAAATGTTGTTTTGGTATATGTACCGTGCATACATCCATATGGACTTAGTAAAAAGCGGTTATTTTAATATTACAAACAGACACTCCAATTTTAGTTATTTGTATAGATCGGTCCAAAATGTGTCGTAACACGCCACTCCGCTTTCAACTTAGAGGCACCTCAGACCGGCTACTCTTTGCCGCATTATAGTTATTACAACGTCCGCATGCAAGCTTCTAAGCGGTCACCGCGGGCGATCGGATAACTAAATTGTGTCATTTGCACACGAGGGGGTGAGACTAGTATACGAGATATTCAGAAAATATAAGCTAAATATCTCGTGTGGTCGCCGTGTACGCGTTGATTAGTAATTTCGTGTCGATGTCGTTGAGAATGAGTCATTATAGAGAATAGGTGTTTTGGTTGCCATGTGATGATATTCGTCAGTCAAAGTGCTTATCATTTTTGTATCTTGTTCTATTAAATGACATTCAGCTCCTATGCAAATGTATCAATTTGATTAAGACTTTTAATGATGCTTATAGAGACAAAGTCACGCCTTTTCCTCAAAGGGTTAGGCAGAGCAGAATAGTTCTTTTCAACCTGTGGGATACATTATCGTTTGAAAGTAGACGTGACAATTGGTGAGCATATCCTCGATATTGTTTTTCCACGAATTAAAAAGCTAAACATTCCCTTAATCAATTCATTTTCCATATAATGCGACAGCTACGTATTTCAAATCTAATACAATGGAATTACCAACAAGTCCGGGCGAACAATTTAAATGACCAGATGTAGTTTAGTTATCTTTAACGGATTTATATATTCTACTAAAAAGCTACGTATGTCACTAAAATATCATCACACTAATATTATTTTATTATTATATTTATTTTTACATTCATTTAAAGGCAAAATTTTGTATGTATGTGTGTATGATTGTTACTCCTTCACGCTCAAAAGTTGAATGAATTTAGGTGAAATTTGGTACCAGGATAGCTTATATCCTCGATTAACACATGGACTACTTTTACCGGCAAAATGCAGTGTTCCCGTGGGATTCACCCCGGGTTACACCAGGGGACGTAGTTAGTATTTCATAGAGCATTCCCCTTCCCCAGGATCACACCACCGTGGATGTTCATAGACCACACAGCGACCCAAGAAAAACAATCAGTGTTACTAACAACGAAGGTATGGTTATAGTAGTCATAAAATGAGAATGATAATATTTAATATATGGAAAATTATAGACCAATATCCCTTATACCTATTATGTCGAAAATACTTGAACGATATATATATATGATAATTAATAGCTACTTTGAAACAAAAAACATATTTTGTACAGAACAGAAGGGTTTTAGAAAAAATAAATCATTAAATATGGCCTTATATGATTTTCTACATAGAGTTACATGCAGCGTTGATATAAGACAACCAATATGCTCTATATTTTGCGATATGACGCAAGCATTCGACTATGTGCGTCATGACATACTCTTAAATAAACTAGAGGCTTACGGCGTCAGAGGAAATGCATTGGAACTCGTCAAATCATATCTCGATAATAGGAAACAAATTACTGAAATCAGTAGGATTAACTTCAAAACTAAACATGAAGAAGTCCATAGGTCAAATGAACGTACCGTAATATATGGTGTACCACAAGGTAGTGTACTGGGTCCTTTACTCTTCATAATATATATTAATGATCTGCCAAATGCGACAACCCAACCTATGTCGCTTTTTGCAGACGACAGTGCCGTAACTATTCAATGTATTAATAAAATGACATATGAAAATGATATAAATTCTGCCTTGACTTCAATTATTGCTTGGTTGGATAATAATAACTTAAAAATAAATCTATCTAAGACTAAAATGATAAGCTTTAGACAACGCGATACAGCTGATCTACATTCACTTGACATTAAATATGGTAATTACAATATTAATGAAGTTGACATGACAAAATTTTTAGGAATTACTATTGACAAAAAACTTAACTGGAAATCTCATTTGGAAAATTTGTGTAAGAAAATTAATAGCTTAGCTTATGTCTTATTTAAATTATCTAAAATTGTTAATGTAAAAACCCTGTTAACAGCTTACCATGGATTAATTGAGTCTAATATTCGTTATGGTATACTTTTTTGGGGAAACTCTACTGATACTGAAAAGATTTTCAAATATCAAAAGCGATGCATAAGGGCCATGTTTAGTCTGAAAGTAACGGACTCGTGTAAACCATTTTTCGCTCAGCATAATATTTTGACGATTTCTGCGCTATATATATTTGAAACGGTGATGTTTGTAAAAAGTAACCCAGATTTGTTTGAACAACTCTCTGATGTTGTGGTTCGCAATAGGCGTGACAAACATAAAGTTGTAACTCGCAGCTCCAAAACAACCTTAATGCGTAAAAGTGTCTTCTGCTCAGCTCCTCTCGCCTACAATAAACTACCAGAGTCTATAAGACAATTACCTTGTTCGTTGTTTCGGAGGAAAGTGACTGAATTACTGACAAAAAAATGCTATTACTCTTTTAATGAATTCATGACAGATAAATTGTAAGTATATAACATTGACATTCCTTTTTTCTATTCTTTTTTTTTTCTTTCTCTTTTTTTTTTTGTGGTAGTATTATTATTATTTCTATATTCGTATGTTAGTAATTTTGTGTATTATCTGTTAGGAATTCTTTTATTTGACTATTGTACATTTTAAGATATTGCACGCCCAATAGGGCAGAATACATTGTAACATTCCTTTACAGTAATAACAACTTCTATGACATGTATTTCATGCAATAAATTGATTTGATTTGATTTGATTTGATTTGATTTAATAAATCTCTCTTCATACAGTTTTTGCCTTTAAATATTATCTCCCCCTTTTTTAGCTCCCCCCTAAAATATTTTTATATAGCTATTTAGCAATGAGGAATTAGCACCCACACTCCCCCCTCCACGCCCCCTTCACCCAATAGACACACGTATCAAAGAATTCCACATTTCAATTCCGCGTGCATGCGTGCATGGTGAGCATTTTTATATCACGTTCGTGCACAATGCGCCCTAATGAACGGATTCCGATGTCACGCGCCCGAGGGTCCAGGGCGGCGCACAATATATTATGAAGCAGTGGGACTACACCGTCATATTCAAATGTGTGTGTGTCCGAAGTGGTCCTAATGGGAATCATTCGCTTATTTAGTCAAAGGAGCACTACAAAGTAGTTGGTTATTTCATAATATTATTTTGAATAAGACTATACTAACGTATAAAGTAACTTCAATCCAATTATGTCATATTTTTTTCGAATCCAACGTTCAAAGTCGAGTATTTTGAGTTTTCATAGTAATAAACAACATGCGGAGTAATAATTCAAACAAAACAACCAGCTTCATATATTCGATACTATTTATGATATCACGGCATTATAAGAATTTGAAGGAAAAAATGTGTGACAACAATTATTTAAATAAAGAAATAACTATTCGTAATTAACAAATAATTATTTCTGCACTAGGTACATTTTTTATTGAAGATTTATAAAGGACACATGTTATGCCCGGGTGTGGAGATTCTACTAAAATAACATAAGTATCTTTACTTATAATTGTCATACTGTCCACCATGACAGTACAATACTGGGTGCGTGTTCGGGCGATGCATTGTCTTGGATATGATATTAGCTGGTGGCGTATTGAGGCGGGGTTGGACCCCGTGTTGACGGAAAACACAAAACGCACCCTGGTCAGTCCACAACAGCGTCTATTGTAGTAAGTATATAATGGTTTAAGGATCAACGTTTTTATCGTTACTTTCTACAAATTATGGTGTTGTTTACGGCCAATATATAACTAATAATTAAATTCTTGCCCGATTTATGAAATATTTAACATTAAAAATTACCTACACACCTACTGAAATTGGTTTTTATTAAAACAAACATATCTTTAAAAATTCCCATCTAATGTATGTTCATTAACATTATTATTTTTTCTCTCATATTACGTGCGCATGCGATGCGACTTGGGTCTTGTCGTACCTTGTAGGCGAGGACCCAAGTCGCATTGCTTATTATGCGCCATTTAACACTAGGCGGGCCGTCGCGTCGGCTCGTGCTTTAACTGCCTACATAAAAAAGTAGCTAAAAGCATTAAGTAAATAATTATAAAACTTGAAAATTCAGCCAACATTAGCACAGTAATCGACAGAAATGTGAATATGAAATCCAACATCACGATGCACGTTTACCAATGCACGCATCCCCACGAGATTGAAAACCCAATTTCCCCGCGCGAGGATACTTGTTGAGGCAATTTTTCCAGCTGTCAGGTTCTGTTAAATCACAATGTGGGGTGTCCGCGTGTCACATTACGCACAGTAATTGGATAATCTGACATGTCGATATGTGGGGTGTCTGTCTGATGCACTCGCGAAACTATGAAGTGGAATACATAGTGATTAAATTTCAATATGACATTTATTAGGGCCCGCCTGTGACTGCATCCGCGTGGACTACCGTTATTACGTTACATATTGCTCGTGAAAAACTGCTGTACAAACTTTGAAACCTGATTCCACTTTTTTTAGGGGTGTAGTTATCCGAAATGACGTCTGAGGCGGATAATTTCAAAAAAAAAATGCTTGACTCGTAGAACATTTACTTTCAGAGATCTTGATCTCACATAGTCAGTCCTTTAATATTTTTACATTTTTAGAACTTTCTAACTTTCACTAACAGTGATTTTGACATGACACCGAAGCTGAAGTGTGCCATCACAATAGACATACACCGACTCTTATGAAATATCCGCCATTATAACTATATATACATATTTTTATATATATTTGGTAAGGTAATTGCATTGGTATTTGTTCTGGCTGTCGAGTTATTAAGGAATAAATTGCTGGAAGAATGTGTTAGCAGAGTTATTCGTGAAAAAACCAACGGCGGCGATGACCTCACCCTTCGTTACACCTACGTTTCCATAATATAGTGTCACCCATGTGAATAGTGGCTCAATGAACCTCTGTTTACCCCTTCGGAGATAAAGGCGTGAATCTATGTATGTATGAAGAATGTAATCATCTTACAGACCAAAAACGCGATATAACTGACAGCAAATTTCCGATATCAAGTCACAAACAAGAGCAGTAGAACTCACGCCAAGTTCGTCCGGGGAACTACTGCCATCATGCCTATTTCTGCCGCCAAGCAGTAACGCATTCGCGTTACCGTTTTCCGGGTTGCAAGGGTTACCGGAGATATTACAGACACATGAAACATTCCACCTACACGTCTCAGAGTTACGGGCGCATACTATGCGAGGGGAGGACCCAAGTCGCATCGGTTGTTATGGTCCGAGGTTACCACTTAACATCAGGTGGGCCGTCGGCTCGTTCCGTAACTGTATCTCATAAAAAAACATGAATACACAGTGAATTCCACACAAACACACACACACACATACAGTATATATTATTATATTATATGTGAATCGTGTTCCCGCCGCGCAATATTCCCCATATTAGGCTCAGTATTGTCCCAGTCCATGTGTTTAGCAATTTACACTAGCCAGAGTGGCGATAGCTTGATCAATTTCGTTATGCCGACTAAAAAGAAGACTATTACGGCTACGACTACTGGAAAGTAAGTATGGAAAAAGGATTAAAGTGGCCTCAGAGGTGCTTCTTTCAAGCACTTCAGACATTTCTCCTCATTTTTGGGTGAACTGAAAATGAGACACTAAGTTCTCAAACTATTTTTTTTTACGTGATGTTGGTGATAGAACGAGCTGACGGCCCACCTGATGTTAAGTGGTCGGAGACGAAGACAGCCGCCCATAGACAACAACAATACGATTCAAGCCCTCTCCACCAGAGTATGAGATGACTTAAGTCGCATTGCGTTGCGTCCATCACTCCGAGACGGGGATGTGACGTCTCATGCTCCTGCAATGTCATCGGCACACACTCCCTTCCACCGGAACACAGCAACGCGAGTGTATTAGGTTTGGCGCCAGATCTGGTAATCTGCCGCCGTGTGGTGGCAGTACTTCTGCGGGCGAACTTGGCACAAGATCTACTGCTATTAAATACTAGTTTAAAAACCATGCATTGTACCCATTACACAACTATCTAGGATACAATTATTCTGAAAAGGTTTTTAAATGTTCAAACCTAGTCTTTCACACAGCTTCAGCAAAACCGAGCCACTTTCACACATTCTATCGATTTAGCTAAAACTCACCATACGAATTATGCGACATTACATATTTCCAAACCAAATTTCCAAGAAGACAGGTTTTTGACGGATTAACATAACGTATACCATTACCCACGAGTCTGGTGGGTCCACGTTATTGGTATGATTGGCTTGACTTCGCCAACTGAATATGTAGAACTGAATATCGACACATCTGAAAAAACCTTGGATTTAGGAGAAATGCAGGAAACCAGCTGTCACTGCAGCACTGTGCAAGTAATTGGGATTGTCCGAACATCCTCCGATGTTTCTCGAGATGATAACTGTCCACGCCCACCCACGTCGCTGTTTGTTTTGCTATTCGATGCTACAGACAACTTTATAAGGATCTAATCTTTTTTTATATATTTGATGAGAATTATTGATGTACAGTGAAATAAAAACATTCAATTCTTTTTTCAAGTCTCCCTAGGTTATCTACAACTTATTAATGAAACTGCGCTGCCAGGTGCATTTATGGACAATTGACGTAACATTGGAACTTAAGAAAGAATGCACTGCAGGAGTTACTAGGAAGGCCACTGAAGATTACATAGTCCGCTTAAAAGCGGGGTTATTTGCCACTTGAAACTATATCGGAAATTAAAAAAATCTAAGACAGTAACAATAAATGGCATGAGGACAAGAATGAGCAAAATCTCTAAGCTTGGAAGTAACGAACCTATCGTGAAACTTTCTCAAAGAGCCCACCCAGAACAAAACTGTGAAGAAAAGCAAAACAAAGCAACAATACACAATGAACTCAATTACTTGTAATGACGAAAAACGGAACGGAAACTTTTGTTGAAGTTTATATCGCAAAATCCATTTGTACATTGACTCAATTTTCTTAGGGTCGCTGTACACTGTGTTTTTGTCGGAGTCGCGGAATTAAATTGCATCTAAGTTTAGTTGCGGTGTTTTTATTTCGTAGTTAAATTTTATGCACTGACTGTGGCACACGGCCATGAAAGCGAATAATCGAAAACCTTTTTAAAACCATAACTCAAAATAAATTATTGCCCTAAGTACTGTTGATATTATATTAGACTTCTGCAAGAAACCGTAGACGGAATAGCATCAAAGAATGACACGTAAAGTATCGCACACGCCGAATTGTCTTCAGTGGACGGTGACCCGAGAAAACATTTTCCGCGTTTCAATTTTCGTCCGAAGTACTCATTGTCATTTCGTTCAATTTGTTGTATGACACAATTTTGGTGTTTCCCTTTGTCTTACTGTCGTCGAAAAGTTTTAATTTGTCCATCTCAAGGTTCCCTTTAACGAACGGAACTTCTGTATCATCCTCTTAGAACTTTTATCGCCTGTTTTCTTTGTTTCGTATTACATAATTGTTCCCTATTTTCTGGCATTTTTTGGGATGTTTTTAATATAATTATGTTACACGAAAATTTTGAGAGTTTACAAGAATTGGGGAGTTTTGAACACGATTATGTTGCTTTGTTTTGAGCAAAATTTTTGCATTTATATTCGTAATGTTTACTTTTAATGTTGATAACAGTTGTTTGGTTAATAAGTATTTTTTCTTTGCGGCAGCTTTGCTAAAGTGATTTGCCGAAACAGGTTTTGATTCCCTAACGAATACTTCAAAAAAAATCTTAATGTAGACACATTAAGAATTTTTTTACCTACGTTTAGCCTACGTTCAAATTACTTTAAACTTTTATCATCCTATTTCTTTAATCTTTTATTACATAATTGTTCATTCATTGACATGTTTTGTAGTCAAATGCTATAAAATTATTCTTAGAAAAAGCTTAAGCAGGACATCAAAATACCCAAGTGAATCAATAACCCAAGTTACCTACCTCTGTAATTTGACGAAATAACATGAAAACAACTTTCTTAAAATAAACGTTAACATCTTTGTAAACAAAATACAATCTTAAAACACATAGAGCGTAGTCACACAGAAAACATGTAAGCGACGAAAGGCGCCAGGTCGAGATTGAGACGATTGAGATAAGACCAACATTCGTCAGTCAATATCAAAGAGCTAAGTGTTTCGTGAACACGTTTGCGAACAACTTTAAAATTCTCCAAGAAGATCTCATGTTATATTTTCTTAAGACACACCTGAATTATTAACGAGTCAGTTAAAGTACTGAGTACGTGCAGAACTTAAGCATGCCCCCCCCCCCCCCCCCGCAGAGGGGGTGAGGGGAGGTTGAAGTATCGACATACGTTTACTGGCAATATCCGAGCCGCTTTCTTCGAGACGCCCTTTTGTAGCGATATCAAAGAGTATTGTACAGATGGGAAAAGTGCTTGTTTGGGCGATACCTGTTATGGAAATATTCTGGAAATTTCACTGAAAGGGGAGGGAAATTGGCCATACACCCAAATATCAGGGAGAAGGAATTGCAAGCGGGCCAATGTAAAATGCGTGATCAATGCGATATATTCAATTAGAATTATTAGTTAAAAATACGAAGTAGAATTCAAAAGTATTAGTCGGTATATAATAAAGTCATACCATGAAGTACGACTGCGTAGTCAAATCAAAGAAGCAACACATTTTTAAAGATAGCGATACTGCCAGAGACCTTTAATTTATCAAGTATAAAAAATATTTTCTTCGGTGAAGAAAGATAAATTTAGGCGTTTTAAGCATTACCCTCATTACTCTTTGATTTTATGGAGGGGAAACACGCGTCCGCAGCGCAGTTCACGTCGACCATCTAGTTAAATCAACCGAGAGACGTGAATGGCCGCCTTTATTTCATTATACCGCTAGACGAGTGCCGTAAATTCAAATAAATAGAGGCAGTAAATACCCAAATACATCCAAAAATAATATAAGTTTTAGCATTAAGTCACGGAAATAAAATATGTATATGTATAAAGATAACATCCCCTAATGTTTGCAATGCGCTATACCATGGGAGTCCTATCTGAATTGGTAGATATTCCAAGTATTCTGGTAAAAACATAAAGGTTTTGTCTATTTGAATTTTTGGTTTTGTACATCCGTATTTAAAGCCTGGTACTTTATGTATTTTTTTTTTATGTGATACAGTTACGGAACGAGCCGACGGCCCACCTGTTATGCGAGCAGACGAGCTGACTGGCCACATGATTTAAAGTGGTCACCATCGCCCATGGACATTTGCAGTACCAACATGCTGATGTGCTGCCGGCCTTTAAGTAGCTGATTAACCTGGGTTTTGAAGGACCCCATATCGAAGCTCGGTGGGAAAACTGGAATAGGAAGTTCATTCCACAACCAACACGTAATAATCGGCCACTACTCTCTTATTCAAGTGAGAAATAAGAATGTTTTTCCCGACTACTTTCGGATCTTTGTCTGTTCCTTTGGGACATACCATAGCCTAGGCTTGACGCGTTTTGGTGATAGAGTTATCAATGGATTCGTCATCATTACGAGAGGGATTAAAGGTAATTAGTAACTTACAGCCGCCATCATCAGTTTCTGATGCAACAAGAAACTATAATAAACAGACGAATTTTGATAGTTGTATAATATGTTTGAGGTGTATGTGGTTTTTTCTTTCTCACGTCACTTACCTACTGGGAGCATACAGTTTACAGGTTTTTGAGGCAGATTTTATTTTTCAAATTAAACAAATATTTTCTTAATTAAAAAACACTCTTATAAAGTTAAAATCATTATAGAAATCAAGCTCAGCTTACGCCAAGGCGCGTACGTAAGAATTTCGCAATAACACTCAAGTTCTGGCAGCCCCGAGCGACAACCGTAGAAAATTACCAAATTGCGATTGTCAAAGTTTCTAGCTGTCAAAACTTATGACAGATACGGAGGTGGCAGTGACAAGGGACAAACATTAACGAGAAATCTAAATATTATCGCCGTATTTTAATGTTTAATTTCTTGGAAATTGTACATTTTAAGATTTTTATAAACTTTGTTAATTTACATTTTTAGCAATATTTTTTCTTAAGCTATGATCTACCACGTGTTCAGAAAAAGGATATATGTAATAAGAACGCGCGTACAAAAAAGTGGTTAAAATCTCGGTTAAAATTTGAGAAGGATATAGGAAAAACTTAATCATATCTGTAGTTTGTCTTTAAAGATTTTATTTGTATATACTTAATATTAAGTCAATAATCGATCAGTTACAGTTACAGATCTTATAGATAGACAAAAAAGTGGTAATTTTAACTGTCCCACACTTATATATTATTTCAAGGCATAGCAAATTACAAAATATAAAAACTTGAAATATTCTAGAAACTGTGACCAGAATGTCCGTTGCATTGCTGACATTGCTCAAATTAGATATTTAGTATCTGCTGTTGACACAGCACCTTTGTCTAGTGAAAATTCTATAAATCGTTACGGTGGCTTCATAAGGAAACTAAAAACGAGCTAGCATAAATGCTACTACGAAATTTAAACAAAACATCTATTCAGACTCGAATATTCGTGGATATTTAATCGGTTCCGCATGGGACTTTTTAGGTTCTTCAAATGTCGTTTGCCTACTTTCATGCAAGTACCTCTATGCAAGTGCACACGACCGGTAGCTACTGGGTCTCCCGGGAGACGAGCTCGCCCGGGACGCACCCCAGACGGTGGGAAGAGACCCCTCACGTGCCACCCCTGAAAAAAATGCTATTGGAAATTGAACCTCAAATTTTGAATGGTAAAGCGGTAAATCGGTGAATGTATCGCACTGAAAGACGAATTAGCGATTTGTATGCTATGCAACACGGAATAGGGTCTGCTTTCCGAGCACTAATTCGTTTACCGCTCCCTATTTCTAAACAATTGAATTCGAACTCTACGGTTTGGGGCGTAAGGTCGAAATCGGTGAGCGATCGAAACGGGGTGGCTGTAAGGTAGCTCGGAGGCACCCTCATTCATAATCACAGGGATGTCGAACGCTCAGGTGGTTTAGATTCCAGATTTATAGTCGCGAGGTGAGGCCGACCGGTTCATAATCTGCATTGTTTATAATACGTTGGTTGTTTTATTATTGCCCATTAATAATGGTCGTGTTCACGGAAAACAATAACGAAATGGAGAACCGCCGTCTGTGAGTTAATTGATTAGGTAGCAGCTGGGCCGAGTGAGAACCAACCGTCTACCGGTTGGATTTTAATTGATGAATTAAGTTCTTAAGATTCAACTGAGTTATACTCACTTACTATTTTCTCGAGCTCTGTACCAGTTGTTAGTTCACTTACCTGTAACAAAATAAGAATTAAACTAACTGTTAAAATATGCTTTATACAAAATAAAATAATTAAAATTATATATCATACACATGAAACCTTCGTCTTCATGTATCTGGGTGACAGACGCAATACGCTTGAGACATGGTTTGTCTGTTGTTATGCAAATTTTTGTCAGTTTAACGTAATACTGAAACTACTCGTGACACTAGCTCTCATACCAGTGTCAAAGAATCTCCTTTCGAAGAATCGACTCATATCTTCAAAAATTTGGTTCTAGGACATGCCGGATAGGGACCGATGATTTCCTTCACCGTTTTGTGAACGTGGTATTTCCATATCTTTTCAAGCGAAAAAGTCTTTGGTGTTTTTCTTTGAACCAGCGACCACCGGTTTAACTTGGGGTCTGTACGAATGAGCCGTCAAGCTCTCACTCAGGGCCCTACCACTGAGCCACCACGCAGCAAGTGCTTCTATGAAAATTTTACCAGAAAATAAATACAAGCTAAAGTGATACAGAAACAAACGACATACTTCTGACATCGTTCCGCCGGCTAGAACCCGCAAACTTCTTTACGACTGAACGTTACAGAACAGTGGCAAAGCCCGGACCGACCATTAAAGGCTATCCTAGGAATCTCATAAAGTCACACTGCCTTTCTTATACCACCACTATCAATCTTATTCCCACATGTCAGGATACATTTTCGAATAAAAACATCCGGGGCGTAATTCGCGCGCTTTTCTCGCGGCCATTTTGTTCATCGTAAAAAGTTAATGGTATTTCCCGTAATACGGAGACCGGCAACAAGTGAAATTAAAAGCGTAATTACATTAAGAATGACAATTATTCTTCTTTAGTTTGATGGAATATTTAATAGGTCTTATTCATTAAAAGTTTTGCCGTGTAAAATTACGTCATTTTGTTCATGCGCCAACATAAACTTAAACACAGAGAAATATTTCATTCTTAAAAGTTAAGGGAAGAAAAAACATCTAAGTCATCTAAGAAATATTGTCTGAGGGGCTTTTAATTATAGAGGCAAAGTTTATGTAAAGATTTGTGTATTACAAGTTGTCTTAAAGATCAACGGAACTTTTCAATTTACAAATTTAATATTCATCATATTTATTTCTGTGGAATAATTTGTTTCACTATGAAATGACATGAAATATTAATGAAGAAATGATTTTGACTAGTCACTTTCGCTATTTAGAGATGAAACTTTCAAAAGCTAAATTAAGTACCGAAGCTACTTTTTTGTAATTATAAAAATGATCGATTTCGGATTCAAAGATTCTGTTAGCAAATAAGATATATAAGATGTATATTAAATTGTTTCCGGTACTGGTCTTTTAAAAACTGTATGCGAAGCTATCGTTTAGCATACATTATCAGTCCTTTAATAAAAATCTCCTGTGAAAAACTTTGTTAAAATTTCGTAGCTAGATTTTACTCAAACACACCATAGACTAACAGCTGAAGCTAAACAAAAGCTCTTGGATACTCATATCAAACACATAAATTCTACTAGAATAATCCCGGGTATTTCAAGAGGCACTCAACTCTGGACTTTGTCCGCGACAAACAACGACAGAGTGACCAATTACAGTCATTTTTTACATTTTCTAAGTGCCCTGTATCACTGCAACCCAATCCAAAGGACAAAGTTGGTAAGATTTTATTTGTATATAGCCCATTCTATATGAGATTTTCAAGTTAATCTGAGATTTTATAACGGGGAAAAAAGCGGCAGCTTTAATTTAAATTTCATGAGCAAATCCTTTGACTGGCCTCATAGCTCGGTAGTAACCGTGCCTTCTGCGCTGTAGGTCGTGGGTTCGATTCCCAACCGGACAAACATTTGTGTGATGATGTGGATGTGGTTGATTAACAAAAAAGTATATAAGTATTATATCATTTGTCTGGTTCCCATGATACAAGCTATTTACTTAGCTTACTTTGGGGCTCGATGGCGCTGAGTGAAATGTCCACCAATATTTATTATTTATTTAGATATAATAATAGGCTCGTTTAACTTTTGGATTCGGGTTATTATATAAAATATACTAAAAAGAGAACGATACATTTCTTATTCCTATTTCATACTTGGACAGAAATTGGATGCATAAAATTGAATCATTCATGAATCAACAGCAGTGTTTTCGCAACAACAATATATATCGTTTACCATAACACTTATAGAAAAAAAAAAAATTCATAAAGTAAATAATTAATAGTTATGTTAAGTTTAATAAATGATGCTACGTGCCAATCAGAAACTTTTTGTCTATTTGAATAATGTTTCGGTGAGTCCCCATGCAGGCAGTTTCGCTAGATGTGCCTTATACCAGATCCAAACTCAAAGCCGATATCAAGGCTAACCGCCAATGCCTCTCCGTCGCTATCAATAGCTTCCGCTCATCGATGAGTGGAGAGTGGAGTTCACGAGAAGGCTGACGGTACTACCCACGGTTTCCAAAATGCCTGGTATTCTCACTGATTTAAAAGACATTTCCAATTTTCTGCAGGCATTTCGAAAAACATCCAAATTCTAACATTGTCCGCAACAAAGGACGACAGCTGACCAATAGCATCCATTTGTTACTGTGTCCGAGTCCTGTATCGCTGCAACACAAGTGTGGGTTCAAGAAGGGTTGTAAGTTTACTTTTCCAGGGCCGAGGGGTTATTGGATTTTTAGGGGTAGATAGGGCGCGATTATTGTAAGGAAGCGGAGATTGGCGTTTATTTAATTCCATCGTTTCATCTACAAGCTAATAGATTTACGTGCTACTATTAGCAGGGGTGTTGTTAATGGCTTTATATTGTATTGAGTTAATAGTAATATAAATAATAGTAATACTGAAAAATTTCAAGGTGTTATAAAATTACTTGATTTTCATAACCTGCATTTTCTGTTACAATACATTATAACGATAACATAAAACGATATTAATGTGTGAAAGCTGAAATAAAATTTATTGATTGATTGATTGATTATAACCATTCAGTATAATAAACTTTAATAGATAAAATAAAACGATAAATAAATATGATAAAACGATAAATAATAATAAATGACTACAATAAAATAAATATAAAACACGAGACCCTCAATAAATCCAGCGGTGCGAGGTAGTTCAGATTTTCCCTTTTACAGCTTCTGAGAACTAATTTTTCAGACGCGATAAGAACGGGGCTTTTATAGGACCATGAGCGTTAACTACGGTACAGTCGGATGAAATATTAGTGGTCCATTACAGAACACTTTTGAAATGAGTCATTATAGATGATTAAATATGACCCGAGTGCTTTATACACCATTAAATGACCCAATCGCTAACTATTTCGTAATTAGATAGCTTACGTGGAACATTCGCCCAGTCAACCGGTTAGGAATGCAATGATCGCAGACTTTATTCGATGCAGAAAAATGTGTGTATGTCGACCAGCGCGAAAAAGTGCTAATAAAAAACAATTGTCTGTATCCCTGACGGGGTGAATATTTTTTGTGATCAAACTATAGTTGTTTTATTGTTTATGTCTTCTCAAACCACCTACAGGGAATAAATGAACAGATGGCCCACCTGATGTTAAGCGAAGCCTCGGTCTATAAAAATAGCAGTGCAACTTGAGTCTTAGAATACTAATGCGGGATTAATGTATATATGTTATTATTAATTTACTTATTACAACCTCTACATATTTCATCTTAAACATTAGTTCACAACTGTACTTTACCCATGTACAGAAAACGTTCAGTTAAAAATCTCTATAAAATCGTATAAAAGCGTGTCGTTAAAGGCAGTTGAAAATGAGTTTTCACTTCTAATGAAAGAATTCCGTCCACATTTTCATTTGGTCTCTTCTGTTTATTTTATTTCTGTTTTATCACATAAATGGCTTTACAATTTAAAACGTTTTGAAAGAAATCGTTTTATATTTTGATACTTGTTAATATTTTGCTTTTTTTAAGGCGAAATATTGTGAGTACGCGAAGTCCGCACTTTAAATTCATGATATCTGGATATTCAAAGAACGTTTATATATTTCGTTTGAATTATTTTAGTAATCCTTCAAGGTTTATCGTGTAAGTAGTATCTGCTCGCAGCTCGGCCGCATGGTACCACGAAACTAGCCCATGTTTTATTTCAGAATCAAATATGTTTCTCCTGAAAAATATAAAAAAGAAAAAAAATGCAAAGCAAGGAGATAACTAAGAAAGGACGACAGATTCAAAGACAAAGTTAATTTGAAAAATAATTCAGTATAAACATTGTGAAAGATTACACGATCCCCAGAGATTCACAGCATTCAATAGCAGTGTGTACATAATTAAAACGACAAGAAAATCACATTTGGAATCCTCTTCCAAAAACAGCGGATCCTGTCCAAACATAAACATGTATAATTAAAAACAACACGTCAACATGAAAAGCATTATGAGAACAAAAAGTACATGTGTACAGAGGACGTTAGTCGTGTCCTTTTGAAAGTATAGAGAGTAAGTGAGTGTAAGCCGTGTGGTGGGTGGCGGAGGGTTCCGTTGAAATGACGTATTTCGAGGATAACGGACCAAAAATTCAATGAATTCCAAGCTTTCAAGGTGCCTCATACCTAAGTAGTCGTTTTATATAGTTACTCTTTAATATGCAGTAAAACACAACGTAATACATAATTGATACATTATAACTTGTTGCTACCCAGTATCCTATATAGACGCGAGATACAATAATGATATGTGTAGATGGATATAGATGGCGCTGTGTGAATTGTTCACCAATATATTATTATCATCAGAACAGCGTAGAGCTTGAGTTACGAGTGCGTGATATTTTTTAACTGATTCGCCTCTTCTTTTCTATCAACCGGACTATACTAAACTTAACGGTATATATCTAGTATCACTTGATAACTGGAAAAAAAGTTACAGGCAGTAACTAAATAGCTTAGTTTGTTGCTAATAGTGCTGATAAAAATGACTAAAATAATGATTACATTTTCACGGAAATTAGCAAGCGACAGTGCAATGTGGGTGCGTAAAATAACCCGTTCCTCTGTTCACACCTTTCGTCACGTACCCCTAAAAAGGGCTTAACAAATACAAAAGTGGCGTGCGACGTGTTTTGTCACGCTATAATCAAACGTCACGTGAGTCAGACGGGAGGGGAGGGGGAACCCCCTCTTCCCGCTGAGTAAACACGCGCTTGCCGCACAAGCGACAGATTAAGAGGTGCCATCTAGTGGGGAGAATAATTTATGTATTGAAAGGTGAAGGATTTCATTTATAGGAATTTGTGATTAAGTAGGTATTTATTTTTATGTGGTGAATTGACGGAACGAGCTTATGGCCCACCTGGCGTAAAGCGGTAACCTCTATTCGTAACAGACAATACGAATCGGATCCTCCCCTACTAATAACTCACCTTTTTTATCAAATATTTCGTGAAAAATAGAAATATAGTGTTTTTTAATTATCTCCTATTTTTTATGGGACTACTGCAGCGTGTAAAATAAGTCTGCGTATAATTTTAAGCAAAGTGTCATTTGTAAGAAAAGCTTAAAATGGCAGGTATCGCTTTTTTGTTCTGCTATTACTTAGTTGGGTCACAATAGCTAAAAATATGCAAAATCGGTGTCGTAAGGTTATTGAAAATACCGAAGGAGTTTACCTGTATATTTTGTTAATATTGGGACTCTGGCTAACCCTTCGGGAAAAAAGTGTGAATCTCTGTACGTACGTAACTGGGGTATCAAGGTGGTTTTACACTAAAATCATACTATAAAAAACTCCACCTATTTTTGGAACTAAATATCGAAACAACCACCAGATCCGGTTTAGCTCAATATACAAAATCCTAATTGTGCTAGCATGATCTATCCACCTACCAAGCTTAAAAACGATGGTATATAGGGTGTTGCAGTTTTCGTCGAACAAACACACATACAAACCACAATGCCGATTTGTGGAAGTCTTAGCTCGTTACGCTTGCTTCGCTTGCTCGTTCAATTATTTTATTCGGTCCAATAAAGTTGGCGCTTTCATTTATGTGCGTGTGTGTTGCCATAACCTTCTTCAACGCAACCTGACAGAGGGCAACGAACGATATAATTAGAAAATGTCTTTGAGATGAGCTAACCATGCCACAGTTACATAAAAGTAACTTCATGTACAAGACCCACTGTGTAACTACTACATAAAACCTGTGAAATACGCGCAAATGAAATTGACGCAAAAGACAACTGGTAAAAGTTCAGATCAGCTTGAGACGTTACATCCACAGCTGTTCAGAATCGATGCGACCGATATTGAATCTTAAACCAATAACATAAAACTCAATTCTCATTAAGCTCGTATTATGAGTGCGTTGAGTGACGATGCTTTTCCTATATATTCGTGAACCAACGCCAGCGACACTGAATCTAAAGTCAATACGGTAAGGCTCAATTTGTATTACTTCTAGTATGATTGCTATTTCCTGCCTGAACCTTCGTATAACGACTCTCTCGCGTCCCATTACTGAGCCACCCTTCGCGTGTCTCACGTTTATATGAGCCTAGTACTTATCATTAGTACTATTCACACTTGTCACTCGCACTTGTTAGTATCGTTGTCATCTAATGTCCCCAAAGTAACAAGCCTAGCGAGAGAAAATGGACTATAACCTGCTACGAGAGCGTAATCTAGATAGGCAGAAGTCATTTACTTTGAAATAATTGTATCCGTCTGATTTGCCGACTTTCTAAGGTGATATATCTCTTTTATAAATTATTTATTTTATTTTTACGTTTAGGTACAGTAACAGATAACAAGCCAAGAGAACAATAATTTTATAAGTTAAAGTACATACATATCATAAATTTGCTATCCACTTACAACCGGCAAAGCAAGTTAAGCAGTAGGTATTTCCTGCCCATCAAAACAGAAATGCAGCTCACTTCCTCCCCTTCCTATATAGTTATGAGAAGACCCAAGTCTCTTTGTGTCGCGTCCATCACTCCGAGACGTTCAGATGGAAATTCACATGTGCCTGGAATAGCAGCCCATTCATTAACAAATTTACTGGCCTCACAGCTCAGTTGGTAGTAACCCTGCCTTCTGCGCTGTAGGTCGTGGGTTCGATTCCCACTCAGGTGTTGATATTGTATAATTATGTATGTATTTACAAAAAAGTATTTAAGTATTGTGTCAGTTGTCTGGTTCCCATGATACAAGCTATTTACTTAGCTTACTTTGGGGCTAGATTGCGGTGTGATATGTCCACCAATATTTATTTATTTATTAACGTTCTTTCCTGCCGGCATCTGTAATCGCTGAGAATTGAATTGGCAACAGCTCGAGATAAAAAAAAAAAATTATTTAATTTAATGATTGTATTAAAAAACAACTTTTCCTTCTTCGTCGAATAACTTGTTGCAACATAATACCGCTAAAATGACCACTGGATGGTTCAAATAAACGGTTATGGTTTTATTTAATACTGTACAGATTGTTCAAGGGGATAGGTTAGAAAGGAGGTCATAGAAGGTAGGTGGGATATTTTCAAGGGAATAAATACAATGAACACATCAAACACTTTTAGTTCTAAAGCAAAACCTTCTTCTTCAAGCCGAGATACAGCAATGGCAGAACTTTATCGCTCGCCAGCAAAAGTGGGAATGGTGGCGGTACTTCCACGGACGGTTCTGCTCATACAATTTACCTATTCATTCTAATGTAACGTCTGCCTTGAGGTTAGGTTAGGTTAGCTACAGGTTACAGGTCCACAATTCTAACAGTAACTATTAGTTTAGCAACTTCGTAGCTTCGTGTTATTGTTTCATCCTTTCAGTTACCTTCGTGAATTCATCAAATTCCCTATTCTTCCAAAATATCCCCTTGATGTTGCCGACATCAATGTTTCTATATTCACCAATAACGATCAATACAGGCTTGTTCAGAGGGTGCTGGGGTGGTATTTCGTGTTTTAATAGCAATAACTCATTGGTTTGTATTGTGTGTTAATTTGTATTTTATGAGTTTATTCTGCTGTCAGCCTTATATTATAAAAATGTGCATTTCTTATATCGATACATAATTTCAATATTAATAAATTTTTGTGTTCATGTAATGTCACTAATGAATCGTGAACAGAGTCAGGTGGACTGGTTTCTTACTTTAGTTCCAACTTAAGGCCACCAGAGATGTAATAATTTACTTAGCTAGTAATTTTACCATAGATAGATAGATAGATAGATAGATAGAAAATGCTTTATTGCACAAGGTAAAACAAGTACATGGGCGAACTTAATGCTAAATAGAATTTTCTTCCAGCGAACCTTTGTGTAGTGTGGAGTGGATGTGGTAGTGCATTTGATTAAAGTATACATAATATTATATATATATATATAATAAAAAAAAGACGGATTAACCGGTAATTAAAATAATAAAAATCAAATTATAATTTCACTTTTTTCATTTTATCAGGCCGTTAGAAGGCAATAAGTGCAAAAACATGTCTGAAATTATCCATCCTAATATAAAAGAGCTCTTAGTCGTGAGAAATAGCTTTAAATCCATTGTAGTGTTTTTTTTTTGGCATCAAGGCCTCTCCTGAATATGGAAAACTTTATGTAGATATATTCAGTCAAAGAATCTAAATCAAAAGAAAGAAAAACCAAATAATGGTTTCGATGTATTTGTAGTATGAACAAAAAGTACCTTTACCGAAATTCCGCATCATATCATGACACGTAATAAGTACGCATGTACCGCTAGAATTGAATCCAATGGGAAAATGTTCAAGCCCTCACCGAAATTAATCTCTCGGTTTTTCCCTTTTGAGCATTAAGCATTCATACCTTCAAAATTCCGTTATTCCTCGAGAAACGCTTAGCTTTTTCCATTATTTCATTTTGTACTTGGGACTTCAAAAAGATTCCAAAAACATGAACAATTTTTTTTTTATGAAAATTATTATAGTGATAACGTAACTATTATAACAACCTTAAATTTGTTTAAAAATCGAATGAGTATTAAAGTAAAAGATGAAACTTAAAGAGAACAAACTTAGTGCTTTCACACAAATGACTGCCCCAGCCAGGGATAGTAATCGGAACTCCTAGCTTTGCTACCATACCTACCTATTATCGGTAGTAGCTTCGTGCCGTTTATATCAACTTCCAATATGACTTCGCATATATTACCAAATTTTCATAATGAATGAAAACATCACGAAGGAATAAGTATTATGTGTTTAAACATCTGGATAGAGATTAGCAGTTATTAGCTATTTACACTAAATTTTTTTTTTTTTTTTCTAATAATGACTATGAGTGCACTAGAAAACAACTTACATAAAAAGTGCACATGTACAATGTATATGACTTTGAAATGAAAGGTTATATTAATAACAAAAGCAGATTTCATTCGACATTCGTTAAAGAAAATCTTAGAAACTCATTACCAACATTCAAAACCTTCACTTTTTATACAACACTGATATAAAAGGACACTTTTTCTTTACAAAACTTTGGTTCACTGTGTCGGAGGTATACAAATTCAGTCGTGTCACTTAGATTATAAGGTCGAAAACGCCACGGGAGTTACCTTGTGTGATACTTGTAGAAATTCCAAGGCTCTGCCGGAGGAAATAATTATATGGAAAGTTACCGTTACGTTACTATTTTTCAAATTATTGGGCCTGAACATTAAAATACTGAAACATGATTGTCAACGTATTAATGTTAGATTAGTAATGCAACATCAAATTTTTGATTCCACCTTTAAAACGTGACGACGATTTTGTCGTCATAAAACATTTTTAGGGAAATTACGACATCAAACCTAGAATCAGAAATATTTCAGCAGTTGTCTTATTTCCTATATCTGATATTTCAAAATAGATTCGTTTCTGTTATTTTACCAGTCTTATGCCGGAGGAGTGACGCTGGGGGATGACGCGGAGAAAACGCACCTTTTTGATGTATTAGGAAAGACGTAAAGATTCGAGATCGATCCTGAATTAGATACTTACCTTTTGTTGCCTTTTGCCCGTTTATTGTGACGAAGTGAGTTTTTTAAGAAGATTGGGTCTGTGTATTGTCACGATAATGGAATTGGGTTCCAATTGAAAGTTATATTATTTCCAATAGATTACGTTCGCTGTGAGTGATGTCATATTTAACGTCATACATCTTCTGATGATCTGCCCAAAGATAACATATAAGGGTAAGAATATGCGAGTGTCAAGGAGCGGGACAAAATGGCAAAAAAAACCGGAGCAAATAACAAATGTATGCATGCAATGTATAAAAAAATCGGAATCTAAATAAAAAATAGAGCTATGTTAAATGTTATACAATATACAATATGTAGGTAGTCTAATAATTCATATTTGAAGTGTTTGCATGCTCACATAGCAGAATTTAGTGATCTAGTTTTAGCCCTACCACCAATATGTATACCTGGGTTTAAAAACAATAAATAAATGAAATGAAATGAAATAGTCATAAAGGTTATTAAGCTATGGACTGAAACACTATAACGGTAAAATTACAAAAGCATTTGTTTAAAGGAAGTCTGTCAAATTAACGAACTAAGTAATCTGACTATAAGTATCCACATATTGCCACATTGCTCTCCATATATAAAAAAAATACCTCAAACGTTCTGACTCCTTTCCGCACATTTCTATTATCTTCTTGTTTCCATTTATTTCTTTATACCAACGAACAACAACATTCGCTAAGCAAAAACAAACGCCGTTCGACAGAGCAATCAATAACAAATTTCGTTTAATGATCTACAGATAACAGAAACACAGGAGAGTTAAATGTAGTCGTATTTGCAACAAAAATGAAACAAAAATTCTTATTTTTGTAAAGGTAACAGAAATTGCGTCAGAGCTAAATGTATTTTGAAGTGTATTTAAACGTCTCTTTCATTTAATGAAATCGCATATAAACTGTAAGATCGCAGAAGTGATTTCCTTCCTTTATGTGAACGCAAAGTTTTTAAACTAAAAATATATTTTCCAGCGAAATGTCCCAGCGTGTTTACTTTACAAAAATCTTTCTCGTTCCGTCTGTCGTTGAAATAAAAATGAGGGAAATATTTTTAAAATTTAAAATAGGACCTTTGGAGCCGGAATCACTTTGTTGAAATAGGGATGGTAAGTGTTTTTTTACTATTTCATTATTTAGTTTTGAATTTATTACAATTAAACTAGGAACTAGCAAAATATTATATATTAACGACCCGCCCCGGCTTAGCACGGGTGCAATGTAGATAGTAATGAGGTGTCAGTGTGGAGTGATTAATAATATTACTATTATGATTGGTTTAATTTGATAAGGAAAAATATCGTTTCCGTCTAAACAGCTTTCCAAACTTTTCGACAGGCTTCACAACTAAGTTGGTAGGAACTCTGCCTCCTGCGCTGTAGGTCGTGGGTTCGATTCCCACCCAGGACAAACATTTGTGTGACGAATATAGATGTTTTTCTGTATAAACGTACAAATGTATCAAAAAACCTTAATGCTTTTATTCATCAGTAAATTTATACACAATAGATAGAAATAAATACAAATTTATACGTATGATAATTACTACAAATAAAGCAATAAAAAAATGAAATGCTCTTATGGCACAAGACCAAACTTGAAATATTCATTCATATCGCCATTTTCCGAGTTGAACGAAGAGATTTGTCACTAAATAATACTTCGCTATGTATTGGAACTATAAGTAACGCTTTTGTTCAGAGATTTTCAGGAAAGGTATTATTATGTTTATATTTACGCTGTTGAAATAGCAATGCACTGTATCTATTGACACATATGAGAAACTCGGTTTTAAAGCTTTTTTTGGGGTAACACTTATGATATATAGTATTATAATTGTAGCGTAGCTGTAGGAAAATTGCCCGGTTGGCTAGCTACGATCCTCGACTTGTGAATCTGCCGCCAAACAACTAACGGTGTGTAGGCTTCACTTGAGAGCCAGTTCAGAATCCAGGGGATGCGTGGCGCCACCATCGGTAACATAGTAACTTAACATAGTTGTTATCTAGTTAACGCAATCGCAATGTAAGTGGAGCAGTGGAGTGAAGCATTTTACACAAGATATAAGACAATATTTTATCTGAAAATATGACTATGTAATCTTCTTGAATACTGAAATCGGTACAGTAGACGTTAGACATGAATTATATCAGTTTTAATGGTCTAGGCCAGAAAAATAAAAAAAATACTCAAAATTTGATCTTGAAATAAACATCCCTATCGAAATTCCCGGAGAGAGGAGATCCATCAGTAAATGAGACTTCGCAGTGTATTGGACCTTTCGAGATTGATCTGCTTACTGGGAATTTACTGGCATTGTACTCCTACTCCGACTTCTCGACGGTGATCGAAAGCGAACCCGACATCTGTAACGAATTAAGAACCGATTTCAACACAGTTTCAACATTTAACCATCGATGTAATTTCTTAATCGTAAGGCCACAAGTGCAAATCAAAAGTTAAAAATTGATTCTTATTAAAGCATCTTAAATCTCGTGGCTTACTGCATCAATTTAATGCTATACTTTAGTAGCCTAAACTCTTCAGGGTCTTTGCTGTCTTTAGTGGTCAAAATCGTAACAATGCGTCGCGTATATTATCGCTTCTTACTCATTAGCTCATACTTGAATATTATATCTATCAAATTCAACAATTAATCAAAAAGCAAATGTTTAATACTCATAAACACAAGCAATTCAAAACAAATAGCATATTAGTGTTGTCTCTTTTTTTAATATCACCTTCCTTTACCAAAACTTTAATAAAAAAGCTTTCAGAATAAATTAAAAATATTAGAAAAAGTTACTTAAAACGTGTAGTAGGGGGTCTAACAAAGGTGGAATTGTAAATGCGACCTTTTTCCAATAAGTTCGCCCCTCGCAACATCAATCAATTAATCCAGGTACTTACCCTGCCTTTTATCTCATCCCCTGTGAAAATGTACAAAAATAACGCATAGAAACAAATTATTCTTCACAGACACCGCAGGGGTGAGAAAAAAATCCATTATGTTTGCTACATTTTCCGTATTCGGTTTTGGCACGGACGAATTCATTATCATTGTGTTATGTCCCGGTAAAGGGAAAACCTGAATGTAAAAATATGGAATGCAGCCGAAATATTTTGTGGAAAAAATTGATTGCAACCGGTAGCGGGTTTTTCTAGTTTTCGTGGTATTACTGTATGTTCTATACTCGTACAAACAGTGAAACAGGCTTTAGGTATCAATTTTAGATAGTACGGATAGGAAAGTTGAGCTTTAAAGTAGCGTTTAGTTTCATTTTAATTGTTGTTATTTTTTTTTTACATATTTATTAACTCGTCCCTTCAGTGGTTAGATAATCTACTACTGCTACTAAACTAAACTCATTGGTGCAATTTAGAATTTGAACCAGCGACCTCCGGATTGCAACTCAGACTTTATTACCAGGCCGTCAATCTACTAAAAATAAAAATTACCACACGTAATAATAAAATAATAATAATAATAGCCTTTTATTCAGACCCTTACTTCTATTAAATGCAAAAATATAACTTTATTCAGCAAATCGAAATTAATCCGCGACAAGCCCAGTTACATATTTCCGGCGGTCTACTTCCTTTTTATCTTAGAATTCATTTTTCCGAATATAAATTTAAGATTTTCAACCTCATTACTTCTTATCGGCGATTTAAAAAGGTCCGTTCTATTATGCCGGCCGGCTGAAAACGGGATGAATGTAATTCTCCATGATTCCGAATTGGGATTTTTAAACAGCCCTGGGAGTTACCGGAGTGAACTGGAGCGGAGTTTTTTTTAATTTGTCAAAGGAATGTGGATCCGTTTGGAAATGCTCATGTGTAAGAGAATGATAACCCAGTCGTCTGAATCAAAAGGTTTTTCAAATAAAATACTCCAACATTTTGCTTTAGGAATAGTAGCCGTATAAAATGGACGGTATGGACAGTTTCCCACACAAAACTTTGGGAAACTAATAATGGAGTTAAAATTTTAATTTAATTGATCACGGTTTTACGAACGATCGATTTTTATGAAATAAGTTAATTAAATTTTACAGAATATTTTTTTATAGCATCAAAGATTATAGGCAAATTTAATTTAACAACATATTCTAAGTACCACAAACAAGAGCCGTGCTTAAATATATTGATGTCTTTGTTGATACACTGAACTCATAAATAGTTATAAGTTCAGTGTAAAAGATGGAGCAAGATTTTGTTTAGTTTACTTTGCTGTGGCATTAACAATACTCCGATTACGATAAAAGTGAGTACTTATGATTTATATTAATATTTCTCAACAATATAAATACTTGCCCTTTATTCTGAAGCTAGATTTTCATTTTGAATTTACATAATTTCGTACCAACTTGCCAAGTCATAAAACCGTTGTAGTATATAAATATAGGTTATATTACAAAGACCTTGGCAAACTTTATAACGGCTCAACCTAAGCAAATAGCCTATCAATCCCGTCCAAATCTCAAATAAATCCCTCTAAGGACTCAAAGGGCCGCGGGTCTGGCAGTCACTGGAGAGGAAAAAACCATCAAGTTACAAAGATTTACCACCAAAAAGGGCTGAATAATAATGGAATTTCAATCAGTCGCGACGCGGCTGCGGCGGGCTTATTGCAGATTGGGGTAAAACCGCTCTCAGTGTTGCCATTAGTCACACCAGTCAGGTATAGTAATATATTTGTAGGTGGAATTGATTTGACGCGTAGCGGTAGCTTATCTTTGTAGCTCGTAGCGCTGCCGGTAGATGCCGTAGATGTTCGTAGCGTGGATTCGCTGCTCTCAATGTCAATGCCTCAATGCTTTTGCCCGCGCCTGACTGCCTGGTACCAGTACAGAAGTAAAGTGTAAGAGTATTAGAATAACTCTTATCTAATGTTAATCATAATATGTTTAAATTTTTAGCCCAACCCAGTCAGATGTCTTGGCGTGGAAATGACTAAAGAACGAAACAAACCATCGCATTAATGTGTATTAGTGGAGTTATTAGTCTAAATAATGACTTAAGGTATAAAGTATAATTTATAGGAATTTTGTGAGTATATCTTTATGGATTTTATTTATATGGTGGCCAAACTGGGTATTTTTATATACTATCTAATATGAGGAAATGGAAACTAAATACAGCCACGTTTCATGATATATTATCTCATCCTAAAAAGTTTGTATCCCCACAAATAACAGCTCACAACGAAAAGTCGTTAAACTTTTCGGCACAGACAAACCATTCTATATCTGAAGAACTTTCCACCTCATCATAATTTTAGCATCTTCACGTCACCCTCCATCAGAAAACACAGGAACGCTTTATAAAACTTTTTTATTTCGTATTTTATCCCGTGAAAAAAAAATTAGGGCACCCAAACTTTTTTATTAAAGTATTATGTAAAGTAAGACGTCCGCCAGATAGCATTGGTTCAGAAAGTCGAGCAAAATGGACACAGGGCTACCACTATGTGATATTTATGTATATACGTTATATAGAAATAATAGAAGTAACTTGATATGGATTTAATTTTAATGTGATTGGCAAAGTTTCGTTATAGTCACAATTTAGTGGCACTGAGGATTCATACGCTTTACCATTGAAGTTCAATATAGTATTTCAGTACGTTTAGTATTTTCTTCTATCTTGGCATGGTCAAATAAGCTATTATATAACATTTTAAGATTTATTTTCAGGTTTTTTAGAAAATAGATTTTCTATCTGTTTTCAGCTAAACTATAACAACGAAACAGCTCTAAATTTAGATATAGATATCGTCTTTGTACATAACCCTTTACCAAGACATTACATCATTATCTTGAATAATCTAATATAAAAAAGAAAATTACAATGTGATAAGCTTATAATAAGCTATAAAGCAATTTCATACAACTTTTGGATTTAATGGACTGTCTGATAACATTGGCGTAAAATACGTTTTTACTTAACAGTAATGTCGCATACATTATGCGATTAACGGAAACGAGTTGACGACTATTGTCCAATCAGATAGAAACACAGACTTTTGATACTTTTAGCTAAAAGATTCCGATTTCATTTTCAACAAAGACGATTTATCTTACTCGGAAATAATGCGTGAGTTACCGAAGATCATCATCTGTGTTTTGTTAGGATTCCCTTTTGAGGCCAAACATCTGACTCAGTAATGTGTAATGACTACACATTTTTTATCATTTCGTTAGCAGAAAATACATCATAATGCGTAGGATCCGAATAAATCTATAATTCATACGCGTATGGGGTGGTGCAAATATTAAGGGTATTTAAAATAAAATAGCAGATAGTAGTTAACAAACTAAAAACTACTTACTAACTACTAAAAACTGTAAATTACCGAAAACGCTTGTGAATTTGAGACTCACAGACCTTTTTGCAGTTTGAGGTCTGGTGAACTCTATCAAATATACTCTGTAATATATTTAACCAATATTTTATTTAACAAAATCATAAATTTCGCTTTTTGTGCAAGCTTATATTTGCAATATATAAATCCTGCCAGTTGAGCACCGCAAGGATATTATTTATTCAGATTCGCGAAAACATTTTCACAAGCAATTTTTCTCCAAAACCAATTTTACAATGTGACACGATAATACCTCGCAAAAATGCGGTTTTGTGTTACGCGGTCTTGGTAATTTTACAGGTGGCAGCCCTATAATTCCATTAGGGATTGCGACAGAGAATGAATTATTTTCGAGTGAAAATTAGGTGAGCGTCATTCGGAGGTGATTAAACGTCGCTGTTTGAGCGGTGAGTTCCAGTAGAGTTATAAAGTTGGTATACACGAAGAATTTGATCTCTATAATAAATCGAAAGTTTCCTTATTTTAGGATGTCGACTATACAACTATAAAACAATATGACATTCAAATTTTTCAATTAATAAAAGCTTAATTCGGATATAAAATCTTTAAACATTTAGTAACAAAGCTGTGTTGTTGAAAGGAATTATACAAAATTAGAAAAAGATATAAAATTATTTATGGATATATTCTCAATATTTTTAAAAATTAACCGTCGCATATGATGTCTTTAATATATCTTTAATAAGCTTTTTTTTTCTTTATATAAAAAATGGCAATCTGAAATTTGTGATTTGTAGGAGGGCGTAATGCGCACGACCAAGTTTACAAACTACTGCGAGAATCACTATTTTTATTTAGTTCTAAATTAATGAAATGAGTTCTGAGTAAAGAAACAAAGAATATACAAGAATATGTGTTCCGATGTATGTTTGTCAAGTACTCTTTTACGCAACATTTTTGTAACACATGGGCTACTTGTATCCCGAAATCACGCAGGGTAAACCGCAAATAGAAGCTAGAACGTACTACCAGACTGCATATAAAAGATTTAAATATTAATAAACTTCACTAAGCATGTGACTTCTGTCCAACGCAGTTCTATCAATGCATCTTACAAGGTTTACCGAACAATTTTCGACATTAGTGAAGTCTCGGCTTAAGTGCACTGAGAGCGTTTCGACTCGCACTACCTACAAAACGATGAATTATGCTTTCATTATTCTGGAGTATCTCTGAATTTCGCAACTTAATCGCTATATCTATTATAAAATTTAGTTTTGAGTTGGAGTCGGCATAACTATATTTTTAATATATATACAAAACAAGAACAATACACGACGTACATATTTATCTGCATCTAATCAACTGCAACAACCAAGTCATAACATAATTATGTTTTCACGGTCGATTAACTGGTATTCATTCGAAGGCGATCACTGAAGCGAACCCATTTAGCATCGTGCGTTTAATACGATTTACTTGACCTTCTCGTTACATAATATAAGTTTCGTTTGGATCATTAAGTTGGACTTAAGGTGAGTTGTTGCAGAGTTTCTTCATATGGTTATCTATCAATCACTCATTGTAATTTTTTGGAATTGCATTTACGATGTTATTTAGCGAATTATCTCTATTTTTTCATAATCAAATGACCTTAATTAGAAACAATTTATCAAACTTTCGTTTTGTCATTCCCTGTAAAAGACAGATTTGAATTAAGTTGCAAAAAGAAAACAAGCTAATCAATCTATAATCTACGTTTGCAAGTCAACGTCCGTACTTGACAACTAGTTCTTTAATAACATAAGATTTTTGTTCTAAGTCTACGCTAATGTATGAAAATTATTTCTGCTAATTATATGTTTGATGAATTTATTAAGCAGTTTAACAGTGCAGATTGGTATATCGTGTAATCTCGTATTTTTCTCATTTTTCGTTAAAATATTCCCTTTGATTTTGTTTACTAAACATATTAACAATAAACATATAACTCAACCATTGAAAATGCATTGTTTTTCATTGCTTACTTGTCATCAAGGAGAGTGCATTCTAGAAACCCCTAAACAAAACACCGGTAGCAAGCCGCGGGCAAATGAAATAAATTAACCATGCACAGCCGCTTACGCAGAACGGGTGGATACTAAGCCAAATGGACAGGCTTTTAAAGGATTAAAAACGAAAAATACGGTGTGGCGAACTATTTCCGATTTGCAATACCCCGCGACAGGTATCAAAGTTTCGATTAACTCGCTGAAAAATCCGATTCCATTCAATAAAAGTATTGAATGAAAGTAATTTCACGTTAAGGAATAAAAATGATTTGGTGCTAACAAATTTAAATTATTTCTACTTATTTTCTTTTTCCTAGTCCCTAGTCTCTGTAAGTGAGTTGCAACTTATCACATATAATAAAATTTCATGTAAGAAATGCACTAACTGCGAAATAATATCCTGTCTACTCATAATCAGTGAAGCTGTTTCGCCTCGCGAAAGATGTAGAAAAATTTTCAAAGCTTTGAGTTTGTTTTTTTATACCGCCAACCAGTTGGAAAGCTCCGGAAGAGAAGGAGCGCTAGTAAGACTAGTATATCAGGATAAGCCTTTGAGCGGTTGACGGGGCAATTAGCAAGAAGACTAAAGAGCCTTTAGGGATAAAAACAGATTAAAAAAATCTTTATATAATATGTTTATATATTTTCATAGTAGTCAAATGCTGCCAAGGCGCAGCCAACCCTAGGTACACTATAATAATATAATATTGTCAAAATTGCAATCGATAATGTCTCGCTTGCTCTCGATAGGCCTTACCGGTCATCGTAAGTGCGGCCTCATCCGGGAATGGAACACGGGACCCTACGAGCCATCAGTAGATAGATAAATATTCGAAAACATGACACATAGCGCCATCTCCAAAAATACACAAATTTATATAAGTTATTCATTGTTCCTCACACGAAAGTTTGCCCTGTGTATAAATCACACATACTTACAGTGCAGAAAAATTGTGAGGCACGTAAATCAGTTAATCAGTTAATGTTTAGGAGCAATCACTTGACGAGGTTCCCGCGCCGACACTTGAGAGACACCTACGCGAGTTGATTGATCGTCCTCGCACCAGCTGTTGCTATTTTGATAACGCTTTGTAAGTCTGAAAGCCAATGGCTATAGTTTCAAGATTTACTATCAAAATTAATGATCTTGCGAGATTTCAGACTCGGATTAATAGTATTTTGGTAATTTAAACGTTTTTGTTTAAAAAATATGAAAAAAATGAGGTAAAGTAAGAATAAATTCCGTTTTTGAATCAAATAAATAATAAACAGTCCCACATACA
Source organism: Chesias legatella (assembly GCA_947359385.1). NCBI lineage: Eukaryota > Metazoa > Arthropoda > Insecta > Lepidoptera > Geometridae > Chesias > Chesias legatella. Next base: position 9,343,050 of record OX375769.1, on the reverse strand, counting down.
AACATGAGGATCCAAACAATGATCAGAATATAACAGTTCCGACTACAAAAGAATAATCTATAGAAACTAATAAATTCTTCGTGATTCATCGATTTTCATTACTTGAAATGACTTTCTAATCTGTATTGTACTACAAACGCCCCTCAGTAATTATGAGCCATTAATCTTTATTATAGAAAGGGATAAGAGCCGTTTCATTATTAGCTTTGTTTACATCCCGCTTCTAAAATGCTACAAGGTCATGAAAACAACTCAACTGAAAAGTTAAGCGGGGGTTTGATTTCATATTGATGTTATTTTCCATATTAATAACGCTTTTTTTCTCCAAATAGGAGGCAGGACAACAATGGACCCAGTGTCACTTTAAACTTTACCGAATGGTTTAATTTTTTTTCTATGGGCGGCAGTTACCACTTGTTGGTGCTGAGTATTGTCTATGAACATGACGTGGTTTTTAATACATAATTAAAGATAAAAACAAATAAGTTGACCCTCAGTATGATTCACACAATCATATAAATAGAAAAAAAAAAAATGTTTCCATAAAGGTACAAAAAAAGTAAAGGAAGAGCAGTAGAACTCTCGCCAAGTTCGTCCGGGGAAGTACTGCCACCATGCCCTTTTCTGCCGCCAAGCAGTAACGCATTCGCGTTACTGTGTTCCGGTTTGAAAGGTGTGGTTGCCGGTGAAATTACAGGCACATGAGACATTCCACCTTCAGGTCTCACAGTTACGGGCGCATACGATGCGACTTGGGTCTTGTCATACCTAGTATGGGAGGACCCAAGTCGCATCGGCTGTTATGGGCCGAGGTTACCACTTAACACCAGGTGGGCCTTCGGCTCGTTCCGTAAATAAATTACTTTTAAAAAAAAGGTACAATTATACATACAATATTGAGCAGTAAAATGAGTCACATAATATAATTGCTAACGATAAAGGTTCACTAGGACACTAGAATTCCCTGTGTTGTGGGAATTTCTGGATGCGATTTGGGCTGTATACTTTGTTATAAAGATTCATGTAACCATATCATGACAACACATGCCTCATACTAACAACACATTATAACCACTAGTTGCAACCGTGTGGAATCGACAGAGCGAACATTTCGACCGTAATGAGCCATGTCATGCCAAATGACGTCATTGTCGCCCATGACGAAGGATTTATGCTGGTGTTTATTGTGGTGGAGAAAAATATAAGCTTTATACGTGCTCTGCATGACTTGAAAATAAACTGCTTGAAATTGATTGCTCGAAAATAAATAACAAGCTCAAAGTTTAAACAGGAAAATACGTTTTTATTAATTTAGTGTCGCAATTAACATTTTGCACACAGTTTTCCAAATGTTAATTTCGTGTAAAGCGCCTGGTCAAATCTTCTGGTCTTGTAAGGCAGGCCAACTGCTCGTTCCGTGTATAAAAAAGCGTAATCGATATGTTAAGAACGACCAGACGTTTCAAGGCAAACATTCAAATGACATTCGACGCTTTTACAAAAAAAACGCATCAAAGTCCAAAAGTTAATATTTGAAGTCCAAAAACTTCAAATATTAACTCTTGTGTAGGAGGAACAAGTGACACACGAGCCCAAAAACTCATCAACAACAAGATATATTCCTGAATATTTGACTTTTTATGTCATAAGTTATGAATATACTTTTATAGCCGTATCTTCAGCATACAATTTTTCAGCTCCGACAGCAAATTCCTAAACAGGCAACAGTAGCAAATACAAGTGGAGATAAGCCTCGAGTTGTAGGTCACAATAAAAGTTTCAGATCTGAGTCGCGCTGAAAAGAGTTATCTACTCAGGGTTGGCTCCAGGCCAGTCACGAGTATCCACGGCTACTGTGAACATTGAAATATATTCGGTAGCGATGATAAGATCTAATTAACATTTTTTTTATTTTTTGAGCGATAGATGCTTAAACAATTAACATTTTTTATACACTTTGTAACCAGTAACATGATTACTTTGTAAATGCACGAATATTTATTTAAATTGATGAGAAGTCGCCTCCATGTTAAATACGCTAAGTTAAGTTTTTTAGATGTATTATTATTATTTTAAATTTGAAATGTACTTTTATAATGTAAAAAAAATTAATATTTAATAAACAAGTTGTCAATAATGCCGATTCACTGTTGACATTTGAACGTTGCTTTTCGATGTTCATATGACACTTCAACTTACAGCGGATTATCAACGAGTAGAGCTTTTCGAGTCATACAATTTGCGCTGATACTCTATGCCACATTTTAATGTTATCAAAACACTCAATAAACAACTACAGATACTATAATTTAAAATCAAAGAGTTGATTTCAAGTCATTGCATTGCTTGCTTTGACACAATATTTCCCACAGCATTTCGCAGTAGTACCCTTACTCAATACATTAGCAGAGTATGTTTCAAGGATAAACTACACCTTTCTGCTCTACAAGCGGCGGTCGTTTGTAACTTGTAAGCGGTAAACGATGCTACAGAAATTTTACAGCCCAACCTGTAGAACGCTTGTATGTAAATTATACCTTTTTGTAACAGGAAGCATTTAATGTAAATGTCTAGAATTCCTCTGTCTTTGGGTACTAACCATAATTCTTCAATGTGTTTATTCAGGCTTATTCATCTTCACCTTTCATTTTACAAATTGGTCGAATTAAATGTTTAAATTAAAAATGATCTTCCGAAAAAAATATTCAGTGTGTGTCAATTAGTTAACTGCCATTTTTCTCACGTTAACTACATACTGTACACTACATAGAGAGTGAAGTGATCAATACAAATTCAAAAACACTTCAAATAACATATTTTTTTTTTGTCGTTATTCTAGTTTGTAATTGTGATTCATTAATAAACTTTCGTACTTAATAACAGTCATTATTTCTACGCTAGTTTGACTCGTCAACTTCCCTCCGCTTTAAGGACACCTGCCCATATACAAACAAGCGTATAACTGTGTCGGGTCGTCGCCCGGTGCGGTTACTGAAACAGGTCACCAAGCCGGTGTCAATTACATAAGAAGGAACAGTTCGCCGCACACGATTCTACCCACACGGTGGTCCTGTTAAATGCAGGGGCGATATGTCGGGTCGACCGAATCGTGCGCTACTCATCTGATCGGGGAACCGAATCAAGGATCCGATGTGAACCTTAAACTTATTTCCAAGATATGCCAGCATCTTAAAGTTTCCTCTTCTTTGCGACTTTTAGAACGTCACTGACCGTATCAATAAATAATCACAGAAACAGGTCAACGACCCAGTTTCCTGTCTGACTCCCAAATCGAAGTTCACGTGAATGTTGCAGCTTGTTGGCATACCTCCAACGAGGTCACTACGCTAGCCAGTACTTACGGACTATCGGTTAATTGAGTGCGAAGTGCGAACGGTTCTGAGGGCTTGGAGTCGTTTTGCTTTGCCTGAATGTAGATTCAGTTCATTACAAAGACAATAATAGAAAATCTTCTATCATCCAAAAGTATCAATCGCAATTACTTTTATACATATTAACAACAAAATACATCATTTCACAGGTACCACATATAACATGGTACTCTCTTGCTGATTGCTCCACTGCTTAGGAGGTGGCATGGATATACAGTTATTACGCAACGAAACACACAATACCGAAGGGAAAACTGAACCTGAAAGCTGTTTTGGCAGAGTTACTAGTAGTTCTATTCTATTCTATTCGAGTCACTGGTTTTCACGAACCAGTGTGGTAAAAGGATTTTAAGTGCACCTCAAAGAGGGTCCTTTCGTGCACTTGTCACACATGTCTTCGAATTTTTAGTTCAGGGTCAGTACCACTAGACTACCACGCGCTCACTGGTAGTGATTCTGATGATCTGATGTTAAGAACTCACGTCTATTTTTCTATCTACTGAATAAAAAGAGACATGCCACACTACCAACTAAACTAAGGACAAGTAACCAAAAAGAAAACATCTTGACTAGGAAAATTTACAAAGAATAAAACTGCACGTCCTTTTCAAACAGAATACGCAAGAAACGCATCTTCCTACAAAAAGTAACAATCTACACTCAATGAAAAAAAAAGGTGTCACTCAAAGCCTTTGAAATGCACAGCCGCGACACGCCCCGAACGCGCTACTGAGCGGTTGGCAGCTAGCCAACGAGCGAGGAGCATTGTCGAGTCCGAATGCAGATATGCAAAAACTGAAAGTACCTTATGATGTTGCAAACGTTGTTCGCATTTTAATCGTGTTTTATTTTGTAACTAGCTGTTGCCTGCGACGTCGTCCGCGTAGGATTCGGTTTTATCACGCACCCCTATTTTACCCTCGGAAACTTAGCCTAAGTTACTCCTTGTTACATCAGCTATCTGCCAGTGAAAGTCCCGTCAAAATTGGTCCAGCCATTTCAGAGATTAGCCAGAACAAACAGACACACAAAAATTTAAAAATATGCACATGGATTACATATTTTTCAAATTATTTGATTTAAAAACCAAACTACTGAACCGATTTTCATGAAATTTGTATGGGACCAATTTAAAATATATCCGATCAGAAAAAAGAATGTTCCATATAGTAATATAAGTGACGGACTTTTAACTTTATTTCGAAATTAGAAGATAATCTAAAGCAACAAATGGAGTACCACAGCTCATTAGCAATGCTATGCTAGGGTTGTAATTGTAATAGATTCGTCAAAGCTAGATTAGATAGATATTACGCGCATTAGCCCACATTAATTAGGCCCAAAATTGGTTTATGCGCACACCCAATTAATAATTAATCACCACGTACGCAATACAATTGATTATTGAATCAAATATTAATGAGATGAAGATCTTACAAGCTACCAAAATATCAATCAGATGAAAGTGTAATTATATTGAGGGGATATAATGTATACATTGCTGCGTATGTGTCAAAAATATGTATTCAAAGTATGTACAATACATACTAAAGAAAATTTACAATTAGTAAAGTGGCAAACTAATTCGAGTAACCTTGTAATTACTAAGATAGGTTTTATTGCGAAGTGAAATTTATTCGATTGATCAATTTTTTTTTTTGAATAAAATATAGGTCGTAAGTGATTTATTAAGGTTGTATTGTATTTCGTATGATTTTCTTCCCCATGGAGGGTCAGTCAACGTTTGAACAGAAGCTAGACTTAAAGTATTTATGATCTTGCAATTTTTAAGTTGAGTGATTGACGTTTCCAAACTCTTTCTTTAAGATCCCCGAAATTAAAATATTGTTTAATTACAAAAAAAAAAGACGTGTGGCACTCGGAGACTGCCGCGGTAAAGCTATTGCGCGTGATATTTCAAAAAGTCATTAAAAGTTCTGGTATTTATTATCGATAGATGGAAAAACTAAAAAGTATCACCGCTGTGCCGGTCGGAGTGGGGGGTGTTAGGTTTTTAACGTTACGGAATTTCTGGATTCGGTCTCCACGCTCAAGGCCCGCGATAGAAGCTATGCAATAGCTTAATAAAAAAATATGAAAATGTAGTCAAAACACGGCATGCGCCAAAAATTTTATTTAGACTTAAACAATAATTACACTCAAGATACGGCCATAAATCCTCTTCAATCTAATAGTCTCTTTAAAACGGATGTCCAAAGCATTAAACTCCTCAAATGAGAAGGTTCAATTTCTCGCAAGGAGGCAAATTAATTCCACCGAATTTATCCCCTGGCCACCCTTCTGCCCCGACTTTAATTACAGGGAAATCAGGTGGCAGGCAAATTAGGGCCCAGCGCCCACCCACCTGGAGCGAGCGATAACGCTTCGATATTTTATGTGCCGACGGAGAAACGATAGCTGGATGTCGCTACGCATTTGAAATTATCGAAAAACCATAAATTAAAACAAGTTAGGCTACTAGATTTATAACTAGTGATTACTAAGCTTTAAAACTCATACAGAACAATACCCGTTTGCGTTATTACAAGGGATATGTTCGTGTGTGGTAAAAAGTCTATTACCTATATTTATTTTTAGGTTTTAGCTGTTTTCACTTAAATTATTACTTTAACTACCTTAAGCATAACTATTATAAATTTGTATGTTAACTACAAGGTGTAAATAAATTATTATTATTATTTATTATAATTACATCGGCCGCCAAACTTTCTACAGTGTCTCGCAATATATACGTTGTTTTCTACAGAAAATATTAGCATCGACAGCAAAAAATATAACAGAAAACATATCATGTGATATAATAATATAAAATAAAATAATAATTAATTTAATTCTGGCAGTACACGAAAGACACACAAGCACATAAAATAGATTTACGAGGGTCCCTACGAAATAGATATCTTAATAATTATCATGTGGTACTTACTTTCCACTACTCATGCAGCGGGCACTAAAAAAGTCTGCATATATTATATATATTATATACCCATTGAGTAGTTGACTCTCAGTTGCAGAGAACAGCCCTATATTTAATCAGCGGGAATATCAGAAGCTGGTTCCATATAATTGTAATTACAAAACCAAATGGTAACGTCTGACGATAATAACGTAGTCTTAATCAATATTACAACAAAAGGCTTGGGTCTGAATTTAGATTAACTACACTGGAAATAATATACGTAATCAATAGATAACACAAAGCACAATGATTAATCTGAATTTAATTAAGTTTGTAAACTTGATTAAATTCGACGTAATTAAATTAAATAATGGATCGAGTAGATAGGATGTTTAATGTTTTAATGATCTGCCCATTACTATAGCAACAATATTATAGAAGGATTTTTTTAGGGAAAACTGGCTATATAATACAGTGTGAAACTGGGAAAGTAAGGCTACCACTTTTTACTACTTATAGGGTTGCGATTGGCTAATTATTACCTGATGACTGCCACTGTGTAGCCGATGGTGGCGCCACATACCGGTTGGTTTAGAAAACCGGGATTCTCACGATTTAACTTGACCGGATGTCCTAGTAGGATTCGAACCCACGACCTACACATGCCGAAGTCATGCATCAGCAAGACGAATCGACATCGCTCCATCCCATTTATATCCCTAAGTAGTTTGCATTCCTTGTATTTTAGTTTGAGTGCCGAGAAAACAAAGACTTATGATTCAAGACAACTAAGCAATACTTGTACTATGAGAACCATATAACTGGCAGAATATTTACATACTTCATTATTTCTTGTAAACAGATAAACGATACAATAATTATAATATCCAATACATCAAGAACAGTTATGTTCATGAAACGATTGTTTGTCCTTGGTGGGAATCGAACGTGCGCCGAGACCAGAAGGTAGAGCTAATACTTACGCAACTGCGAGGCTACTCACTTCGCTCATTTAAAACAGATGAGTTCTTTAAAATAGAGAAAATTAGAAAGAAATAAATTTATAAAAAAAGATTAAATTAAAATAAAAAAGTATGTAAATAACAAGTAGGTAAATGATACACAAACACGAAGACATCTAGATCATTTTACAGAAAATCAACTGGTTTTTAATGTTTTCTTGGCACAGAAATAAATTAAGACAGCTTATAGTTTAGGGCACATAATGTCCAAGAGGAACACACAGCCAGCCGAAAAATATATCTGCGCAGTCGCATAGAATACGTTGTTCCTTCCAGTATCCACTATATCTCTACCTGTTGTAGCAATATGAATCGGTAAGAATTGTTAATTTAAAATCGTCCCCGGCGGAATAAACTCAATTATTGTAACAACCTCGAATAAACACGGTACCCGGAATTTATAAGGCAACCTACGATTCTGCCGATTTTGTCACTATGTGAAAGGTACCAAACGAATATCGAGATTTTGCTTATTTCACACTCGTGCCAAATTGGCTCCTGCTCTTAACGATGGAAAAAATTGTCTTGTTACATTTTTTGGCTACGGAAATATATCGAAATATTACGAGTACGGGTACAATAACAGATAAACTTTAAAGAGAGAAATTCTAAATTGCCTGCAACAAATTTTTTATATCACCAATGGTCGTCTGCTTAGTATTTTGAACTGAAAAATATATATCACTAAACATTGTTTTACAAACTTAAAACAATCTATTATTATACATTTACATAAGACTTCTCCTGACTCTCAGACAAAAAATTATAAATAAATACTGATTTATCGGAAAATATTCGTAGCAAAACAATTGTAATAAAATTCCCCAGTTAACTTGTTTGCACTGTTAAGATACCTACTTCGACTAGCAGGTGACAAGTAGCTCGTTATGTTTCTGCCTTCATCTTCTTCCCTTTATTCCAGGACAAAAAAGCATGAAGCAAAAGCATATTAGAATGCGATATGTATCAAAGAGTAAATGGCAAGGTAATAATTCACACAATTTCCTTACTAACTTCTTATGTTGCCACTGCAAAGACACACGCTTACTCTTGAAAACGAGTGTGTGTCGGCCACGGGTGCTAAATCCAAATTAGTAGATGATATGTCTTCGATTTTTACGCGATGTTTTCGTTCTCAGTTTTGATGGCTTATTGTATCCTGTATGGGTTTAAACTAGCTACCTCGAGTTTAAAACTTATGGTCTGAACTACAGGACAACAACATTTGACTGGCCTCATAGCTCAGCTAGTAGTAACCCTGCCTTCTACGCTGTAGGTCGTGAGTTCGATTCCCACACAGGGAAAACATATATGTGACGAAGATAGATGTTTGTTCTGTGTGTGGGTATTTAAGTATTTACAAAAAAATTAATAAGTATTATATCAGTTGACTGGTTCCCATGATACAAGCTACTTACTTAGCTTACTTTGGGGCTAGATGGTGCTGTCTGAAATGTCCGCCAATATTAAAAAAAACAACGTCAGACTTGACAAATCGCTTGGAAATTACAGTCAGGAATACTCATACTAGCTAAACAAATAGTCCATATCGTGCAAACTACAAAGAACTCAGAACAAAGACAATATCCCAATCCGCAGATTGTTTTCTACAATAGAGGGATGCAATAACTGGGGTTCAGATAAAAGGTGTCCGCTGTAATTATACGGTTAATAGTTTGTTTAAACGAGGATTATTCCGAACAGTACTAATGAGAATAGCTGGTTTACTCGATAAACAAATAAAGATAAATTTGGATTTGCCAAAGGCTGGAAATTGTGTTTCACTGACATTAGTCGCATACCGTCCGAAGCTGATTTTCGGACAGGAGATACAGATATAGAGAAGAGGAGAGCTGTACACGTAACTGAATTATTGCGAAACTCATTAAGTAGAAGTTTAGTAGAAGTATAATAAATGTTACTACCGTTTCCAGAACTTAGGTATGACCTATTTTCAATCCTCACATAAATAAACAAATAGCGTCATTTCAATAGATGATAGCAATTAAATTGGATAGACTGCAATACTCTTTGCCTTTTTTGTGGACTTATTTATAGTTAAGATATAAAGATGTCTACGAAAAAACTCCCAATGCGACCTTACAGTAACAAATGAAACTGGCGCACAGTTTACTGACTGAGAGTTTTGTCTAACAGAAAGAATATGAAATAGTTTGTCTTGCTCTAAGATTAGTTTACACAATATGTTTAATCCAACTACCTGAAGTAAACATAGCTCAAGTCAAAATAATCGATTGGATAGCGTGAAATAAACTGGTATTGAAAAATAGACAACAAATTATGAGAAGGATCAAAAGCCACATAAGTTTTTATCCTTAAGGTAGCTACTAGCTATTTTATTTGAAGATTGATAAAACGAAATCAGCCCTTAGCTTTTAAAAGCTTGTAACAGAAATAAGATTTTGCAATGAACCAATTGCATTACTATACGCTGCGTTCTCCGCTAAATATTAGTTGTTTATGATGAATAGAGACCCTTTGCGAGCGGTTTCGAATCAATTTTGCGCTTATCTGGAGATCAGACGGCATTAATTTGATATTAGTTGTGCGAATTGGGTACGAGCTCCATGTTGAAGCAAATATAGAATTTATGGTCTTTAGGTTCGTATTAAATTATTCAATAGATGTATTTCCCATAGTTATTGTGTAGTTTCTGGGCGAAATATTGTTAGACCTTTTTGATTTACTCAGGCTTTACTTAGAAAAGTTACTCAAAAATTAATTAGGTATCATAGTGTTTTGTCAATCTGGGAACTGGGAACGGACGAATAATTTTTAATTCAACCAAACATAATTAATTTTACATAATGTGGAAAGCCAAAGAATGGATTTCCTTGCCCGCATCTAAATTTTTTGAAAACTATAATCTAGAAATCAAGAGGAGAGGGGAGAGGCATATTTACATGTCAAGTTAGCCGAACGGGCATTTGCCCTGTCACCAAGTTTTACTTCATCACAAATGTATTTGAAATTTACGATTCGTACTTTCATTTTAAGATTAAAACCCGCGACCTAAAATTTCCTACGCTATATTTTAAAAGCTTAGCAAAATTACGCGCATTAAATGTTTTAAAGCGAAAACTGATTATGGCTCTCATGCTTCGTATTAAAACCACTGGAATTTAAGTGTTGGGGTCTTTACTGAGTTATAATGATGTCTGTGAAATCACCTGCCGGATAAAAAGCTTCAAGTTTTAAACGGCGACCCAGTTTTGTATTTATGACAGCCACTTTCACAACTCATAAGAGTATTAAGAGCAGTAGAACTCGCCAAGTTCGTCCGGGGAAGTACTGCCTCCATGGCCTTTTCTGCCGCCAAGCAGTAACGCGTTCGCGTTACTGTGTTCCTGTTTGAAAGGTGTGGTTGCCGGTGAAATTACAGGTACATGAGACATTACACTTACACGTCTCATAGTTACGGGCACATACGATGTGACTTGGATCTTGTTGTACCTAGTAAGGGAGGACCCAAGTCGCATCGGTTGTTATAGGCCGAGGTTACCACTTACCACTAGGTGGGTCGTCGGCTCGATCCGTAACTATATCACATAAAAAAAAAAAACACCTGCAACACAATTTCACTTCAGAAGTAAGACAATTACGTCACTCGTAGATGAAGCTACGAACGGAATAGCAGACAGTATAAATGCATTACGGTACCCTACTTAATTGTGTCGTGTTATGTAATGCGACAAAGCGTAGTGACACTGTCTACAAAGCGATGAGACTTGGAATCGATGCCCAGGAATCGTTAACATTGTATTTAGCATAAGCTTTGTTCTCGGGTATTGATCGCTTTTAACTTCTTTCTTACAGGTTGCGTTAGACAATAATTGCCTGATATTAAACGACTGTTATCTACGACGTTCTAGTTGCAAATCTGCCGCCAAACATCTGTTGGTGTATTCCGGCGGCTTCACTTGAGAACCAGTTTCCAAAGCGGGCGTTGCGTAGCGCCATCATCGGCTACATAGACGCTTAACATTGTGAAATATATAATCCAACGCAAACTTAATAAAAAAATAAAAAAAATATAACACATTAATAAATATTGGTGAACCTTTCACATAGTGCCATCTAGCCACAAACTAAGCCAAGCATAGCTTGTATCATGGGAACCAGACAATTGATATAATACTTGTATATTTTTTATAAATACATACAAATGATACATATTAACCAAGACCCACAGAAGAAAAATCGAAGTTCAGCACTCAAATCTTTGCCCGGGATGGGAATCGTACCCACCATTTACAGAGAAAAAAGCAGAGTTACTACCTTTTAAAAATTAGACTTCTTTACCAAACTACAACCGGAAAACACCATAAAGCATAAAGAAATTTATGTATTGTATCTCATTACCATCGTGCGCCGCTACGGAGTACGGAACAACTCTGAAAATATACATAAATTGTACTTGCTTCGTTGGGAAATGCGAAAGGGATTGGAATAATTCGGCCAGACTCAAAAAAAAACTAGAGAATCTGATTAAAGGGCATGCAATAACTGATAAAGGTTTGAGCCCAGTTCAAGTAACAATGAATTCAAGCTAAATTACCGTGAGTATTCCTCTGTGTTACGTTATCATCCCATATAATGCTAGAAGTAGGGAAACCATAACATACGCAAAGACCGACAGTATAACGATTCAAGTTTATTAGTTGTGTCTATAAACGGGGCAGGGGTCGTAAACCTCCGGAGCACACAACACAACATTGTTTTTAATATCGTGAATGGTGCAAAACATAGGTAAAACACATATAATTTGACTAAATTCTATTACTAGCTTTACGTCTCAGTGAAAATGGCGGATTTCAGTACAATTACTAACAACAACAATATGATAAAAGTAAAGATTACCGTAGAGTTTATATGTTGAAAAGTTATTTTTATTTCTATCAATAAAATATCACATACAATTTCATTGTAACTGCTATTTAATTCGTAAGCTGAACACTATAGTAAAATGAATTACTTAAATATAAGAAAATACATAAAGAACCATCTCTTAATTTACTATCTCTTTAGTCGTTAAAATGTTTGGTGTCCTATGAAAACCATTCCTAGTTGGTATTAGTAGATGTAATGATGGTATTTTTTATTTATCCTTGTTCTGCTTTGTTGATAAACAATAATTAATGTTTGTATCTACTCTACAATACCAGGACAATATGTTGTATTTCCCAAGCAGGAATCAATGTGTATGCTTGATAAAAAGTCAATAACTTTATTTCCATAGAATTCGTAAATAAGTGGCATGGGCACGTATATTAATATGCAATACTAAATATATAAGATCACATGTACTAAGTTGAGTTTTGCTAAGTTGACTCTTGTTGAAACTCTATCCGACCCTCCATGGCGAAGAACAAACAAGAAACCCTTAAAAGAAGGATTATGTTCGTTTAATCTAAACCGCTTTATTTTCTTACTTGTGCCAACTTATATCCACTCTAGCCAACCAAAAGCCCGGCACACCCATTTAATTAAATTTGCACTTTGTTGCTCCGCCATAAATGCTACAGTTGCCCAACATTGTACCTGAATTAACGTGTCATATCCTTCCGTGCATTACTTTACGTTTGTATGTTTTTTTTATTAGCTATTGATTTTACTTGTTCACATTTTGCTAATTTACATGTTGATTTTCTTGTTATAAACACGTCAACAGAGTTCTGTAATGAAAAGCGTCATAAACTTAGTAAATATTTTTTCAGCTTATTAAAACTGGGGAACTAGCCTATTCACAAATGTTTGCCCGGTGGGAATCGAACCTACGACCTGCAGCGCATTATACAGGGTTACTAGCAACTGAGCTGAGAGGCCAGTCATAGATTGTCCAGTTCGTTCTGAATTTGTCATTGTTCTATGTTTTTCTGTCGGTTCACTAGAGTATTTGGTAGCGAAATGAAAAATTCCCGTTACGATCCTCAGCCGGGAAACATTAGTCTCGCCGTAAACTCTGTTCCAGGATATTGGTTGTTTACCTAGGTGCGTCCGTTCTACCTACGGCACAGGAATCCTAGTTTAGGGTACGTATGTGTCAATATTAATCATTCGTTGTATTATTCTGTATGCTGTTAAACTCACTCCACTCTTTTCAAAAGTACCTACTACTCCTATCATGGGGTGTCGTACTAGAAACTTTCGGTCACCAAAAAGAGGGTTTTAAGAAGATTAACTATATAATTCAATGGGGTGAAACACCATGAATAAGTTACGAGAAATGTTAATCTTGATTTTAAAACGCGGGATCACATTGCGGGGCTTATGGAGATTTTAATCCTGGCTTTTTGTTAAGCAAATGGATCATACTTTACTTGAGTAAACACTCTAGATGGGATTAAACGTTGCAAAGAATGTGTGCTGATTTTAATCTTCGCATTCATCTGATATTTATACGCTAGAGTTTAAGACTGATGAACCACAAAGGCCCATATAAAGTCCGGTAATCCTTGTCCATCCAAGGGCAAAGCAATAAAATGTCTTTTATCTATCTATCTTAAATAAACTTAGTTGAGGTAACAGATTCAGAATAATAATAAATAAATAAATATTGGTGGATATTTCACACAGTGCCATCTATACCCATCTATGCCCATATTAGTATGGGAGCTAAGCATTGCTTGTACTATGGGAACCAGATGAATGATAGAATACTTATATACTTTTTTAAGTATATACAAATAAATACATATTAACACCCAGACACAGAACCAACATCAATGCTCTTCACACAAAATATGTTTGTGGACTTCAACCCACGACCTACAGCGCAGAAGGCAGAGTTACTACCAATTGAGCTGTGAGGTCAGACAAGCCAAACTTTAATTTGATTTTATTTAATACCCAATATTTAGTCAGACAACGCGTTCACGCTCGTCGAGGAAAGTTCTCAACCTTCTATAACCGCCAATACAAAAAGCCAACGAAAAAAAGCCTTGAAAATTCTGACCGATAGCAGTTTTATATATCTCATAGTTCTTGTGTTTCCAGTATACCTTCCGTCAATAATCTCAATGACTAGGCTCGTCTGAAACATAAGCTTACCTGATATGCTATCGGTAATTACCAACACATGCAGGTTTCTCACTCAAGGCAGCAAAAGCAATGCAACGCCGCGCCGCACTGTCCTTGGCATAAATAAATTTATAGACGTCACTGCTATTGTGTTTTTCTAACCGACTACGTACCCCAGGTATACAAAAGAAGGCAGATGGTCAAAACACCATTCTTGAGGCAGGTCACACAAAGCTAGACTAGATAAATTAATACTAAACTAAAATATATTATAGGGAGAGCTTTTGTGAAAAGTGCTATCGGAGAGTTCATATTTTTCTCGACATGCTCTCGTATTAATTCTGTTCCTGATTGAAGGGTATTTGGTGAAACTATAGGCACAAGGCTGTTAATCTTAATTCCCTAAGTAATATGGGCTTAGTGGTTATGATGAGCTGAAAATATATCTTGACCCGGTTACCGTTGCTAAATCTACTTGAAACAAGTTTTTAGTGTGGGAATGTAATGTGTAGTTTGTATGTTTGGTATTTTATTGTTAGGATATCCAGTATGATAACATAATACCTACATTGAAAACATTTCAACCGGCCATCTTTTACGGATTAAAAACCTTGACGGATAGATGAACAAGTTAAACTTAATTATGGCAATCTTACAATACTTTACAATTCTTAAAGACATTATTTTCAAACATTTGTACTGGAATAAAAACAGTTCAGAGATGTTTTCGCACCTTTATGTTTAGCATAATGTAAAAGTTCCTTACTTGTCCAGATTAAGCAAATCCGCCTGCTTTATGAATTCTCTTATTTACACCCTAAATTATGTTAATCTTGAGAGGTATTAAGGTTAAGCGGAGTTTGCAAATTGAATACATGTAAATGGAATTCAGGAGGTTTTCATCGGGAGGTAGTTTTGCTTCTGTAAACTTTTCAAACAGGACTGATAGCTGTGTTTTAGACGCCTTGAACTTCAAAATTAGAAGTTTTTAAATGAAAGACCCAAAGTCAAATAGGAGACTTTGTAATATATGCTTATTATATACAGAATAAAACAGTAGCGGCAGATAGTATTTTGGTGCCCGAACTGTATAGTTTCAGGTTCCACTAAGGTGAAACCATTTAATTCCCGCAAGGATAATAAATTTTAATGTACCGTGAATCAAAGCAATAAAATGAACTCGTCTTTGCGCTTTTCTAACCCAACCACGACATTACACGGAACACCGTATCACAAGTTATGGACAATAGTCATACATTTTAATTGGCACACTTACAGCGACCCAGATGAATCATTTTCCTTGCTGTGAGCATCACATCACAGGAATTACAAACAAAATGGCCCGAACTGTGAACCAACGAAACAAGCATTAAAATAAGGGCAAGCTAATGCTTACACGAGACAACAAAGACATTTTCCAGACAATGAGTTATGAGGTGAGCGTTTAAATAAACCGACCTGCAATTCAGTTAGTTTATACAAAACAAATACAGGGTTAACTGCACTTTTGATCAAAATTGTCTGTTTAAAATCCCATCCTCCATGTTTGGAACATCTTGGAATTTATCTCTCATTCAATGTGGTTGACTTACATAGAATTTGATACGCTGGTCACAGAAATAAATAGTTAATACGATTAAAAGGCCTACAATGAACCATGCAATGACATATAATGTATTATTTTCAAGAAAATAACATAACATTACAATAGACAATTACGGAACAAGACGAGAAGACAGTTATCGCTTTTGCATGGAGAATTAGAATAATTAGAAACGTAAAAAAAATTCGTTCTTATAAATTATTACACCGTTATGCAGTGGTAACGTGAGGTGGCTTGCACTTTATTATAACCAAACAAATATTTGCGAATATTTGTTACATGTCTGATTGTTTATTAATGTTTCAAAATATACGATAAATGAAACTTCAAGGCGGACAGAACTTTTCTCGGAAATTCGTCTTTATTTTTTTTGTGTAAGTCATGAGAACTTTTGGTCTCTTCTACACTAAGGATTTCGTTAAACACGAGAGAATAGATATTTCGCAAGATTATCCGTGACTTAATCCAGATTAGCTCCATTATTCATGTCAGGTCTCATAACTAGCGTTGAAACTTCTTGCACCTTGTAAAACCCAAGATATTAGTTTCTTGTCGGAGCTACCGTTTCTACTAAACTTCATGCTGATAAAACTTTGAACGTTACCGAAATATTATGTTTCATACAACTACGCAAGGGCAACTTGTGACGTGTGCTTAGTAAGTAACTTAAGTAAACTTGTTGCGTATTTGTATTATGAACGCAATTTCCTTATTTTGAAACTATGGCGGTGCATATGACACAATATCAGTAAACTTAACTATGTACTTACTTTTACTGTCAGTAAACTTTATCTGGCCTATCAATGCAATGCAATTTTATAAATCTTTAATTTCATGAAAAATCTGACGGTAATTGTACCAAAATATCTGGCAAACGTTAGTCTAGTGGTTGTCGACTATGAGATTAGCGCAACAAGCGCTGTTTACCTCCGCTTGCAAAGAAAATTTCGAACTGTTGCTCGCTAAATACTACATTTGTATAGTCAAGTGCAAAAGTCGAAGAAAACTTCTGCATATATCATTCTTATTTAGGTTATTAATAATATTTATATTAACAGCATCTAAAGGTTAAGTTCTATAACTGGCAGTTTTTTTTGCGTCAAATTGAATTTCGAAACAATTTTCGAAAGTTACGTATTTTTAATTACTCAAACTAAAATCAGCTGTTCTTCCTTCAATCTTGGAGTATTCGAGTCGTATCGCTTTAAGTCGCAAGTTCTAAATAATGGCTGTCAGTGAATCACACCTCTATTACGGGTAATTGCGAGTAAACGGAGAGATCACATAAATACAGGGCTGACTAAACTGTCACACTTTGCAGATGCGAATAGTTTGCTCATTTTTTTTTACCATTTTACTTCACTCCAAATTTTCAAACTAAATATCGCGTAAATTTAACGTAGTTTATATATGAAATTTCGATTTCCATCTCTCATGATTGGTATAATAATATAATAGAGTAGAAATACGTACTTGCACAGTGTTTATATTTAAATTTTAATTTAAAATTTAACTTTGACTTATTAATATTTCGATTAGCAGCTTTTACATACAGCTAAATTATTTGACCACAAAAAGACAAGAAAACCAATCTATATATGAATATATAATTTATATGATAAAATAATAAATGCAAATAATTATGGCAACATTATGACCTCAAATTAGGATTTAGAATTTAATACGAGTGCCACTAAGTTTCCCAGATTTAGGGCACAATATATGCTGATCATACAATTTTTATTTAAATGTTCGAGAAATGTGTCTTGCATAGGTCGGTGCCGTAAATAGGCTGATATTATTCCTGCTTGCGAGGAATGTTCGGTTTGATGAGCATTAAGTTTGTCCCAGGTATACCCCAGGACCCAGGTATCCCACGTATTTAATAATGTTCATATTTCACTTTCATATTTATTTAATTTGTTCGAAAACACAATTTCATTCCTTATTATCTTTTATAAGATGGATCCAATCCATCCAATTTTCCAATTCTTATATGCATTTTTCATTTTTTAATCTATATGGTTTACTATCACCGTTAAAGTATGATTGAAGTAGGATGAAAAAGATTTGTTTATGTAATTTATTAATATTTCTTAACTGACAGAACTACGAAGACTTCCGTCGATCAATTGGGATAAAAGTGTCTTCGAGAAGTTACGCCCGCGCAAAACCAGAACCGGGGCCAAAACCGGAGCGGGATAGTTATAATAAAAACAAATATTATCGCACTCGTCAATATCAATCAACAAAGGGTCGGCTGCCATCCTATTTTTATTCGACAATCAACGACGTCCGCTCCGGACCACCCCACACCGAAGGAAGGGTTGAACCCGATATAACATCGATGACATAACGATAATATAGGTTCCCTGATTTTAGGGATGAAATACCTTACTAGTATCAGAGTTATCAGATTACGGAAATGAGACCCAAACGTATCGAAGCAAAATACCAGGAATTTTCAGGATTGTTAGCTTTTTGCGAATAAATCCGAAAGTTTTATTTTTGATTAGTGCTCTGGTTGTACCACAAAATTTCTCGAATAATGTGTAACCAATGGTTTTTTATCCTGATTAAATTATTGTAACCCTGTAATATATTCATTATAAAGAAGGATGTGCTTTGTTGAGACACGAATAATCTTTGCCGAAGTAGCATATGTATCTACATACATGTAAGTTTCTTACTCCTGCACACAACATATTTATATATTAAATATTTACGTTTTAAAATGTTAAAGGTTAAATTTGTATAAAATAACGTAAAATCTAGACAAAGTAGCGAGCATATTGACGAGGCAGATTTATGGGGTATTTTGAAGTTTATTGATGGTGTGATTAAGGGTTTATAAGGCTGTGACAGGTCGGGCCGAGGGTAATTAGGTCAGATTTGATTACTCAGTAACGATAGGGTTGTTTCGAATGAGGAAATTGTGTTTGGAAGGCTTTATTTTCGACGCTGTTACTTTATAAATGGAAGTTGACATTAACTCATTACTAACAATGGTCTTATAATAGTAGAATCAAGAAGATTTGTTTATTGTATTTTTTTTGACCAAACAATGAAATCACCCATACATTTATGAACAAGAAATGTCGTGGTTCAATACAAGGAATGTAGAATTTTCTTTATTGCAAATAAATCTTTGTTGAACTACTGAATTAAAATCAGTTAAACATGTTATAGAAACAAAAATGAAACACGAGATTTCCCATCCTTCTTCATACATCGTGCTACGGCAGCCGCCGCCAAAGTGCAACAAAAAACTGTATTCCAGCGCATATACATAACTAAACAACGTACTCACCGCTTGTATGAAGAAGTCTTCATGCAGCACGCTGACGATGCCAAAGTTGGTGAACTTGAACACTCGGTCCATGATCCACATCAGGTTGGGCAGAAGTTCGCTCCGCGGGTTCCACGCCGCCATCAGCATCGGCACGTCAGCCGTGCTCTGGTGGTTGGCCAGCACGAGTGTTCTTCTGCCGTAACACACTACTGGCTCGTCGCCGGTCTCCACAACTATGGAAGAACAAGATTTTTTCAGTAGACTAAATCAAATACTGAAATGTTTAGAACAGTCACAATGACTAGGGATTCCTTAGATCTCAACATAAAAATGTTTTCCTCGGTCGGGTATCAGACCCAAGACTCAAGCCCCTGCAACTGGCGACAAGTATTGGCATATCTGTAGTGAGGTGCAAACAATCTCTTAAAGGGCTATAAATTATTTTAGCCCATCACACTGTAATTTAAAGGTGATCAGATCCTTCGCCATAATTGAAATATAAACTGAGGTAATGAACCACGACACTTGTTTATATCTGCATAACACTTTCGCCGTACTGTCAGTTTCGTGGCATAAGTTGGAGACCTCATTTGATTCTCCAGTTCGATTCCCTGACCTGATGAGCACGCACTCGCTCGATTTGATCTCCAGTGTATTCTAAACCTGACAATTAAAAATTTTACATGGAAAACAGAGCATGTGCGGTGAACGATTATATGCGAAAATTAAGATGACGAAGATGAGAAAATTAAGATGAAAGTAATTAACGAAGATGACTATGAATAAAGGATTCATTTGACGAAACAATGAAGAACATTGATACCTTTGTGTTAAATATATATATAATTTTATGATAATATGCCGTAAATAGGTACTGAAATGGCTACAAATTGACAGATACGACCCTTAATAGCAGTCAAAGAGTTACTACGCTTTCAAAGACGTGCGTGCGAGAAATGAATAACTCTTATATCGAAACATATCAAGTTACACGTGTCACGTTTCTAAAGTATCATAAAAGTTGTAGGCTCCACTATAAACCGGGTTTTCAGTATGTGTTCCGGAAATGGAACTGCCTCCATATTTCCACATTAAAATACAGGATATAAGCAAGCCCCGGAGACCGGAGAAGTGCGCCTTTAAAAAGACAAACATGGTCCATCGCATGTCTGCTACTAAAACGATTACTCTGACCACTCTAGAGACTATTTGTTCAGGATACCGGGATAAGGCAAAATGTTGTGGGTAGGTAAATACTACGACTGCAAGATAAGTTGGATAAGAAAGTTTAAATGGCAGTAGATATTTCAAGCGCAGTTATGTTTGTGTTACTTTATTTTTTTACTAACTACGTAACGTTTTACACAACAAATCTTGAAGTATTCTGATATTTTTATATTTTATTGATTTAGCTTCGAGAAAATAGAACCATTTTAGGTCTTTAAAGATGGGCCACGGAACTTTTATCAGTGAAAGACTTTTGTATTAATGGAAAATTAGATATGGTAATCCAGAACCATAAATATTAATAACTTATTATCTATAAATACCCCATTATTGATGGATGATAAGAGCTAGGAACAACTTGATTAATCAATCAGATGCATTTTCCTTACCAGTTATATCTATTTATCTATTTCATTCTAATTAAAAAGATCGATGAATACGATGCAATATTTCATCGTGATGACGATAACGTATCAGTTCTGCCTGTAGATCATGTGAACCAAAGGCCTTGCAACAAAATCTATTGAATCGGGCACTCAAACCGACCTATAGAAACCAATCATTTCACTCACCCCTAAACCACTCACGGCGTAGTGATATGTCCGTACGTTTTCCGATTTCGTTCTTTGTTTGCGGAACGTGATGTTTCGAAGATGGAGAGTGCGAGATGGATTTTACAAACAAAATGTCGTGTGCTTTATTTTATCCGCTGAGCTGGTATTTTCGGCCGATTTGTTAGAATGTACACGACAGGTCAGACACGACAGGTATTTAAAGAGTCCCCTTTTACTTAGATTTTTACTTATTTTTTTTGTACTTAGAACTGAAAATATTATACACCACTATTATATACCAATTTTTATTATATACCACTGACTTCAGATTAAAATATTCGTATCCGACGAATATTTAGATCTTAAGTCCATTCTTGACCTCAATAATTTAGAGACAAAATGTAATAAATCAAAAACAATCTACAACGGTGATGAAAGTTAACCGGATTATTTGGGTCTTATACAAAAAAAAAATTACAAACTATTTATTATTTTAGAAGACACACACTGCAAAATATTTTTTTACGGCTCGTAACTAGTTAAATATAAGCATCTCAACGGCAAAGAAAAAATATTTACAAGAAAAACAAAATCTTTCAATAAAAAAGACTGTATCACTAAAAGGATACATTGCTCTCTGAAAAGAAAATGTAATCCGCAGCCACAACTTCATCTAGTTAGCATAAAAACGGAATGAATATCACAATTTTAATCACACTTAAACCTGTATTACCAACTGAACTAATAAATTCATTCTAAAAGAACTCCAGACAAAATTAAAATTTGAAATCGCCGCCAACAGCTAAATCGTTTAAATTTTCATCACAATGAAATCCTATGCATTTTTGTCGACTTAAAATAAATAATGGGATTGTATTAAGATCCACAAATTACAGTATCTTTACAAAACGTCCACTGGTCGGTGGGAGCCGTAATTTAAATCCACCACTTAGAGTAGGCCACCCTTTTTTTTTTTTTTTTTTTTTTTTTTTTTTTTTTTTTTTTTTTTTTTTTTTTTTTTTTTTTTTTTTTTTTTTTCCGTGGAGAAATGCACTCGCATACCACCCAGCCACGGGGAAACTGAGTGGTTATGTGGGACTAGGAGTATATACCCACTAAAACTCCACGGTGTCCACCTCTGCCGCTTAGTGGCGGGAACACGGGGACGGTTACTCTTCCGTGAACCCACCGCGGCTGTCTGTTACCAGACCCTCCATCGGTGTCTCCACCCTCCTGGGTACGACGCGCCGGAACACACGGCACGTCACAACCACCTCGGGAACCAAATAGCCAAAGGGCGTCCGACGACCCCGTGTCAAGACGCCCGAGGTCCCAGAGTAGGCCACCCTGCAACAAGCTGACTATTTAAAAAAATCTTTTTGATCTTGGTCTACACATACTTTTTAACAATTCATTGCTAGATTGGTGCAGAAAAAGCGTTTCAAATATATTTATTCTTTAGTGTTTTTTTGGAACAATACTTTTATTTATTCAGATCAGATATATTACATACTATTACAGATATATTTTGAAATTATCACAACCTATAAACCTACCTCCTGAGGTCTTTGCGGCAAGGTATAACATGGGCAGCTTCTTCAAGAGAAATATAAAAAGAAATCTCCAGGGTAGGCAACGCATCAGTAATGCTCCCGGCGTTGCTAACGTCACTAGGCTGCGGTGATCGCCCTACAACAGGCGGGCCGTAACCCTTTTGCCTAAACTGAACATAAAAAAAAACAAAAAAAAACTCGATGGTATTAAGAGAATTGGCCTTATCAATTAGCAGTTAGGCAGAGTTTGAAAACCCATCATCGACTCTGTGTGCTCACATGTTCAATCGTTTATGCTCACCAAGCACCGCTGCGATCCGGTCCGCTTAACGTGAACGTGCGGCTTTAAGATTCAAATTACAGTATATCTACTTAAGCAGCGCCACCCCAAGCCACCCTTAAATAAATATCCCACCCCTCTATCAGTTTGAGGAGGAAAAAAGATACCTCCGTAAAAATTATTAACATTTTCATGAATTCGTAATTCTGTTTGCTCTCTCGTCTCTCGTTGATCTAGGAGTAACTCGGTGCTGTCTACGTTAAAAATGTACGCAGTGTGTTACGTAAACCATTCCTTTACATGTATATAGGTAGGTATACCTACTATATCAAGTACCTAAGATCTATCTGAATAAATAAATAAAAAGCTTTAACTACCGCTTATACTTACAGATATGAGACTAATGTTTTCCATATAAAGTTAAAGTAGAGTTATATCGAAAAGAAGATTGCTTTTATAATTATAAATAAATAAATTTTACATTACATTAATTTAACATTTCACACAGCGCCATCTAGCCCCAAAGTAATCTAAGCATAGTTTGTATCATGGGAACCAGGCAACTGATATACTTACTTATATACTTTTCTTTTGTAAATACATATATTTAATACATATTAACACCCATAATCATCCATATTATGGATTTATCCAAATACTGAGAAAAAAAATAAGTAACAGGTTTTCCGCAATTATGAGATATATTCCTGAATAATGTTACATGACAGCAATGAAGAACTAATTATAAAAACATTTGTATATTTGAAGGAATTCACTACTGCGATAAAAATATTTATTGTTCACCGACAAGGTTTTTTTAGTAGATTAAAATTCTCCCGATTAACAGTTTAAGTTACTTGCCCAGCTAAATCAAAAAATCCTCAATGGAAGGAAGACAAGCATTATCAGTACCGTATCGTAGCTCGACGCCGCGCCGTACTACAGCAGTAACTGGACCGTAGCAAAATAATAATTGTGGATATATAAGTGGAAACTTATAATTAGTCTTCAACTCAAAATGCATGTACCTTGTCATGCGTTTTTATATCTTCAATATCCTTTTATGTCTAGCTGTCAGTTATCCTAATATTTTTAAAATAAATTAACATAACCTTGGTGGCGCCACGCCGCGCCGCGCCGGCCGTCCGGCTCAGTACGCAGCAGGCACTCCCCAGGACGTTAACGGGTCTACGGGTAATTTTACTTATGCGTAGACCCATTTTTACAGATAGCAGTTCGATAAAATATGTATCCATAATCGGCTACGAACATACTCATACTGTTACGTATGTTCATATGACAATTTCAGTGTAATATCTGGAATAGATCAGATGTAAAACTGGTCTTACTTCTCACTTATCATGCTTTCTTCAACACACAGGAACAGGCTGAGTTATCTGGTTTTTGTACTATGTAGTTCAGCTGTTATAGGGACGGAACAATACTTTGATATCGTGAATACGATTCTTCAAGTTGGATCTACGCTTTTTTCCATTTATAATGTATGTTATATTTATTAGTGTGTGAGGGTTTTTGTTCATCTAGACAACTGACATAATATTCGTTTCCTACGCGTTCCCATACAATACATAGCGTTTGTGTTTCGATTACATTCTAAATTATATTTTATACAAGTTATATATTTTAGTGTTTTCAATGTTTTTAAATAGGCAATGGATATTTTTTTACTGTGATTAAACAAAAACTTACAAAAATGACTTTGTGTGCTCTTCAGTTTCTCGTTTTATGCAAATAAAATCTTGTTATGAGACAGCTCCTAATCTGAAATTAAAACTGAGCAACAGAAACATTTAAAAGCAAATTAGAGCATTTTATAACCATCGGAGATTACACGTAATGCTACAGGGTGATAAGGAGTGAGCATAATATATACAATGTATCCAGAATCAAACGTGCGCAATCACTACTATTTAATTTACAAAAATGAATGCAACTTTCTCTGAAATTACGGTACTACATCGGTTACTATATCTACATTTTCATTCTTGAAGAACCCTGTTTCCATCTAAGAAACTGTAGATTGTTTCCACAGCGACTAAACTATCTCAAAGGCAAGCGGCTAGAAAATTGGCCAACGCCTGCAACATTACCGCAAGCAAAGTAGGAAAGTATGTACTTGGTAACTAAGCTTTTACTCGCTATTTCATCTGTATGAACATAAAATATAAATGGGGAAAATTTTGGTTGGAATATTAAAGTGATGATCATTGTTATTTGTAACTCAAAGTCTAGTCTGGAGTGAGCCAAGTCATTCGTGTGTAATGAAATATTCTCTGGAGCCCATTTCAAAAAAATACAATTTTTTTAAGTTATTTTAAGTCCGTATTATGCACCTTATCACTTGATAAGGCATCAAAATAGATTGGGAACTAACTTGTCTAAAGTGAGGCTGTGAGAGCACACGATTAGTGTCAGCTTGTTTTCTAGGCTACACTAACTAAGCTATGTTCTACTCAATGTTCTTATGCAAAGGAAGCGCAAGTTCATTATGAGATTTGAATCCACGACCACACCACAACTAATTATTCTACTAACGGTGCTTTAAAAAAGCATTCTATATTAAATTATATAATCCTTGGTAATATGTTCGTTTCTTAAATTAATCTATTTTAACAGAATACCACATCAAAATATCTTGAAACCCACATCATCCGTTTTGCCCGAGGCAAGGGTGGGAGACGGCGAGTAATTACCAAAGACTGTGGAAACGGATGCAGCCTTCATTGCTGCAGCGGTACTGGCGAGGCAAAATTAAATTTATAAATATGTTCAATTCGCTTGTAAAATATTTTTTAAGTATATTATTAAAATATTACGTGTGATAATTGTCAGATAAATGCACCAAATTTTTTTTGAATGAAATCGATTTTATCCCAATTTAAAATCTAGACCCCCAAGAATCACTTCGAAAAATGTTTAAGGACAAAATTTACATTTACATGTTAGTGCATTTACGAAAACTTGAATTTCACTCTGAAAAGTATTAGCATCCTCACAGATACACAACACATACCTATATAGTAGAAATATAAATAGACTTACTGTGCCCATTACTGGGCTCTACAAGGTTAGATGTTCTTTTAAAGTTTAAAGTCAAATTGTATGCTTTGAACAGAATCCCGAGCTAAATTCAATTACTTTTACTTGATTTGAATTGATGAATGATGAATTTTAAAATTTATTAAACTTAAACTTATTCTAGAAGCTTATTAAGAACAACTGATTATTTTTACGATAATGAAGATAGGAAATGGTTTTGATGATATCCTGATAAAAGGACCAGCTCCGCGAATATGTAATATCGTATCAGGGGGTTATTGTTTGTATAGTCAGTTAAAAACTAGCAAACAAGACTGATCTAAAAACTAATATGACATCTATGTATATATGCAAAGTGAATTGGCGATCACCTCTAAAGCATGGGATGCACACGAACATGCATACTTGTGGGAACATGAAAATTTTACTAGTCCAAGTGATACTTTTCAATCTTAAAGAATAGAAATATTATATATAGGATTGAACAGAATATATAAGATTCTCTGAGAGAGCTCTATAGGAATGGTATAATATTTTTTCCTCATCTGTACGCGAGACCTCAAAGAGCTTAGTTTTTATTTATTTTCATACCCTAACGAGGTACAGCCATGTCGTCTCTAATATATTTTCAACTTCGGTATATCTGCAACTTTGGGGGAGTTCATTTGAGCAGCAAAAGAATAATTGAGAAAATGTTAACAAGATTTCTGATGTTTAAAATCTTATGAACTGAACTTATTTATTACGTAATTTGACAGTCAAGTGTTTGAGAACATTTTAGAATCTCTTTTTTATTCATAATCATTTAGATTCATAACCGGTATAAACTGCAGTAGTTATTATGGCAGTTCAGTTATTAAGCAAAAGCGGGCATTGTGCCTCTGTATACAGGACCTCAAGTTTCAATCTGGAGGTCGGTGGTTCTAAACCAGAGTGCACCGATCAGTTTTCGCATTGGAAACCGGTTACAACCAACTTTGATCCAGAATATGAACAATTCTTTATAGAAAAATTACCATTTCGGTGTTACCTAGTTTAATTTTTTTTTTATGTAAGTATTTTTTTTATATTAATACAAGTTTTATTATCCGTAAGGTTTATCCGTAGTTCTGTGTTGTCACAAAGCGTCTGTTTACTTATTTCGACTCTAGCCATATGAGATCCTCACTTTCTCAAATAAATTCACTTCCACAGCATCCCTGAATCCTGCAATATGTTTTCGAGACAGCGTAGTGGAATCCAATACCTTTATCCTGCCTGGATAATTGGATATACTGAAATCCAAACGTGAAGGAAACTGGATAAGATCTTTCTGCTATGAAACCGCTTTGATATTCAAGACATGCAAACTTAATACTTAAGTGCAAACTTGATTTGCGCCCAAAATTATTTGTTAGCTTAGATGAGAGATGTTTCTCCGTATGAGTAGGTAAGGGCAAGCAGGAAAGGACTTAAGTGGTAGTCATACACTGTCTTCAAATATTTTTCTGAACGCAAGACAACATCATAACCCGTGATTTTGTAAACTTTGGAACTCGATCCAATCGTGCGAACATCTCAAACTTACTATTGGGCAAGATGCTACACAACCCATTAAGAGTAAGTTGGTATCATCGATACATCATTGTCGGTTGTCCAACTAACTTCTGACCGAGACCCGACCCTCACTTTACAAGTGTTCCTGCCATAATCCATCACAAGAACTAAGTGCGGTCTAGTGACTGTCGCCAAACATTAAATAATGCTACGTAACTGTCACGGACAGCCAGTCTGATAGTGAACGGTAATCCCTGACCGTCACTGCAATATCTCGGACGTTCAAACTAGCCGGCCTGTCATCACACGAGCGATTCACAAAGGCTAGAATTAACTCCTATGACCTAAATTTCTGTTACATGTGGGTGAGGTGACGAAAGGAATAGATGGCCCACCGGATGTTATGCAGTGCCCATAACAAAAGTGCGAGTAGGAACGGGAGACGCAAGTGGCATCGCAATGCACCCTTCAAAATGGAACCACCCATCTATCTATTCGAGTCACTGGTTCTCTCGAATCAGTGTGGTGAAAGGATTTCAAGTGCGCCTCAAAGAGGCTCCTTTCGTGCACTTGACACATGTCTTCGAATTTTCAGTTTTGGGTCGGTTTCCTCACGATGTTTTCCTTCACCGTTTTGAGAACGTGGTATTGTGCACATAAATCTTTCAATCGAAAAACTCATAGGTGCACGTCGGGATTTGAACCGGCGACCTCCGGATTGAAACTCGGGGTCAGTACCACTAGACCACCACGCTCTCGAACCACCCATAAAACACTCCCATGCTAAATTTAAGACAGCATGCCGCGCTGCTACCGTGACTTTTAGCAGCTTTTAACCGTCATGCATTGACATCGTTTTACATGAAAATGGAAGCTCTCTCAACTTCGCTGATCGTATAACCAGAACTTTAGCCCTTGTACTGTACTTTATCTTTGACGCCGCTAATTCTGGAGTAAAATTTAAATGAGAAGGGATACCGGTAATTAAGGAAACTCAAAGGAGAGTTTGCTTAAGTAATTGAAGGTTGCAATATTCCGCCGGATTTAAGGAAGGGTTAAGACCGCTCACTTTACCGGTAACTAGGGGCGAAACGGGCTGGATATACGATTTAAAAATATACCTTAGAAACTAACGAATACGATGCTTTGGTGTAACAGTCGAAGTTAAATAGTAAATTGGAAGATCCAGCCAAGTTACCTATTATGTTTGTACTAGTATAAGTCGTATATTAAGAATCTGGAAAACTCTTCAACTTCTACTAGTACAAGAAATTGAAGGGAAGTCGTTATATATATATATTGTATCCTTAGTATGACGTTACCGTTACAAGTAAGAAGCTTTTATGAAAATGGGACGGTGTAAGTTAGGACTAATACAACCATCGTCACATCTCTAGTCCACAGAAATCTTCACATCACTAGATCGTAACTAAGCCTTGGAAATTAAATGAAGGAATGAAATTTTAACAACAAACACAATTTAAGCCCATCTTTGTTGAATTATACATTAGAAGCGAAAGACACTCAGGAACTTGGTTAGAACTTAACATCAAAAGTTTTTAGTACAAAAATGTGTGATATAGGGTTATATAGTATTTGTCTAAAAACGTTTTTATACTAGCTGCGCTATATTATAAGCAATGCATTTCATGGGACGATAATGGAAACAGAGTTCAACCATTTACCACATACATACACGTCTCCGCGATATATTAAACCACAAGATTGAGGCTCTGCTTGAAAAGGTGAGACTCAATGTATGATAGTAACAGGAATGTTTTACTACTACTTAGATAAGTAAAGTGAGCATATACATAAAGTGAGTTATTATACAAAGTAAACTCTAAAGTATTGTAAAAATAAAGACAAATAATTTTAATAGTAACAATTTAATGTTGATTAGTTCATTAACTCCACAACAGATGGCGTCGACTGACAAAATCAGACGCAATACAACGAAGAGATGACTGTCTCTCATTTCAACTTAACGCATCATCCTGATAATGAGTGAATTTTTATATAAAATCTATCAAGTAGTATATCTAGAATAAGAATAATTTATTTGCCAAAACAGTAGGTGTAAACAATAGTTAAATTCTAATTAAGTTGTATACTAATTTCTTATGTTCGTAGATTAATCAGTGAATCTCAAGCTATGCTTGTGATAAGCTTGTGTTTTGAGATTCAGAGTGCGAATTTATAAAGTCACGAGTTTTTATTACTATACAGATATCAAAAACATTCGTGTTATTGCAAAGTACCTACTAAGTTTTTTTTTTTTAATATACATTAAGCAGATCAGAAATAATAATTCTTAATTCTAAATCTGAAAGTGGATTGGAATAAGTTTTTAAGTAATAATATAAGTATAGTAATAGTAATAAGTTATTTAAGTATGTAACATAGGAACATATATAAAAAATACGTAAGAAACGAAAAACAACCCTACCTACTCTGTACCAGGTAAAAATAGCACTCTAGTAACTTTACAACCAAAGCTTGGCACTCCGTAACTCACCAAAGGGAACCGCAGAGATAATGGAAGGCCAAGGGCGGACCCTGCTGAGCAAGTCTCAGCAGGGTGCCGTAGGTCACTTAATGTATTGGCCATCTCGGTACAAATCTGTTCTGAGTTGTGTTCGACTCACCCTCTCCGATTCATGGTTACTCAACGTTCGATCAATTCCTTTAAACGTGTACAGTACATACAGCCAACGAGTTTGGAAATTTTCATTGGGGTTGCCTTTCAGGTCGTAGATGATCAGCAAGCGGAGCTTTCGGAAATTGAACCCCTAATGGGATGAAATGGAATATAACAAAATTCAACGCGAACTAGAGCATGGGCAGGTACAAGATAGATAGATAAATAGATAGATAAAAACATTTATTTCAGCATAAACATAGGAACAACAGTGAGGTATCAGCGTCTAAAGAGAATAATGCGGTTCTTATTGTATTTTTGCGATGAGCATTATATGAGTACTCAGCTTGCTGCTTGTATGCATAGGTTGTGGTTTTGAATCTTACAATAAGCTTGAAATTCCGGTGAAGGAAAAATCATGAGGAAATCATAGCGCGTTGGTAATATCCGGAAAAATGCCTGGCTGGCTAGCTATCACCCTCCTAGCTTTTGTTACAGGCACAGGTAACCGCTTAACAAAGTGAGTCAGTTGTTTCAATTATTTACATAAAAAATATTGCATTACTGTCTATTTATAAATACCCACATAAACATCCGTTAGCCTATTTTAACAACACTAATTTAAACAAGTTCAATGATCATTCTAAAGTAAATAACCTCAGTAATTAACCAAATTAATTTCTAACGATTTATTGACCTTCCATTCATTGCTTAACTAAATTCTAATGAGAATACAATTAAATTTAAATTAATTTGTTTACAATTAGTTAATTAATTATGTACGCAGTCTGTCAACATGTATGACAACTGTAGCAGTGCATAAGCTATTCCATGTTGCTCTCAATCGGTGGCAGGACCATGAGAACAATAGCGGGGTGTGGTACAAGTCACAAGCGTGTTGAACATACTTTACTCAACACACATTAAAGCTCAACCAAAACTGGTGCGATATTAACAGTCGACATTAAGTCAAGACAAAGGCAGAAACATTTTTTCAACAGAATTCTTAAAGAAATCGCTTGGAAACATCAATAAGTAATATTCAAAATATAAACGTGTACTTATCATCGCTAAGTTTGACGTCTGGTGAATCAAGAAACCCCTAAAGGATAGATAATCGATTATCGAATTCGTTATTGCAATATCTGTCTTTAGTACATTTCGATGTGATGTTACACGCTGCTGCTTTATAAATAGGACTCTTGCATAATTTTATCGCAAGATATTAGTTCTTAGTTTTTTTTTATAGAACGCTTGTCTCGACAAACAATTGGTTTAATAGCACAACGGCGGGTGAGCAAGAAGGAGACCATGGGGAATATCGAACGGTTAAAACTCAGCCATATGAAAGGACGCGGAACGCAATATACCAGTAACGCATGGAATACTATCAACATGGCGACTGTGTGGCTTCAACCAGTGGATAGGTGAGGTGGATTTTACATAATATAGCTTTGAACCGAAACCTAAGTACTTCAATTTTAGATCGCCATCACAGTTTTTCAGAAAAATAGATCTATTAAGTAATCTATTTAGCAAAGAATTCACGGAACGATCATCAAATCAGTGGAGACATTAGTCTGATGATGCTCCGTGATATTTCTCTAATTAAAAGTTCAGATTTTATGACTTGACCCAAAGCGTACGAGACATTAACAATTCGACGCTGCGCGCGACGCATGTAAATGTATGCGTTTTGTAATGCGTCGGTGTATTCACATAACCGCTCGGAGCGACGATACATGTTCATTCGCATGCAATATTATTAATCATAAAAATGCAAGCATCACTAACGATAGTCTCTGGACAAACAGCTAGGTACGAAAAGACCCAGGCGAATACTATTACGTCCGTCACAAGAATATCTTAAGAAAAAAAAACTTTATCGTTGTTTGTAAATACAACAAAAACTGCTAATTAATCTATGATACATATGTATTAAGAATACTAGCAGAAATTCGTACTAATAGGATACTTTGAAAAGTGACCGAAGATAAAAGTATTCAAGGCACCGGTATCAGGGGGAATAAACACCTTTACTGTTGTTGGCAATGATAAATAAAAAACATGGGAAAAAAGTAATCTACAACTAAAATGAAACATTTATGAGTTATCATTTCCTAAAAATAAGTTCGTAATTCTATCAAAATAAACCTCATCACTAAGAATCGCGTTGCTTACATTCATACATACAATGTTACTTATCTAAGTAGACGTTGGATAGTTTTTATTTTCCCATAAACTCGAAACAGTTTTATCATCTGTGGCTTGTAAATTGACGTCGCAAGTTGATTGATTGAGCCGAAACCGGTGTAGGGCAGAAAACGAGTATCCTACCCCAATTTATTACTTATGATTATATATAATATAAACATATTACGTCATCACAAACCTTCGTATATATAATAATAACAACCCAAGTCATAACAAACGAATGAAGTAATGATAAAACGTCGACCACCTAAGGCAGAAAAAATATTTATTGTTTATCCTTTCAAAACCTTCAGCGGTAAAGCCCAAATTTCCAAACCAATAACATAAATTGACACTCACAGAGGCGAACTCACAGAAAGCCGACAGGTACAATAAATATAATCGGGAAGTGATGACCAGACAGGAAAAATATTGCCCAAAACAATTTCTTGCTTAAGATAGAGCACGGAAATTCTATTTATTTTATCTTTTCTGTAACAAAACATGACATGTCATCCTATAATTTGCCGAGATCCCTAGCATATCCTATTTCGTATAGCAAACAGTCTAAACTATACCGCCCAATGAGCGTAGACCTCTGGGCATTGAGGCACGACATCCAATTTGGTCTCGGATCGTAAAATTGGAGGATGTCTCGGGAGGCCATTTAACACTGGTCGCTGTGAATAGGTAAATGTTGTAGAAAAACTTCAACTACACAAGAGCACACTGCTTAGTGGGCCGTGTCATTGTCCGAGTGGATTGAGTAAACACGACAATACAGATTTTATGAAAGTTTAAAACTGTGACGTCATTAGTAGGTCACTGTAGGGAAAATCCTAATCCTTCAAACCACAAACTTTTTATATTTGGAATCCCATTTGACTTGAATCTGATTATTTCAACGTTAATCAAAACACTGAATTTGGTTTTTGCGATGTACAAAATTGCTGAAAGAGCTGAATTTAACGAAGGTAAAGTAAGTTTATCACATAAAAACTAACTTTTACAGGTTTTTTAGAGAGGAGAGGTTTGTTAGTTAGGTTGTTCGTCTGTTTGCCTCAGAGCTCAGTTGATAGTAACGCCGTCTTGTGCGCTGTATGTCGTGGGTTCGACTTCCACCCAGGACAAAAATTTGTGTGACGAACATAGGTGTTTTTCTGTGTCTTGTTATTCACATGTATGTAATTTCAGCATAAATCGTTGCATGTGACCTCAGTAACTAATCAATTGTGGCACAAATATTTTATAAAAATGCTTTTCAACACTTGTTTAATTATTTTATTTGTAGAATCTTCAAATCAAATTCAATTATTCTACTCCCAATCATTTCCCAATAGAAAGTTTCCTGTTTCAGACTAAAATTCGATTTTGGACCCTTCTTTCCTTCCTTCCTTGGATATGGGACACCCTCGAAATTACTCAAATCATCGGATATCAGCTATCAGCTACAGACCGATATTATACGGTATTCTTGGATATCCGCTATCGGCTTCCGAAAACGATATCGGATCGGATAACGTGAAAGAACTCTTTGATGTAGATAATGGAAATACACTACTATCTGATGTGGATGGTAATTTTGTTCCTTTAATTTATATATGAATATTTAGTATATTGTTAAAACTTTATATCAAAAACCTTGAGTGGTAAATAGCAAAAGCCTTTTAACCGGAGGTCCAATTTCACTAACGCCCTATTGAATTTTTACGAGCTTTACCCTGAATCTATAAGACTAAAACACGATTCCTTTGTTGGGAAGATAAGACACTATTAATCGCGGGTTGAACGAAGGGATTAGAGGTGAGTGTTCTAACCTGAAAGACCCCGGAACCACCGTATATGATACGCACGCATCACGCCTTTCTCGCGAAGGGGTGTCGTTTCACAGTAACACTTTAATGAGAATACAGACGTGACACATGATGAGTTTCATTGCCACAATTTCAACGAATACTAATCACAGTTGCTACTTAGGACTTAGCTAAATGATAAACTTGTTTTGGTTTTTTTCTAGACCTCTATTTATGTCTCTTTCTCTGTTCAATACATCTATCCACATAGGATTTATATTCTAATACTAAGACATATCTTTCGTTAGAACGAGATCATATACCGGGCAGACATATTCCAACTCTTATCTAGCTCAATTATTTATAATTATTGCCCACAAAAAAAAACAATACCGCAATTCCAAAAGCAACAGTGATCGTCTAATTGAAATCCATCTACCACTCCGCTACCACGCTGTCATATACACCATGCATATACTGTTTTACATAACCAAACGACATAGCCATCGAGAGAAAATAGGTTCACACCAAAGTACACTCCAGGGTGGGTCGTCAAAACCCCGTGACCTTGCAAGGTCGTAGGGGCCGTGTTAACGTAACGAGACTGAGTAACGAGATTACCCGCTGAGAATGTTAGTTGCCTGTAAACCCGGTTTGTAAAATCGGGCTAGGTTAATAAGAAAAATATTTATGGCATGTTTATACGTTTTTTGGTCATATTTATGTTGCTCGTAGCAGTGTAACTGTATAATATAAAACCAACATGTGTGCAAAACTTCAGCTCAAACGGTCTGTGGGAACTGGTTCAAAATTCAGTTGCTACATTTGACCCACATAATAACTGATACGTTCTTGTAAAGCAAAAAATACTATCCTACACTTTCATGTCACATGAATACCATCACTTATAGATTAGTAGCCTTCTGGCAAACTACATATTAATATGGTAATTTGGATAAAATTGATGAGCTTCAAACAAAGAATGGAGTCGAAAAAACACTATCTACTTGTCACCCTACTTTTAAAACTATGGCATTATTACAATATTTTGTTCCAAAATATATACTTAATCGATTTATAATAACAAACATGGAGGGAGGGCTACTAAAAGTATTCTAATGGAAGGAAGTGATGTTATCTATCGCTACATATAGCGGATGGCTTTTATTGCTACAAACTTACTGCTAAGCTCACACGTAAATACGGGTTTATATTTGATATGAGACGCACTAAGGGCCGTTTAAGTAAATAAATAAATATTATTTATATCGGTGGACATTTCTCACATCGCCATCTAGCCCCAAACTAAGCATAGCTTGTACTATGGGAACCAGATGACTGACGAATACATATATACTTTTTTTGTAAATAAATACATATAAATACCTGTTAACACCCAGACACGGAACAAACATCAATGCTCATCACATAGATGTTTGTACTGGGTGGGAATCGAGCCCACTACCTTCAGCCCAGAAGGCAGAGTTACTAACCAACACAGCTGCGAGGCCAGTCAAAAGGAAAAACACGTAAATGTAACCAATCCATGCCGAGTTCTCTCCCACCAAGCCAATAAATTAATGCTAGAGTATAGATGATTTTATTAGTCTACTAGCCTATAATAAATTTTATGTTCATTCATATTTAGTCACCCACAAAGAATGAAGAAAAGGTAATTTAAGAAATGAGAGAAATTTTAATGTTCATTTAAAAATAAGGTAAATTTGAGGCGTTATAAGTCATACATAGCCAATTTTATACTTAATTTTGTCAAACTTTTAAATTTAGTTCACAGTTTCAAAATTCATTCTGTTTACGGAAGAATTGTGTGAACCTTAAGACTGTTTCCAATATTATCCAGGGGCATGAATTTATAAATTGTCAACATTTTCAGGTCAACAAGAAGGCTTCAGAATGTCACCACAATCAAATTACATTAGGTGAGCCATTTTCATTTGTATTCCAATAACCGAGTGTTCCCGAAACGTCGACAAATGGCCTGATTCACAAATATTTTTTTACATTTACTTTTATTCTGTGTAGCTTTTATTTTATTTTATTTAAGATTCTTTTAGCTCAACTCACGACCGCTATCTCCATGAAGTCTGAGCATTGTATGGAAGAGATTGTAGATTGGAAGGATGCCCATTATTACATCTATTCCGAACCCTGGCACATGTACAAAAATTACCTGTTGCGTTTAAGTAATGGGCATCTTAAGATGTCGGAAGCTACGAGTGAGGGTGAATCGCTTTACATTTTTAAAATATGTTAGAAAATACACATATCAAAATAATATAACTTGGACTGGCAATGTAACTTTTCACATAACGGTAGACCGATTATTTTGAGACATTACATGTTAGATGGACCTACTACGCAGTTTTTAATTAATCTAAAAATCAAGACATTTTGTAGTTTTTTTTTTTATTTCAGTGTAATTAGAAGTAATAGCATTACCGACTACGGTCAACTGATTTTTAAATTGTAATAGATTTTAGTGAGAATAAAAATTACCAAAATATATGTAATTTCAGGAAAAAATTTAACTACTCGTAATAATCCAAAAATTTTAATCACACTAATTTTAAATAACCTTTGTTTATAGCGATGAATATTGATTGTTTTTAAATTTGCTCAATTTGTAGGATTCCAAATTGTTGCAGTCCATTTCGATGACAAAGAATAACAATGTATTTACATTTTTACCACATGTCACACATATTTTGATCGACATTTTCATTCACTCTGAGTGAAGTTACATTTCTAGAGTATTTGATAAGAAAGAAATGAATTTTCTTTCGCCTTCACATATGGTTATGTAAGGTTTTATGTTTGTACAGAATGGCAACAAGATTTCACGACAGAGTAAGGAAAAACCTACTGATTTACCCCAATTGACAAACTGACACATAATAATAGTGTCAATATGATGTTTTTGAGATATTAATATGTTTTTCTATTCAAGTACGACTGAAATGACAAACAAAAATACCATCGACTTTTGGGCCCGGATAAGGAGCTTCAACACACACAGCGAAACAAGACAAAGAAGTGGAGAGGGAACAGCTGGTGAGAGAAGTGAGCTGTATAGAGAAATGGAATAGTCAAGGTACTATATCAGAGCTGCGTCACGCGAAAGGACCACGTCGGAGCTGCGCAATAGAGCGGACCTGCGCTGCTGGTTGTTCAACAGGCAATTAAGCATCATCCTAAAGTGTTATTTCTATCTAATTTTAGGATAAAACTTACTAAACTGAATCTGTGTACAAATATTTAGTAATGGATACTTTCTGCAAGGAGAACGCAGTAATACGTATTATTTTTTCATTATTTTTCCGTACACTCACATTGCAAATCCTACTTCAGTAACGTATGTCAGTAAGGATAACCCAAAGAAAATCATTTAAAATGTTCATGTATTTGTATCGCCAATCTGTTAATAGGAAAATCGACCACTTCAAATACAAGTTCGAGGCAAATATACTAACCCACAACGAGCAAGAAAATATCCTAAGTACAGTCACAGTGTATATAGAAGTAAATGTTGGCGTTACTGTGAAGTAAAGGCAGAAATACTGGCCTCACAGCTCAAGTGGTAGTAACTGCCTTCTGCACTGTAGGTCGTGGGTTCGATTCCCACCCAGGACCAACATTTGTATGAAGAGAAATGTTTGTTCTGTGTCTAACTGTTTTTTTTTCTGTAAATACAACAAAGTATATCCATTTAGGTCTGTTTCGGAGACTGATATAATTTCTTATGCATTATATATATTTTACAGTTTCCAGACACTGAGGAGTTTTGTAATAAGAGTTTACTTTTCTTATTTCTGTAAAGCTTTAACAGTAACCCGATGTTTTTGACAGGATTCCTAATCATTCTGCTAAATTCATTCTGTGGCCGGAATACGAGGGGGTGGGGGGTGGGGTACTGATTTAGTTTGTTCAGTCCGAGACATTATCGATTGCGCCCGGGAGGGTCGGTTTTATTTGTCAATTTTCAATGCTCCACGTACATTTCAAAGTGAGGGTACGCTTCCTGGCTTTTAAATTGAAATTGTGAGCAGGTGGAGTGCTTTAGATTGTAAAAGATTAAATGCCAGCTTTGAAACGCGTTTGAGATTTCGATAATTTATAACTATCTATTCTCTATTTATTTAGTGTCTATTTATAGCTGTTGCACATTATTTGATCAGATATCGTCATCATACACTGATTCGATCTCGAGACAAGTAAAAGTAGAGTAAAGTAGTAATAGTAAAGTAATATGTATGAAAAAACGTACATGACCATCACATTCTTTGTCCCGGTATCAGTTAGGAGTAACATACATTTAAATTGGTAAGAACAATTCATATTTATACATCATGAAAAATGTTCGTTTTGCGAAGGTTGAATGGTCACTATTGAGTCTCTGTGGATAGCGTATTATAACCTTTATGGATAGTAATGTAAAATCTTTAAGATCAACGCGTGAAAGCATGATTCCAAAATGAACTCAAAATGCATGATCAGTGTTTTGATCCACTAAATGGCTTATGACAAGCTTTAATTCAAGTCTGTTTTGATATTGAAAGTACAATTTTATTTTTCAAATTCTAGCCACATGTACTTATGATGTTGGCCTTTCATAAAGTACTCCTTGCGCAACAAAACAAAAAACCAGTCAGATATAGAAAATAGAAAAACCACATCAAAAGTTTTCATGATTCGTGAACGCTGAAAGTATTATCCGCTAGTTACAGATAGGTACTGTTATTTGTTTGACCACGATATAACCACATTAGATCAACCGTAAATAGGCCAGCGAACCAAGAGAGCTTACAATTAGACAATTGGTAAAACAGGACGCGTTCATTATTCCATCTGGTGACCACCTACAGACCTGGTTATGAGGATGTGAACCGAACGTAGGCTGTAACACACGCAAATTATAATGTGAGACGACTGACGAGAGCGGGACCCGTGGATTATCAGGCGCCATCCTTTCCGTAAACGTCAATATTGTATTTTAATTCTTATTTCATGTTTATCTTCATACATGTATTTAATATAGTTTATATATAATATAGTTTTATGTTATAATTGTAAAGATTTTTGGCTGAAAATCAGCGCGAGTATTCTCAGCATATGCCGAGCCATCCCTTTTTTCAGCACAGGACACATAGGCACTTTTATATGTGTTTTTATTTTTTAGCATTTTCTTGTTCATGTTTTTCCTATGTTTGTGCTGAAATAAACGTTTTATCTATCTTATCTATAGTATACATTCATTTTCGAATTCATTTATCGATTTGGGCCCTGCGAACATTACATATTTTTTTCGAAATCGATAGGCATTTTCATAGTCACAGGCCGAGGCCACAACATAGACACAGACCTGGGGTATGTGCCAATGGCAACAAAGGTGGTTTATTAGGGCTTTAGTTGATGTAGACACTTAAATATATGAGGATAATTCCTGAATTCACTATTTCACAATCGCTTGTAGATAATACACTAGTCTTGCTGCAACGGGAACACAAGACGAGCGGTACGTTGCCCAGGAAGCGTCAACAATGGCGGTAATCAAATCACTCGGTCAATAAATACATCGTGTTAGTCAGAGGGCCGGGGGGATCGCCCTCCGTTAATCTGATTAGAGCATACGGGCGGCAGTCATGACCTCTGCATCGGCTCGCTAGACACAGCATGTAGACGCTACAAAATAACGATTATACCTCTATACTACAATCCTTGCGCTAGGTTTCCATTAGGTAGTATGCTCGGTTCCAAAATGTGTCTAGCCTGAGATTAAATCAGGGGTTCCATCTAAGGTTAGTACGAATGGGTTGGAACAGATGCAGTCTTAGTAATCGACCCGGTCAACTTGACCAAAGGGTTGATCGATGAAAACATACAGTAATGTGACTTACTCGAATGATGCACATTGGATTTCCTGTTATGAATTATATATGCTCACAAACATGTTTATCCTTTAAAATAAACAAATCAAAGTTCCTTAATCTTCTTGCTAATTAATAATTAATTTATTATTATTATTGAGCCGATGAAATTATCCCATCTACCACTATGGGCGCACACGGTAATAAACCTTAAGTATGACTTGACAAAATCTTGCTGCTAATACTTCGAAATATTAAAAACAAATTTCAAATCCGTTTTAAATGATATTTGAATTTAACTCGATTTGCAAGCAGAGTTGTTACGAAACATAGCTTCGGAGTCGTCATGATCCCGAGAAACATACCCGATTTTTATGGGATCTTATATAAGAAATAGTATCTAGTATATAGTTCTAAAAAAAGTGTATCGAAGCCCTGCTGGTTCACTGAACATGTTATTTTTATGATCGACTGCGTTTGGCTTCGTCATCTGATGTGTTAAGCGTCTTTAGGATATGTTGGGAGCGAGCCACGTCGTTAGGCAATCGGCAGTATGTGATATTCAAGCTCAATTTGAAATCATGTTCTACAATTCTGTGCACAAGACGAAAGTCAAAAAGAATATATAGGAGAGCGTAAAATAACTTGAAGTAACGTAGTTGACTAAGTAATGGGTTTAGATGTAATACGTGCGCGAGATCTTGTTATTTTTAATTTACCTGATTTACGTTTACAATCCATTACTTTAAAAATACACTGGAAATAAAGTTTGATACTGTCTATTGTCATGCAATAAATGTCGTCTTGTAATCATCCACCTGAAGATTACTAAAATTCCATAGGTGCCATCACTGTTATAAACGATATATTGTCGTTTATATTTATTTGTACTAAATAACATAAATATCAAAAACTGCCACGACGAATTTGTCTACATAACTTGGGCAGTCACCAGTAAATCTGCACTTCTCACCATATTCAGATTATCAACCGTATAATATTCCATCACGCGTTCCGAAACTGACATTTCAACGACTCCATTAACCGGGACCTTTCGCACGCCTAATGAATTCCTATCGTGTTACAACCTTACAACTATGTCCAATACAATTTGTCACCGTACAATCGAAAATGACCCCTAACCCTTACGTAATAAGGGAACGTCCCATATGTCACGGCCGCCCGATTCTCTAAGGGCTATTATTTACAAGGTCCGTGTAAGTTACAAGCGGGCTACACCGTTTTTGGGATGTCATGTTGATAAATTTATATGCGAACGCGTTTATATGAAGCCTTAAATAAAGTCAGGGGGTTGAAAAATTGGTCTTTTGTTTTATTAATGCGCACAGCTAAAGTTTATGCGTGGAGATTCGTTTTCATAGATACTCGTTTCTTTTCGTGGTTATGGGGACATCACGCAAGAAAATGAAATGACACTGACAAATTTTATCAACACTTATTTTGTCCTGTGGCAAAAAGGCGATTTATGTTGGCCTCGAAAATCAATTCGTTTTTGATTCTATTTACGCAACTAAATAATTTCACAAGCGTTGTTTTAGTCGACAACAAAACGTCTCAGGTACCTGTAATTTCACCGGCAACCAGACCTTTCAAACCTGAACACAATAACGCGAATGCAGTACTGCTTGGCGGCAAAAATGGACATGGTGACAGTACTTCTCCGGACGAATTTGTTCGTTCGTAAGTTCTACTGCTCCTAAAAGTAATTCTTCCTTGTTGTATTTACTGATTGTTATATTATTTTTATTTTATTTGTTTGGTACTAGCTGTCGCCCGCGGCTTCGTCTGCGTGGAGTTCGGTTTTATCACGCACCCCTATTTTACCCCTCGGAAAAGTAGCCTAAGTTACTCTTTGTTACATCAGCTATTTGCCAGTGAAAGTCCCGTCAAAATCGGTTCATCTATTTCAGAGATTAGCCGGAACAAACAGACAGACAGACAAAAATTTAAAAAAATAATTGTTTTAGTATTTGTACCGTGTATACATCCATATGTACTAAGCAAAAAGTGGTTATTTTAATATTACAAACAGACACTCCAATTTTATTTATTAAGTATAGATACCGACGATTGTCACAATATTACATGTACAGTGTTATCAGAGTAACAGTATACATATATTATCTCCCATGTCGGTTGAATGTTTGTTATTATGCATGTAGTAAATGTTTGTTTCTGCAAACTGCAGCCTGAATCTATCCTCAATGTTCAGACCAGAGAGAATAAAGCCACTGCAATCCATCACAGATTTACAGCGGTTTAGGGTTTGACCACACCAAGACAGGGTGGCACCGGATTCTCGCGTCTTTCATCTCTAAATATAAATATAATTGTTATAAGTTATTAATTTAAGAACCTACCTATTTTTAATGGTAATAGTGTTAGTAGTAATTATAACGTTATAGTTCTTAACTTAGCTTGTATCATATTGTATCTTAGCTACTAATAAAGATTTTCTTTTTTCATTCTTTCTTTCTCTTTAGACGCGTCATTAGAATGAGAAACAAACCGCTAAAGTTTCCCATTCTTCGTGTTTCCGAGTGATAGAAACGGATTAAAGTATGCAAAAATCCGGTTCCATCCTGTCACGATGTGATCTTACCCTTATTGTGCAATGGCGGCGTAGCGTTTGTCGACAATCCGACTGTCTAAAAGGCATTACCGTGACACGGACGAGGCGCAGTGACGCGACGTGTGACGCTCTAGGGACTATTTGAGGGTTTGTTTCCGAAATATTCA
Source organism: Chesias legatella (assembly GCA_947359385.1). Taxonomy (NCBI): domain Eukaryota; kingdom Metazoa; phylum Arthropoda; class Insecta; order Lepidoptera; family Geometridae; genus Chesias; species Chesias legatella. The sequence goes on along the minus strand of OX375769.1, from coordinate 9,300,298 downwards.
TGCAAAACCCGCTTATATATAATATTGGGAAATATTTAACAAACAACAAGACGAAGAGTAAAAACTTGGGTGAATAAAGACATCAATATCTATTAGAAGTTTCCCGGCATCCCAGTGTAAAACGTGCATATAATACGTTCTATTTCTGTCTTCCAATAAGTAGGGGGTGACTTTCGTATATATATTTTTTATAAAAAAATGAAGAACCTACTTATTTGCGAGCCCATATTTCGGAACACTGTCAAAACTGGAAATGAGACGAAGTGTAGATCTTTGATACATTCTTTATAAACTAAATATATAGGTACATTTCAAGCATATTGAAAAGAAAATTGTTCATTTCAGTGTAAATGAATATGGCATTAGTAACATAATAACCTTTAAATATTCATGAGCTATATGAAATGACGAATTAACTTTCTTTTTTGTAATGTACTGAATTGTTTGAAACGTCGTTTTGAACGGCAATTCAATTGGCAAATCAACAATTCAATTCAAATTTCAGTAGCAATTTTACTTGATAACATACCTAAGTCATTTATTCTGTAAAATAACTAACAAAACAAGACTGTCATTAATGTAAAATAAAAATACACCACAATTCCATCAGATTTCATAATGAGGAACCCAAATCAGAAATTTGCATACAAAATATATAACAGAAATTTATGTAAAAGGACGAGAACCCTTTTCGCATATCCACAATACAAAATATAAATGCGACGGGTGGCACTCCTACAAAATTTTCACAAATGAAAATCGTATCCCGCATTCATAATATGAAACTTCAATTTTGCTTAAAGCCACTGGCGACTGCCAACTCCCTTACAATTTCTACACTTTGTAGATACAGGCTTGCCTCGAAAGCACACACAGATAACTGTTGTTCTAATCTGAGCCATATCAAGTCACATTTAAAGTCCATTCGCAATAACAGTGAAGCTTGAGTGTAAACTATATCGAGGCTTATACCATCGACCATCAAAATTATATAATGTAAAAAATAATAATAATACTTAATTCTGACGACTTCCAACAGTCATACGATATTTCTAATACTAATTCATCTTACGTTAGACATTTTGGCGTAAAATTACTTTAATTACTACGAAAGTAGCCGTTAGACTACAAATTTCTTAGCTGGATGGTCGAGCGCTGAGATTCGTGTCATTATCATAAGCAATGTTTCACACGGTCACACATAGTAAGAAACGTATTTTTTGTCAGAATAAACAATTTTTTTTAAACTTGCCTATGAGTTGATATTTTTCCAAGTATACATCTAAATTGTGTAATGTACGACCTCAAATAGCAACACCATACAAAGCTTTCACTTTCAGTTGTGCTTAAAAGCTTCCACGGTTTACAAAGTAATTAAGTGAATATAAAGAGACTTTCATTAAGTTCCATTAAATCCGTAAATGAAAATCAACGAAACGAAGTTACCGGCAGGTCGTAAACAGCACGTCCGTAACTGTAATATCAGTTGAAATAAATTAACATGTATTACGTTTTTGACCCGCGCTGAAAATACAAAGAAAAGAAATATTTGTGTGAAATGTAACACATATGTTTAACTTTTATGTAACACTCGATGAGCCATTTTATTTAAAATTTTGAGTAGCTCGGTAGTAACTCTGCCTTCTGTGCTGTAGGTCGTGGGTTCGATTCCCACCCAGTACAAACATTTGTGTGACGAATATAGATGTTTTTTCTCTGTCTGGGTGTTAATATGTATTATATGTATGTTATCTGGTTCACATAGTACAAGCTATCCTTAGTTTTGGGCTAGATGACGATGTGTGAAACGTCCAACAATATTTATTATTATTATTATATTAATTTAAATGCTTGATTTTAAATCGTGAGATAAAAATTATTCACTAGAACGCAATGAAAAAGAGATCAGATTTAGTCCATGTTTAATAAAGTATATTTTGAAAAAATAAAAACAAATTTATAATTAAGCAACTCCTTACGGCGGCGGCGATAACAAGGCTACGGAAGGCTCACTGCGAAAGTTGTTGCACTTGTCCGTTTATTTTTGAAGTCGCTAACAGACCTGCCTGCAGCACAGTTAACAAGCATATACCAGATACTGCATTTAGCTTTGTGGGTGAGATTTCTGCGAACTTTAAATGAAAGGAGCAATGTCCGTTGTCACAGAGAGCTATTTTTCTCTTTTTGTCCAGAGGCAAAATAGTTCCCGTTCTACGCGAATAGTTTTCGGCTGAGGTGAAAATTCGATTGTGTGGTCCGCCGCCCGCCGTTGTCGTATTGGTCTCGCTTCCGTAGCGACGTGAAAATGCACTTTGCTTGTCCTTTCAACTACTTTATTTGCTTTTTGCGTAACTAGCTTTTGCCCGTGCGTTTGAAAACCTCTTAGATTTGGGACTTATTGAAATAAAATATATAATAAATTACTGTTGGATTGTATTTTTCTGTGTCTAAGCTGCTGAACCGATTTGACTCAAGTTTTGAACTCTATATAGAACCTGGAATAGCAGCTAAGTATTTTTTACCTCAATATCACGTTGAGGAAGCTGCTATTTTTAAATGTACATTGCAATATGTACACTGTTGCACAATGTATACACTGTTTCTGGAATTTTCCGCCCAGAATACCATGCATCCGGCGTTACACAATATTGATGAGCAATACCTATTACATTGCGAATATTTAGTGAATCCGATGGCATTCCTAATTCGGATGCCGGAATACTTTGCAGTTGCATAATTAGGCATTCTGTGTAGGGCGCAGATATTTAGTTAATTATGTCGGAGCGGAATGTAGTGGTTTGGAATACGGCGTGCCTTATTAAATAGCGCATATAGGGTTGAATATGGGCTGCTATTCTATTATTATTAACTAGCTGCTCCACGCGGTGAATAAGTCCGAGATCGGGCCAGGACACTGGTTCACATTAATATTGCTGGAAATTTTAGACAGTGCCATCAAGCCCCAAACAAAGAAAAGCTTGTTAGCAAGATTATTATTAATAAAATACTATAACAAATTTGAAGTAAAGTAAACAACAACAAGTAAATTTAAGTCAGGATTTCCTTCCATCGACCACGCGCATTCATATCGCGAAGTTTGCAGACCTTTTCCGAATATCTCTGGGGAACAAAGACACTTATTTCCGAGATATGGATTTACTCTGTTGGAAAATGTTGTATTTTGGGTCAAAACTTCACACAGCCGAGATCATGTAATATACTATATAGTGTCAGCAAAAACGGCAGAACGAGCATCGCATCGCTTTTCGCGATTTATAGATGGGGACTTATGCGAACTTACAGTTACCGACACTCACATCCTCCAAACTCTCACAGCACTAAAATTACTGGTTTGCGGCAGAAATGGAGTTTGTCGCAGTACTTCCCTACTTACTACACTACATATGCAGTTTCTAATGAATCAAAAATTTACAGGAACTATTAACCAACAATTTCCAATAAATGTGTCAGGTTCTACAGATGCATACAACTGATTTTCGAGGGTTTGATTCTCACTCATAGCAAACATGTGAGGAATAGAAATTTTGTTCTGTGTCTGGATGTTAGTCAGAAATCGAAAACCATATTAAAAATGAATATTTTCATTCATTCACGCGATCAGGTTTTTATGCCCTTGAGCTATAGAATTGGTATGTGATCTCCTATACATAAAAATATATACAAATTTCTCTATTTGGTTGTCTATGGAATGGAATACCCAAGTAGCACTGTATTGCGCCCGTAACTCTTCAAGTTGAAGTTAGAACTTCTCATGTGCCTGAAATTCCACCGCACCCACACCATTTCAAACTGAAAATAATGCCGGTGCATTACCGCTTTGCAGCAAAAATGTATTTGGAATCACCTACAAAGTATTGAAGGAAGCTTTGTTTACGAACTATTTACTGAAAATGTTAAATAAGTTTTAGTACAAAAGCAAAGGTGGCGACCGCAATGAGGTCAACATTTATATATGAATATATTCTAATGACTGCGTAAATTGCAGTTAAACGGTCATTCATTGTGACTATAATTGACTGACCTCGCAGCTCAGTTGGTAGTAACTCTTCCTTCTGCGCTATAGGTCGTCGGTTCGATTCCCACCCAGGACAAACATTTGTGTGACTTGTGTGATTGTGTACATCACCCTCGCACATGACTTCCCTTGTTGAGAGTAGGTCGGTTTTCTTAGGAACATGAGATGCTGCTACGGAATTTTTATCCCAAGTTTCTTGCATCTTCAATCCCTCAGATTTTATCAGGGCCCAAATTCCCGACACGTCATTCGGTAACCCCCACAGGTTCATCAGATGATATATCAAGGTAAAACTGTATTATCGGCCGAATGATACGCGCCCGCGGAATACTAATTGCGACCCAAATGTTATGAATAATTTACCGCGACCTGGACTCGACTCAAACCGCTCTCTAGGGCTGGCCAAATAAAACTGTAATAGAATATACGATTATTATGCTAGCTAAGTTTATGATGACATTTAAATCCACACTTAAACTTTATCAAATAAGATTTCTAGCGTAATGTTTTTTGAAAGAATAATGGCGGAACTACTAAGCTAAGATCTTACCTAATCTGAGCTGCCACGTATAAACTAAAAAACTGCCCGTAACACAAGCATAATTTCTTGGGTTTTTCCATTCTTAGGTATGGAAAGAAGACCTAGGTGACATTGTTTATTATATATACAGTCAGTTTTTTAGTTTTATAAAAAATTGCTTGTTTCTTCATGGTTTCCTTCGGCGTTTTAAGATAGGGTTAATGCGCACATAAAGAAACAATCTTCTTGGCGCACGCCTCATTGAACAAAATCGGGGACCACATCACTCGGCCTACACTCTCACTGTCACCACGTTCTGGCGGAAGGCCGTCGACATGGCCTAAGCCAAAAGAGACGGCGATTTCAATTCAAGTTCCCCTCCAGTTTCAGAGATGTCGGCCGGTCTGCGTGACGCAAAACTATCCCCGACTTTGGAATTCGTCCAAAAGGAAACTAGGTGATTCGCTAACAAATTATGAATAATGTAACGGTATATCTCCTTGAAATGGAAAATAGCGTTAGGTACAGAGGGGACGTTTTATTCGGCCGGCGATGTTATACGGGCGGACTGGCCGTAAAGAGGTCGCTATGTATATTTATTACAAATGATCGCTCATACATATTCAAAATTGGTCATTTCTGAGTAAACATCAGTTAATATAACATTCAGTTTTTTCCTTCCATAAATTTAGGAAAAAAACAAGTTATTGTGGATGAACGAAAATATTCGGAATAAAATGATGTTTACGTAGGTTGGTCGTAGGTAGTTGTGCTTCGTTAGTAATGCGGCAACGAAGCGAAAAAGTCCCGAGGTTAATCTCCATAAAGATATAGGAGCCTGGATGTTTTTGTATATTTATTTATTTATTTCGGAAAACCAACAGCTTATATACTATGTCCTTGGAAACTTAAATAGCAATAACTAGCCAATTACATACATAATAATATAATTAATACATAATTACAGGTCTTCACTAATAGAAGTACAATAGACATTTAAATGTGACACAAAAACTAATCCCTACACGTATCAACGACAGACAGTTTGTTTCACCTGCAACACAGAGAACCTTACTGCATGGCTACTAATGAATGTGTAAACAGTAATATGATATAATTTCTGTTGCCAGGCAGTAACGTAATACTTTGATCCATTTTGAAGGCTTGAAGGCTTGACCGGAATTAAAATGCAACTTGGGTCTTTCCGTATCTGAGTAAGGGAGAACTTAAGTCATATTGCTTTTTTACCAAGGTTATCGCTTAACCTCAGGTGGGCTGTTTTATCTGCTCGCACCGTAATTTATTCACAAAGAGAAACTACTCGTATCAATCGGCATTGGGCTCACTCGTCTCGTTAGTATAGAATAGCTTGATAGCTCTACAGTGACAGTTTTATCTGCGTGTAATGACTTGAGCAAATTGGCAAATACGATCTAAGTAGCATTATACTTATCACATCACCTACGCGTTTAAGCAGCACTTATCAAACGAAACACAGCAGTGTGAAGTCAGTACTTGCTTGACAAACGGTGATGTAATCATAATCATTTAATCATTTATTCAATGAGTTGCCAAGTGCTTCATAAAAAGGTCTTCAAGTCTATCTTAGATCCACTGAAATCTGCCTTTACAGGCGTATGAACGTAGGTACGGTACGGTATAATCGCAGCACTTTCCGGGATGAAAAGCTGGTTTTACTGATACTAAGCTGTAGTAATTTATAAGGCTACAAGTGAAACAAACACTTTTTGTGACTTTACCTAATAAATACTTTATATAATATAGTCTATATAGATATATAGACTTTATATAATAAATAGACGGCACGGCGTTCACTGGTTGCTCTCAAGAGCCAAATCAGTGAAATTTAAGTAAAAAGTAAGATACAATTTTAAAATCAAATGACTACATCGCTATTCAGTAAACAACGGTCTGAAGAACTAATACAGGAGTGATGAATAATGAAACAGTTTCATACGGAACCCAAGCATCGATCTGACCTCGAATCGGGTCACAGTCTCGATTACTCGTATTTGGAATGTTCATCAGTATTTTCAGTCACAATTTACAATCACCGTTCTTCAATTTGACAAACACTCGGTTTATTTATTGGTTATATGCCAATATACATTAACACAAAAAAAGAATTAACTGATTTATAGCAACGCGAACCCTGTACTAAAACTTTTGAAAACATGATATTTATATGAACAATTTTGGGAAATGAGACCCACATTTTATCACATGCAATATTTAACAAAGGTTTAGTCGATAGTGGCGCACGCAAAGACAAGCTATGAAACTGCACGTTAAGAAAATGGTCCACGGGACTTGATAGCCCGGCTTCAGCGTGGCTGTGTGCTTCGAAATGCATCACCGGTTAGCCGACTTCATTAGTCTTTTTCATTGACTGACCTCACTGGTTCAGGTGGTAGTAAGCCAACTGCGCTTCAGATCGTGGGTTCGATTCTCATACAGGAAAAATATTTGTCTGTATATATAATGTGTAATCTGTAATATATTGTCCAAATGTTTTATAATATTATTAGTTAATATTTCGAGAATATTGGCATCTCGCCGAGTTCGCCATTTGAAAGAAGTTTTTAACTCCTTATCATATCCATTCTACAATCGAAAACAGTTCAGTTTCATAGATTCAAAAGTATTGCGAGAGGTTAACACTATTTATAAACAGTTTGGATACGTTACATGTCGTTTAAATTAAACTAACTCTTCAGTTATTAACTTCTTCAGGATTTTAGAAGTACCACACCTATGATTTTTTCTTTTAAATCCTATACCAATTATGCTTGTGGTGTCAAATAAACTTGCTTGCTTGAAAACTCCGCAAAACCGCAGCACTAATTTCGTAATAACATTGTGGATTAATGTTAATAAAAGCGAAAATGTTCGTAATATATATAATTTTTTACTGTTTTCCTGTTTATAAAAAGTTGCTGAAACATATTATAAGTCTGAAGTATGATACAACAGTATTCTACTTCATACCTTATTTGTATCAATATAGTTCTGATTTCATTTAATTCATGTAAGATCCGTTTTTTTTTTTATTGAGGTTCCGTTGTAGGTTTAAAATCGAGAACAAGCTTTGTCGTTTATAAATCCAATACCGTTATTATGGCGTTTAGACCAAAACAGTCGCTATTTTCGTTTGTAAGTGTCGTGTGCTGAATAAATGTTTTTTCTTTCTTTCTTTCTTTCTTTCAAAACAACGTGACGCGATGCATTTTCATGAAAGTTTAACTCGGGCTTGAGTAAAATAAAACTGAATAAAAAAGTAAAAAGATTCAATTACGGATTTTTATTCTTAGCGTCTTTTTATTTTGATACAAACTTAAACTGATTGTTTTCACTATATGTGAGAAAATCCATTATAATTACACTAATATTATAGAGGCGAAAATTTTATGTTGTGAGTGCATATTTAGTACTCCTTTACGCTCAAACAGCTGAAAGGATTTGGATGAAATTTGGTACCAGGGTAGCTTATATCCTGGATTAACACACAGGGTTTTGATCCTGGAAAAGTGCAGTGTTCCCGTGGGATGACTTATCCACCGCGGGTGACACCGCGGGGCGTAGCTAATGATTTATGTATTCAGATATTTTTAGATAGATATATAGTACTTCATTATAATGTTCATCATTACAAATATTAAATAGAAGCGGTCATAATAATGAACCATGAAGTCCGCTTTCAAATCGTTATAAGTCAAGGCCCAAATATGAAAGATAACAAAAGCTCATAATTCATCATCTATTCCGACGCAATACAAACTATCAGAACAATGCGATCACAATTATCTGAACTGACCTTTAGTGTAGATTAATCTCAAGTAACTTTAGCTGCGAATTTGATTACCATAACGAAAGGGTCGGATAAATTTTCCATGTACGGGGTTAAATTGACTCATTTTAAATAGTGTACAGAATCTATCCCTAACACTTAACCGGAGGCTATGTACCTTTTACAAAAGCAAAATAAGCCAAATTACTGTCAAATCAATAATATCGGGTTATATTTTTTTTACTGGATTCCTATTATTATTATCAAATAAATCAAAAACTATTCGTTTTCAGTGATCTAATAAGGAGAATATAAGGGTTGTCATACGCCCATTACACATTGTTTTGGCACTATAACAGAATTCTCACGCCTAATGACGTAGGATGAGTGCAGATAAGCCCAACGTCTTCCTTTACGATTCAAATCCACTGTGTCGCGTACAATGGTAATGCGAGCATTGTATGAATAGAGCATAAAGGGTGAAAATGGGTAAATCTTGTGTTCCATTACGCCTTCACTCAAACATATACTGAGCAATAATTTGGCTTATCTTAAGAAGGATGGGCGGAAAGTTGGTCCCCTCGTTTCTAAAATGTTATTTCACGAAATAACATATTTAACGCAATAAACGCTGACAGACTCATGTACTTATTCACTGTATCACAGGTGGCACGGACCCAGACAACACAATCATTCAAGACCCGAAAGCAAACTCTATCGTTATAACACACTGGTTACCCTGATAGGGAATCGAATACGAGAACCAATGCTAAACAGGCACTATGGAGCTGAAAATGTACTGAATTTATTTATTCAGCGCTTGATTTTTCTTGAGATTTGTTTTCATTGTATAAATTATATTTTGTATTTTATATTATGTTACTATCATTAAGTTTCTAATTTTGTATACTTATTTTAATGATAAACACTTAACTTTTTAATTTTTGTATATATCTTACAATTTTTGTTTAAAATTATATATTTTTTTATTGTTATACTAGATTTGTTTTATGTGATCGTTTCTATTTTACTTTTATTGGATATAATATAATGAATAGTGTCATTGTTGTTAATGTCTGAATAACTAACTAAATTAAATTGATTAATCAATCGAAGCGATGTGTGACCCGGGCTGGAGAACAGGTAACTTTAACTGAAATACAAAGTCCAGCCTATACCGTTGGCACTAGAGATCCGAAATTTGGAGGGTGTATGTTCATAAGAATTAAATTCAAATGAGTACTAAGAAAAATCAATAAAGTCCGTTACTGGTCGAATGCTATGGAAGTCTGTGAGTTTTTTAATCCAAATTTCATCCAGACGGAGTTCAAAAAGAGAATTATGTAAATAAAAATATAAAACTATGTATTGTATTTAAGAATTAGAGAGTATCTTAGCAATATTGTTTATTTAAAAGCTCTCATTCTATATCTCTCATTTATTATATATTATACGAATGGAAAGTGATCATCATTAGCCATACAGCTGTTACGCCAAAGCACTGGAGATATGCTGCCGGAAAATAATCCCAGGGTAGCTATTGCTTATAACATTAGGCTCTGTTATACAACTCGACATATATAACAGAAATTGGTGCTACGTATTTTGCCGCTAGGTTTTCATTAACTTTACGCAAATTGGCCACCTGACTCGTGAAATGATTCGCATCAGTCGTTTCACTTTCAGTAAAACCTGAACTTTTTAAATTACCTTTTAGCTTTCGTTGAAAGTTTTGTGGTGGAACGTTAATCAAGTTTCCACGAAAAGGTATTTTCTTCACTATAAATGATAAAAATAAAATTCTGCAATTCTGAAACTTGTGCGTTCACTGAAAAATATTATTTGGTCCGAAGCCAAAGTACCGAATTTAATCCAATTGCGTTCAGAAATTATTGAATGATGAGTTTTATTATGAAGACTACTGAAATATCGCTTGAACTTTTTTGTAATATGAGATTTTCTGTACATAAATCAAGTTCGAAATCCCATTCTACGGTATCCAGTCTCCTCCTCCTGTCTAATTTTAAGATATACGAGTATGTTATGCTGCAAGGTCAACCATTAGGTAGGAAATAACATTGTTATGAGGTTCTCTGAATGCAGTCATTTGTACTGCACTTTGTTCGCAATAAAAATAGGGTTTAGTAACGGTACCGCAGCGTACAGCCTCTATTGTCTCCACTGCCGGGAGACGGGTCTACTGCGGATCAAAACGGACGGGTCTTTAATCTACCACGGGTTAAAAGCATGTTACCATTGGTTTCAACCATTCAACTAACGGCTAAACTGTGCCGGTTCCCTTACGATGATTTTCTTCACACATATTTTTTTCGAGTGAAACTCGTTGGATTTGAACCAGCGACCACTGGATTAAAACTCAAAGTCTCGCTCGCTCGGTCACGATCTCATGACAGATTATGATTAGAGTTATAGACACATGAGTTTTACCATAATCATCGTAAACTCATCAAGTAGTTCGACATAATAAATGTGAGTATTACCGCCGCCGCCGGCCCCATCCAATCACAAGACGTCAAAAGATTCGTTGCATACCAAGTGGGTTCGACGTAATGTGTAAGGGCACTAAATCTAGCGTTATCGTACTGATGCCTACCTGTCACAGTCCTACAATTTGCAAGCAGAAGGAAACCAATAAAAATCCTTAGTGCCACAAACTCGGAGTTGAAGCTAGTTATTTTTTTTAATGAGTTTTGCCTGTCTCTTTTAAATGGTGGATCAAATCTCGCAACCCAATTACGAGCCTCCGACTGATTCTGCACTCACATTTTTTTTTTTGAGATAATGCACGTGATTTCTTTCGTTGATGTTATAGCTTGTACAAAAGTTATCGTATTGGCTTCCTATCGTACCTAGTAGCAGAGGGACCATCGGAAGCCGCATCGGTTGCTATGGGCCGAGCTTACCACTTAACACCAGATGGGCCGTCGGAAGGTTCCGTAACAGTATCATACAAAAAAATATGCAGTAATTTTCTGTTATTTACGAGGAAACGATAAACAAATCAAAATTATTAAAACATCTGTAATACAATATAATATTATACTTTATATTATATTTGTTTTTATTCCTATATATTATATTTGTTCTTATTTTTAATCTTCTGAAATAAATTCGGATTCAGTTGTTTGACTAGTCGAGAAAAAATAAAAAATATACAGTACTATGCGTACCGAAGAGAGACGAATGACAATTTTGATTTTTAATAATGTAGTAACCTCCAGTCTAGTTAGACAAAAGTATTTTGACGGCAGCTCTTGTATCTTCCCTACTGATTCATGTAAGCTGTGACTCAGGCCAACAATCCAGAGTAGTCCCGTGAATAAATCACCCCGGGCGTCTCTGATCCCTTAAATAAGTACGTCCCCGTGTGTGAAATATCGAGTACCTACCTCTGTAGGGATTACATAACAAGTAACGCGGAAGGGCGGTCAAAATTCCGTGGGAATTTATTTCAGCGGGTTGCTTAATATAGAACTATGAAAAAAATGTTCCAAATTAAAGTTGAAAGCAATAATTTTAGTTCTTATAAGAACCTATACCTACTGACTTACTTCTGACTTATTTGTGTATGTGGTTAACGTTACCTAGAAACTAAACAAACCGTTTGTATGCTATTACTCATTTTACATGATGCAAAAATTGTTATTGTAGCTGTTAGTTAGGCCTGAAATCCCCAGCCTGTGCGAAACTTTGTTCATGAAGTTGTCGCTTCAGAACAGCCTAACCGAGAAATTCAGGTTATGTAAAGCAGGCACAAATAGGGTAACACACTTAGTAGCGAAGGTGCAAACTGCCGAAATGAGTTGCTTAATGCTGAAGTATGTAAATTGCTCCCAGCATACACGCCAAAATGTTTGTAAGGCGGATTAGCTTCTTTCTATTAGGCAAATATAATTTACGGTGATGATATTCGTAATTTATTTAGTTACTTGAGCGGTAGTTTTTGATTTTGCGACTGGTCACACTGATTAGAATTTTCATGGTTGTAATAGCGTAAGGAAAAGACTTTGAAATTATGAACAAATAATTTCACATAACCTTGTGTTAAAAATGTAAAGGATTTACCATACTAAAAATGACTTTTTAAGCCTCCTTTTCTGCTCTATCGCAAAAAAAAATATGCAAAATATGAAACTTAGTGTGATTATGGAATAAACTGTAATGTAAAACATCAAATAATAATTAATTTGCCAGGTGTGAGTTAGACTGGTGCTAGCAAGTCTGAAGCAAATGATAAAAAAAACAACGTTATGGTAAGAAATGTTCGGTGCTGGACTCTAACCCGCCCTTGGCCGGTTTAATTTGAACGCTCATGAGTCATGTAAACAATAAAATATTTGCATTTATTCATTCAATGTCGATCTTTTTGGCATATTCCAAATATATTCCTCGCAACGCACATATGCCTCAGACGGAATAACTGAATTACTTATTGCTGAATCAGAATTGAAAATGAGCTTATTTCTATTAAGCAAATATAATATATATCACGCTGTTGAATCCTTGTTTCAGCTCAGTGGATTTCATGCTTGCAAAATAAATAGGTCACCGAATCGCAAGACGGAATTAGGACCAAATTAAGAATATATTTAGTCAAAATCATTTACAGATCGTCGATTGTTTTGACGCAATGGTTAAAATTTAGGAAAGGTTTTATGTTGTTTGACGCAAACAATCTGAATGAGACTTTTGATTCTTACTGCCAGCAGCGAATTATGCTAAGTTCACACGACAGCTATTTTAGTGGACAGCGACTCGCCTGCGATGTCTAAGTCGATGTGTGGACGTGAACACAGATTATTAATATAATTAATTACCACAGCAATCGTCATTGTCCACAAACGAGTGCTTTAAGTTTAAATAAATATTGGTGGACATGTCACACAGCGTCATCTAGCCCCAAAGTAAGGTAAGCATAGCTTGTGTCATGGGAACCAGACAACTGATATACTACTTAGATACTTTTTTTGTAAACACATATTAACACCCAGACACACCACAAATACCTATGTTCGTCACCAAATATTTGTCCTGGGTGGGAATCGAGCCCACGACCTACAGCGCAGAAAACAGGGTTACTACCAACTGAGTTTTGAGGCCAGCCATAAATATAGATCTGTAGTGTGTATTAAGCTGATTGCAATGAACTCGATACATAACGAGTAAGTACAAGTACCTAATAGCAACCATGTCACATGTGTTTCACAGTTGTTTAATACATATATCTAATCGACACACGTCATTAGCCGAAAAAATGGCATTACCTACATTTCATTAAAACGCCGTAACGGTGTTACGCCCGTCCACAGGCCACGGAAAATAAGATCTTATCTTCAGGTCAGAAAGCATTCCGAATTTACCAGTGGATGCTGAAGGTACTACAGACAATCATCGGCTACACAGATTCAGACTTTATCATATCGTATTAAGGTCTTCAAACAAAATGTTAAGTCCCCCGACATCAGAGATTCCTCTATGAGGAAATGGAGTCGTAATTACGTGGACGCGTGTGATATTTTTTGTTGTATTTTGGATCATTATGTGACTTTAAGAATTTCAATCGCAAATTGACGATCTACGGGAGTCTTTTTTGCTAGTTAAGTTTTTTGTTAGAACGGCATTCATTTCCGAGCGATATCGAAAAATCTTGCTGTGTAACCTCAATTGAGAATCTTCTTGGTGAATTAAAGCAACAAAAACGCGGAGAAAGTTAATTCGTTAGCAAATAAACTTAGATTAGAATTTTAATTAGATTGGGCGTTTAAAATATAATGCAATGATTTGTTTGTAATCCCGGGTAAATGATTTGGCCTAGCCATCGGATAATTAGGTTAGTTATGATTCATTAAGAGAAACTGTTAGCAGCGTTATTTATGGGAAAACAGAGGCGTAGTAAGCTCATCACTTGTCACGTCAACGTTTGCAAGATAGTGTAATACGCAAGTTAAAAAGTTAACACTGAACCTCCGCTAAAAAAAAGGTGTGAAGTTGACTTATGCATGATATCTATAAAAATGAACGATTTTCGTTCAATACCGAAATTTTATATAAAAATCTAGAATGCTGTCAGCGATTAAGAAGTGAGGGATTTGATTTGACTGGCACATCCGATAGAATAATTAAACGGTCATTCTAATAAGACAACAACTTTTCATTTTCATAGATATTGTGCATTTTTTTCTTTGTGTTTATTGGAAAGGTACCTACTTATATTTTTTTTTTGTCATGACTAAATCAGAATAGTAGTAAAATGTAAAAAATAGAAATGTTACACCTCTCAGGTCTTCCACGTGATAAAGTAGCGTTTCTTCCATTAAGCGCCATAAGGATGAAATCAAGAAGAATTCTAGGATAAATTAAACTGTCTTCATTAGAACTAGGCATCAGTGCATTGCTCCAACAGTAGCCGTAACGCAGAAATAAAATCGAAATTAAGACAATTATTTGTAAATGAAATTAAATTGACTTATTGGATTCATGTAGAATCCAACTAGAATAATTGATTGAGAGACTAATAAAGGAATACATTATAAATCAAAATGGCCAACTCCGACAGTCCTAAGAAAACAGTGGCTTTACCAGTTTGGTTGGAACTTAACAAAGTTACCGCGAATCTCAACATATTCAGAACCTCCTGAATATGCAAACCCGAGGGGGTAAGTTTGCAATACGATAACATTGTGGCACGGACGCAAACATCCCGGGAACACATTGACAACGACGATGCAGATGAGAATACTGAAGATGCAGCGAAGCCAATAGGGACGTCGTATTCAAGAGCCTTTGGACTTACCTACACAGCTACACTCTAGGGTGGGTCCATTTTGATACATTTTTTCCATTTTTGGTGTTCATTTTGGTGTTATACTTGTGTATGGGGAGGAACTGGTCTCCGACATACAGCTATCGCCAGTTCGAAAATCAGGGCTTTAACAAAATTGTACAATGTGGTTTACTCAAATATCGTTTTATTATTATTATATACCGCCTACTGAGATGTAACTATTTAATTATCTCCCTTATTTCAGAAGTTTTCAACGTGATAAAAAGTGCAAACGTGCAACAAAAAACTAGATTATATAAATGTAACGTGAACGAAATTATAATTAAATCATTTTTAATCAGCTTTCAATAGAAATTGTAAATTGTAAAAATAAAACAGCTGCGATCTGCCTTAAGTACCAAATTTAATCATAGCTTTTATGATTACTTACTCCAATACCATTCTCGAACTGAACATGACCAAGCGACAGGCACATTTCCGCTATTTTGTGATTTGACGAGTCTTCTGAAAGTCAACCGAAATATTTAATATAAAAGTTTTTCGTTGCGCTAATTGTCATACTCTGATGCTCTAATTTACGATTAGATAATTAAGATTTGAGTTACGGAATAGACCTGGTATTTGTTTCAGCAGATAAACCGTTCAATAACGCATTAATTCATATAAAATTGCCAATAGTATTGAATACTCCATTAAAGCGAAAAAAGTATATTTTTAACCGAAACTGTAATAAAAAAGTGTTATTTTAGATGGGAAGCTACTAGTGGAAAGCAGTGAGAAAATTCCGATATCTGTTTTATTTTATTCAAAGCGTTGACCGTATCTGCATTTCGATGCAGAGTTGGGCTGACTATTCGTGCCGTTGCACCTTACTAAGATCACCTCGGGACCTACAAACATTGTAGACAAATATATTTGCGCCCGGAGACTGCGTCCGCTATTCCTTGCACGTGACTCTGTTTATGTGGCTTTTAGTTTTATTATGTTCCAGTGTTGAATAAAGTAAGGATAAATAGATTTTATAGCCTTTTCTTATTTTTGTCTAGTCCACTGAATCTCACTTTTGGAAAGAGCCTTATAGCCGTGTCTCTGACTTCTAGTCTTCGCGGAATTGCTGTCAGCGGCAATACCAACATCTCAGTTTCTGATTTTCAATTACGGTTTAGCAATATATTTATTTGATATTCGTTCGTAGGTTCTTTTTATAACTAAGCTTATTTTTATTATTAAAGGTGTCCAGAGTCCGATTATAAAGATTCAAGATACATATATTGCATCATAAATTCCCATCATCACAATGTCATTGAAGGCATGTAAAGACAGTCATGAGTGAACACCAATAACACAGCTCAATAAAGTGGCAGCTTGGTGACACAGACGCTCAGAGCGTTACTTTTCCTCCTTTTCATTCAACGGTAGATCAGTTCAAGTTGTACTTATCAGTACAAGTTTGTACTCACAATGACGGCTGACTATTACTGGCGGACAGTTGAGCACTGCCATGCGTTGTTAAATGGTCGGTTTCATCTTAAGCAGTATTTTTTTTATTATCAATAATATGTCGATGTCGGCGGCTCGCATAAACTTACGTAGCGCCATCTGTGCACCTAGTCTTTCTATTCGTGCTCTAAAATAATATCGGCATAAAGGGTAGACATGCTTGACTAGATATTCGTGCATTCCACCGCTCTGTGCTACGCAGCAGCATTGATTAATAGATTAATAGCCCGAACCATGGGATTTAACTACATACAAGAGTCATTGAGTTTCTTATTCGAAAAACTAAGAAAAAAGAAACTCAGAAACACAAAATATATAGATATAAACAGATAAAACACTTTATTGCATATATGGTATTTTACACAAATATTTAATTGCGTATAAAATGTCATTTCGGTTACAGACTATGAAATATGTATGAGTCAGCCAACTGATACCGATGAGCTGTTACCGATGTTCGTAGAATTCCCAACAGTCTTGACTCGAACAATACGAATGCTAATCAAGGTAACGCTTATTTATACATTGATAAAGGTGCAATGACCGCACACGATCAGTAACATCCGTCAATCGCTTGCGGCGTTAGAAACTGAGTTTTTAATGCTATTAAAGAATCCATCTGAGATATGGAGAAAGAAATCGCCAAACAAAAATATTATGGAATTTCTAATTATGTTTCGTGATTCTCAGTGTTGTAGTTTCCATTCTGTAGGTAAAAACAACCTTATCAAGTATTGATCAAAGTATTAATATTTTCCGTATGATAAATGACGCGCCTACGCACATTTTTCAGAAATCATCTATTAAATTAGTAACGAGTATATTGGTGGACATTTCTCACAACACACCTAGCTAAGCGAAGTTATTATGTAAACTAGATAATTATTAGAATAATTTGTAAAATTTATCAATTATATAATATTTTTCAAATACCTATACATACATATAACAATACATACTACCAGGCGCAGAACAAGCATTCATGTTCATTACACTTTTGCCATGTATGGGAATTGATCCTGCGACCTACAGCGCAGAATGCAGAGCTACTGCCAACTGAGCTGTGAGGCCAGTGCCCGTGTCATACTACAGGAGTTTCGGCATGCTTTACTTGGGTATGCACAACACAGGCTTACGAGAACCAGAAAACAACAGACAAAGAATAGATACATAATTTGCAATTTAATGTTATTACGATCTTATGCAACGATTATTCCATGTAACGTAATACTCTCAGATATAAAGTTTTAAATCACACATTGTTTAAAAGCAACTTGGAATAACACAAAATGAAATAAATTAACCCAAGCTGTCATAATTTTAAATATTACATAATAATATAAATTATACTAACCTCACGCAGTATATGACGATAGTGATTTGTTTCGAGATGTTTGCTTTATCACATCAGCCGATATACGTCTCAAACTAAACATAGGCTTCCTATATATTTGTGCTTACCGAAGATCTAGTATCTAAGGAAAAGTATTCAAGAGCTAATATGTTAGGGCTAGTAAATTAGTGCTTGTGTCTATGACTCCCTTGTTCTATTTCACATACGCGATCTTGAGATATTTCCAATGTATGTAGGAATTCATTCAAGTCATCACGCCACAGCAGTGTCGCAAAACAATAGTCAAGTTTTAATGACAACAAACAAACTAGTTTTTAAGACTACTCACGTGATAAAATGCATACTAAATGTTAAAATTTACAGAGTTTGCTTTTGGTATTCCAATGCAGGATGTAATCACAAAAACAAAAAAAAAAGGATGCCATACTTCATAATGTACAAAGGTGACCGTTAAAGAAATCATGTCGAGACAGGTCCGATATCTTGGAACTATCGATGGTGTGGTAGAAAAAACGACAAGTGGAGAGTTGGAAGGAGAAAAGGTCCATAAACAGTCTATAACAAAAGCGGTATTGTAAAACGTGCCGGCAACCAAAAATCTTTTGTTGTAGCGACAGCAAAAAACTCGAAGGGATCAGACTGGTAGTAATAATTTAGGAGAAATTAGTGGAAGTGTGACAGCGACCGTTGAAAAGGACAATTCGTTAGTGATCGGTACTAACACACATCATAGTAATAATGTACTGGGTAATAATATCACAGCAGATTTAGTAGTAAGTAGGGTCAAGGGTAATAAGTTTATAAACCCAGTTGACGTGCTTGATGAGGAGAAGAAGATTCAGTAATAACTGGTGCTTAACACGAACGATAATGCCTTTTGTAAGACAATGATAGAAATAATAAGGGGCTACTGCGAAATCCTATATCATTTATTCGTAGCAAATTGGACAGGTCGTGTTTTTGTTTTGTGACAAAATTTTATAGAATATGAATCCTAGCTAATAATTGATCAGTGTTTGTCTTGAAATATTTAGCAACACATTAGTAAATGTTATGAATTTCTTGATAAGCAGGATTTGCAGATTAAACATTACCATAAAAACATTTTTAAGTTGTAACCACAGAGAAAACAAACACAGAAAGCAATGTCTAATAGAAACCGAACGACGGGAAATAAGGCAAGCATATAATGATTTCAACTGAAATGCTAGCAGCAATAAAAAACAACACGTGCAATGTCTGTTTCACATATTGCCGTGTTACTTTTGACGACTCTTGTCATTGTAATAATCCCTATGTATTCATAGCCGTAATTACAATGACAAAAGCCGTAAAAAAATCTGCAGTAAAAAACTGAGATAACATTGTTGACGAGAATACGTTTTATGTGCCTACGAGTGTGCGAGAATAGCACTTGTTTATGCTACTTTAATATTTGCGCTACTCCGTACATTTGGCGTAACTGTCATAATTACGAGTATTTATTTTAGCATATCAGCTGGTAGTATTCATCGTTGGATATAGATACTGTTGCCAGGTCATAGATTTTCATAAATACGTTGAACGGCGACATTGTCACTCCTACTAATCCTGTCAATAGCTCTTTCGAAACAGTGTTCAAATCTTTAAAGTGCGCCTCACAGAAGCTCTTTTCGTGCACGTGTCTTAGAATTGTTGGTTCTAAGTCGTCTTCTCTTAAGATTTTGAGAACGTGGTACTGCGCACGTAAATTTAATAAGCAAAAAGCTCTTCTGTGTATGTTTAGCTAGATCCGAACTAGTCGGGGCCTGTACCACTGAGCTACCAGACTGTGAGATAGGCACACAACATTGAGCCTATGGCTAAAATAACCTGAATGTTCATAGCACAAGACCGAGGAGATTGGCACAGACAAAGAGAGGGCATACCTGGCAGCGAACGAAGTATGGCTGTGAGTTAAGTTGGTATATATTTTTATCATTTTTTTCTTATTTAATCTTTATCGCATTATCAAATAAACTGGGAGAAGCGCACTGCATTTCTAGTTCTGGACATTTCTATAGATTTTTGTGGGGAATATTTCGTCTTACAACAGCAATCACATTTCGGATAAAATTAGGCCACATAATACATTTTTGTGGTTTGTTAAACGTTCATTACGTATGAGAACTTAATATATTGAAGACCGCAAATTGCATATACTTTTTCTTTCATAATAATAACACGACGCAATATCTTCAATTGGTGCAAGTTATAAGCTGAAAGCAAAACAAAACACAGGCTCCCAAAGTAGAGTTTTAGTCATAGAATACAAACAAAATAGAAAAATAAATTAGAACTTTTTATTTGACACGCACATACACTAAAGTTTGGTTTTTGTTCATCGTGTGGTAAATAAGTTTTCTTAAAACGTATAACGTTGTATCAAGTTACATACTTTGTGTCTTTTAAGGTATACCTTATCCTATAGGCAAAGCTCTACCGGAAGGGATTTACCATCGTGGGAATATAGATGTGGCAAGTGGTAAGCTCGTCGCCGCCATTACTTTCCCACGTCTAATTCGGCTAACGCTTTCGTCCAGGATAAAGTTATCATCTATTGACATAATTAGCCTGACTCAAAAGTTTTTCAGTGTTTTATCACTGATAGGTTGATTAGGTTTATATCTCTAAAAAGAAAAATACACTACTTAACTAATCGCTAAGTAAGGGAAGGCTGAAGACGATTACATCATATTTAGAATTTTAGTAATAATATTACTAATTAATACAGAAAAATACCAGTTTACTTTTAAACTAACATGAGATAAGGAGCTGATAAAATTCAAAAAAAATATCTTATTAACATGATTAAAACACAATAATCGCTTTTATTCCTAACTTAAGCCTCCTCCATACCGCCAGTCGATACAATCTCCAATACGGTCGCCAACAAAAAGAATCGTCCGTTATTTCCCACGGGGTGTTGAATTCTTGGCCATTTGGGACGCACCGCCTTTCTCCATAGTCTACAGAGTAGCTGGATCAGTTTGATCGCCTGAAGAGTACAGTGCAGAGTAATCGCATGGTGAATTTCGTTTTCACAAATGGAAGTAAGCTCTTGCTCGGACTTGGCGGTTTAATTATGCGGACCGAAATGATTATTGGAATGAAGTACCTCACCGCACTATAGACACTTAGCGATTAACGCTAAACCGGAAATCATGTAATACTAGTATAGTTAGTATTAGTTAGTATACACATATAGTTATGTATTCACATATACTAACACACACTATATTTTAGTGTAAGTATGTGTAAATGTACCTCTATATTACTGCAGGATAGCTGTGCTGCGGGCGTGAACGTCAGCTGTTTTCTTATATGCGTAATTTATTTTCATACGTATTTCATTTTCGACTGGCCTCAGAACTCAGTTAAATAATAACGTTCCATCTGCGCTGTAGGTCGTGGGTTCGATTTCCACCCAGGACAAACATTTGTGTGAGTAACGTAGATGTTTGTTCTGTGTGTCTCGGTGTTAATATAATTTAATAATAATGCGCAGAATGCGGGGAACTACTAGAGGAACTATGCGGCCAGTCTCCTTATCTAAATTTCAATTCAATAACTGGAATCACTGTATTTTAATAGCTAGAAATGACGACACACATTCCAATCTAGCACTAAAATGAATTAACTGCATCTCCATACGAAGATGTGTTGGTCTCAGACTCAATAAACATATTTAACTTTGCATAAGAACACTTTAACTTTATGTTTAAGTGGTCTAACTACTTGCTTCTAAGCTATGCTTTGTCCGGTATAGATGTCGATAACTCTATATTTTAGAAGGCTCTATTACGGCTCGTTGGGTTTTGGCAAATAACGGGACATTAACGATCAGATAAATCCGTGATATATCACGGCACTATTTAGATAAGGAAACAATTGGTACAAAAGAAATGTAAGCCGAATTGGTTAAAATTTATGATGGTAAATAAAGGTTTTGGTTGTAACGTTAATTTTAATACATTAAACAGCTTTCTATCATCAATATATTTGTTTCCGACCTTACAATCGAGATAAAAATATTGATGCAACTCCACTCGCCTCGACTCCCTTAAAATAAATGTTTTAGAGATATAGATATACTTATGGACCATATCACAGAAATAATAATATCACATCACATCACAATATATGTGTCCGTATTTGTTCTCATTTATATTAATTTATTTTAATCTCCTCTCAATCAATCTCAAATAAACAAAATATTCGTATATTTTTCTTTTAGTCTTACAGTTACGGAACGAGGCGATGGCCCACCTGGTGTTAAGGTAACCCCAGTACAACCGATATGTACTCGTTTAATAAGCTAATGGACTTTATTGGATTTTGTATGCACTTTATTGTATGTTACTAGTTTAAAGTGATATTGTTCCGTTTGTTTTAGGAAATAAAAATAATAAAAATCTAGCTAAAGGGATTCAAACATTTGTAGCGAACAATGCAAGATGCAAATCTGCAACATTCGCATCTCAGTTCTCTGAAGTGATCCACCATTACAGGACAGCCTTCGTGAATAGAATATGTGCAGCACATTGATAAAATATGGCAATAAAGCTTCGCAACAAGCAAGACAAAGTATCGAATTTTTATGCTGATGCTGTGAGATGCATGCGCACTATGTTTTGCAAGTTGAGTGCCCGACTTTGCAGCTTCCGTATTGGATATTTTCTGGTTGTTTGTTGATATCGAATTCGGCGTTGCTTTACGCTGAAATGGAGGATTCCTTTGGTAAATGCGTGAATGGTTGTGTAAAATTGTTGTCTAGGCAATAGCTTGGGTAGGAGTTTACATAGAGCTGAGTTTTTTCGGACTTTGACTAAAACTCTTGTAAGACTTCGTGTCCGTCAGTCAAAAGCATAATAATGATATCGTAGCAAGGTATAGATAGGTACCATTTAGGAAAGTGCGTCCCACATTTCTTCCTAATCGCTTAAAGTAGGTGTGCAACATTCCACTAGTCTTTAGTTTTGTCAATATCATTTAAGTCACATAACTTAAGTCGATGTGTAATAATGTACCGACTGGAATGTCCTAGAACCAAAAATTCGAAGACATTATGTGCCTAGTATTAAGATTTGTGAAGAATTTGATGGACACTTTAATCCTTTCACCACTCTGGTTGGGTTCCGGCTAATCTCTGAAATGGCTGGACCTTCACTGGACTTCGGACGGGACTTTCACTGGCAGATAGCTGATGTAACAAGGAGTAACTTGGGCTACTTTTCCGAAGGGTAAAAAAGGGGTGCGTGATAAAACCGAATTCACGCGGACGAAGGACGAAGGACCACATTTCATCAATACAGTATTGATGAAATGATTATTTCTCGTAATTTTTTTTGCTTGTAACATATGATACATTTACCTTGCAGGCAAGATATGACGACAAAAATGGCGTTTGATCTGGAACTACAGCATTCAATTTTACTTACCTGAAAAAGGAAACAAATCTTTAAATAATTTAGTCCAACTTAGATAATTCAACAGCTTCAGATTTAACCATGCTTCTTTACAAAAGATAGAAACAAAGGATATATGCAAGCGATAATTGCAAGCGCATGAGACGTAACATCCCCGTCTCGAGGTGATGGACGCAACGCAATGCTACTTGAGTCATCTCGTACTATGGAGAGGACTTGAGTGGTATCGCTGTTGTCTATGGGCGGCGCCAGCGCGGCGGTTACCACTTAACATCAGGTGGGCCGTCAGCACGTTCCGTCACTTCAATAACATAAAAAAATAACTTTTCAGTTTTGTTTGAAAATGTTAGTCTTCATATCAGAATGTTAGACAAGAGTAAGTCAAGGTCATTTCAAACGGGCCTCGTGTAGATATCGAAAATTCATATTAAGCTCCACGTCGGTCGTAACGGGCTAGGACCGTCGGTCGGGTCACATGGCATTTTCGTAGAAACAAGTAAATTTTGAAATAACTCAAAACAACAGTTTTCCAACTTAAGCAATGCCCCATATCAGTAGTTGAAAGTTATAAATAACCTTATCGGTATAGTTTAATTTGTTCAAACCAGTGTAACAGCCATGTAACAAAATACAACTTTTATCTTTATGGTATCTTCGTCATCAGTGTCGTTTGTCGGTTTATAGACGTACCCGAGTAGAATAACTATAGAGCGCGCATGCATAAGACACGAAACGTGGTCGGTTGAAATGAAATCTGTAATTGTCACGATAGACGCTTTTTGGAAGAATTTACCAAAATTGTGATGGGTGAAGAGATAATATAAGCCAGTGTTAATTATCATTCGCTTGGAAAAACCATCAGTTCTGCATGTGTCTTCTGCATTATCGTGACAGACGCATTTAGGCAGCATTTTCATATCTGCGATGGATTAATGCACGAAAAGCTTTAGTTATCATTCGCTTATAGGAACCTACAACCTTCAACCTACATATCTTGCATTTATGAAATGTTAAGAACATACTAGTCAGCGTTCATACAAGTAAGGAGCGCCCTTGTGTTTATTTTACCTCCGTTTTATCCGTTTTTACGACACTCGTAAAGTATTTAGTGGGGCGCTCCAAGTAATTAGTATGGATTCCTTACTTAATATTCGCTTCAGTTTTATTCTACTCGTTATTTACTTTAGTATATTTTTATCTGTAGAATAAATTATTTAAAACGGGATTTGATTACACGTCGAAAGATAATTTTTATGAACGTTCAGAAACTTGGAATCACCCGTTTAGTTTTAAAAGTGACCACAAGTATTCTTTTGTTTGTAGTAATTTATCCTTGTTTTACATCAACGCTGGAAACTACTACCTTAATCTACCACAGCATTGCATTTTTATTGCTGTTTTTTATAATGTTTATTTCAACGTGGCAAGAACACCTGGGATTCCAAATAATGTTTTGTTTCATCGACTAGGTGGTAATAAACACATACATACATACATACATCAGAATAACCGCCAAAGAAAAAAATACGTACATTTGTAACTCGATAAGAGATGAGGTCACACATACATGCAACAGGAAATGCTTTTGATAACAATAAAGTAATTAAATATATATAAGCAGTTTCTATGAATTTAGCTTGTTTAAAATCAACAATGAACCTAATATTTGGCTTGTGGGTATAGAGGCGTTATGACGCAAGAGGCCATGTTTCAAAACGATGGAGTAACGCAATATATTTTCACGATTAAGAACTGCCTATATTTAAATCAATCGTTACACAGTAATGTGAGTGGTTACTGCTGAACGGCAGAAATAAGATGCTTTTCTTGCTGAAAATCAGCGCTGGGGATCAACACAGAGCTTTTTTCACAAGCAATGAGTACACGGCAGCGATCCGCGTAGGCATTTAATTTTTTAGTTAAATTTATTCTAGTTATACAGGGTTACAGGAAAAGTCGTGCTAGATCCGTTAAGGGCGTGGAGTACCCATCATTTCTGACTTATTTCACTATGAAACACCCTACCCTAAACTTAACCCTTTTCGAGATATTCGACTTTTAATTTTTTATTGAATAATGCCGATTTTTAGGCTACGAAATTTATTTTTGTTTATTTTGTGTATCTTATTATTATTATTATTGCATTTTTACATGTGTAATAAGATGCTTTAGGACATCAATCATTAAAATAGTGCATAAGTTAATTGAATAGACCGTAGTAGACAAGTGAAAGTAAAAAAATAAAAAATATATTAGCAAGCTTATTTTTCTCTAAGGGATATCTAAAAAAAATATTATGACACTTGTTCGGCAGATATTTTTTAAAATATCTACGTTTCATCAGCTATCTAACGAGGTCTAACAATCTAGGGTTTGTATTACATTTCGTGGAAAAAAGTAGAGAAAGACCCAGATTTTCTAAGAAATATCTTGTGGACGGATGAGTCCAAATTTGATAAAGATGGCATAACCAACTATCACAACGTCCATTACTGGGCCCCAAAAGAACTAAGGAATCCCAATAAGAAAAGAGTGAAAGGGTCCCAACGAAGATTCAGCGTGAATGTGTGGATGGGCATTATCTCTAATCATTTGATTGGACCTTACTTTCTCCCGGATAATCTAAATGGGGAAAGCTACGAAAATTTCCTGAGAGCAGACTTGAGTGATTTGCTGGATGATCTGCCACTCAACCTGATCAGGGACATGTGGTTCCAACACGATGGCTGCCCTGCCCATTTCAGGAGAAGTGTCAGAGACTGGCTGGACACAAATTATCCAAACAAATGGATAGGACGAGGTGGGCCGTTGCCATGGCCAGCAAGAAGTCCGGACCTAACTCCCATGGATTTTCATGTATGGGGGTGCATGAAAAGTCTTGTGTACAGCGAGCCGAATCCAGTTTTGTCTGTGGAAGACTTAAGAGAAAGGATTGTGGATGCAGCAAATAAAATGAGGACCACGTTGACCACTGGAGTAGTGAAGACTGGTCTCCGTAGAAGGATGCGACAATGTTTCAGAAATAGAGGCGGCCATGTTGAACATGAACTGTAGAATAAGAAAAAGTTGTGTGAAAACCTTTAATAAATGACATTTCATGCATACCTAATGTTTTATTTTACTTTTTAGGGCTAAGTATAAATTTTCTTCTCCACTGTCGCCTATGAAACTAATTTTTTTCCAATGCATTTGAATAAAACCCTAGATTATTATACCTCGTTAGATAGCTGATGAAACGTAGATATTTTAAAAAATATCTGCCGAACAAGTGTCATAATATTTTTTTTAGATATCCCTTAGAGAAAAATAAGCTTGCTAATATATTTTTTATTTTTTTACTTTCACTTGTCTACTACGGTCTATTCAATTAACTTATGCACTATTTTAATGATTGATGTCCTAAAGCATCTTATTACACATGTAAAAATGCAATAATAATAATAATAAGATACACAAAATAAACAAAAATAAATTTCGTAGCCTAAAAATCGGCATTATTCAATAAAAAATTAAAAGTCGAATATCTCGAAAAGGGTTAAGTTTAGGGTAGGGTGTTTCATAGTGAAATAAGTCAGAAATGATGGGTACTCCACGCCCTTAACGGATCTAGCACGACTTTTCCTGTAACCCTGTATAAGTATGTAATCTGTGTTGTGTATAGTTTGAGAAAATAAATTATTTTCTTTCTTTTCTTTCTTACTTTCAACGTACTTTGACAAAAGTGGCGCAAGTTACTACGAAGTACCACGTATAGAAGAGTATAGTTGAACTGTTTAATAAAACTAAGGTTACAAAAAAGCTTACGTCCGACCTGAAGGTAATCTGTTCCTGTAGCTTATGGACGCTATAATAGAGGTATCACTAGTTGCCCAAACCCCATTAAAATTACATAGAAAATTAAACGCAATCAGTTTTTCATTAAATCTTTTTTTAGATATTTGGATTACACATCAGTTCTAAATAATGAGAAGTCTTTTGAAGTTTTAGTAAACAGACATCAGCTGCCTAATCGAATACAGTGGGCGTTGGAAAAGGGCATGTTACAGTTAAAAGTGCTCGTTAAGCGCATAGTCGTTCAACCCATTAGATATTTATCTTTGTATATTATTTGATTTCTATTCTTGTATCTCCAAAAACTTACTAACTGCATGCTTTTATTTACTTTCACTATCGCAGAAAGTAGAATCTTTTTTAGTACAAGTAGAACTTCGCGTTACTTGTATTCTGTAGTCCGTGGCAGTAGTTACTACTTAAAACTATCTGCCATTGCAGGGCATAGCTGTCTGCTTTGTTCCGTAACTTTAAAATATAAAAAGGGAAAATCGACTACACGAGTACCGTGATTATACAAATAAAAATATGCTTAACGTCTTAACATTTCTTCAGAGACTTCGTTGTCTTATTTATCTATAATTATACCTATATGTTAATGTATACCCCTGACCTCATTAGAAAGGATCTTTCAAACCAAACGACCATTGTTGGAAGGAAATAAACACCAATATCTGTGCAAGCTGTGCACCAGTTCTCCAGTTCTGCACTTTGTCGTTAGTGTTCGCTTCGGCAATATCTCCTCGGGCGCCGCGACGTCTGGCGCCGCCTTTACACTGATAGGGCTGTCACTTTCCATAACGGTTAGAGATAAACCTTAGTTATTTGTCATAGCTTATGTATAAACTTTATAGTTCAGTTGGTAGAAGATCTGCCTTCTGTACTGTTATGTGTTCGATTCCTAATCAGTACAAAAATCGGGGTGAAAAACATATATGGTTGTCTATTTTATATAACTAAATTTCCAAAAAAGTATCGTAATACCTAAATATCAGCAGATTATTAGGCACAAATACGAAAAATTACGGTATTTTTTTGAAACTGGAAACTGGCTAGCAAAATCAATCATTTAAAAAATTAATGTCACGCTTTCGACTTACTACTAAATTTGGCGTTTATTATTCAAACCCTCCTTAAGACCCTCCATGGGTCCAAAACACATGAAACCTCAAAAGGAGGGATACTTTCTTTTAGCGAGCTTGAATAACGGGCCAACCCTATCGCGTTTCGTTGTCCCATTTGGAGCACGTAGGTGTATAGGTGTTTTCCTTTGTATCTCTTTATTAAAACTGCGTTATTACCTCGGCCATTTAGCGTCAGACGGTACATTGAACACGGTGTCGAGACTGGCTCGATGCTACATTCTGTTCTACTTGTATTGATGCGGTCGACGACACTGTAATGCTTCTATAATATTAAAGGATCGGTGATTTTTTGTACTAAATAGTGAAAAGAAACTTTTTAATCGCTGATATGCCAGCATCTGGCAAACCATACTTTTTACTTTGATTTGCGAAAAGGAAACTGGAGATGACAACGACAACCCGAATACACTAGATACATGCTGTCCAAACTGGGGGAAAGTGAGAATAGTTTTTGAACTTCTCGTCCTTGGGGGACCAAAGCATTGGAACTGCTTATTTTGATCTATTGAGTTGATCATCAGATATGTGTAAGCGTTTGATGCGATAATGCAATCATATTATGGTGAAAATAAATAATGTCAAATACTGTCAAATGATTTTATTCGAACGATTTTATTAGACATTTTATAGGACAAAGTGTAGAAGTAGAAATGCCCTTGTTGCAGAAGATGTCGCCTGACATCGGGTGGGCCATCTGCTTTTTTGGTAATCAAACTCAAAAATAACAATATAAACTTATTAAATATTAGTTAAAAGTAAGATATTACTTCAAAGCACTAAAACTCACTAAAACGGCGTACAAGTGAGAGGAAATAGTGGCTATAAAGTGTAACTGATAATAAATTGCTATTTATTTATTGCTGCAAAAGAATTTTCTTGACATTGTAATACAATATTAAACTATAATTTTATATATTTTAAAACTAAACGACCCTCTAAATCTCTGAAAACACGTATTTCACTCAAAATACAACGGAGGCAAAAAGTCTTATTTAAACCATTGAATGCAAATCCAATGATAATAAATGAAACCATTACGCACAGGTGGCCCCTCACATGACGAAACTCGAGTGCATACGAGTAATACCACTTTTGGAGAACCTATTAAATTATCAGTCTCACATGTATATATGTGTACGTACTGAGACCATACAAATATACACCCTACCAGTGTAAGAAGAACTTGCAACCTTTACTTGACATAAGATCTGATGTGTCGTCTTAATAGCAGCAGCAATTGAGCTAAGCTCATTCGGCGAAGCAATGCCTCCGTATCAATTTCTGCCACCAAGCAGTCGTCTAGTTTGAAGTTTCGGTGTACCGGTAAAATTACAGGCACATGAGAGAGGCACTTTCCAACCGCTCGTATACAAGCCCATGTACAAGAGGAGCTAATTTGTATTTCTGTTGACACAAGCGTTATGAGTAGAAGATATCGATTAAAATCAGGTAAGCCATCTGCTCTTCCAATATTTACAAACATAAATATATGAATTACAGAGTAGTCATCCCGGAGAAGTACTGCCACCACACCTGTAATCTGCCGCCAAGCATAGATGCACTCGTGTTACTGTGTTCCAGTGAAAGGGAGCCGGTGAAATTGCAGGCGCATGAGACGTAACATCCCCGTCTCGGGGTGATGGACGCAACGCAATGCGACTTGAGTTATCTGATACTTTGGTGGAGAGGCCTTGAGTCGTATTGCTGTTGTCTATGGGCGGCGGTTACCACTTAACATCAGGTGGGCCGTCAGCTCGTTCCGTCAAATCCGTAAATGATATAAAAAAGTCATCTGTTTCGAAACCATAAGTTGTCTTTTGAAGTAGCTCTTAAAGCTCTAGCCAAACTGGGCACAGTGTTTACATTTATGGAATCCGTGCAATTTCGCAAGGGCTAAAGGTTAATAGTGTACGTCGCTCTGCGCCGACCCTTTGTTCCACTATTGTACTGTTACTTGATTTGCAAGCTTGGCCTTTGGAAGGCCAGGCCTTGTTCACATGAGGTAGAACCGTTCTACTGAAGATTGCTTTTAAGATGAGACTGGAGATGTTTGTGGCTGAAATGGCTCATTCAGACAAGATACACGAACACACACAGTTTTAGTACATGTATATATAGGAATTATTCTGACCTAGTAAAAACCGTTTGTTTCACCAATCGAGAGGCAATTGACGTCTTCTAATCTCTTGAGGAAGCTCGCTCGATGTGAATATCTATAATCGTGTGAATATTTACATACGTACATAAAATCATGCCTATTTCTCGGAAGGGTCGGCAGAGATCACGGTTTTCCACCCGCAACGATCCTGACATACCTATCACTTATTCTTCATCCAACTTTCATCAGGTTCATCATGTAGTAAAATATGGACACGCTTTAGACGCTAATCGTTAAGAGTGGTCGCGTATAAATAGTGGCACCCACGAAGACTCGGCCCAATAACGCTGTCAAGGCCATCTGCGGCCAACAGTATAATGTCCTGTCATAAAAAAAAAACTCGGCCCACTCCTCTTCCTTATCGCATACAGTACAAGTATGCAATAATGTTAATTAACCCATTAATATGTTACTTAAAGTAAAATTATCAAAAAATATATAAAAATATCAAAGTCACTCTACGGCGTCAATACCAAAATCATAGTCTTAATGTCGCAATGAAAATTTTATAAATAATTTTAACCAATCGTATAGTAAGGTATTAATAGCTTCACAACAGTTTACTTAATTTGAAACCATAAACCGTATAATGGTTAAGTGTCTGGCCCCTGTGTGTGCCCTCCAGACATCTCGCTGTGTCGTCTGGTCAATTGCGTTGTAATTCATGATAATTTATTTACAGTCCGAACATTACCATGCTTTATTGAGAAAGATTCGAAGAAAACTGATATTAACAGGGATTTATCTCATATGTATTTGACATAATATTTAGCGAATTTCATAAACATCACAATAACTGTACGCAGTTTCCCAGGATAGTTATCAGGATTAAAGTTCTGAAGGGTTTCAAAAGCTTGAATCCCCCTTGTCAAAAATGTGTATTGTCTGTCGATCATAAAAGTATTAACACTTCAGAATATATTCAATGAATTCAGCTAAACCTGTTTGGAGCATGCCAGATGTGTTTTTTGTCTGGGCTTGCTGATGTACGCACAAAGCGGTTGAAGCTTTCAATATACTTTCAACAAGCAGGGACTAAAGTTGCCAGACATCAATAAAAAAAACAATAAAACATTATCAAGTCACTCTTTCGTTTTATATAAAATAAATAAATATTGATGGACATTTTCACACAGCGCCATCTAGCCCCAAAGTAAGCTTGTGTCATGGGAACCAGACAACTGATATAATTCTTATATCTACACGGAACCAAGTTACAACGATCCGACATCTTAATATAGAAGCGTCTTTTTTTACGATATATTTACAACACAAAAGAAAAGGGACGGGTTTCATCCTCTAGCTACCTTGACCCTGAAAGTCTGCATTAGCGATAAACCCGTCCGAATCCCTAATTTACCGAATCGACCAAAAAGCGACCTTTTACCTAAACCTAACCAATATCGAGTACCGAGATATTTTATTCGATTGTCGACAAAGTTTGGTAATTTATATAACATTACATTTAGATGATATTTATTATTATACATTATTATTATATAATATTTATTATTATACATACATACAAATGTAGCATTAATTGTTTATTTAACCGTATTTACGTATAAATTTATAAATTTTGCAAGGATTTACTTCATTTTTATTGAGATGCACGTACCATTATTGTTTTTGTTTAATAAAACAGGAGAAATATTTATATATAAGAACAGAAACTCTTCAACACTGTATTATCTTTAACCTTCTTTATACATCTCTGGAGATCAAACTTAATCGGGTAAGTAAAGGTTAACAGTACACAAAGAAGAATGTTTAACGCAACGCAAATTAAAGACTGAAAAATACCTACCCTTTAAAGAGATGAGAGAAGAGAAAGGGCTTATTACAAATGTTGTACAAAACCTTTTATACTTGATACAAAATTAAATTGCAAAAAATAACCTTGCCGACCTCTGGTACTGAACATTAAGAGGTCAAATTAAATCCGTAAGTCTGACTAATCCAACAATAACGTGAAAACAATATAAAACGCCCGCAGGGTGACTATGACTAATGACCTAGCTTTCTTTATTGCCGTACACGATCTAGCACTTGACAAATAATGGATGCCTGTTTATTTGAAACAAAGATTTGTGTCGACTTTCATCTGCTTTATTAATATAAATAAGGTGTGATTTTTTTTTCATTTCGCATATACTGCGAAGCGGCGTCGATGTCTCCTACCCTCGGGATAAAATGGCAAATAGCGTACTTACATCGCGTAAAGCTGTAGATGACGTATTAAGGATTGAAAAGATTCTCGCAGATCGCAGATTAACAGTAGTTAGAAAGACGATGGAAATCTTTACACTAAACACAGATAACTAAGCGTAAAAACAATAAATATACAAAGTACAGGTTTATAAATCAAACAAAATCCTAGGCTAGTCAATAATATCAAAATTCTTAAATAAATGACTTGGATACGTCATAAAAATCGATGTAAGAGCAACAATTACCAGATCAAGTGTGCCACTGGATCGAGATCTGTTTAAATCAATCATGCTGAAACATCCATGGGGAAAAACATGAAATGCATACATTTGTCATTTTAGTGGAAACAGGACGGTTTCCAAAATTCTTAATATTTTCAAGGGTGGTTTTTTTTTATTGATTTGACTGGCCTTACATTTCAGTTGGCCCTTCCTTCAGTACTGTTAGGTGGTGGGTTCGATTCCCAGGACAAACAGTTGTATGACGAATATAGATGTTTTTTCTGTGTCTGGGTGTCAATATGTATGTATTTACAAAAAAAGTATATAAAAAATATATCAGTTTTCTGGTTCCCATGATACAAGCTATGCTTAGTTTACATCGTGTCTCAATTATAAATCGTAATCAACTGATTTTTGTTCCCTTATTTAAAAAATAAATTATTTGATTATGATTTTGTGGCTAGATGGCGCTGTGTGAAATGTCCACCAACATTTATTACCATTTATTGTTCAAAAAAGGTTCTGTCATATGATCTTAATTCAAAACATAAACTGGAATTGCGTTATTTTGACATATAGTAAGTGCTTTGCTGATTCGTGGTTGAGGATCCACTGTAGTATATACCGCTGACGTGGTCCCACGCACATCACTGTCAAGGTCCACGGGTCAGCATCGGGTCTGGTCACGAGATACAAACATTGTTAAGTGTCGGTCTATCTAGGAAATGGAATTGCTTAATACAAAACTAGTTACTTTGAGCTTTGTACATTTAAGTTTCCATATCTGTGTGTAAATATCTCAGTTTTTTTTTTGTTACAAACTGTTATGTATATAGAGGTGTAGTAGAAATATATTTCGGTACAAGTACAAGAACCCTGTCTTATTTTATTACTAGCTGCGCCCCGCGGTATACCCCGCGGTAAGTAAGTCAACCCACGGGAACACTGCACTTTTCCAGGATCGAAGTAGCCTGTGTTAAGCCAGGATATAAGCTATCTTGATACCAAATTTCATCCAAATCCATTCAGCCGTTTGAGCGTGAAAGAGTAACAAACATCCATACATACCTTTATAATATTAGTGGGATAATGCAGTAAATGGGACTTATTCCATTCATCTCGTCCTCCTTAATAACATTTAAATACTCGTACTTTTATACTACCTTGTGTTTTTTCTTTTATAGAGAAGAATTGGTTTGTTATCTGTTACTGTACCTAAACGTAAAAATTTAATAAATAATTGTTTTTCTTTGTCAGCATTTAAATAGTAGATAGTAAATGCAAACTTGTTTCCCAGTTTATATAACGTGGCTTTATAGAATAGTCTATAAACCACTAAGAGACAAAGTTAAGACGTGCAAGACAAAGTTACAGTATATTCCACGAGTACTAAATACCCAAACAATATAAACACGAAACTTGAAATTCCATTGAACAAGCAAATATATTATCGGCGCAGTGTGTTGGACACAAGTGTCTCGGACACCCAATACGGATTTATATCTTGCGAACACAACTATTAAATATTTCGAAACGTGTGCGAAAACTTCGTGGAAAATGTTGCTCAATTTCCAACGGAATTTAATGTGTTTGCAATTTGTTAAGGTATTTGGGATTTACTATCTAAACTATTGTTTGTTTGAGCATCATGCACTTAGGTATTACTTTAGTATTAAGTAAAAGTTTTTTGGCAAAACACCTTCATAGTTCAAAAAAACATATAAATACAGTAAACTTCCTCGTTTATCGCTGTTTCTATGAGTGAAAACATCATCAAAATCCGCTGCGTAGATATAAGCGGAGAATTAGACAGAGGTAGTTACCGACTTGGTTTTATACTATTTAGAGATTAGATGAAATGATAAAGTAGTAAGAATAAATAAGTACCTACTTGGAAAATATTTCCTCAAAGATAAAAGTTTATAACAGATAATATTTTTATTCATATACAGGAATTACCTAGTAAAAGTTCATTATTAGCCGGAGATATAAAAGTGATATAGAAAAAGACGCGAACAAACGCTGGTTTTATTGTTTTTTAGACTTGGCACGCACTTTTTTTTATTATATTATATATTAGTCTTGCTTGACCAACTTGTTTTGACTTACGAACTCTGGCGTTATTTTATTAACAAAAAATAAATTATAAGTATTCTATCATTTGTCTGGTTCCCATAGTACAAGCAATGCTTCGCAAGGGCCTGGTAAAATTCCAGCAATACATAAAAATTAAACAAATCAAATACTGTGGTAACGTATAGGTACGTGACATTACGAGCTCAACGTCCTCAATAGTATCCCAAGAATAACTCAAATAAAAAGTTCCTCCAGAAATCCATTCCTAAAATTGTCCGACAGTCGCAACAATTATTATACCAACAAGATAACTAACAATTCCACGCGAATTCATTTTATCGAATAAACCAATTTCTACAAGGTCCGATAAACCCTCGGAGGCTGCGACACCGGGCGGCATGTCGCGTCGTGTTCAAACTGGTTGCAACTTGTCGCACACTGCTGTTCCGGACCTTTGTCACGCGATATTTGATGCCCTTTATCCATTGTTTTGGCTCCGGTTACTGCTATTCATAACATGGTGGTTACAATG
This sequence comes from Chesias legatella, assembly GCA_947359385.1. Classification (NCBI taxonomy): domain Eukaryota; kingdom Metazoa; phylum Arthropoda; class Insecta; order Lepidoptera; family Geometridae; genus Chesias; species Chesias legatella. The sequence goes on along the minus strand of OX375769.1, from coordinate 9,264,654 downwards.
GCTGGGATAGGCTACTGGTAGATAGCGGACGTGATGCAAGATTAAATAATGACACATATTATTTATATGTCATCCGGTTTGAAAAAATTTATGTATTAGAATCACGCCTCTTTCCCGAAGAGGTAGGTAGATAAGACTTAGGTTACTTGTCTCATTATAGTGGGAAATCATAACTAAATAAGCGAAGGATCAGTTGGTTGGTAATAACTTCAGTATAATATCTGTATCTATGGTCGTAGGTTCGAATCTTGGAACGAGCTTAAGCTCCCGGCGAACGAAATTAGTGAGTTAGAAAGAAAGAAAGAAAGTGGAGAAATGCCCTGCTGACTAGCTTCCACCTATAAATTTAAAATATGCCAACAAGCACCTAACGGTGCATTCCAGTAGCTTAATCAATCAATCGCAATCCTTTAAGTAAGTAGTTAATATAATCGGCGATCTACGCGATCTAATACCTAATCACTACAGCACAGTTCGCACGGTTCACCGTCACCGCTACACCCGATTGACATCAAGGCACCGGTTAAACTTTGAACTACTCGTAACGGAGTTCAAACAAGGAATAGAACCCCCGCGGTGTTCGACAATAACACTCGTCCGAACCCTCACTCCAGGGTATACACGCGATCTACCTACAATTACCGCAGCCCGCTATACAGCCTACAACATAAATAATAGAGTGGAATTTCGAATAATCACGAAATGTCATGTACCACCTTTCAACGCTGCTCAAAACCCAAACAGAGAAATATCAAGGCGTACCGTACTGTGGAAATACAGTCACGACCGACGTAAATAAAGCCGGAATCTCTACGATCGGAGACGTTGCAATATCAACTTAATTACAAAACTAATAGGTCTCAATCCCTTTTGGCGATTGAGGAGTGCGCGTGAGAGTAGAAACGCACGCTTCATCAGTGTAATAACAGAAAGGGATGTCGTGATCGCGATAGACGGTGGAGAGAAGAGGACAGTTGTAGAAAGGTGAATTTGTCGAAGGTATAATTTTGGAGGGATATCAGATGAATGGACTGTACGCAGCGTACACGATTATCGTGACGGAACGAGGCATTTTAAAGATTTACCGTTGAACCTAAAAAAATGGCGGTCAAGTTCGAATGGGGCGAAATGTTTTGTTCGGATCGGACACAAGTATTTCATCTTGATTAATTTTGGTTTGGCATTGGTTTATGAACAAATAAGATTAATAAAAGAGAACATTTAAATAGTAGTGGAAAGAAATAGCCTATTTACAAGAGAAAATTGATGTGAACAGTTACATATTTTAAGCAAAGTTATACACTCTCTATGACTTTTGTCAATAAATAAAACCCTTACACAACAACGACTGAAACACCAAAAATCTAAAACCCAAAATGCCTCATATTACTATGCCGATATAATTATTTTATATTAGCATCTGCTAGCGGATTCGTTGGCAATGTCCTGGGATAATTAATTAATTATAGGCAGAACTCTTTTATCTCAAGGGCAAGCAGATGTTTTAATAATTTAACCAGAATATCAGATATTGACTTATTTAATACTACTACAATTCAACTCAAATGTCAAGTTAGCAACCAATTTTTCTCATTCTGAATATACCTAATTACTATTTATCACTTCATTTAATTTAATTTAACTTATCTTTACTTTAACATTAATTTTTTTCTTATATACTTATCTGTGGAATCTTTTAATTAGCCTTAAGTCTTTAATTTATTAACCTATTCATGAAGCTAGCTGTAAGATTTCCTAAAATTGTAAAATAAAATAAATAAAATAAAAAATAAATTACAAGTATTACATCAATACTGGCCTCACAGCTCAGTTGGTAGTAACGCTGCCTTTTGCGCTGTAGGTCGTGGGTTCGATTCCCACCCAGGACAAAAATTTATGTACGAACATAGATGTTTGTTCTGTGTCTGGATAATAATATGTATTATATATATTTGCAAAAAAACATAAGTATTATATCAGTTATCTGGTTCCCATGCAAGCTATGCTTAGCTTACTTTGGGTCTAGCCCCAAAGGCGCTGTGTCAATTGTCCACCATTATAAAAAAAACTGTTTATAAGAATAGAAGAATATTTGTTACTTATTCACGCCAAATCTACTACAGATATGACTGAAATTTAGAACATAAGTAGATAAGATAACACATGCTTACTGTTTCCCGGTACTACGAGGACGAAGCCGCGGCCACAAGCGAGTCGATTAATATTTAAAGAGCATCATCATTGTCTAATGATGATCCCTTGCCAGTGAATCATTCGATGACGCTGATGAATGTTGTCGTGAGGGCGCAATGACGTAAATGATTCACTGCGCCTCACGTACAGAACATTAGATTCAAGAGCGAGTAATAGAAGTGATATTAGTGAATTTGTTGACACTTTTATGATGGTTTTGACTTTCACAATCTGTTTCAAGATTTACTGGAAAACAAATGTAAATTACTTTCGGAACATTTGTTACTTTATTAAGTTTCTTTACTGATTTATTCAGTAGGTTTGCATTTAGCCACAAACTCATATGATGTTCAGCGGAGAGTAGTTCTACGATCTCACATGCTCCTCTATAAGATAACTATATTCATACTACTCTAAAATATATAAATAATTATTTATATTAGTAGACATTGCACAAAGCCCCAAATTAAGCATAGCTGTAACATGGTGACCAAATAACTTATAGAACACTAATATACATAAATTTTTTCTTAAGTCCATACTATATTAATATAAATATTATATACATATACATGCGAGAGTAACTCGGGTCTACTGTGTTAACTTTTCAAACAGTGAATCAATTTTCATGAATTTTTGAGGCGATAGATTGAACCTTGGAGAAAGACAAAGGCTACTTTTGTCACGAAAATAAAACTTGAAGGGGGGTAATCAGGGGATGAAAGTTTGTATGGGGTATCAATCATTTCTTAAGTAAGGGATGTAAAACTCATCAGAATTAAACTTTTGGTAAGAAATAAAGTAAGTACTGCATTTTTGAAAGAATCGAATCAAAATAATAAAGGGATTATATTACAATTATTTTTTGAAGCACCTAACTACATTTGTTTAGAAATAGATGAAAGCCTGGAGGCAAAAATAGACTACTCGAAGTAATAATTCTATGCAGACAAAGTTGCGGGCACCAGCTAGTACATACATATAAGAAAGAGTTCCAGACTATAATTTTCAGCAAAATACAACCAGGGCATAGAGTTCTATTCCGCATAATTTTACACATATGCATTTTTTGGCTACAATTTGCAGGACATATTGTATTAATGTATGAAACTGCCCGTCCAGCAGTGAAAACAAAACCAGTAAGGAGACCCCTTATCAAAAAATGATCTATTAAATGACATAATATATAAAGTAACATTGACCTTACATCAATTAATGCACGTCATTCTCAGGAAGGAAACAATGGAACATAATCGTAGGTAATGCACATGGCGATGCGATCATTCACTTTCATTATCAATGAACAATGAAGTTAGGGAACGGCGAGTACCGGGAACAATGAAATTACCACGCCAGGGCTGCCAGGGAGTTACTGTACGTCAAAAAATTGTGTTGTAGGTACGAGTATTTTATAGATTCGATGAATGGAAATTAAGTATTTATTATATTGAATAGTTATTACACAGCACCTTGAATTGCCGAGTGATTCTACTGGGTCTCTCCTGGCTCAGTGATCGATTACGAAACGAGCAGATGGCCAACCGGGTGTTAAATGGTAACCTCTGCCCATAACAAGCAATTTGATTATAATAACAATAATGTTAGTCCATGCATATATGTGGTGGTTCACTAACCTAATACAAGACACAAGTGGCCAAGTGGTACCAACTTCGAGTCGTAAATCGCGCCGTCCCTGCAGGTATTTAGCTTGGCACGTTACTCTGTAATTATTTTTTATCTTTATATCGTACTAAAGTATTACGGTTATGGGTTTTCCAATAAGAACGTCTTTGTTTTCATAAATTTGTTAACTACATTGTAACGATAAATCTTTCTATATTCTCTCTTCTTATTATTTGTGGATATTTGTGAATATATGTGTATATATCCGGTTTACTCTCGCTGCTGGTAGCGATTAGACATAAGACTCAGTCAAGAAAATGTATTAAGGATAAAACAAAACAACAAACATAATTTTCTATTGAAGGATGAAGAATTCTTATTTCTAGATATACCTAATAACCCCTTCTGTTGCACTCATTGTGGTCACTGATTACTTTGGTTTCTATTGACTGGCCTCATAGCTCAGTTGGTAGAGTAACGCAGCCTTCTGCGCTGTAGGTCGTGGGTTCGATTCCCACCTAGAACAAACATTTGTGTGACGAACATAGGTGTTTGTTCTGTGTGTGGGTGTCAATACGTATTATATGTCTGTACAAAAAGAGTATATAAGTATTATATCAGTTGTCTGGTTCCCATGATACAAGCTATGCTTAGCTTACTTTGGGGCTAGATGGCGCTGTGTGAAACGTCCACCAATATTATATTATTATATTGTATAGTACACACTCCAAAAAAACTTATAATCATAACGAAAAAGACTAACTAACATAACGTTTCTTTAAGGTTATGTAAATGTAATTCTCTCTCTTAATATTTTAGTGCCAAGTCTGTGTTTATTTACAGATTCATCTGTTACTTAGTATTTAAACGAGTTAACACTTAAAATAAATCAATAGGATGTCCCAGTCCAAGAATTCTTATCCTTAATAAGAAATAGCACATAATAGATCATTAAAAAGAATCACGAAAATATATCCATTGGAATAATTCAATTAACAGCAAAATACAAAAACGAAACAGTCTTTTAACCGCTTTTTTGTAGAATCGACTATTACAAAAACTCACCCCTCTATTAAATCCAAAAAGCCGCGTAAGGTTTGCCACGATTGCAAGCGACGAATTAAGAAATAAACGAAAATTTTACAACTAAGTACTTTCGATGAAATTTTGTAAACTGACAAATTAATAAAATCCCAAGTCTCAAGTAATTTAAAAAAAAAACATAATAAATGAATCAGAAAAGGACGAACTGACTTATCACTAAGCTACAAAGCTTACGAGACTGAATTTTAGCATGGGGACTCACTTTGGGGGCGTTAGCATAAGTCAAAATGGATGGATGTACTGGACTATAGAAAATACCACCCTTAAGAAGGTGAAATTGGCAGTCCAATTGCGTATACATATTCAAATTATAGAAAAACAGACCTGGTCTAGTAGTATGTGGTAAGGAATACTACACATCACTCTTCAAATAAAAAATAGGGTATAACTTTCATAACAGCGAATATCATTTAAATGTATTTGTATGAAATAGGCTTTTCATTTCCTTTTACCTTGGCTGATGGAAAGCGAAGACCGAATCGAGATCACGCTTACCCAAAAACATAAATAATAGTCTAACCTATGACACCCGCTTATAATAAGACCACACCCAAGCATCGCGTGCGACCGTGAGAACGTATGCCGATCAGAGTTCGGCTCAAAGGCGCCGCGTAAGCTTAAATGCTATTATTTGTGCAGCACCCTTGCTAGCCCTCGGTAAGCTTAAACTACTTTAAATAAAGACATTTTTCCTGATTTAATCTGAATAGGTTTTTGCCTGAAGAAAAATGTGATGTAATTGGTAGTTAATGATTCAGGGGTAGTTCGTTATTGCACTTGTATTCAGGAAGGGTATTTAAGTCTAAGCTGAGCAATAAAGCAAAAAAAAACAAATATTTGTACACCGAGATCAACATAGGCCACGTTACTACACTCAACTCAAAACTATTTCATATTCCGACAAAAATGTCACAAGGTCTGATTCACATTGCAATCACGTTACATCGCCTTATCGGTGATCTAAGCATATGACGCTGGCTCAAAGAACAACAAACATAACTCTTACTATACATACGCGTACATATCCATAGTACGGATCCAGTGACTCATAATGGCAAAGCCCAGACGTTCTGAGAACTTGGTCAATCGCTAGCGGACTTGACATGCTAAGCAAGTAGCATTCTTGGCTAAATGGTAGTTGCTTGCAAGTTTCTTGTATGTTGTTAGTATAAAATTACTTTAGAATACACCCTGTAACATTCTTTATGACCAAAACGAATGTGTGATTTGTCTGATCTTTTAAACTGGGAGAAAAGTGAACTGTTGATAAATCATAATTGTAAAAGTATAGATTGCGTTAAATCGGAAAACTATTTTCATACATACATATACACTCGAAAAGGATAACCCTCCTCTCACTGAGCCTTCAGGTGATAAAATTTATTTATTATCTTGCTGTTTACGAAATCATATCCTGCCCATTATAATATAGAAACAATAGTGAACAAATGTTTTTTTACAGTATCAAGCCTATTTTCATTATATATTTTTTTATGTTTTATAATTGCGGATCGAGCCGACGGCCTACCTGGTGATAAGTGGTAACTTCTGCCCATAACAACGAATGCGGCTTGGGTCCTCCCCTACCAGGTACGACAAGACCCAAGTCGCATCGTATGCAGCCGTAACTGTGAGACGTGAATTTGGAATGTCTCATGTGCCTGTAATTTCACCGGCAATTCACCGGTAATTACTAGTTTAGTTCCATACTGAATCATTAATTTATTACTCAATAAATATATGAATAATTTTTTATTAGTAGATCAACTAAATGAACTATTCTACGAGCAATTACTTTAATGAAACTGCAGTGACCCGCTGGATTTACAATAGTAGCCGTTTATGAGTTTGCCTCCGCTATACTTTTCATCAGGTGATTATGACTGATGGATGAAAGCGTAAGCGAAGATTTTCCTGAAAATAACGGCGATGTACTAGCACTGTATTTCTACACAATAATGAAACTCATAAAACAAGCTTTATATTAGCCCTGCCTAGGCACTCACTTATGTAGATAAAAATAAATTATATACATGATAGATAAAAGTCGGACACTCACGAGCCATTTCACGTTCAGGCTATCCACATAAACCTGACTATTACAAATGACCTCGATAGCCTGAACTTACAAACATCTGGCGCCGTGTATTCCTAGTCTATCAATAATAGTGCTGTTAGCGCTGAACAAAGCCACGGAATCAATTTTAGTGCTGTCATACTTAATCAATAAGCTTCAAAAGACATTTGACAGCTCCGTGGTTAAGTCGGTAGTACACGTAACTCTGTCTATAAATCGAAGGGTGTCGGCGCGGCGTAGGCACACGTTCGAATTGTGTAAATGACGAATTCACGAATCTTGGATGGTTTTGTTATGCTTATGTATACGTCTATGCCACCTGCGACACAGGTCCTAGCGCTTGGGTATGAATGTGTATTCATATTGTGCCCTGAATGCGCAAACTTTACAGCAATGATTTCTACATCCACATAAAGACTAGCGTGTCTAAGTGGCGTAAAGTAAGCTAAAACTGAGATTTATTAGGGCACATCATCTAAGAAATAGGTAAGGTCTGTAATGCCTAAATCAAATAGGTAACTTAAAGGAAAGTTTGGTGTCTACCAGTGAGGGCGCTTGGCAGCTTTTGTCAGATTTACATATTGTTTTTAATAAGACAGGTTATATTATTGTGGAAAGTGTTTTCATATGTTTTGTATGGTTAGAATTACTAATAGAATGGCCTCACAGCTCAGTTGGTAGAAACCGGCCTTCTTCGCTGTAGGTCGTGGGTTCGTTTCCCATCCAGGACAAACATTTGCGTAACGAACATAAATGTTTGTTCTGTGTCTGGGTGTTAATATGTATTTATTTACAAAAAATAGAGTATATAAGTACCTTTTATATCATTTGTCTGGTCCCCATGATACAAGCTATGCTTAGCTTTGGGGCTAGATGTCGATGTGTGAAATGACAAAAATAAAAATCGTTACTGCGGTGCAATGTACAACAGTCACTAAATGACAAATGTATGAAACCGATATGCTTCTGGCAAGTCATGACACATGAAACCACAATAATTATGACCCGGCCTTAATTTCCTTACTAGTTGTGAGCAAAAATATAATGTAAATAATTGTTTATTTTGCTTTATTGGTTAACAAGAACAACCACAGTTTCCTCAATTAACTTTAGGTCACAAATATTGACAATTTAATGTATGAAAATATGTGTGTCAGTTTTGTTTGTACACTACGCATCACCTGATGTTAAAGGACTATGTAGAGGTTCATACAGGGTACGCTTTGCAACCCCGAGGTAGCAAATTCCAATTGGCGACGGTAACCGCATCACAGGTGGGCCTTCTGCTTTTTCTAACTTTCACATAAAAAAACGATTTCCAATCTAGAACTATTATGGATTTCGTTGCCTTTGAAATGACCGATGGGTACAGAGGATGCTAATTGCGAGGCGAAAGCCAAAGAGCTGGTTTGACTTACGGTTCACGAAATGGATTTAGCTTGAAAGACGGATACAAGTTAGGCAATGGGCGGTTGAATGCCGTTACACCGTAATGTAAGATTCCTTACATATCATTTTTTATGTTCTATTTAGCTGTTGTCCGCAGATGGCCTTTACAGCGTTTACACGGGCTTTTGGTGAGAGCAGACGGCTCTCATCCAGTACAACTTAAAAATTATATACAACGACACCAAGGGCACCACTTAGGTACGGACCTCGGCTTGGGGCGTTGCGAGTCAGGAGGAATGGGTGAAAAGCTTACATATATCTTGATTTCAACATCAAGCAAATCATCATCGTGGAATATAAAAATAAATTGCAGCACAGTTAGTGTGAATTTATGTGGTCGATACCTTTAGAACAGAACTCACAGAAACGAGATGGTTATAACACAATAAAAATATAAGTTTTGTTCTACTCTCGTACATGTTTCTCCACACAACTGGAGAACATTGTCACAAGCTCGCATACCAGTTATGAATACACCACAAAGAGCTCAGTCTGTATACAAGGGTAACAAACAATGTTGTTTTACATTAATGTGTTGTTCGTGGGTTCGATTTCCACCCAGGACAAACATTTGTGTGACGAATATAGATGATTGTTCTATGTCTGCGTGTTAATATGTGTTACATATATGTATATACAAAAAAGTATATATGTATCCCATCAGTTGTCTGGTTCCCATAGTACAAGCTATGCTTAGTTTGAGGTTAGAGTGCACTGTGTGAATTGTCCATCAATAATAATAATGCACAGCTTTCGTAACGGTGTAATATCATCCTTTAGATCCAGCTTCAGTTTGTTTGCGAGCGACGTCTCACACTACACACCGAATGTGCCGAATTCATATACATAGAATAATTAGTAATCCCGGATTGGGAGTCGGAAGCTAGCGAGGTCTAGAATATAAACAGGGTTTAGTTCAAACCGTATTCTATACTAAACTGTAAACGAACTAGCGTACGCGTTTAAGCGTTTATAGACAGAATAAATGAAATTGATGTTGACGAAACTAAAAGGATGTTATTGGATAGAAAAAGCTAAATAGCAACATTTCTTTTTATTGCTCATTTTTGTTTTTCTTGAACTGTTCTTTTGAAGGAGCACTTTACAAACATGCTATTATTGTTTTTGAAATGATTGGCGAGACTTGGGAAAGTGGTTATTTTCCTTGTTCACTACAATAAATAATAAGTAGCACACTACAAGATAATATAACATCATTATTTTGAACAATTTTATAAATTTCATCCACATGATAGTGTCATTTTCCTGTTTCTTTTATCACATTTGGTTTTTTAACATTATACGCAAATAATATAGCATCAGAAACAAAACACTTTTTTATAATCATAGCACATACGGGCAAAATCACGTGAGAAAAATACATAACAGCACAATAGTCTGGAAAGTTGTATCCGACCTTAAACTTTTTTTGAATGGCCCACAAATCACTTGTACAGTCGCCGACGCGTGGGGTCCACATATGGGTCTCACCCCTCGCCATGGAATACACAACAGTGGGCATTTCACCCTCTGTGCTTGACAACCAGTAAACGCTGAGCTCTCGACATATTTTAAGAGTTTGATGACTTGACGTATGATGTATTATTTGTTATAACAAATAATACATCATATGTCCTTATGTATGTAAATCTAAAACATGTCTAGAGCTTTTGTTTTATATAATATATCGATCGAATATGGTAATTTTCCAATTTTAATAGAGTGGAATACAATTAAAGAAGGCGTGGTCACTGTCTACATAAACTGAGTTAGTTAAAAGACAGAAATAACGCACAAAATTTGTAAACTGCATTATTGTGGTATATTTACAAGAACAAGCAATTTGTCCATGAAGTCAAGGACCATTTAGGAGACCTAAGTCATATATGATTGCCTAATGAGGGAAGGATGGCGTTGAACAGGCGCCGAACTTAGCAATAAGTACACATGACCTTGTAATTTTTTCAACGTGACTGACTTTTCCAAGCCATATTTATTTTACCCGTGGTATTTAATTTTATAAATTTTCTGTTATTACTTATTATGCATAATCTAACGTCATTTATGTCTCCAATGCTATATAATTCGGATTATTCAACGTTTTATTTCATTCATTTCACTTTTTTTCAATATACAATATAGATTTTTGGTGTATCTGCATTTACTACAAATACAAAAAAATATAAGATTTTTCTTAAGGCTTCTAAAGCAGCTTTAAATTGGATATTTTAGTCATCCCAAAAATATCACTATAACAAAGATAAATTGGAAATTAAGTAGTAGTAGTAAAATGGTAAATGGAGTGATAAAAACAGAATGGATAAAAATCCATGTGTCCATAAAAAAAAAAACATCCAAATACACCGTCGCGTCGCTTCGGTTACTAATCGCTTAATATCAGGTGATACATCGTCAAAAACAACGCGAATGAGTAGAAAAAACTAAGCGTAGTCATGGCATTAATCGGTTAATTTCACAGCGTACCTACTCAACATTAGTAAAAAATACAAATATAGCTACCCCGGTAGCAGATCAACCAAAATTGGCCCGCAGTCGGTCACACGTGTGCGTATGAAGTTACCATCCTCTAGTTTGTAAACTATCACTCATTCTTATATCTGAAGCGTGACCATCCGTAACACTTTTTGTGCTAAGCGTATCTTACGTAGAACTTACGTGACAGAAAGGAACTTATTGACTTACAGTTTTGTAATCGGCAAATGTATTGGAAATGCCCCCCACGCGCCTTTTCTGAATAGGGTAGATAGGATAGATTAGAACAGATAGAAGTGCCACTTTTCTTATTTCTGAGTTACACTATGTAGAAAACTTAGAATTGACAAGTGATGAGTTCATCGTCGCACAAATAGCTCAGCTAAGACTTTCCGATTTTCCGATAAATGAATGTTCACCTACAGCACAGTTTATATTAAAACTATGAAAAAAAATATAAATAAACAAAGAAATTAAAACAAAAATTCAGGTATTGGACTTTTAACATAAATTCAATATATATTTAGCCACAATTTGATTTCCATACCATTATATCCACAGCAAAATATTTTAGTTTGCGGAATCATCGTTAATTATTATGGTATTCAAATTGATCATACATATAAACCACAGGCTATGCTTCCGCCGACCATTATCCCCTTCATTATAAATTTCAAAGTATTTGCCTGCGGGGACACAACAAACAGAAATCTCTGTACGCTCAAAAATATATCAACACCTCACGTTTTGAATTCGTGCGTACTTGGCAGAGACCACTCGATTCAGCATTACTGCTATTCAGTTGACGCTGAACCACTTTAAAAAGACCCCTTCCATCTCTCACCACTCATATAAAACCCACAACTTCAGGGGACATTCGGAGAAATCCCAGGGATCTGTGCAAATCGGCTGTTGAACAATAGAGGTGTGAAAGGGGTTTAAGTAAACAGTCTTTTGTGAGACGTGGTATTGTAGGATCGCTTTGTGCAAATAGATTACGTAGGTATTGTGGCTGTCGGTTGTCACTTAAGAACACCCAACAATGGTAAGCCATGCTTTCGGGAGGTTTTTATGGGAGCCTTTAAAAATAAGGCGCCTTTTGTTTTGTGAAGCCGCATTTTAGGTAGAATTTACGATTACGGGAAACGCGAAGAACGCGATGTTTTCGAGTCATGCTTCCGCGTCGGCGCGGCGTCGGCTCTTCAAGTAACAAGTTGTAACGGAATACAAATGTTGTATTTCAAAACATGTTTACTGTTGCAGTCAACACCCTGAAGGCGCAAAGAAGATTGCCAATCGAAATAAACTCAAGGTTGATTTGAGCTTATCTACATTTGTTCAGAAAATGTTGCGTATTTCGCATTTTGATCGACAATAAGACGAAACACAATTGGAGATAAGAAACGAAGCTATATACATAAACACAATTCTCTTAGGGAGAACGTCGAATGCAAACTTGATTATATGCAATTTGAAACAACTGTTACTCAGAAATTGAAACTTAGCAATTGGTTCGGTTCTCTCGGGAACACAATTCGTTTCACAATAGGGTCGCGATGTTTTCACGTTTCAAAAAACATTGAGCATAACAAACGGAAAAAATCTCCTGATAATTGCGCCAACCCTTACGCAGCAGCCCCAAACGAACGGAATATTACCTTGTCTTTGAAATTTATTATTATTATACAACATTGCGTTTGAGGGTTGAAATCGCATAGTGCATTTGCCAGCAGCTGCCTCGCTGTCCATCTTGGGGTTGATGACGTCACGACACCCCAAGCAATTACATCCACTATTCCGGAGTAATAGTGCCTACTTTTGTTTGTAGGCGGATAAATCCCAGAGGGCCATATGGGCTGCCAACCCTCAGAATTAGATTTAGGTAGAAAAAATTACTTAATGGGGTGTTTTCTGTGCAAGCGACGAGACCGATGTGACCCCGGTTTTTTGGAATCCATCTTTATCTGTGCTCAGTCGTCCGGGAAATGATATACGGAGCTCGGGGATTTGGTTATGTTTTAAACTGATACGTTTCATATTAAAACTTGCTCAATGAGTTCTTGATTTATTATAATCCTTTGAAACTGGCGTATCCTTTCATCTCGTTATGGTTTATGGAATATTTTTATGTCTTTTACCGACATGCCAAAAATATTATGCAAATGTGAAATTACCTTTTTTTTTTTTTTTTTGAATGGACATTATGCTGTTGGCCGCAGATGGCCTTGACAGCGTTTACACGGGCTTTTGGCGAGAGCAGACGGCTCTCAACCGGTAAAACTTAATATTATACACAACGTCACCAAGGGCACCACTTAGGTTCGGACCTCGGCTTGGGGCGTTGCGAGTCGGGAGGAATTGGAGAAAATGCGCCCCGCGCGGGCATTTACGGAGATACTTCGACCCCGCCGGCGGGGTCGGTGCGAAGGTTGAGTGTTTTCTCTGTGGGGGGCTGACGATAGGAATAACTCCGGATAGGCGGCCGTTATCTCGTCAGGGGGGTCACCAAGTACGTGTCTTGGTCTACGGAGAGAGCGGTGAAATTACCTGAATTTGTTTTTCATATTTGTAGGTCGATCCCATAAAACTAACCAAAGATTTCGAAACATTTTGTACATTTTGTAACTTATATTAGTTGGTACGTACTTACACCAGTAGAAGCATTACTTCATTAGTGATTCCCATTTTCTCAGAAACAGTGAAGACCGCTAACCAGTGACTGTAAATCCCGACAAGTACGAAAGGTTAAGACCCTCATTATCATTAATTTGGAGCATTATAGGATTACCTAAGAGCACTTTCCATTTTTGTGAAACAAGGCTCAGAAAAACGGCATCTCAAAATGGCTGCACTGCACTGTTGGAATTAAACAGGCAGTCTCTTTTGTTAATTCATTGGGCTGACTGACGGTGGATTCATAAGATGATTTATAAATGAGGATTTACATTAAATTTGGTGAAACTTAGTGTTGATAAACAACAGTCGGTGGATGACGGTGATGATATGCATTGATTGATACCAATTTTTAATCCACTTTACTCAAAACTTGTCTGATGACAATAAAGTTTATAAATAACGGAAATATCTGTGAACATACAAAAGTAAAAAAAAAAAAGTACGTACACAGAACCTCCTGTTACGTAATTGCATATATTACTGCAATTTTTATTTTATTTATAGTAGTTATCACTCCTTTTTGTCCTCAATGTATTTGACGATATTCTGTCTCATCAGCAAGAATATAGATAGAATCTTTAAGGGTTGGAAGCCCATGTTTTGGAACAACATAAAGAATGACGGTATTAAAAGATATTCTTCCTTGTACTCGCAAATATACTTGTCACGACAACTAGTGTATTCGACGGGTTTTTTTTGAAACTGCCGCGTTTTTGTACACACTTTATTATTCCTTTATTGCTGTTAGGAGCAATAAAGGAAGACGTTAGTGGATTGCCCGCATTGATATTATAATCGTTGATATCAACGAGTCCCCGCATAAAGAATCACGGTAAAACCCGAACAAACAAATGAGTATAAATCCCGGAGTAAACGAAAGGTTAAGTGGCGCATTACCATAGGTTCATCTGAATCGCTTAACGCGAGAATATTTACAAAACAGCGCACTTCGAGACAATAGCGCACCCTGAGATCCATTGTTCGTAATCTACCCTTGGCCCAGGGCCGAAATCAGGAGTGCTCTTGTTTACAGCGTCTAACGTTCCCACTGCAAGGTCACAGGCCTATCCTCGACGAGCGAGAATGAGTGGACTACAATCTTATCATGGGAGGAAATGTCGGGGAAAGTATCACTAGACCTCCACGCTCTCGTCTAGTTTCAAGTGATAAGCAGTTTTCAGTGTGACACCTTTTAGAATTTGAATATTTTTTGTGTCCATGTACCGAGATACAAGTGGTCTCTTAGAACTTGCAGGCCATCACCCATATTTAAACTTTCAGACAAATCGCTACTGTAGTTTTTGGCGTAAAAGCTATACAAAAAAGGCATCGCATTTATAATGGGATGGCATTTAAGATTTCAAGCATACAATAAAAAACATAACGGGGATATGGTGATTCACACAGACAATGTATCAGACCTGTCTTCGAAATGCGGGCCATTAATTAATGACGTTCTAACATTTTAACAGAACTTTCTGCATGAGAGCTTTTATTTCTAACACAAAAGTTGCAAGAAATGAGCTTCTTTGAGCGCACTTTAATCCTATCACCACAATGGTTCGTAAGTCAGAGCCAGTGGGACAAGTAGGACTATACAAAAGTTATCAAAGGCGAGTATATCTTCATCTCATAGGCTAGTAGCGCTTTAAATTCTGGTGTTGATCATATCCAGGGGCAAAGATCACCAGCGCCGGGAGAACAGCACATCAATACTGTAACTGCAGTGAACACCGCCAATAATCGCACAATGTCAATCAATCGATTTAGTCGATTCCACCCTGGAAAAGATGATTTGTAAAACGAACCAAGATAAAGACCACGCACGAAGGTCAATGAAGAATTACAAGTAATGATAGAAGATGATCTATACAAATCCACAGCAGATTTATCAGCACCGCTTGATCGTACGTACACTATATTGAACCATTTGTGTCAAATTAGTCAAGTTTAAAATATAAAAATAAGCGCCACACGAACCGAATGACCTGCTTTACTAAAGTTAGGTAAGAAAATATATAGGTCACCTTTGTTAGTGGTTGTGGTGAAACAACTGAATTATCGTATGTATCCATTATAAACTATTTTATTTTATATACACAAAACATAAGAAACTCAGAATATTATACCACCCATTTTTATTCCAATCACGTAGCATCAAACTCTTAGCCCGATCACAATCTACTCGAGAGTAGATCTAACATCCTAACATATCTTTGAGAATATCCTTAAGTAACTTATTTACGTTTCTTCCTTCGATTACAAATCCTGGCCCCACATCTGTCAAAATCCATTGTTCCTGATGTACCCTCATACGTGAGTAATTTTAACTACTATAGGGTGTCGAGGGGTTGACAAGTTTATGGGAGGGTAGGTACTTTAAGGTGAAACTTATGAAATTCATAGCCGTATTATGGCACGACAAAATGTTGGGAGATTTCATTTAGCTAGGAATGTTTGGTTAGAGTCAATAAATATTATTCTCGTGAAAATACACAGACAGATTTTAATGGCTATGACGAAAATATGGAGAACATTATATGTAACAAATTGGAAGTCTCTTCTCTCTAACTCCTAAAAGCTTAGTTTAATATTAGTTTCAATCGGTATAAAATTTAAGTTAATTATGTTAGATACACTAATTTTATAATATGTATTCGTTTTAGCTATGTAGCTAAAGCTTAGTACATAGCACGTATATTTGGAATAAATATTCTTATTATATTCTCATAATATTATATTATTAAGTGCTAGAACAAGAGAAGTGAAACCACTAAACTATAAATGGAAACGTCTATTGGATTTGTCCTGCATTGGTTAGTGTTTTCGAGTGTTACGTAAAGCTCCATTAGCGTTTTCGAAGCACTAAAACACTCAAGAAAACTAAAATACACTTTACATCGTCTCCCATTGTACTCAAAGATAAACATACTCAGATCGCGTACGGTCCTTATCTCACCCACGGCCATTAAAACAATAAAACTCCTCAAAACAAGTTACATTGCTGTCTGAAACTCGGGCGCGTATAGCTCCCATCTGAATAACACTTCAATAGTTCGGGAAATAAGTTAAGACTCGACATTGAGTACGGACAATGCGGAAATAAATAATTACGACGAAATTCTGTTCAGCTGGGATGCTAAAGTTACAAGACGTAGATGGAACGACTCTTGAAGAACTATAGCAGTGATCGTATTATGGAAGTTTTGAGAGCGAACTCAAAGCTTTGGTTCATTTTGCTGCTTGATCCTTATGAATACTACTGATAAAGTTTAGCTCAAGCGGTAAGAGTCAGTATATGCTATAAGTTTGTTATGTTTGACCACTTAAGTTCAGGTAGGCCGTCAGCTTATTCTATTACATACATAAAATAAAAACTCACAAGAGGCATTGCAGAAAACTACTGACGCTTATTTGGTTGGTTTATTAATAGAGGTTCACGGGAGGGTGCAAAAATTTTGTGTGATGAGCATAGTTAGGACCTTCGATGTTTGTGTAGAGCATTTGTTGCCTCCCCCTCCACCATTCCACCTGCATCTTAATGAAGGGTATGAGCGCGTTATATTAACTTTAAAGGCCTCCCAAAGAAAGATCTAAGACTTACAGTCTTAGCACAAATAAATGAAGAGCATTCTAATCACATCTTAAGAGCAGTAGAACTCGCCAAGTTCGTCCGGGGAAGTACTGCCACCATGCCCATTTCTGCCGCCAAGCAGTAACGCGTTCGCGTTACTGTGTTCCGGTTTGAAAGGTGTGGTTGCCGGTGAAATTACAGGCACATGAGACATTCCACCTACACGTCTCATAGTTACGGGCGCATATTATGCGACTTGGGTATTGTCGTACCTAGTAGGGGAGGACCCAAGTCGCATCGGTTGTTATGGGCCGAGGTTACCACTTACCACCGGGTGGGCCGTCGACTCGTTCTGTAACTACATAACATAAAAAAAAACAGACAACCAGAACATAGTCACAAATTATAAATAACTATTGGCAGAATACAAAATATTATTAAAACACCTATCAGGAATGCTTCACCTCGATAAATATAAAACTCCGAGACTAGATTTACCTAACGTCTAGGTCGAATGACTTATGCTAATGAATGAGCAGTCAGCAGTCAATGACATTAGATGCTCGCTATAACCATTCCCATTGTAACCATCATAACTGTTCAACTCTACATACATTCGTTTAAGAATCAAACTCGATTAAAGACCATAAAATGTTCACATTCGCTAGAATCGATTGGTTTTTATTGTGTGCGCATTCTTTGTTCATTTTCTTAAATGCCAGCCAATCATCGAATTACGTAGCCCTGACCAGATACCATGCATCAGCTAATAACTTATAAATTATCAGTAGGCAAAACGTTTATCTACTTTCTTGATACAACAAAATTATTTTCCATATTGAAATTATTATTCCCGTTCGTCCGCCCCTGAAATGATAGCACTAGAGACATTTTTGGTTTATTATAATGATTGCAAACATAGGGTGATTATTATGGTGGACATTTTCGAAAATAATTCGGAACAATACTGTTATTTCATACGTCGAAACTTAACAGCAGCCAGTTTGCGGCCTGCCTCGGAGAAACGTTTTGAACTCACCATGATACCTGCATTACAAAATGTAGTAAAACCAATTTGTACAAAAGTCAGGTGATTTATTGGTTGGCGTCGACATTCGTAACTATAACTCATTTGTAACCTTAATTGGAACTATCCAACTAATACTGAAACAAATTTTACAATCCTCATCCGTTCCACTACTCAATTTTAATCACAAGACCGGTCAAGGCGACTCGTTTCTCAGGCCCTTATGGGCGGTAAGGCGGTATCTACATTGCTAATGATTTCTATAGAAATGTTGTCTCCTAAATCGACAAATATCTCACAGAAAGTAAAGTAAAACGTCGTTTAGCAAAGACTTTCAGTAGCAGTAGATATAAGCCAAGTTCGTACGGGTAAGTACTGCCACCATAACCATTTCTGCTGCCAAGCAGTGATGCATTTGTAATAATGTGTTCCGGTTTGAAAGGTGTGGTTGTCTGTGAAATTACAGGCACATGAGACATTACTACATATTAGACATATTAGACATGACTGCCTACTCCTACGTTATGAGTTGTGTTTAACGTTATTGTTTTTAGTTTTAGTTTTAGTTATTAATATGTGTTGTTTTTGTAAAATAAATACTCTTTCTTTCTTTTCTTTCTTTACATTCCACCTTCTTCACTTCTCAGAGTTACGGGTACATTGCGGCTTGGGTCTTGTCTTCTTTTTTTCTACTTAGGTACGCGAGGACCAAATTTGGTGGGCCATCTGCGCGTTCCGTAACTTTATCTCATAAAAAGTGACACCTATTAACCACCACTAGGGATGACCTTTACGACTCGTCTAACAATGCCTTAAGGGTTGCGACTTAAGTTCTAAAACAATGAAGTGGATTTGAGTACACCACGCGATAAGAGGAATAGTGCACAAGCATGTGAACACACCTTTAGCGCCCTTTGCTGAATATTAATAGCACTAATATCACCAAGTTGCGATCTATCAAATTTATAGCCATAACCGACGCAGACTGCAGACTTACCCGTTTATTGCTGTATGATTTAGTGGGAATCGGAGATTTTGTTACGATATGCAAACGCTATATCAGCGGTATTGATATCGGTGGGAACTTGTGGATGTTACTATAAGGAGAACAGCCGTACCCCAGCGGCTTTATATCTCCTATAAGATGGACTCAGACCTTTTATCGATCGGTTAGGATACCCAAAAATATTATTAGTTCCTAAGATGTTCCACAGCGTACTGTTTTTATAGTGATCTGCAGACCGTACCAATCTCTTCACTTAGTAAGAACTAAATATTTATATGTTTAATTTTGAACTTTAGAAATCTCATTAAGGGTGACGACGATGGACAGGAGATATTTACAAAATATTGTTTGCGTCTACAGAAACACTGTATCGACTTTTACAATCAAGGCTGTGTCTATTTTGTTTTATTTATTTACGAGTATAATGATATAATGATTTGCTTCATTTCTTACCGTCCGTTTCAGAAGCCCGTCGCAATTTCAGTGCGTCACGACTACTCAAAGATTGATTTACGTGAGAAAGCGATTGAATATTCAACTAGGGCCGTCCGTGACCGACGTTACGTAAGCACAAACGTAGGTAGCCCTTAATTATTAACTCTACGCGGGTAGGTGAGGCCTATTTTCGGTTTAATGTCTGGCTTGGACGGAAATAGCCGGGTGTATTTGTGGTAATAGAAGTTTTTCAACGTATAGCGTTGGTAGTTTTTGGTACGAATTCTAGATAGGACTTCTTATACAATTTGTACTACTATTATTAAGTGATGAAACAATAAAATTTTTCGGATATAGCAACATATGTTAAATGTTTTCACTATCGGATCAACATACCTATTATCGACCCTCAGGAGTTGATAGACCCTGCTTCATAGAAGTCACATGGCAAAGGATTTTCCTGCGTATTACTCCTTGGGACAACGCAAGACTTTGTCAAGGAGGTTTTTATTTCCAATGGGAAAAAGCCAGCACAGCGCCCTGGAAGTTTCCTTCCAATATTTCTACGGAGCAGATTTTAGTCCTGCTTTATTTCATAGCAAAATCAAGTTGATTTGTATGTTTAAAATTTTGATTACAATGACATCTTTAATGCAAAAAATATTTCTAGTTACTTTAATTTTTTTTAACATAGTGTTCAATCTACAGATAAAATTATTCCATGAGTGTCATCGCGCTCATGACAACTCCAATCAGCAAAATCTTGTTAGAATCTCAACATATCAATATAACACGTTATTCTCGTCTATTTTTAACGAGTTTTAACACATACTGCGCAGATACTTTGAAGTACTTTAAAAATATACTTCGTGCTGAACCAGAGAGGCAATAAGGGCCGACAATCTCTGCAATTTTCTATGGAAACCGCAACTAAATCGACTGAACAGATTCAACTTAACATCTTAACATCAAAAACGCTAGGCGCGCGTTGTCTGCGTTCGACTAACAAACCTTAAGTTAATTAGTAATCATCTTATCTTCCTACCTTTGAAATATATATTCGGCAAGTCCAGTTACATTTGTTGTTCATGTTATAGCACCTCCGGAACTTGAAAGCCACTGAGCGGATTTTGATGCGGTTTCCATTGTTACTTAAGATTTATTTTTTATTTTTATGAATGGACATTATGCTGTTGGCCGCAGATGGCCTTGACAGCGTTTACACGGGCTTTTGGTGAGAGCAGACGGCTCTCAACCGGTAAAAACTTAAAATTATACACAACGTCACCAAGGGCACCACTTAGGTTCGGACCTCGGCTTGGGGCGTTGCGAGTCGGGAGGAATTGGAGAAAATGCGCCCCGCGCGGGCATTTACGGAGATACTTCGACCCCGCCGGCGGGGTCGGTGCGAAGGTTGAGTGTTTTCTCTGTGGGGGGCTGACGATAGGAATAACTCCGGATAGGCGGCCGTTATCTCGTCAGGGGGGTCACCAAGTACGTGTCTTGGTCTACGGAGAGAGCGCCTAGCAGGGGGGACAACCGAGTAGTCGGGTATGGTGCGAACCAGGTGGTTCGGGTGGGACTCGACCGAATCATAATATCGCTGGGAGGCGAGTTTCATGAAGCGGGCTATAGACTCGAGACGCGCGTCTCGGTGGAGGGAGCGATTGCGTACGTACCAGGGAACGCCCGTGGCTTTCCGTAGGAAACGATTTTGAATAAGCTGTAGGGGGCGGGTTTGAGCATGAGCGAAAGCCACGGAGGCGTATGTCATGATGGGGCGTATGCAAGCTTTGTAAAGTCTCACCTTGTTGCCAAGGGACATTTTACTCTTCTTGCATACGAGGTTATTGAGGCGACCCAGTATAAAGGCCGCCCTGTTACGAACAGTTCTAATGTGTTCGTTGAAGTTAAGACGTTTGTCAAGGACGACGCCTAAGTAGCGGGCAGACTTCGCCCATGGAATGGGTTCGTCATAGAGAGTGAGGGGCTTGAGCGTTGGGCGTCGCCGGGAAAAGTACACCGCGGTACTTTTCGTCGGGTTCACCTCAATGCGCCACTTCGTAAACCATGCACCGAGTGCATTGAGTGCGGCTTGCAGCTTTATACGCACCCTATCGGCATTCCGATCAGATGCGTATAATGCTGTGTCGTCCGCAAACAGGGCGAGCTCTGTTTGGAACGAGTGGGGGACATCGCTGGTGTACAGCGTGAATAAGAGGGGGGCTAGTACGGAGCCCTGAGGGACTCCGGCTCGGATGGGCTTGGGTTCGGACAGCTTCCCTTCCACTCGATAGCGGAAGCTACGATTGGTCAGGAAGTCTCGTATGATGAGCACGAGTCTGTCTGGCACACCAAGTTGAGAAAGCTTGTAGACCAAGCCGTTGTGCCAGACCTTGTCGAACGCCTTTGCCACGTCTAGGAAGACGGCTCCGGTATCTTTAGGCCAAATGCCTTGAGAGTTTGAAAGGACGTGTTCCGTGAAGCGGAGGACCTGCTGGGGGCACGAGTGTCTGGCTCGGAAGCCAAACTGTTCGTCCGGGAGGAGTTTAAGTTCATTGACAATGGGCCAGAGACGATTAAGGAGGAGACGCTCGTAGAGCTTCCCCATGGTCTTGAGGAGACTGATGGGACGGTAACTAGAAGGCTCCGTGGCCTTCTTGCCTGGTTTGGGGATGCCAATGACATTGGCTTCCTTCCAGGCGTCGGGGAAAGTGCAATTGGCCATTGCCGCATTGAAGATGCTTACGAGGAGATAAATGAGAGCAACAGAAAAGTGCTTGAGCACTCTGTTGCTTATGCCATCGGAACCGGGGGATTTCCTCGGATGGAGATCCTTGATGACGTGCTCCACTTCGGAAGCTCTAATAATGGGCAGAGGGGGAGAAGAGGGGACTCGCGAGCTTAGTATGTCAACTTCACTGTTCACCGTATTAAGGTGAATAGGGTCGACATAATTAAGACTGGGGGCGCATTGGGCTTCGAGGCTGGCAGCCAACGTGTCGGCTTTTTCCTCGTCGTCGAATGCGGGGGTTTGATGGTTGGGGCGGTTAAGAGGGGGCATAGTCGACAGTTGGTCTGACTTCATAGACCTTGCCAAGTTCCAATATGCTTGGTGGCTCGGCTCGATCTCCGAAAGCAGGTCATCCCATCGACTGTTGCGGAGGTCTTTAATTCGTTTTCTCACCTGACGGTGGAGGGAACGCATTGTAACGCGGTTAAATTCAGAGGGGCAAGAGCTGTAACGTCGGTTTGCGGCGTTCGACTCGGTGATCAACCGTCTCACATCGTCTGGCAGGACCCAGCGATGATCGGGCACCACCGGGACCTGTTTCGACGATCCGCCAATGGCGGTAGTGACATGGCTGGTCAACGAGTCGACTGCGACAGTAATGTCGTCCTTAGTCAAGATGTCGTCTGGGATCCTATCCAAGTCGGGTGAGTGGATAGACTTGAGAGCAATCCCAAGCTTATGCCACTGCACCACGGTCTTGGTGGGAGGAGACGAGTCTGGGGGGGGGCCTAGTTGAAGAAGAACGGGTCTATGGTCGGAGTCGAGTTCGTACAGCGTTTCTATCGAACGCAACTGTAGGGTTACGTTCTTTAGCAACGCTATGTCCAAGACGTCTGGGCGATGATTGACATTACAAGGATAATGGGTCGGAGCTAAGGGGGAGATGAGATCAAAATTTAATTCCTGGATGAGATTGTCAAGTACGCGTCCTCTGGAGTTCGTTGCTACGCAATTCCAGAGGACATGCTTGCTGTTGAAGTCTCCAGCCAGAATGACTGAGCTTCCCAAGTTAAGAAGGGCTTCTATATCCCTTCTGAGCAAGTTTTTGTCGGGGGCAAGATAGCAAGAGGCTATTGTAATGGACGGATGACCGGTCATCCCTAACCTACACACGGAGGCTTCTAAGTTAGTGAGGGGGGGTGCGTCTATGGGGATGCAATGCAAGGACCTCTTGTGATAGATGATGGTACCACCTCCCCGTCCGTGGGCTCTATCATTGCGAACTGCTTGGTAATTGGCCATCCTGGGGGTGGCCTTGTTCGGCTTCAAGAAGGTTTCTTGCATTAGCATGATATCTATTTGATGGCGGGTCAGAAAGTCGTGGACGCGGCCACGCTGTTTGAGGAGACCGTCAGCGTTGAAGAACGCCAACGATAGGGATCGGGGCCTAAGTCTTTCTTTCGGGTGTCCTAACATATTTGTACCGTAAGGGGGATGGGCATAGTGCGCTTGAGGACTCCGATCAGCAGGGCATTGTTCTGGCACAATTTCTGCTTCTCGGCTTGGGTGGGGGCTTCGCGTATTAGCCGGGCAAGCTCGGCAGCTTCGGCGGAGGTCGAGTATGCGGCACACATTATCGTCCAGAAATCATCCTCCTTAGAGGGCTGATTGGACGGCGCGGGGCAGTGTGAGGCAGGGGCGCGGCGGGTCGGTGGGGGGACTGCGGTCATGCGGACCGCAGCTGGGGCTTTCGGGGCCTCAGTCCTGTGGACTAGGGGCTTAGTCCACGCCGAGGGGATCAGGGTAGGGGCTAGGCGAGGTGATTCGCTGTGGGGCGGGACGGCTACCTTGGAGGTAGCTTTCGGGTGTTGGGAGGGGGCCAGAGGAGCAGCTCGCTCCTGGTTCCTCCGGACCACCGCCTTGTTTGCCTTTGGGGCTCTGGGGCACCCGCGATAGTTCGCGGGGTGACCCTCGGTCCCGCAGAGCACGCAAGCCGGGGGGCCAGGGGAGTCGGGAGTCCGCTTGCACTCTGCGGTGCCGTGGACGCCCATGCACTTCACGCAGCGGGGGGTCATCAGGCACTTACGTGCCGAATGGCCGTACCGCTGACATCGGTGGCATTGGGCGGGATAGGGACTTGGGTGAGGGGGCTCGACGCGCAAACCCGAGAGACCGAGGACCACCTCCAATTTCTTGAAGATGGCCCCGCCACCCGGAGTCCGGTCGAGGTGAACCCTCACCATGTCGTAGAGGACCTGACCGTTTGCACTACGCATACGGTGGACCTCTCGGACGGGGAAGTTTTGTGAAATGAGGTCGGCCTTAATGGCCTCCTCGCCGAGCTCCTTGGGCAGGCCTCGGATGACCACGGCAAGGGGTTTCTCATCGAACCGATTGTTCGTGCAGTGGGGGAATGGATGATAGCCCTCCGGGGGAGACTCCATCGTCTTAGTAAGACGACGGTGGTCATCCGGAGTGGGCACTATCAGACGGATAGTGTCCGAGTGGTTAGATGCGCTAAGGACAGTGATGCCCTTGCGCTTGCAGATTGAAAGAAGCGTCTGGAGACGCTCCTTCTGCTCTAGGAAAATTGGAGGAGGGCGCTTTCCTTTCGGTGCTGATACCGAAGGAGGGGTGTTGGGGCGCGAGACGGCCGTCAGAGGGACGGCCGCTTTGGCAGGGGGCTCGGAGGGAGAGGACTTGGTGTGAGGATTCTTCCTCTTACCGTACTTGACGGGAACAAAGTCCCCGTCAGAATCGTCGTCAGACGATTGCGGCATGGGGGTGAGGGGTGAGGGGAGGTCCTCCTCCATCGCTACATACTCCGGAGAGGACGTAGGCGACGGATCGGGCGACTCAGGGAAGTCGGGGATCGGCGTGGGCTGCGCGGTGGTGGCTGGTTGGCCTTTAGGGGGAGCTTGGGTTAATACCCTTTGTGCCGGAGGGGCCGCGGAGGGGACAACATTTTTAGTTATTTTTATGGCTTTAGGAGCCGGGGAGGGTGCCTGAGGGGCCGAGGCAGCAGCAGAGGGCTGGCTAGCGAACGCTTCTAAAATATGGGGGTACCTCGTGAGGAGGAATTGGAAGAGAGCTTCCGAATTCAACCCCGAGGTATCCATTCCGGGGGGACACCGGATGGTGTGTCGGGTGAGTGATCCTCCCTGTCGGGATAGACAGGGGGGGATGTGGCCTGGGTGTCCTACCTAATTGGTGTGTCTCCTTAATCTCTCTTACGGGAAGAGGAGGTGTGTCCTACTGCTGTCTGGTGTCGACTAGGGAAGCCCCCAAGGCCGGTGGTTCCAGACCCAACCGGATTTTGCGTTCCTCAGAAGGAGGAAAGCAGGCGACTCCGGGTCCGCGCCCAATCTGGTTCGTTATCACCGTTAGGTATCCCCAGATCGACCACTAAGCGTGGATTTTTGTTTTGACGCTCAAGTCAGAGAAATTACCTCGCCCTGAAAAGGGCGTCGTCCTAGAACGGACTGGAATGCGGCACGCTAACGGAGAGAAGCTAGCTTCTCTCGGAAAGCGGCGGCTTCCGCGAACAATGGGACACTCGCGCCGCTCTAATAAGAGCAGGCGAGGCCTATTGTCCGTTGGCTTCTTGGAAGGCGGCGAACCGGTGTGGGCAGGCAGCCGGGTGGCTTCCTGGAAAGCTGCGAGCGGAGCGCACGCAGGTGCACACGGAGAGGTGTTGCCGGTCCGACGTCCAGCGAGCGAGTCAACACATCGTTACTTAAGAGGTTTCCAAGGAAATTGTTGAACACGGGGCGAAGCCGCAAGGCTTGTGTAGCTACGTTGCGAAATGGTTAATAGAAATAATTACATGTGTGACGAATAAATTCAAAAACTAATGTTTGTATCAAGCGGCGTCGAAGGCTAGCCCCAAATAAATCTATACCCCACGGGTACTGGATAAGTGATAAAATAGTTGTGGTTTTTAAAACACTATTTTGATATAATATGTATTGTATATGCATAAATGAAAACCCCGAAAGCAAAATTTTTTAAACCCAAATCGAGAACATATTCGTCACATAAATAATTTTGAAATTTATTAATATCTTTTTATCGGCGGAAATCAAACCACCTACAGCGCAGAATAGTACTTTTTATCCCGGATTTTATCTCCGCACATGCGAAACTGCGGGCGTAAGCTAGTGTAACCTAAATTGTTATTACATTTTTATTTAACTATTATAGCTTTGTATGCGTATGTGGGAAATTTCATGAAGAAAATTAAATTTTATATTCGTCTGGTAGGTATGGGAGATATCATTCAGATGAATGTGAAATGGCATTTGACCGCAATCTAATCACAGTTCGGATATTTCACCGCAGTCAGTAGAATTGATTCTGTGGTCCTGTGCCGCAGGACTAAATTGTCGACTATAACATTTTGCTATCTCAATTGTGCTCTTAAAACAAAATAACATTGAATATTCTATCCTATTTGCCTAAAACAACAATACTAATTACGAAGCAAATGACAGCTACTAGGTTTATCTTAATTTATTTAATTAGAATGACACTATAAAAAGGAATAAATATTGGTGGACATTTCACACAACGCCAAAGTAAGCTAAGCGTAGCTTATATCACGGGAACCAGACAACTGATATAATACTTATATACTTATCTTTTTGTAAATACATACATATAATACATATTAACACCCAGACACAGAACAAACATCAGTGTTACAAATGTCACATAAATGTTTGTCCTGGGTGGGAATCGAACCTACGACCTACAGCGCAGAAGGCGTACTACCAACTGAGCTATGAGGCCAATCAAGTCACTATATATAGGTCTAAGTTGATATGAAATACTGGTAAGTCAAATATAAGATATATAGTAAACACAGTAATAGGAATTATTTACAGTAAATATATAATATAATGTACCCCCATATGGCTCCACGTCCGGTAGTGATTAGGGTGAGGTCACATGCCCGAGTCACTATCCTCTAATAGAGATTTACGCAGGTACGAGATAGCGCTCGGAAGATAATATTATCCAGAACAGAAGATGAATGGGGAATTTAATAATATTACTTTATATTCGATAAGATAATAGTTCATAAGTTCTTAGGTTATAAATTTGCAATTTGAAACAGATTAGTTTATTTTTAGAATATTACAAATGTGTAAATAGAGATAATGTAGAGATCGCCAACGGGAAGCCATTATTTTATTGTAGACAGGAAGTGTACCTACCTATAACACGAAAAACCTTAATCCGAAGACGACCTCTAGGCTGAGTTATTGACATAATTTACGAATATATTCATCACATAAAGTGACAAACATTATATGTAGATGTTGAACTATGTTTACATTATTCTAACATACAAAGCTACTATGGAATAAATAAGTACAGAAGAACTTATTTATTATATATTTACTAACGAAGATTATATACCCGAACGACTAAAAGATGAATTAAATGAAAAGAAACGAAAAGTTATGCTTGTGTAATCACTCCCAGTGCGATAATCTTCAAATATAAAGTTTATACCAAAATTTATAACAATATCTTGGCTTCCAATTTTCATGGCAAAGCACTTATGCCAATGTTTTACTATATTAGATTATGTGAGGTACGTATTTATGCAATCCAAGGTTTCACAACCGTCTTTATTATTAATTATTCAATACAAAGTGGTTTTTTTACGAGATTATTACGGAGAATGCAACTTATCGGTTCATAATGGCAGTTTTTACTTATTGCTGCAGGAAACAGTTAACTGAGTGATCCGAGGCAAAAACAATGGCGGCAATGAACTCACCACAGCTCACGTCTACGTTCCAAAGTTAAGGATAAAAGTGACCTATTGATCTGCTCTGCCTACCTCTTCGAAAAGCCTTATCTGATGTTTTTTTTTCCGGGTTTAGCATAAAATTAATGTAAAAACGGACAAATGAATTCTTGTAGTTTCTCACGCTTGCCAATAAATACCAGTTCATTTGTAAATCAAGTTTAAATCACGCTATGACGTATTAGCTACCAATATTTATTAGTTATTTACGGAAGATCGGTATCAAATTGGTAATGCTAAACTCGAGATACGCAGTAGGTAACGTTACATGTCATTGATATATTTGAACAAGCAAAGACACTAATTATTTATCTGTGTTCAATCGTAGATAACCTTCTAATTGGCTACAAAACACATCAATAAACGCAGATAAAGCACACGTTAAATAATAATCCCAAGCATATAAATTCCATAATATATACTTCGTTAAATAGCCAACTACCTATACATTATCGCGGCTATAAATATTCCAGATAGCTTTGGAGGAAGCCAAAAGCGATTTATGGTCTCATTTCTAATTCTTTCGAGCACTTTCAAAATTAAACGTGAGTTATTGTATCGATGCGATTAAACGGGATATGTTTGAAGGTTGTTTTATTTTCGTATTTCTATTCTATTTGGGGTAATGTTCATCACTAAGCCATTCGTTTCTGCTTCGCTTCTCAATTGTTTTTGCTCATACCCTACCAATCTCTAGTTGGGTTAGTCTTTTGTATGATATTCTAGTAATAGAAATACGTTATATTACGAGTCTCTTACTCTTAACCAAACGTTTATAGAATGTTTAGTCTTATTTAATCACAAGGATTAACACAAAAGTAATCTTTGACACAGCTACTAAGAGATTCAGTTTATTAAGCCATATCCTGCCGTAACTCAAATTCTTTGAAATTAATCGAATCCACTGCATGAAATGATAAAAATATCCAATAGAATTCGATAAGACACGATAAGATAAATACAATTTCACATTGCATCTATCCAAACTATTTGATTCAAAATACTAAAACATAAAATGTGTTATCAAACGAAGGCTCGTTGTTTGAACCTAGCTAAAGCTCCTAAAGTATCAAAATCCCTCGTAAATTGAAAATATCAAAGCCTGTCTGAGAACAATACTTTCCATCTCATTATAGACAATGATGGGTCTATGATATTCACAGACTATAGAACAAGACAAGGTCGTACCAGAGTCATGCCCCGTTCTCTTCGTTGTGTGGGTGTCTAAGCTCAACCAATGGCATTTTGTAGGCGCCACATTGTGCGGCTACGCATAGTGCATGGTTTTTATAACAGCACAAAAATAGTTTTGGTTACCAGAGAACATGAATAAAGTTCGAAGTATTAGGCGATAAAATTGACATTCAAATCTTGTATATGATTTGCAATTCAAATAACGCAGTGACATTTTGGTTTGCGAAGATCTATAGTTACAAAAGTTGTAAATAAATATAAAAATACTTCGAATTAATTACTTAAATAAATTTTAATACAATTAAGCCGAAAATGTGAATAATTTAAGCAGTTATATATTTTATTTTATTTTTATTTTATATTTCAACAGAATCTACTCTTACTTAAAATTATTTACTTACTTAAAATTACTCTTACTTATATACGTACATAATCTTAGACATAAATAATAATTCTACAAATAGGTATGTGAGAATATTTAATAGAATGTTGGTATATGTTTGTAGTTATAAGTTTAACGTTATAAAATAACGTTTTTTTTGCAACAACCTTTAGGGTACATGTGATGTACTTATTTATATTTAGTGATAAGTTCTACACGTGCAATAAATAAATAAATAAACATCAGTAGATACTTACGTTTTTTATCATAACTTACCAGTAAAATTTTGTCTTGTTTTGGATAAAAACAGTTTCAATTGTAATTTAATGTTGAGATTCGCTTCTTTGAGCTTTAGGTATCCTATGTACCTAAAGATAATACCCAATCTCCACAAAATTGAGCCACAAAAGAAACTAAAACCCTCACAAACTCTAAAACTAGTTACACCGCGGCTTCACCCGTAGTGGCACGACAGAGGGTCGAATTACAAAACGAGTTATCTACGAAGACTGTGAACTGTCTTCGAATGCAGAATGTTTGAACTCTATGTCTTAGGTGGTAGAGTTTGAAGTTGTGCGACAGATGATGGAGGTTTAATTAATATGGGGACAAAGAGACCCGCCGGGAATAAAGGAAGATATTACAGTGGCCACAATGGCCTTAGACTGAGCAGTCTGACGGTTTTCAGTAACTCAGAATTGATGATCAGGTCTTATTTGTTAGTAGTTAAGTTGTTCTGGGCATATAATGTAAAGATACGATGAATTGAAAATTAGGGTTCGATATAAACGCTAGTTTAAAAAATTGTTGATGACTGTAATTTTCCTATTCGGGCCATGATCACAGCCGCTTCAATGTATAAACGTATACCATGATATGTTGAAAAATATATATGGTATACAAGTTAACGAAAGGATGTTGACCATTAAGCTCCTAAAAATTTTTAATTACTAATACTAACAGATTTTTTCCTAGCTAAAACATAGTGTACAATTTTAGTTTTCTAAAAATAAATGATGATGTTACAACCAAACAGAAGGCTGACTAAATAAATTCTGACTAACTGTATGACATTGAGCGGAAGAATTAGCTAATATTAGGTTTTACTGTGCGCTATTATGATGTCATTAGCTGATTATCTCGATAGGCGATGACGATGAGTTGGTTATCTCCGTGGACGTCTCCGCTACATGGATCGCAGCATCTCGTACGACGAAGCTGCACTACCTAGGGAGGCACTACCGCTTAGCCGAGGAGAGAGCTAGACACGATGCCCTGTAAACGGTGTGCTTAACGAGCGGCAGAATATTCTCTACCAAAATTGGATACTTAAATCACCAACTAGTACTACGTCGACGGGCTGACGACTGAGTTCTGTTTTATAATATATTAACAATATAAATAAGCCACTAAACAGTCGCTGAGGCCGAAACCTGCCTGGAGAGTAATCTCTGTTTTAAGCGGTAATACGCGAAACAGGACTCCTGCAACATAAGTACATACAGATGTAACTGAAAGTATATCGTAATAAACTAAGATTCGCGGAGTAGAACATATTTGGTATTTCATACTTCAATTACAAAACAAAAGACAAAAAGGTGACCAGGTCTTCCCTGGTTTCCCGTCTAAAGCAGCAGATGCTGAGGGCAGCATTAAACAATTGCGAAACTCACGTCTTAAAATGAAGCTACATTGTGTATATTATTTTCAGGTTTTACATTGAACTTTTAAAATTTTACTCTTATCACACAAATTAAATATTTTAGTTTACGACCATTCAGAAAGAATGTGTACATAATATTATATTTACAACATAGAACAAAGTCAATTGAGCCTTTATATTTTTTCCTATTCTAGTCTATTGTAACACAATAAAACCTATATTAAATCAGGCTACATAAGACTAATTCCAACATAAGTTCTTCAAACTGACATCAAAGACACACCTCGAATAAGAGAAAAAACTATCTATAGAATATAAGTTGCTCAAAGGAAATGCTCACGACGAAATAAGAAAACCATCTCATTTAGCAATCACTCAAGTCGCTCAATGGACATTATGAATGGGAAGCTCCTTGTCACGTCACGTCAATGACGTATTTCTTCATAATGGAGTGCGCTTTAATTGCTGTCTTGCTTGAAGGTCAATAAGTCATTGTTTTTAACCGATCGAAGATGTGGTCTTTTGACTGCTCGGTATAATAAATAGCCTTATTCATCAACTTTGTTGTTAAGTGACTTCGTTCTGGAAATTTAAATTAAGCATACTAGCAGCATCACAAGTGACAGTTTGATAGGCATACACGATCACATATAGCCTACCTTTTCAAGGGCTAAGAAAGATAGCATAGCTCCTAAATAGCTACAGCAGTTAGCTCTCAGTGTAAAAATGGATCAGATATTGAAGTTAAATAAAATATGAAAACAGCGAAGTCTTTAATGATGCTTTTGTTCTGCAATTAAAAATATTTCTACCAGGAGTTCAGAAATAATGCGGCGGTGTGCACTTAACTGGCATAGTGTTCCGCACGAGCCCACGGGACAGGGTTGAACGCTCGCAGGTAAACCTGGCACTATACCTGTCAATATTGATTTAATCAACTAGCTCACAGTCTATTCCACGTAAGAAGTCCCTTCGATGGAGCACACGTTTCTATAGACAGATAGAAGAACGGACAGACAGTCATTTTTTTTAGATTGTTCTAGCATTTGCCATTGCTTTCATGCATCGGACCCTGTGAACATTTTTAAATAGTAAACAACATCACTTCAAGCATTAAAAAATTAATTAAAATTTATTTGTGCTGTAAAACAGTAAGAAAATTACAAACCGGTATCTATATGATATAACCTATATACTACACAAGATAAAATTAACAAATGTATAATCAGTCACAACGAATTTACAAGGGTCGTTTGTATTATGTAGCGTGCAGCGCAAATTAAATAACGAACGTTATTAGCCTTTGCAAATGCATATATAAAGAAGCCATAAAACAATATTTCGAATTTCTGAAACAGCGAACATTGCACGCAATACAATATAACATTAGATAGGCATATAATATCCAAGTAGAATGACCCATTCCGCCGTAGCCGCAACTTTAATCGACACGAACTTTGACCGTATGCGTTTCAATTCAGTGGAACTTGTTTAAATATGAATACCTCTATAATTATTGAGTAGGCAGTTACTTGAATGCGCAATTATGCGTCAATATTGGATTACTCCATTTCGATGCAGATGTTATGCACAATAAAAACGGCATGTTCCATTCAATTCTTAGTCAAAAATTATTCGATCGATCCATCGCTACATAATAAGACTGTCGGAGCGTTTCATAGTTAGGTATTCGTTTTATCGGACAACAGATATTTTTTATTGCTTGGAATAAGGAAATAAGTTACAAAGTACATTACGTACTTTTTTTAGGAAACTTCAGTATGTATAGTTTCAGCTTGTGCGCGCATCACGCTCAAACGGCTGGATGGATTTGGATGATATTTGGCACCAGGATAGCTTATATCCTTAACACATAGGCTTCTTTGGTCCCGGAAAAGTGCAGCGTTCCCGTGGGATGACTTATTCACCGCGGGGAGCAGCTAATATATAGTATAGCGATTCATGATAAAATTAAAGAGCAATTAAGATTTAATAGAAACCCTGCTGACTAAAAGTATGAAAAGATCAAACTATCAAACTAATAAAAGCCGAAAAAAGTCAAAGGTATTTTCCCTTTGTATTCTGTACTAACGGTGAAGCAGTAAAACTTTAATCGTCAAAGTTGTAAGATTTATCAACGAAATTGTATAGAATTAAATTATTGAGATATTTGGATCACACAAATTTATCTTGTATTTAGTTATCTGGTTTTAATATAACACATTTTACGGTACCATATATTGAAAGGCGAAGGCCAGATGATAACGTATTAAGTTTTAATTATATTTGGACAACGGTCGTGAAATTTATTCAATGAATGATCACGTTTGATGGATGGCGTTATGAATCGAATTTATATGAATCGATTGTCGACATACGATACGGCTCGTGATAAATATTAAACGCGTAGTCAAGGCCTGTTTTGAGGTGTCATCGACTGAAATATGTAGAATACGAGAGAACAAACTGCCTATTTTGAATACTGTTCACGTCAGGCTTGTTTTGAATCCTAATCTGACTGGCCTCACAGCTCAGTTGGTAGTAACCCTGCTTTCTGCACTGTAGGTCGTCGGTTCGTTTTCCACACAGGACGAACACTTGTGTGACGAACGTAGGTTGTTCTGTCTGGGTGTTGTTAATATAGATTATATGTATGTTTTTACAAAAAAGTATATAATCAAAATATATTAAATAAATAAGTATTATATCAGTTGTCTGGTTCCCATAATACAAGCTATGCTTAGCTTACTTTGGAGCTAGATGGCGCTGTGTGAAATGTCCACCAATATTTATTGAATACTGGTACTCTAGATATTACTTAGGGTTTATGTAGTTTGTTCAACCACCAGCCTTGATATATTCTAAGGAATCCCAATCCTTCCTAGAAATATTTACTATACTTTGTTCCATAATAAGCTAGAATGAAATGTCCCTACAATTTCAAAACTTCGCAGATGGCATTATCATAAACAAGATCTCCCAATTACAATAACAACTCCCGAGAAATATGATAGTTTCAACTTTCATCTCTATGATATCTGCAAAGTAGTGGTGTCCTTATAAAGCTGTACAAAGCTTTGTTGAGATTGTATTCTCGATATGAACATGAAAGTAGGACCAATTAGTACGATCGTTAGCGATGGTTAGGTTTAATTGCCGTTTTAATTTAACGTCGACGAGGACATTAGAGTCGGTGCGATCTGAACCGAGAAGAAGGGTACTGACCGGGAGCGTGTAATCGGTAACGTAACGATTTGACGAATTTTCGTTAAGGAAATGAAAATTTAACCTGTATGGTGGCAATGGGCTGGCCTTGGAACGAAGTTGTTAGAACCGAAAACCGTAGGGAAGGTTCTTAAAAGGCAACTATGAAGTAATCAAAAGAAATCTACGAGTAAATAGCTTTAAGCGATGTTTGTGTGACAACAAATGTATTATTATTATTATTTGTGATGTGGCGGGATACTATCATACTGCGATATAATTTCTCATATATCAAGGTAGCAGGCGCAATTAAATGCGACTTACGATAGTTTAAGTAGTATTGCAGTTGCACTGTCTGCAGTTCAATTTATACAAAGGGATGTTAAAAGGGGTTTATAGGCTAGACTTACAATCAAGGCGACGGCTGAGGGAAGGCCAGTAGTGGCAGTTTTAATATTGATACCTATGCTATGTGAAGTCTGGTGAAGTAAAAACTGGTACCTTTTATATTTTTCTGCTTGTGATTATGGAGTAGTTTTTTATTTTATGAAAAACAGACAGTAAAGTATACATACAATAACGTTAGTCACAAGTTCAAATGCGCGACGTTTATAAAGAATTGGTAGTTCAGTTAAGTTTCCGAAGTATATAAATAGCTATAAATAGCGGCTAGCATAAAGTATACATTATATTATTGATTTAACATAGTAACGCCATAAGATTTTATAGTCTGATCACAGAATAACGTTCCAAAAACAGAATTTCATCATGCACTTTTGGTATAAGCGTGCGCTTACAATATGTTTAATGAGGCATAGAAAAGTTTATCGATAGTTACCATCTTCAGCGATGAACCGATAACTGGGCTCGACAATTTTGTACAATAAATTCCGGAGTTATTTTCTAATCCCGGGTCAAGTGTGAAATTGTTAAGGCATTTTGATGGTTAAGTGCCGGTGCCGACGCAGATACAGCACGCTTCTTCGTTTACAATGAATACGTATATTATGTAAGCTCCATTAGAGTGGCACCAGTAAAAAAACACCTGTGTATATCTGTAACTAATTACTCTAAGTCAACATATAGGATCTACCCTGTGTTTGAAATTTCGACCATATCAATTCGTTATTTTGGTATCAAAAAGTAACACATACTAGATCCACCATATTCACGTATGATTCATATTATTTAGATTCTTAGTTAAGTTTTAACAACAGTTGGCCAACAGTTAAGTTCCGGTCACCGTGGTTTCAGGAGTAACCTGTCATAAAACTATATTTCCAATGGCATTTGTTGACTATTTTGTACATACAGTCCAGCTTGTCAAAGTTCCCATAAATACAAAGTCTTTATCATGATGGCTAGTTCAGCGTAATTGAACATTGTAAACTGTCCTTGTGCTAGTACCGAGTTCCAGCATTGCGCAACAGCGCGACCTCAATACGGATAATTTTAGGAATGCCATTACCGAAAATGAAAACGGTGAGTCAAATTATAAAATTGAAAATTATTTATCACGTTACGAGTGAATTTTGACCAAATATGTTTATGGTCGCCGCACAAAGGTCGTCGCAAACGGACCGTGAACGCAGGACGCAAATTTTACGAGCACGTTACAAAAGTATCGTACAGTACACTTTCACAAATCCGTGCTGCTGGTGCTGGAAATAAATAATAATGTTTGTTGCTCGCTTTTCGAGGGAAATGGCCTGAAAAATTGGGAAGGTTCGGTCCTATTCAGTACACTCGAAACAACAAGATGGCCACAATGGCCAAAAATACTATTGAAATAAGTATACTGCCAAATGCCATGGCTTGATGTCCCTTTAAATATCAGAAGAAATTGCGAATTGTGGCGGTTTTATTGAGGGCAATGTTTTGAAATTAGAATGAGTCTATCCATTTTACGTTGTTAAAGAAAATGTAGGCCGGTCAAAGATTCATTTTCGCGAAATTAGCCTTTCCGAGAATTTCATAATCTTTATTCCATATGTTGGATTAACAATTTAATTGGTGAGTGAATCCCAAGTCCTCAAGATTTATCTCTGAATTCCCTGAGGCAATTTAATAAATATTTTGAGGACAATAAAGTTGTACCTGTTTGCAGCCACAAGAAGCACAACCGAGGTACTTCTTCAATAAATTATTATCCATTTCGCACCATGCACTATTTGATCATTAAAGTTCTGCAAACATATAAAAACAAAAGTGAGTGTAACGACCACAGCACTAATAAAACAGTTCACTTTTACAACTACATCACAGCACAGGATACTGGCCATTAACAAGCAAAAAGGCCTGGCTCTCATTAGGAGGGACCGTTGCGTCGTAGCCCTAAATAGATGAAGCAGGTGCCAATCTTGAGGGGCAACATATTTTCTCGAAGGCTGCACATTGTCAAGTGGATGTCATTAGACATTATGAGTGAGCTATAGATGAATCAAGTAACCTAAGACACAAAATCATATCAGATCACATGCAAAGATAGTAAGTCTCAACTAGTGCCGATGCGGGAATTTAAATTTGAGTTTAAATTTGAGTTTAAATATGATGAATGGTCAGTGGTCATGAAACATAATCGAGCACTTAAACATCCGTTCAGCTTAGCTGAGGCCGAAAACCTTGAGTCGGTGGCCAAGATCCACTTTAATTGAACTGTGTGGCGAGTGGCAATATTATGGCCGTCTCCAAATAATCTGTGACAGTACAATTCACACACTCGAATTATAAAAAGCTTCTAAGATTATAACCTATCACTTTAATGAAGTTAAAACTGTAATGTTCATCAAGTGAGAGATATTTTATGTTGATGATCAGTGCGTGAATTAGATTATCTCTACGGACTGCTACGTTGGCTTGCTCTATGGACGACGAGAAAAAAAAATGCATGAAGTATTAAAGATTAGCTACAGCATCGCGCATCAATACAAGTTATGTTTAACCATTGTAATGGGTCAATGAACCGCGGAATCTATGAAATATCGTAATGAAGGTCGCTAGTCAAATTCTAACATCCTCCGTATGAATCTTATTCAGAGTTATTTCAAATAAATAATGAAAAATCACACTCATTGCTTTCCAATCTAGCACGTCCCGTTTTTGGTGTTACGAGAAGATACAATGCAAGCAAATATTGAAAATCGAAACATCGGCACAATATAAACATGCTTACAGAGTTCCGTCCAGCACCATTTGAAAACGGAATAATAAACCAACATATCCCAATAGTCGATTAATATTCCAAATACTGAAAGGACTGAATCTAAAAAAGATCTAACAGTAAAGGTAAAGTTTCAAAATATTATAGGACCAGTCAAACTTCATTATAGACATTGCCCTAAAAGCCGTCAACCGGTAACAAATGGCTTTCCAATTTGTACTCACAAAGTAACGCACAACGTAATAAGTTAGAATGGAAGTCGGTCAATAAGGCCATTGACATATGAAATGTTAGAAAGCCAATTTTGCTTTTATTCCATTCATAGAGTTCAAATGTTTAAAACATAAATACATACATACATAAACGAAATCACGCCTGTTTCTCCGAGGGGTAAACAGATCCACGAATTTACAATTTCTACGATCCTGACAAACCTCTTTTGCCATATCGAAAAATTACGCAAAATAAATTAAAATGCTTATTAGAATGAAATTTCATTATCTCGTTAGTTCTCTAGGAAAAGAAGTCTAAAAAGAAATCTCTCTAAGAAAGTTACTTCCCTTGAGACTTCTATACCTTTTGCCGTATCATGTCCAAAACCCAATTTTCGTGTAATAATTTACTTAAAATTTTAACAATGGTTAATAATATAAAACTACGAGTACTTGCCTGCTTTAGAGCAATAATACCTCCATGAGGATATAACCCAGTGCTGAATCTAGAGCAATGAATAGAGTAATAACTTCCTCTCGACTGGAACTGGTAGAGACCAATAAATAGTTACTATAAAACAAGGACTAGATTAGTTAATAGGTAGCGAGAGCTACTGCCATATTTGAAAGCACAACTGGGACACAATATTTTCACAGCGGTAAGCAAAATGTTAAATCATGATTCATATAAACCAAGCAAAATACCTGATTCTAGCCAGATATCAAAAAGAAATCAGTGAATAACCATAGGTCTTCATTCCACTTGCACGTCTCAGAGTAACGGGCGCATACGATGCGACTTGGATATTCTTCTACTTAATCAGGGGAGGACCCTAGCCGCATTGCTTGTTACAAAGAGGATACCACTTAACATCAGGAGGGCCATCAGCTCGACGAGAAAAAAAAATGCATGAAGTATTAAAGATTAGCTACAGCATCGCGCATCAATACAAGTTATGTTTAACCATTGTAATGGGTCAATGAACCGCGGAATCTATGAAATATCGTAATGAAGGTCGCTAGTCAAATTCTAACATCCTCCGTATGAATCTTATTCAGAGTTATTTCAAATAAATAATGAAAAATCACACTCATTGCTTTCCAATCTAGCACGTCCCGTTTTTGGTGTTACGAGAAGATACAATGCAAGCAAATATTGAAAATCGAAACATCGGCACAATATAA
Organism: Chesias legatella; assembly: GCA_947359385.1. Classification (NCBI taxonomy): domain Eukaryota; kingdom Metazoa; phylum Arthropoda; class Insecta; order Lepidoptera; family Geometridae; genus Chesias; species Chesias legatella. Next base: position 9,225,442 of record OX375769.1, on the reverse strand, counting down.
ACATGCTTACAGAGTTCCGTCCAGCACCATTTGAAAACGGAATAATAAACCAACATATCCCAATAGTCGATTAATATTCCAAATACTGAAAGGACTGAATCTAAAAAAGATCTAACAGTAAAGGTAAAGTTTCAAAATATTATAGGACCAGTCAAACTTCATTATAGACATTGCCCTAAAAGCCGTCAACCGGTAACAAATGGCTTTCCAATTTGTACTCACAAAGTAACGCACAACGTAATAAGTTAGAATGGAAGTCGGTCAATAAGGCCATTGACCTAGTAAATGTATGGAAGACGGAAGTATACGAGCATAACTACCCTGGGACCACAACTAATAAAATAGCTGACACAAGAGTTTGATGGCCGCAAAGAACTCGACTGCAAAAGCATGAGTCAATAGTCCCAAATATAAGATGTAGGTATGGTGCGGTAATTATTCATATATTTATACTGTGGAATAGTCACGCGTAACTTAGCATTACTTGTTTGATGGCGGTGTAACAGGCAAATATTGCCCACCTGAGGCTAGTGTGTGCCTACTACCGATAAGAATCCTTTTAAAGTAATGATATTTTCCATAAAAGGCTATACCGTTACTTTTTATAATCCTTTCTATTCGTAAGTTGTTTATATTCGTGGTTCTTTCATACACGAAGAAATATGACAATATATTCTTTCACATATGCATATTCGGGCATATTTTTGTTACAAATATTACTCACTAACAAACTACATGTAGGTATTTTCATAAGCACACATTAGAGCAGTCAACAAAGTCTCTTTTCTCACTACCGTGTCACCTCTAAGGGGTTACTGAACCAGTCTGGTACCGAAATATTGTTGTCGCGTGCATATACTTGAATTATTTTGTACCATTCTTATTACGGTTAGTGCAGTCAATTAGGCCTACGGAGCTATTCGTGTCGCCGATGAAATGCGATAAAAAGAGATATGACCGACAATAAATTTCGATACTATTAAAGAGATAAAGCGACAAAATGACACCGTATTGAAGTTTATCGCCGGTTTTTCCGACACACCTGTGTAATTTTCAACACGAAATGATATACGAACAATTTTCAACGTAAAATTACAATTTACGATGTAATATTCCGAAAGGCAAGAATTTAAGGTTTAAAATATAACTGCTGAGGCTTACACTGTATTTAGGTTACGTTTAATAGCTATAAGTAAATTTCAGTTGTTACACATATGGAGGAATTTGATGGTAAATTATAGACACAAATTAAAGTTACCGCAAGTTCCACATGAATTTCCCAAATTCACATAACATCTAATTATCTATATCGCTAGAATTCGATAAGCCTACCGTACTATATTATACTTAGATGTTATAACCATATTTCTCACGCCACTTAATCGAACAAACAGCGACGAAATAGTTCTAAAAGTATTCCGCTGTTTGACCAATGACGTGTCTTGCAGTCGTTTACAGCTGATCAAATGACCTACTTCGGACTTCCATCACATTTATATTTATATAATATATAAAGAAACAAAAATTAAGTTTTTTAGAGTTAACTGGTAACAGGACTGGTTGAAGACGCAACCTTGGAAGGACTAAAGAATTGTTTATAAACCATCTTTGAGTATAAAATCTTCTTGTCATTATAGTGTATAAGCTAATTGATATTTATAAAATAATGAACACTAATTGGTTGATTATCGCCTTTAATAGAAATAATTAAGTATTTATCTTCATATCTTTACATGACGATAAATTATGTCAACATCATTATGTCATAATAATTAGCTAAGCTGTATCATACTTATATATATATATATCATATATCATAAGGCTATAACAAGTTTGTAAGGACTCTCTTGGGAATTACCTTTATTTATGAAGACAGGGAGTTTTGTTCGTATGAAATGTTAGAAAGCCAATTTTGCTTTTATTCCATTCATAGAGTTCAAATGTTTAAAACATAAATACATACATACATAAACGAAATCACGCCTGTTTCTCCGAGGGGTAAACAGATCCACGAATTTACAATTTCTACGATCCTGACAAACCTCTTTTGCCATATCGAAAAATTACGCAAAATAAATTAAAATGCTTATTAGAATGAAATTTCATTATCTCGTTAGTTCTCTAGGAAAAGAAGTCTAAAAAGAAATCTCTCTAAGAAAGTTACTTCCCTTGAGACTTCTATACCTTTTGCCGTATCATGTCCAAAACCCAATTTTCGTGTAATAATTTACTTAAAATTTTAACAATGGTTAATAATATAAAACTACGAGTACTTGCCTGCTTTAGAGCAATAATACCTCCATGAGGATATAACCCAGTGCTGAATCTAGAGCAATGAATAGAGTAATAACTTCCTCTCGACTGGAACTGGTAGAGACCAATAAATAGTTACTATAAAACAAGGACTAGATTAGTTAATAGGTAGCGAGAGCTACTGCCATATTTGAAAGCACAACTGGGACACAATATTTTCACAGCGGTAAGCAAAATGTTAAATCATGATTCATATAAACCAAGCAAAATACCTGATTCTAGCCAGATATCAAAAAGAAATCAGTGAATAACCATAGGTCTTCATTCCACTTGCACGTCTCAGAGTAACGGGCGCATACGATGCGACTTGGATATTCTTCTACTTAATCAGGGGAGGACCCTAGCCGCATTGCTTGTTACAAAGAGGATACCACTTAACATCAGGAGGGCCATCAGCTCGTTTCGTAATTTTACCACATAACTTATGATTCATACATATGTAATAGTTTAACATAACAACGGAACAGCTAGATAGAGAACGGATGCAGTATTTTGCAATTTTGCGTTAGTGGCATTGATAGAAATGGAGGACACAGCACGGGTGCCTGCAATGCATTATTGAGAGTTTATTATTTATATTCTACGAGATAATACATGCAAAACAACGAAAAATACTGCATCAGGAAACTTAAGCAATTTCTTGTTTATTGCTGTATTCAAATAACTGGCACATGAGCCATTCCACCTTCACGTCTCAGAGTTACGGGCGCATATGACACGACTTGCGTCTCGTCGTAGGTTAGCATTTAACACAAGGTGGGTACACTCGTTCTGAAATATTTTAAAAATTTTTGTTCATTGCGTTGTCCTACTCATATAGCCAGCTAAAACGTTGCCCAACAGAAAACCCCCATTAGCAGTCACATACTTCCATAAAATTTCCTCTGCCGCCCACAGTAAAGTTGATATTACGGTAAGTAAATAAATCAGTCATATTACCGAATGTACAGCATTCGATTTGCATACTTTACACATTTCCGCAGGCAGCGAATGCGTACTTCTCTTGCGAAATTCATTTTATTGTTAGTAGTGCTTATCGATGGCTATTTATTTTCACAAAATTATTAATTATTATTAAACTCTGATAAAACGGAAAACATAACCGTTTTATCAGAGTTTGAGGAGTTTTGGTGGAAGTAATTTCCATACAATGGATGGTTAGAAAACTGATCATTTTATGAAATACCCAAGTAATCATATCTTAAATAATGCGTGATATTATTTTATATTCATCACGAACTTGAACTTGACTTTGAATCCATACACGTGTCTCCCGGGTGGTGCAAAAGGAGCAACCCAAAGTAGCAGTAGGATTTGTGCTAAGTTCGCCCGGAGAAATAGTGCCACCATACCTGGTAATCTGCCGCCAAGCAGTGATGCACCCGTGTTGCTGTGTTCCGGTGGAAGGGAGTGAGTGTCGGTGAAATTGCAGGCGCATGAGACGTAACATCCCCGTCTCGGAGTGATGAACGCAACGCAATGCGACTTGAGTCATCTCGTACTATGGAGAGGACTTGAGTGGTATTGCTCTTGTCCATGGGTGCCGGTTACCACTTCAAATCAGGTGGATCGTCAGCTCTGTCACTTCAATGAAATAAAAAAAATAACCATAAAATATAAGCTTGTATAAACATGTTAATCCACAATATTTCAGTACATACCGTGCCAACCCACAAACAACATAACGAAGTGAAGAACAAGAAAATTGAACCATAAACTCGAAAGTACGACACGCCACACGCGGCTGTAAAAAACCATAACATTGCATTTACGACCCTAACCCCGTTATATTAGAGGTCTTTATGATGTGCAATTTTCACGGTGGATGTTTTAGAAGTATTTTTATCATCGTTTTAATCGGCATTTCGACTGGTCAAGCGTGTCTGACTCATCGTTACATCACGGACAACACGGAGCCTCTCATTGGATTATAACCTTTATTTGGCCGATTTAAGGATTGACGATTGTGGTTAAGAACCATGTGGTCAAGATTTTACGATTGTAACTTTGGCAAGCGTGATGTAATGAATTCCTCAGTGAAGTTCCTTTGTCTAAGTTCGTAGTTATCGCCTGTTAGCCTGTCACACAACCATTATTGTCGGTCTGGTAATGAGCTAATGATCACTCCCATCTGTCGCATCATTATTTCGTGTTGAACCAGTGACCTTGTTGGCTGTAAATAAGATTCTGTGGTCTTGTTTGTCTGTTTGTAATTTGCACCTCTTTGTGAAGTTGTTTATGATGTTTGAATGACGAGTATTGTATTCAACCCATAACAAATGTCGGATGTGACTGAATTGAAATGCAGTCCCAAAAGGAGGTTTAAAACATTAGCGTTTTTAAATTGAATTTCACTAGTTAAAATTGACCGGTACTAAGTATTTTTACAGTGAAACACTATGTTTTAGTCGCTTGTGAGTTGTGTGAATAGCCACGGCCAGTATTTAGTGACAAATTAAAATAGCGCGGGCGGTAATTTCATTTGTAACGGAATGAAAAAATTTTATCATTTGGAGTGGGTGCCGGCGAAATTGCAGGCGCATGAGACGTAAACCGTCTCGAGGTGATGGACGCAACGCAATGCGACTTGAGTCATCACGTACTTTGGTGGAGAGGACTTGAATGGTATTGCAGTTGTCTATGGGAGGAGGTTACCACTTAACAGCAGGTGGGCCGTCAGCTAATTCCGTCAATTCAATGACATAAAAAAAAGTAGTGTCAATAATACATTTGTTGTGTAAACAGTTACACCATGCCCTGGTTAGCGACCCATTGCAAGTAGCCGCGCTCGTGATAAGTTGGCATACACCACACATCTGCCAGGAAAACGGCGACAGAAACAAGTAAATCGGGACACAGCGAGCGCAGGTCATCGCTCGGCTAGACACCGGACGCTGCTATCTCACGCCGATAACCTACCGACCGCGTGGTTATCTGTACGAGTGAAAATAAACACGAGATAATTAATGAAATAATATGAAAACTTCGCCAGAACTAGCTGGTAACTTAGTTGGTACACGAATTGTCCTGACTGTTGGATTATTAATATTCTTGTCTGGTTCCCATGATAAAAGCTATGCTTACCTTACTTTAAGGCTAGATGGCGCTGTGTGAAATGTTCACAAATATTTATTTATTATTATTATTCAAAAATATATTATGTATTTCTCGCTCAACTGTTAATCTCATTTTTGCTTGAAGTCTATTGCCTGTAATTAGAGTAAAATTAAGAAGGATTTGTTTACATGGAAATAATTGTTTATTGTAATCGGTGTGTACATTGTTGGTGATAATAAATAAATAAAATATTAAGGAACGAGTTTCTGTAAGAAAGTGTTAGATGAGACATTTGTGAAAGAAACAATGGCGGTGATGCGCTCAATACTTGTCGCATCTACGTTGCCACGATAGTGTAGCCCACAAGGTGACAAATGGCCCGCTGAGTCTGCCCTTTGGGAAAATGGTTTGGTTTTCTGTAGTACTATTTATGAGATAATAGAATCATTTTCAAAATCGCAAGCATGCTTTATCCTAAATTCGACTGGTCTCAGTTAGTAACTCTGTCTTCTCTGCGTTAGGTTGAGTTCGATTCTCACCCATGACCACTTATGTGACGAAAATGGACGTTTGTTCTGTGTATGGGTGCTATGTATGTATTTATAAAAACAGTATATCAATACTCTATCAGTTGTCTGGTTTCCATAGTAGAAGCTATGATTAGTTTGGGGCTAGATGGCGAAGTGTAAAATCTCTAATATTAATATTTTTCATTACAACTCAATAATCCAGTTTCGCAGAGTTCAACTGCAAATCTAATCTGGAAGAAACAAGCCCATTCAGCAAAAATAAGTTTTTCTTATATCTGCTGAGTTTCGCGAACTCTTGCCCCCCTCGACCGGCTGCCCATCTAATCAAGGATCCACATTAACACACGACATGGAAGACGTAAAGGTCGAGATAAACTGGTCGTGCTGGCAATATTTCACTGCTACCAGGTAGATAACAGACATTACGGGGCTATTGAGCTAGGGCGCAGCTTCAAAAGAGCAGCTAGTGCAGTAAATATGAAGGATTTGTTTGTCAGATGTTACTTCCTTCATGTATTCCAAATAAAAAAAAAACAATTCTTTAAATAGTAATAGTGTGAGTGCTTTATTACATAACAGGACCAAGGGAAACTACGATGCAACTTGGGTCTCGTTGTACCTACGTATGGGAAGCCCAATTCGTATTGCTTGTTATGATAGAGGTTACCACTTAACACCAGATGGGCCGTCTGCTCGTTCCATTGCTTAAATAAAAATGCATTGCAACTGACGCACACGCAAAAAATCGTAAAACACTCTCTAATTAGTATTTTGAGGAGTGAACTAGCTGTCTTCTGTTCCAGTCGCAAGGTCCACGTTAATGAAAGGTGGAAAGATAGTTAGGCAACCGTTCTACATGATGAATAGACACGTTCGCATTTCTAGGGATATTAATAACTGTTTTATCTGGAAGTATTTCTGAGACGTCTTAATTGAGGTATTTTCTGGTGATTAACAGTAGCTTTTAATAAAACTTGATTATTTTTAATCTGAATAGTGGCTAATGCTACTTTAGAAAGAGATATACTGTTTAACTGGGAAACAAGATTCCAAATGAATAATTTTGGAAGAATATATTTATAGTAATTTATTTTACCTTCCAGAAATTTATATTATGTAAACTTAGAAAGATGAACAAGGGTATATACAAAGTGTAATATACCATGTAATTTCTATAAAAGTTTGGGCTCACATTGCGATATATATAATTACATTATAAAAAATGACGATTTGATTTTTTGAGGTTGACGATATGTAAAAATTCCCTCTATCACATATTATTATGCACAAAGAGATTTAGAAGGCGAATGGCAATTTTCGTGCAATGTTGTCTTTGAACGACTTTTTATTTTAAGCGATTATTTTAAATTAATATGTTATTAATGGTTAATGGTGGGGCGCCACGCTACGCCTGTACTGTGAACAGGCTCTCAACTAAAGCTACCGGAACACACCATTACGCGCTTTTCAACTTGAGGCTAGCTACCAGCCATACAAATACTGGACCTACTTCAATTCCACGGACTAATGACACCACCTACTTGGTAGACTTACGTACTCTCCTCACAGCTTTAGCTCGCTTATCCGCAGTCCCTCAAATCTCCATAATGGCCAAAGAATTTACGTAAAGCTCTTTTAAAATGGACCTGGCTTTCGGCCGGTCTTTTCATCACGTCGCGTCGCCCTCAACGTTGTCCTTCTTAGCATTGTATAAAATGTTTACTAATCTTGAAATTATAAGAGTAAACGCAAAGCAATATACAGATATATTGCTTCATTATATTGCTAATAAATAAAAATTTCACCTATGCAGACTTAACTAATAACCAAATATATAATGTTTGTACAACTCAGAAACATGATGTTTGTCCTGATGTAAATAGTTAAAATGAAAAATATTGGTTGGGACAATTCACACAGTGCCATCTAGCCCCGAAGTAGCTTAGTTAAAAGCTTGTATCATCATTATATCATCGGGTCCAGACAACTAACATAATACTTAAATACTTTTTGTAAATAGATATATGTAAGCACCCAGACACAGAACAAACACCTAGGATCGTCACACAAATTTTTGTCCGGGGTAGGAAATATTTTATTTACAAATATTATTCACATACCTTCCTCGTTTATCAGTCTTCCTAATAGTGAAAGTCGTATCAAAATCCGTTGATACAATCCCCATGATATAAGCTATGCTTAGCTTACTTTGGAGCTAGATGGCGCTGTGTGAAATGTAAAAAAAAGTTACCTTCCATAATCTAACACAAAAACAAAAATGCCCAATGGGCTGTCTTATCGCTTAAAACATACAAATCTACTCATACTGACAGTTCAAAATGACAGCAATCTAACATTCAAAATGTTTCCCATGTTGCATCAACAAACCCGCTACCCTCAAACCCCTTTCACGGCGCGTCGTAATGAAGTTTTTTTATCCATCTTGTTTACACATTCATGGCACATCCGCCGTCTCCCGTGAAAAGTATGGGATAGGGCTGACCCGAGATATGAGATTTAATTAAGCCGTTAGGAGTAGTAAGTAAATACCTAGTGAGCAACATAAATTTTGAAGTTTTTTGTAACGCATCAGTATATATTAGAGGACTTATTAGCCTGTCCATCTATCACGCGACTTTTTAGAAGACTGTTGTTATTAAAATCTCTCATTTAGAATGGCAATAGACGATTCTGTCCATAATTACTATCTTTGTATAAATATTTACTTTAAGGAGTAATGACAATTTATCAGCTCTGCATTCTCCACTGAAAGTGAAACCAGGCCGTATCTTAACAATTAAGAGGTTGTGGGAGTTTTGTATAGGAAAGTAAGAAGATACTATTGTTCTGCGGGCGTTAATCGACTTTGTTGATACTAAAATAATACATAACACGTTGTTTTGTTCTTATAATTTAGCATTAATTACTGAAATTAAAAGCAGTACAACTCACGCCAAGTTCGTCCAAGGAAGTACTGCCGCCAAGCAGTAACGCATGTTCCGGGTTGAAAGGTGTGGTTGCCGGTGAAATTACAGACGCATGAGACATTCCTCCTTCACGTCTCAGAGTTACGGGCACATACGATACGTTGGGTCTTGTCGTACCTATTACGGGAGGACCCAAATCGCTTGGTTGTTATGGGCAGAGGTTACCACTTAACATCAGGTGGGCCGTCAGCTCTTTCCGTAACCATAACACATAAATATTCAAAATCGATAGCCGAATATGTTACCTACAACTTTCGACAACCCTAAAGTTTATACAAGCATTTGAAAGAATGCGTGCTGCGGCGGCTTGGAAACTTAAAGCGGATTCCTGCGCACACGCATACAGGTTGACTATGTATATCCGGGAAGAGGCTTGAGGGAGTAAGCTACGACCTTCATGCTTATGTTTATGTCACAAAATTCCAAAAAAATATCCGATATCTTTTTGTTGCTATAGATATAATATCTACACAAATAAATAAAATTGGAGTGTCTGTAATATTAAAATAACCGCTTTTTACTAAGTTCATATGGATGTATACACGGTACATATACCAAAACAACATTTTTTACAATTGTTGTTTGTCTGTCTGTTTATTCCGGCTAATCTCTGAAATGGCTGGACCGATTTTGACGGGACTTTCACCGGCAGATAGCTGATGTAACAAGGAGTAACTTAGGCTACTTTTCCGACGGGTAAAATAGGGGTGCGTGATAAGATCGAATTCCAGAAGCAACAGCTAGTTTTTAATAAATATGCAAATTAATATCTGAAGCCCCAATACAAAAATGTTTTTCTTAATAAAATCTACTCCATTTTTGTAGAATTTGTAACCAACAACAGCCCAGCTCTACGGTGAATTCTACCAAATATATTTTCCTAAATATCCACAATGTAAATGTTTGCACAACTGATGGAATCACTCTGAAATCTCCTGAGCAAATAACATTTTGATTATTTACGCCCGTATTGTGCTATCAGACAAGCAAAAAATTGTGTCAACGTTGATAAAGATTATATTCAGAGGCAGGCGTCGAGGGCCTTGAGTGAATCGTTCAAACAATGAAACATGAAACATCTTGGCTATAAGTATATTAGCATTAAGTATATGAGTGAAATAATGTTTGATATCTGTTACTGTAAATATTTAATTATTCTTCAAAGAATTAGTCGATACTGTGACAGAGCAGCTGTCATAATGGTATTCTGAATTGGGGTGAGAGATAATGATATTTACTGATCTGAAATGTGAGGTTAGGTTAGACTAAGTTCTGTTTAAGCCAGCGCACGTCGGATTATTGCAATAGACTCACAGACACATACGTTGTAGTAATAGTAGACAGGTACTATAGTTACAGAAATCTGAGGGTAGTTCAGAACTCACACCATGATTACACGATACATTCGAGCCGTGGCCATTACAAACAACCGTGATATCACATCACCGAGACCCCGAACAAATATTTAAATAATATTCAAACACATTTAAACATTCCAGCGCAGTGAGAAGAGTGTAGGCAATCGTTATTTACCCCCGGCGTAAATATACCTACGACCCCCGTATCTAATTAAACTACGGGAAAGACTACCTTCCAGAAGTCGTTAAAAAAGTAATAACGATGCAGTTTTTATACCTATCTACAAACTGAACCTAAATAGAACCTAAGTTATTCTCACAAGTTAATATAAGTTGGACAAAATTCATGAGTGGGTTTTGGCAGCATCAGCTATTCCGGCCGCCAAACTTCGAACGTACAAACAATACGACGCATTCAAATAAATTAGGCAGTCCTTTTTACGGCAAAGGAGCCTCCTGGCCGATAGCCCATTATGGAAAGCGGTAGTCGTGCCGACTGAAGACCACCTATGTTGTCAAGTTTAACACTATTTTAGAGCTCAATCATGAATGCAAAACTCGTCAACGCCTTCTTTAAGTTAACTAAATGACGAAAGCAACACAGATGGCCTGTCTCATGATTAAGCGGTATATTTTGGCCATAATAACGTTAATACCACTTAGGCAAAAGCCGCAATATGGAATTGCTCTTCATAGCCCTGTGACACAAAGAAATTAAGCTATTCTGCATGTCTCCAGGTGATGTGTCAGCGGTGTCACATAAGGCAGTTAGCCCCATATGTGATAACAGTTCAGTTAAGTATTGGGTTAAAATCATACAGAACAGACAGATGTCCTTTTAAATATAATACTTGTACTAAATTCACAAATGTAAGCTAATGTCATGTCACCATATCTCTTGTTGGGTAAATAAGTAAAACTTAAGTAAACAGATACGAGCAGATACGAAGGATTCCTTGCTCGTTATAAAATTCAGTGAATACTAGTTAATAATTTCACTAGGTCGTATTTAAATAATCTCAGGCCGTGTGTAAGAAGTCTTCATCTGCATTTAAATAGGTACCCACAACAATTGTTAAAAACATATTCGAGTAAGCCAATCTCTTCTCATGTTATCAACCAAATTTTTTTCTACTCAATACTTTCCATAAATATTTATATTTAATTTACATTAGTCACCATATAGTTACAGCATGTGGGTTCGTCAAAACGCGCGCTTATCTTATCCTTATCATTACAATTCCGTCTGGTGCTGCGATAACTTAGCAAGATAAAGCAAATATGTTACTGAAGACCTATATTTTATATCTATCTTAATTTTCGAAAAGGCCCGAATTCGGAAGTTTGATTGCTCAAAGGCGAACAGGACGAATCGGTCAAAAGAAAAAACATCAGGCAGGTATTGGTTCAGGCAATAATGGCGGATGTAATGAAAGACAATGCTATATTGTACTTTGGAATCTGGTTCAACAAAATTTAATTGATAAGTAATGTCTGCTTCTTGGCTATTGATACACTGACCCTGAATCGAATTTTTCTGGTGTGAAGGTCGAAACGATCGCAAATTCCAGTAAGCAGACAAGCAAAAGATAATTGTTTATTTATTCTGGAACTGGTGTTTAAAATCTAAAGTTTTGGCGTGATATTTGAATAGGCAGCCGTTTTCTACAGTTATTAGCATAGCCATTGAATGTTTCTCAGACTCCGTAAATGCAGGTAACATTCCGATGGGACAACGATCTCCCAAAAAAGTTTTTTCATCTCTTACAAGAGCCGATACCTGTTATTGGTTGCGTGGGAGTGACTGGTCGGAGAAAGGTTATAGCTTTGTCTATGGAATTTAGACAAAGGGTGTGTAGGAAGAAGGGCTTTCGTTATCTTTTTAGAGTCGTGTGGGTGGATGTGAATGGATGTCATTAGTTTATATTGCTTTCATATCATAACGCGTTTCTAACACAGCTTTTAAATGTTTATTTCATTAGAAATGACTTCACTTACATAATCGAGGATATACAAAATGGAGGAGCCCAAACGATCCAAACAACATTTCGAAATTGGTTGATTCAAGAAATTTTCTCTCGTTAGTTTCCCATACCAATAACAAAATTAATAGAGGTGACAAGTATCATGTTGGTGTTAAGAGTTTAATTAAAGGTATATGAAAATGTAAACTGTTATGGCCCAATGACAACTTTAAACTATTAAATAGGAACGTGGGAGCTTCATCGAATCCAGCTGTACCGTTTTAGTTCAAGCTTTATAAAATCTGATATAAAATTTATGGCTTCATACTGGACATATCAAAATGTAAATGAATATTCAAAAATACACAGCGCTTAATTTTACCAGTAATACTAATCATACGAGGAAGTAGACAATTTTAAGCAATCAAAGCTTTCCTACGCTGCCCTAACTTAGACAAGTAGAGGTAGAAAGGGAATTTTCTGGAATATTTTCTTGAAATCTCTATTGTACATGTATATCCCACGTAAAGAACATTTTTTTTGTCTCTAGTAACAACTGGTTCTAATCGAAACAATGGCATGACCACCTATTCAACCTAACTCGAGCTAACCTGCCCGATCCAGAAATATTCCTCGGCCGCATCCTGCCCTACCAGGACGTCTATCCGGTTTTCTGTCTGCATATTTGCCTATATCATTATTCTGTTACAACATGGCGGTCAAACCAAGCGCACTCCGACTCGTATAATTGAATTAAAGACGGAAGCCGGTTTTCTCTTTCGATTACTCTCGTTAAGCGATAAAGCAATATCTTTTTATTTATTTGACCGTAAGCCTTAGTTGTTAATGATTTTTATGGCTAGTTCTGTTTCTAAACTCCGGTTAATTTGTATCAATTACGTCAGTTGCACAACTGGCAATGGGATTTAAATTAAAGCGATTTGAATCTCAATAAGTATTAAGAAAATAATTATATTACTGTGTGCATCGACAGCGTTCTAAAGGTAGAAAAATCTGGTACTGAAAATCCGCTCTGAAAGAAATATCTTTGCGCGCGTTTGTTTAGAAAACGGAGCCAACTTCTCGATACACAGTCAAGATTAGCTGATATAACTACATGGATTTAACATTCTTACTTTAAATAAAACGGTGCAACTAATTAAAAGTAGAATGAATAATTTTAGAATTTATTAATAACATATAATCATAAAAATTGGAATTTCAAAAGAATATAGATAAAAATACATGTATGCATACAATATATTTATCGATTAGCAGCATAGGTGCAGAAACTGCTGAGAACCATTGGTCTATAACAACATTACACCGAATGAACAGTTTGTAAGAGTTTACTCAATACGATATTAACTACTACAAATTCATAATTGAATGAGAACATTTGTCTTTAACATAACCTTGAAGAATATAGTTAAATAGACAGACGTAGATAAGAAGATACATTATTTCATATCAAATTACATAGTTACTAACCGATAATGTTAAAGCACGCATTTATTTTTATTATAGACATTTCGTCCCAGAATTGGACGAAAAGTCTATAAAGGAAATTAAATATATCACACCTTTTATATCGTGGACTACGTTGTTATTTATGTAGCACAATGTTACATAGGTATTTGGAATGTAAATAATTACATATCATACAAAAGGGGCAGTTAATCGAGTGAATAAAAATAGTCAAATCCAGAAATACACAAAATCATCAATAAAAGAGAATTAAGAAGGAAACAGGACTGGAGGAGAATACAACTAACTGAACACAGCATAAATAACACTGTTAAGATATGGTAAAATATATGAATACAGGCTAATGGACATGTACATTGTCAATGTCACATTTCTTGTAATTCATGAATAACAAGAATATTGAATATGGCCGGTGGCGTATCCTTAATCAGTAGGACAAAAGTAACAAAACATCGAAAGCGACCCTAACAAATCTTAACGTGTAACGTCATGTAATTAACCTTCAGATAACCGGAGCCAAGATAACTGATTAAGCGTGGCCATTAACACAGGTCAAAGCCTCTTTTTATCTTCAGGGGCAGGTCGAAGCAGTCCTGGGAGAAACGAGTATTTTATTCCCCAAAACTGTTTTAAAGTCGTTAAAAATCATTCACAGACTTTTTTTATTGTAGGTGCATTTTTACTGTTGACATAGACCATAAGCGATAAGATTTAAACGAAATACATCGGCGCGAATATATCTACTGTAATTCACTGAGTTTTTCTACAAGTGTTATCTTCAAAGCCTGAATTACTTGTTGGAAAGGATGTTCAGGAAAGGTGAACAAGGGAAGAAAAACTGTCTTCTTTAAGTACTAGCTATGTAAAGCAAATGTTACCGTTGTTAACAAGTGACCTACAACTACTAAGTAGCTAAAATTCCATAAAGTAATACAGTAAATAAACAGTGCTTGTTGAAAATGATTCCTTTAGTTTCATAAATGACTAGTCATTTTCACTGTAATAGATTACTAGATTGGTAGGTTGACATAGTAAATAACTGGCTGCGAAAAATGAGTGCCAGATTTGATACCCGGCCGGGGCAGTAATTTGTGTGCTGAGCATAATAATTGATTTATAGTTTTAGTCATTAGAATACGGAATTTAGGTCCATCTTCATAGAAATGATGTTTACACTGATATTATATTTATGCTGGTATTGTGTTTCGATGGTTTTCAGACGGAGCATATAATGCATGTTATTAGCTCTTCGAATAGCATATTTATTATGCTATTTGGGATGGAGACAAATCCAAAATCATAAAAATCGGTCCAGCCGTTCTTGAGTTATAATTGTGTAACTAACCCGACTTTGATTTATATATAGAGAAGATGTATAAATAATATTTTTTATTTGCCTAAAAAACTTCAAAAAGACAGCGATGTTTTCTTTCATCGGAAGCTCAGCTCATTGAATAATTCGAACCTACAGATTGTAAGTCGGCGTAACTATCATCTGAACCGTTATCGATACAAAAATCAGAGTGACAAGTAAGGTACTGAATTATTTATTATTTCTTACAGATTTATTAGCTATTATTAAACCCACTCAAAGATATTTCAGAGCCATTGAACTGAGTGCTTCCCCGTTCAACCCAAGATTTTTCTACCCAATAGGTATTTTGCTCCGTTCAACCCAAAACATTTGATTCGAGTTACCCATTGTACCCACACATACTTATTCCTAATTTCTATTGTTTAAATTCAAATAAGTGACACAGTGAAACACTAAAGTAGAAGGGTCAGCAGGCAAAAAAATGTAGATACATATTATAAATATTTTTATTAATAAAATCAGTCTTGTTCGTATAATAGTCAGTCGAATATTTGTCTACTAGTCTAACAAAAACACTAATCAACCTTTAAAGAAATAAAAATATTACAAAGAATAGCACA
The DNA here is from genome assembly GCA_947359385.1 of Chesias legatella. NCBI lineage: Eukaryota > Metazoa > Arthropoda > Insecta > Lepidoptera > Geometridae > Chesias > Chesias legatella. The sequence continues at coordinate 9,209,810 of OX375769.1, read as the reverse complement.
TCGATGTTCAGATCCAGGTCTAGTAGCTAAATTATAAAGATAAATTTCTAAGTTATCTAGTATCAGTTATGCAAAATTATTATTTTTTGGAGTTCAAATATTTAAAACAAACAGACATAGGTACATATTTTTGATACAATAAAATAAATATTAATTATAAATACAAATGCAAAATAAACTATTTTAAGCCTATCGATGGTAACGTTCAGCAGAGTTAAAACATTATTATTGATCAACATAAATAAAAATCATTTAAATTATTCGAGAAGCACCTACTTATAGATTTAAGAAGATACAAAAGTTGAGAGTTTTTCTAAGCAATGTCCCACGGAAATTTTACCTGTCGCCAAATCATTAAGAATACTTCGTATTCGCTCATCTTTTTCTTTTTGTTCAGAGCGTCTTGACGTCGATGGCCCTTGGCAAAACTGTGTGTACCGTACGATTTGAAACTGAGCATCGGATTTAAGTATATTTAGAAACTTCAAAAAGTTTTCCGGTTTTCTGGAAATTTTTCTATTTATTGAAGCATGCCAGCTCTCAACAGAGTTTGTAGTTCGGTGTCTTTGCCCCGAGACATTCCATAGACTCGGTGGAAACCTTCCACCCTCCATCCATGTGTTCACATAATAGTCGTTGAACTTTTCCATATTGCCAGAATTATCACAGTCTTCCATAATATACAGAAAAGCATCGTCTACTACGTCTTGTGGAACTAACGGCAACGTCATGCATAGAGCAAGATGCTTGCGATCCGTTTTCTTTTTGTCGAGTTTACATTTTTTCCCTTTTTTCCAAATAGCTTGCGAATAATGAAAGTAACAGGTATTCACTTTGGTATTGGGTAAAACATTCCTTGCTGCTCTTATAGTTGCGCTTTCGCAGTCGACAACTAAAACATCAGGCTTCCATGTAGGTATCTGGGATTTGATCAGTCTGAATAACAATTCGTATGTGCGCATTTTTTTGTCTTTGAGCAAGGCGTAAATTAAAGGAACGACACCTGTACAAGTGTCAGAGCTGTTCACATCACCGTGTATAGAGTACATTTGATAAAATGGTTTAACACAGCATTTGAAAGTGCCATCGCTAAAGAAGGTTTTTATCGTACCCATCATTTCACGAGCTTCTTGGGATGCAAATATTAATATCCTATTATCATCACTTTTATAGTCGCACAGTACGAAATCTTCATAGTCCTTTGGGATTTCGACTTCTTCAAGATTACAAAAATTCATTTTCTTGACTCCTTGACTTTTGTTGCGAGCATTGTATAATTTGTGTTTTTTATTTTCAAATGACGGTATGTTTGTGACTAAATTCAGTCCCTTTGTATGAAGGGTCTGAACAGTTTCTCGTTGTCTGCACTGTTTAGAATACACTGTGACTTAGATTTTTCGATTGGGTTGAACGGAGCATATGTTTTTGGTTGAACGGGTAAAAATAATACTGGGTAGAAAAATTGTGGGTTGAACGGGTAAGCACTCATTGAAGAGTGCTTCCCCGTTCAACCCAAGATTTTTCTACCCAATAGGTATTTTGCTCCGTTCAACCCAAAACATTTGATTCGAGTTACCCATTGTACCCACACATACTTATTCCTAATTTCTATTGTTTAAATTCAAATAAGTGACACAGTGAAACACTAAAGTAGAAGGGTCAGCAGGCAAAAAAATGTAGATACATATTATAAATATTTTTATTAATAAAATCAGTCTTGTTCGTATAATAGTCAGTCGAATATTTGTCTACTAGTCTAACAAAAACACTAATCAACCTTTAAAGAAATAAAAATATTACAAAGAATAGCACATCGATGTTCAGATCCAGGTCTAGTAGCTAAATTATAAAGATAAATTTCTAAGTTATCTAGTATCAGTTATGCAAAATTATTATTTTTTGGAGTTCAAATATTTAAAACAAACAGACATAGGTACATATTTTTGATACAATAAAATAAATATTAATTATAAATACAAATGCAAAATAAACTATTTTAAGCCTATCGATGGTAACGTTCAGCAGAGTTAAAACATTATTATTGATCAACATAAATAAAAATCATTTAAATTATTCGAGAAGCACCTACTTATAGATTTAAGAAGATACAAAAGTTGAGAGTTTTTCTAAGCAATGTCCCACGGAAATTTTACCTGTCGCCAAATCATTAAGAATACTTCGTATTCGCTCATCTTTTTCTTTTTGTTCAGAGCGTCTTGACGTCGATGGCCCTTGGCAAAACTGTGTGTACCGTACGATTTGAAACTGAGCATCGGATTTAAGTATATTTAGAAACTTCAAAAAGTTTTCCGGTTTTCTGGAAATTTTTCTATTTATTGAAGCATGCCAGCTCTCAACAGAGTTTGTAGTTCGGTGTCTTTGCCCCGAGACATTCCATAGACTCGGTGGAAACCTTCCACCCTCCATCCATGTGTTCACATAATAGTCGTTGAACTTTTCCATATTGCCAGAATTATCACAGTCTTCCATAATATACAGAAAAGCATCGTCTACTACGTCTTGTGGAACTAACGGCAACGTCATGCATAGAGCAAGATGCTTGCGATCCGTTTTCTTTTTGTCGAGTTTACATTTTTTCCCTTTTTTCCAAATAGCTTGCGAATAATGAAAGTAACAGGTATTCACTTTGGTATTGGGTAAAACATTCCTTGCTGCTCTTATAGTTGCGCTTTCGCAGTCGACAACTAAAACATCAGGCTTCCATGTAGGTATCTGGGATTTGATCAGTCTGAATAACAATTCGTATGTGCGCATTTTTTTGTCTTTGAGCAAGGCGTAAATTAAAGGAACGACACCTGTACAAGTGTCAGAGCTGTTCACATCACCGTGTATAGAGTACATTTGATAAAATGGTTTAACACAGCATTTGAAAGTGCCATCGCTAAAGAAGGTTTTTATCGTACCCATCATTTCACGAGCTTCTTGGGATGCAAATATTAATATCCTATTATCATCACTTTTATAGTCGCACAGTACGAAATCTTCATAGTCCTTTGGGATTTCGACTTCTTCAAGATTACAAAAATTCATTTTCTTGACTCCTTGACTTTTGTTGCGAGCATTGTATAATTTGTGTTTTTTATTTTCAAATGACGGTATGTTTGTGACTAAATTCAGTCCCTTTGTATGAAGGGTCTGAACAGTTTCTCGTTGTCTGCACTGTTTAGAATACACTGTGACTTAGATTTTTCGATTGGGTTGAACGGAGCATATGTTTTTGGTTGAACGGGTAAAAATAATACTGGGTAGAAAAATTGTGGGTTGAACGGGTAAGCACTCATTGAAGAGTGCTTCCCCGTTCAACCCAAGATTTTTCTACCCAATAGGTATTTTGCTCCGTTCAACCCAAAACATTTGATTCGAGTTACCCATTGTACCCACACATACTTATTCCTAATTTCTATTGTTTAAATTCAAATAAGTGACACAGTGAAACACTAAAGTAGAAGGGTCAGCAGGCAAAAAAATGTAGATACATATTATAAATATTTTTATTAATAAAATCAGTCTTGTTCGTATAATAGTCAGTCGAATATTTGTCTACTAGTCTAACAAAAACACTAATCAACCTTTAAAGAAATAAAAATATTACAAAGAATAGCACATCGATGTTCAGATCCAGGTCTAGTAGCTAAATTATAAAGATAAATTTCTAAGTTATCTAGTATCAGTTATGCAAAATTATTATTTTTTGGAGTTCAAATATTTAAAACAAACAGACATAGGTACATATTTTTGATACAATAAAATAAATATTAATTATAAATACAAATGCAAAATAAACTATTTTAAGCCTATCGATGGTAACGTTCAGCAGAGTTAAAACATTATTATTGATCAACATAAATAAAAATCATTTAAATTATTCGAGAAGCACCTACTTATAGATTTAAGAAGATACAAAAGTTGAGAGTTTTTCTAAGCAATGTCCCACGGAAATTTTACCTGTCGCCAAATCATTAAGAATACTTCGTATTCGCTCATCTTTTTCTTTTTGTTCAGAGCGTCTTGACGTCGATGGCCCTTGGCAAAACTGTGTGTACCGTACGATTTGAAACTGAGCATCGGATTTAAGTATATTTAGAAACTTCAAAAAGTTTTCCGGTTTTCTGGAAATTTTTCTATTTATTGAAGCATGCCAGCTCTCAACAGAGTTTGTAGTTCGGTGTCTTTGCCCCGAGACATTCCATAGACTCGGTGGAAACCTTCCACCCTCCATCCATGTGTTCACATAATAGTCGTTGAACTTTTCCATATTGCCAGAATTATCACAGTCTTCCATAATATACAGAAAAGCATCGTCTACTACGTCTTGTGGAACTAACGGCAACGTCATGCATAGAGCAAGATGCTTGCGATCCGTTTTCTTTTTGTCGAGTTTACATTTTTTCCCTTTTTTCCAAATAGCTTGCGAATAATGAAAGTAACAGGTATTCACTTTGGTATTGGGTAAAACATTCCTTGCTGCTCTTATAGTTGCGCTTTCGCAGTCGACAACTAAAACATCAGGCTTCCATGTAGGTATCTGGGATTTGATCAGTCTGAATAACAATTCGTATGTGCGCATTTTTTTGTCTTTGAGCAAGGCGTAAATTAAAGGAACGACACCTGTACAAGTGTCAGAGCTGTTCACATCACCGTGTATAGAGTACATTTGATAAAATGGTTTAACACAGCATTTGAAAGTGCCATCGCTAAAGAAGGTTTTTATCGTACCCATCATTTCACGAGCTTCTTGGGATGCAAATATTAATATCCTATTATCATCACTTTTATAGTCGCACAGTACGAAATCTTCATAGTCCTTTGGGATTTCGACTTCTTCAAGATTACAAAAATTCATTTTCTTGACTCCTTGACTTTTGTTGCGAGCATTGTATAATTTGTGTTTTTTATTTTCAAATGACGGTATGTTTGTGACTAAATTCAGTCCCTTTGTATGAAGGGTCTGAACAGTTTCTCGTTGTCTGCACTGTTTAGAATACACTGTGACTTAGATTTTTCGATTGGGTTGAACGGAGCATATGTTTTTGGTTGAACGGGTAAAAATAATACTGGGTAGAAAAATTGTGGGTTGAACGGGTAAGCACTCATTGAACTATCGCGGTAAATAGGTTTCAGGTGGGATTTATGCCACTAGTACAATGCTCTCCCGGCTTCAATACTGCTTGATTATTCTGTGGAAAGTTGAAAACAAAATATTGTTCATTCTATGACGGGGTCACGAACTCGTGGCTTCCCTCTGGATAATACCCCAGGTAATGTAAACAATTGGGATAAACATGTTCACGGTTGAATAGCCCAGAGCGGTTGATCTAGAATCTATATCAAAATAGATCTAGATCTTAGTCTCTATATTAGCATACATATAGCTTCACATAGGATTTACGTAATATGTCCGTTCCGAGCTTGGTTTTATTCGTTAATATAAGAGTTACCCTGGCTGAAACTTTATATACAAATTATTTACAAAGAAAGTTTAGCAGTGTTATTCAGGGAAAAGCATGATATCGATCTCACCTATAGTCAAATCTGTATTCACACAAAACTGTGTAACCTAAACGATTTTGAAATTAATCCTAGAAGAGAAGAAGAGAATCGTAAGAAAAAACTAAACTACAAAATTCTAATGGAAATAATAAATAGAAAGTAATTTCTGACGAACTATCAATAATTTCAGTATCTTTTGGCTACGTCTAATCACCGAGATGCATAAACAGACGGAAAATTTACTAGAAAACTTTTAGAGCAATTCCCTCTCGATAGCTTTATTTTCTGAGTCTGAATCAAGTCTAGGAAAGTTTATTTTTCTTGGAGACTCGTTCCACTTTGAAAACATGGTTTAAAACTAAAGTTATATAATCATTTTTTATTCATTCTAAGTGTGTAGGTATTTAAAAAACTAAACAATATCTAGTCTGAAGCGTTGCCTAACAGATCGCATTAATGAAGTGACGATGCCGTCCCTGTTGAAAAACACACAAACATCCATTATCCTTCAAAGCTTTCCAACAACGAGCGTCTTGTTCCTGTTGATGGTAATAAACCTTCCAGAAAACCAAACAACGATCTCTTTCAAGGTCCACGTTGGAGAGATCCATCATCGCCGCGCCGGCTGGCGTCGCGTCGTATCTCGGCACCGTCGCGTCGTCACATCGTGAAAAAAAAAACATCAAGGATCAAATTCCCGAAGCTAAACCGGTTGCACGTCTCACATTTGACTCTAGCTGGGTCGTGAATGATTTTTTCTTGAGCATTTTGTTAAGGCCATGGGACAAGTTCATGGAGAAATTTGTGTTGCCAGGGCTATACAACTTTCTTTTTAAATTCGAGCCGGATATAAGCCATGTTGGGTAAGTTTAATTGGCTCTGCATCATTTAATTGGCTGGCATTGCCCCGTGGAGAACTGTGAATGTTAGTTGCCAGCTTATCAACACTATCCAGTAGGTAAAACTATTTACCTGATAACCTCTTTAGTTCAACACAGAATATAGGGCTGCTTCCGATTTCTCTTGGTGAATTAATATTGAAATAAATGAAAACATTTATTATTGGCTAGAATTTTAATGAATTATACAATATTATCTTGCAAATTACTCATGCCTATAATGTAGAAGCCAAGTCGTAAAAAAACTGTAAAGACAGTAGCTACACTTCAAACACAATCATGTCAAAGTTATGTTCATCACGGGTCTATTTTTAGCGTTCTTATCACAACTGTGGAGACATACGCCAGTTACAGTATCTGGTATTTCATCAACAAACATGCAGACGCTAATTATATATTTAAACTCATGGACGCTCAATGGGTGCGATGAAATGTGGATGCTTGTTTGGAGCGGAACTTGAGATTTAGGAATTACGAGGAATCCAGAGATGCTATTTAGAGACGCAGAAGGCCAGTTGGATGATTGAGATATTCAGTAAATATTTACGGCATAAAACCCTCAAACTGATAGAAAACGGAAATATATTCCGAGTGGGTGGACTTACTTTGGGTGTCGATTCTGGGGCATCATAATAAGCAGTCAAATAGTCTACAAAACAGGTCCAAATCATTTGCAAATCGAACCCTCAACACTAAACGTCAAATTTTTTTGTAGCAGAAGAACTTATGTCAAATTCGTCTGGGACCATACCCATTACTGCCGCCAACCAATAATGCATTCGCGTTACTGTGTTCCGGTTTGAAAGGTTCAGTTTCAGGCACTCGAGACATTCGCCTTCACGTTCGTAGTAGTATTGAAGAGTAGAACGTATTTACTCGTTCCATAACTTATTTGCATAAAAAGTTGTCTATATTCGAAGCGATGGTGGCTCAGTTGGGAGTGATTTCAGCAGTTGATCAACAGGTCGTGGGTTCAAATGCTACAGTGAGTTAAAGCTTTCGGCCAAGGAAAATAAAAATACTGTGTGGTAACCACAGCGTGGTGAAATGCCCAGCTGGCTAGCAACCACCCTCAGGTTGAGAATGTGCCGCTAAGCCTAACTAGCGATGTGTTCCGGTAGTGTCATCATCTAGACCATTCTTGCCTAATATCAGGTGGTATGTAGACAAGGCCACCATGTAAATTTTAAATTTGTATATTTTGTACTAGAATCTCTAATTCATGCTATGACTACCTGTAAGTGAATATATGTATTACCAAAAGCATAAAACTAACAAGGCTTCGTTTATACATTTAATTTTGTAGGTTATGTTAAATAAATTAATAAATGTCAGAAGTAAAACTAAAATACGTTCTATAACACGCCTTTCAGTACCTAGTTAAAGCCTCAACAACAGAAGTTCGAAGGCCGTGTAGAACAAATAATAAATAGTTTCGAATTCGGAAACTTGTGTACCGAACATATTCATGGATAAACAATTTATAGACACGTGTTTAGTTCACGAGTAATTTTCAATGGTTGAGTTGTTGTCAGTTGAATTACTGCTATTTACAAGATACACTAAAAAAACACGAAATTACCGAATTATTACTGCGATTATTATTATTGCCTGCGAGGCCATTTCGGTAATTGGACAATGTCAACACTAGTGTATGTAAGAGCCAGTTAGGTAACTTACTAACTTTGGACTTAACTTAAAATAATTTATTTTTCCTTGAATTACTACTTATTAGAATATTAGTCCGCGCCTCGAAGCTATACTGTTATTAATAAATTGAGGTACTCTCAGATTTATTCATAAACTAGTCTAATAACTGGAAGCTAAACAACATGACTATAGAAAAATGTTAATGAGATGAATATACGATAATATATATAGAATCGATTAAGTATAAGAATAATTATAAATATTGGTGGACATTTCACAAAGCGTCATCTAGTCCCTAAGTAAGCTAAGCATAGCTTATATCATGGAAACCAGACAACTGAAATAATACTAATATTCTTTTTGTTTCTAAATACATACATATTATACATATTAACACCCAGACAGAACCACCGTATATGTTCGTCACACTAATGTTTGTCCTGGGTGGGATTCGAACCCACGACCTACAGCGCAGAAGGCAGGATTACGTCCAACTGAGCTGTGAGGCCAGTTATATGAATACCCGCTGTCAATGTTATCACGTGCAATGCATGTTTTTCATTTGCTTGCACTTTTTGGTACAAATCCGCTGCAGAGATGTAAGTTATATGTTTGTTTTTGGAAGTTTCTGAAAGTCGCATACAACCTCACATCATTAGCTAATGTACCTAGTTACCTACAGCAGACCCTGAGACAGTGCCGTCAGTACTCAGATAACTAAAGAAGCTTGAATAATAATATATTATTGACGCCTTATCACTTCACTGCTTATTTGAACAGTCTACAGAAACATGCTTAAAGGTAACTAGGTTATACTTATTAGTGACCCAAATAATACCTAAACTATAATGCTAATATCATCTTGTATAATGGGTAATTAGTTATCTCTATAACTTATTACCCATTATACACATCTTGTATAATGAGTAATAAGTTATGTCTATAACTTATTACCCATTATACAAGTTTAATGAGTACCTATTGAACGTCAGGCACCGAGGCATGCAAAAAATGTGCAGATGCGGATCCATTTATGTATGTTTCCAAACGTAGGCAGATTCAGACAAATCTTAACAGAGCTACACAGATCAGAGATGCGCTCAAATCCGCTTGCGTAGGTAGATTTTATGGCAACGACAACATACAACATCTACAACGTACCAATTTTCGTTCATCAGGCAATCAAGTTTCACATGTACTCATATTTATTTATTTAATTGTTTATTGCACAAATAAATTTAAAAAACACAGAATAATCTAGAAGGAGGACTTAATGCTGCAATCAACTTAAAGGTAGAAAAAATTACAGCGTGCTAACAAAAAACAAAACAAATATCACCTATCAATAAAAATAGCAAAATAAAATTATTTAAACACTTAAAAACTAGGATAGGTAAAATTATAGTAACAGTCACAGATCCCACAGAATGGGTACTTTCATACCGTAGTTTCTATCTCGAATAATAAAGAATTAAGATATTAAGGAATTAATTACCGAAAGATAATATTAGTTCGCGGGAGAACAATGGCGGGTTGCTCACCCCTCGTCACGTGTACGTTCCCACGATAGTGTAACCACATGATGAATAGTTGCTCACTGAAGCTCTGCCTACCCCTTCGTGGAGAGGTGAGAATTTATGTATGCTACCTAGAAATTTGCGGAGCACTTTGATGGGAAGTTAGCACATGGCATGCGTTTAGGTCTCTAGGTCATTTACAAACCACACCACCAAGATCCCATATTAAATCAGTAATGGGTAAAAAAACCTTAACTCAGTCGCTTTAGAGTGCGTTCAAGTGCCATGAGGCGCATGCAATCACGTGAGACGTGTAGATAGAAATATCACATTTGTAAAACAAACAATACCAACCTCAGACCTACATACAGATGACTACAGCAGATAAACCAGGTAATTCAGTCCGCTCCGCAGCTGCCGTCCGCTACGTGCCGCACCCCTCTGTAGTCCGCCCCTCGCCTATGTAACGCCGCAGGACAGGACCAGTTAATTGCATACTGGTCTGCATTACCTGACATAATACGTATGTTTCTGCGCACCCTGGCGATTTTTTCCTTCAATGTTTCGAGAACACGATATTCTTTTTTTTTTTGTTCCAGTTACGGAACGAACTGACGGCCCAACTAGTGTTAAGTGGTAACTTCAGCCCATAACACCGATGCGACTTGGATCCTCCCCTACTAGGTACAAGACCCATGTCGCATCGTATGAGCCCGGAACTCTGAGACGTGTAGGTGGAATGTCTCAATGTGCCTGTAATTTCACCGGCAACCACACCTAATAAATTTATATAACGTAGATAACTCCAACCACTTAATTTAATTACACCGTTGTAGGTGCGACGAAACAGATCTACCCACCTGCGGCAAAGTTTAGATGTTGATAAGTTCAGTAATCACATTTCAATTTAGTGAGTAGTCAGTATGCAAGCAGCTCTCGGCGAGTTATATATCATCAGTCGTCAAGGACTACGGAGCAAAGCACAAATCACCGGCGACATTTCAGCGCAGGAAAGCCGCTGCGCTGTTTTGGTTTCGCAATAAATAGCTGTGGCAATGATTCAGTCACAACAATTCGAGTCGGTTAATTAATGGATCTGTGAGTAATAATTATTTTCAACCGACTTCAAAAAGAGGAAGTTCTTAAAGCGACATTGGCATCATTGTAAATGTTCTTTAAATATAAGTGTTCCCTATTCATTGTTTTTTGATTGTTAACACACATCTCCGCCAATTTGTTTATCGATTTTAATGGTTCTCTTTTATTATGTACTTCTAGAAGAATCCTACACATTTTATGAAAAATATGATGATAAAAATAATGATAACAAAAAACGGTAAAAATTACGTTAGGACTTAGCCCTTAATGATGATCAACAAAATCAAAATAAATTTTCTAGATGAGTCCTCCCTCTTTGAATTCTCACTAAAAAAATATCTCTCACAGAAATTATAAGCTCAGTAGATAACCACTGAAAATCAAACCTAAGAATTTTAATCATTATATTTGCCTTGCAAATGAGGTCGTAGGTAGGAAGTACTTTAAGGATCTTAACGCTTTGAGAGATCCGGTGCACTTGGGAGTCGACAGATACGTAATAAATCCTTAAAATAATAAACAGAAGCCGCTAACGCATGCAATCCCAACACGTGTTCTGAGATTGCGCGTGAATCAAACATATTTTTAGCATTTGTCGCGCTGTGTGCACTCAAAAAAATGATCCAACATACCACACACTGACTCCGCAAGCCGGTTACAAACAATAGACATAAAGCGAACGCTCGACTCACACACGCAGGCTCGCCGTCCGATTGGCGGGAAAGTCGGACAGGCCTCAACCGCAAGTACATTGGCAATGTGGTTTTATTGCAAGATCTCGCACTGCTCTAGTGCTTATGTGGTGAACTATAATATACGCATATGGAAGTCTGATGGTGAAGTTTGTCTGTTGTCTATGGTATGTTGTATTTGAAGTCCTCTTTCAAGTTCTGCTATCATAGATACGTAGAAGTTCGCAGTGGACCGACACCCGGCCGCTGTTACGCAATGCTTTCGTAATTTCAACGCGGTTACGCTCTGTTGTTCTCATTGTTTCAGTTTGAATGCAGGTATTCACGGAATACGTCGGCTCATATTCATCGCATTCACTTCAACTAGCTTGTCTCGAAGCGGCTGAATATAAATTATCACACTGGCTGGTCTCAGGCTAATATAAAACCGCAGCACACCACAACCAGTTCTTTGTTACAAATGTATTTGAGAGCATGGTACGAGTCGCCATGCAGCTCACGATTTCGCCTGTACCATGACACCGTACCGTAACTTACCAATGTTTGCTGTACATTGCTATGGCACCATCGATGATTTCACTCCCGCGTCGATATAACGCGCAATACGCTCTCGAAATATAGACAGTCGATTATATTCATTCACAATACGAAGGCGGGGCCGTCCTTGCTGAGTTTAGGTACTGTTGTAGACCACGTACGCTCCGCGAGCTCGATTTTATCATCGTTTCTAAAACGGAAACACAATCTCGAAAGTATTTTCAATTGCAAATGTAATGGTAGAAGATAAAATGGAACACGCCGCTCTATCTGTTCCGTACATCCACGGTACTCAATAATTCATAAAACAAGTTCAATTCGTAGTAAACTACTTGGCACGGTGCTTTATTCATAGGAATCGAATATTTTGCAGAATATGATTAATTTTGTGTCCCACATGTAGTTTTGCTGCATTCCAGGATGCAGTATAGCCTAACGGGATTGTTTGTGCAATAACCCGACCTACTTCATTGTGCCAGGAGGACCACTGCTGCCCGTATATAAAAAATAAATGTCGCCGGAACGTTGAGTCATCGTTGGTAGTAAACTTACACATAAGTCACAGAACCAATCAATGCCCCTATCCATACAATTAACAGGATATATGAATCATTTATGACAGATAATGGATTCTAAAACAGATGATGAGTCACCAAAATTCGAGATTAATATTAACTGCTAGCTTACTAAACATGCGCAAAGAATTATTTACCAGCTATGGGATAATTCACGCGGATTTCCAAAAATAAATCACCGATTTCTATTAAAATAAATCAGACTTGCAGTTGGTACAACGTAACCTACACGCTAATTAAACAGAGTTACCATCTGGCGTCGCGACCACAATAAACGTGTTTTCGCAACTTGGCTTGAAGTATTCTTATTTATAGGTAAATAATATTTTATTTAGCTAGGAGTTCCACACATCGGACCACAGCTGCTGACTTTTATGTATAAGAATATTTTCTCAAAACGGTGACAGATAAGAATAAGGAACTTCACACATCGGACGGCGGCTTGATTTTTAACAGACTCAAAAAAAAAGGAGTTATCAATTCGGTTGTAATGTTTTTGTTTGTTACCTCATATCTTCGTCATTTTTAAACCGATTACGAAAATATTTTTTTTATTTGAAAGGATTTATACTCAGATTGGTTCCACAGAAATTTCATTAAAATCGGTAGAGTAATTTGGTTTTAAAATCAAAATAATTGGAAAAAATGTCTTCGAAGTACGAGATAATGAGGAATCATTCCTTTATTGGCGATGAAGACAGTTATTTCGTTTTGTTGGGCAAAGTAATTATTATGTATTTGTACATAAGACAACACGCTATTTGCAGTGCAACATGTGAAAGGTTACTATGATAAGTTTCTAGAAATTCGACCAGAGAGGAATTAATCACGGCGCTCGTAACTATTATTAGAATTTTATTTATAGTCTGTTCCATATTTGTTTGTAAGTTGGTGATACTGCTTATTTCTATGCTGTGTTGGTAGAACTGTCAAGAGAATAAACGTTACTTCGTGTCATGTAATTGAGGACTGTTTTATTAACTATCACCTGGAAATATCTCTGAAACCTTCTGAATTATAGAAATCCCTAAAATGCAACTGGGTGAAATGACCGATGCATCGCCGGAAGACGTCGGTATGACAATAGAAGGATGTAACAAGCAACTTATAACTCCAACGGATCACACAACGTCGCAATAGGGTATAATCGAGGACACCGTTTGAATATAATTTGCTTCACTTGTTCCCTTTCAATGATAATTTTATCCATACAGCAGCTGTGACATGAATTGTGATTATGTGGTTGATTCGATTGAAATTTTCATGAATATTATGATCGCGTTTCAGTTTTTTTTTCATACGCAATGTGGTATTTCATATAAATTCTATATCGTGTCTCTTTGTTGCTAAAAATGGTAAATTATGTCTACTTACTACACATTTCAATGTACTTTTTGTAAAGCATTATAAACGTGTTTCTCCTTAAGTCAAAGTCAATCACTTTATTTGCATAGAGTTCATAAAGCAATGGCTTGGAAACGTCAACCAGTAGTATTCAAAATATAAGGTCGCGGGTACTTATTACCAAGTCGCCAAGACTGTTCAAACCTAGGAACAGACAAGAACCCCTATGTAAGGGATTCCTTTCTTTTCGCGAGTATGGCTCTTGTACAAATTCAAGTATAAAAGGCCAACAACTTGAAAAATGACATTCGATTTGTCCAAAAGCTTGGTTATATTGTCAGGAATTTAAGTTAAAATAAGAAAAAGCGTATTTTATTTCCCATAAAACACCGTTGACTTTTTTTTCTATAGAAATCTTAGGAACTCTAATAAAAGTACGTGTTCAAATTGATCCTATCATGTCACCCCTAGGAATGTAAAAAAAAGGTGCCACAACAAATGGGCGCCATCATATCACACATCAATATTCGCTATGGGCGTTTATTTTATTATATTACTTTGAAATGTGCAAATGATATACAGATATTACCATAACATTATTTTGATGTCTATTTATAATCATGTTCTTACATCAGTTATGCGGCTGCGCTTGAGGTGGATGATATAAGCAAGGTGAATGATCAGCAATATACTTCCATAAAAATATTAGAAATATCCAATCAATGCAGAAGAACTAACATTTTTTGTTAATTTTTGTCCGATGAATGTCCCGATTTCAAACCTTTATCCACATTGACCTTTAACGTAGATGAAATTGTGTTTAGTTATTTTCCATTTCTATTTAAATTTCTTATTATTTGTTCTTAACATCCCGAGATAAGTATGTCAAGATGTTTGTACATATATCATTGCTAAGATATGAAAGCTGCTGAAATATAAATGTATCACAATCTATTTCCATATCTGATTCCAAGGTAATGCTCGCACTCAATCCATGTGGATGGTGATTGATTAGCTAGATATCTAAAATAAGTGTCGAACATACTCCTCTGAAAAACCAACAAGATCACCGTCCAAATACGTACACGAACATGAGCGCTGAAAGCTATATCCGTTACAAAACCATCAATCACTGCAAAATGTGGAGCGAGCACATCATCTTAATCTTCCATAGTGCCCCCGATAAATGAAAAATAATAGTAACAATGGAACTTTCACGTGCTTTCACCGAGTGCCGGTTCGCAGTCGAATTATTTCGAAATTCGATCGAACCGGCGACATGCAAATTCGCCAATCGAAATGCAACATGACATGACGAGTGGGGGGTTGAGGCCGGCATTCCTAGCGCGGCGGAGTGCGGGGGGTGCGGGGGAGGGGGGTAGGGGGGAGGGGGAGGCGGTCATCGACCGTCCTCAGCCGGCCGCATATAAACTACGCAGCCGCATAAGGTCAATACAGCCACACAGCCACAGCCACAAACAGACCGGTCTCAACAGGGACCGAGGCACATGCGGCACTAAACCGTTTCGAAACCTGCCATTGTTCGCGTTCCAAAATCAATTACGGACCCACACACGAATGAAATCTTATTTAAGTTGCGCAATGTAGGATATTATCTAAAAATATTGAAAGTAATACGTTTGTTGTGGCTCAACGGGTCTGGCGAGCCTACTTTTAGTGAGAGGTTAGCACGGTCGAATAGGCATGTAAGCGGTGTTTCTATGATACTGTATCCTGTTGATGTTGAAGTACAATAACTATAGATGACAGTATATAATTTCCTCATCAAAGTCAAAATAGTGCTGCTGTTCTAAAGAGTATAAGTAGTAGTACCTTTAGCTTTGATTATATAAGACTAAATGCTATAGACGATTCCTGATTTTAGTATTAAATAAAAATGCCGTGTACCTAATTTACTAAAAAAATGTGCTAGTAGTAATGAATTTCCATATTTAATTTAGAACCATTACTATGCAGTAATAACATATTTATATACTATGTAAGACGATACGAGACATTTTTGACGTACACTTCAACATAATAATGATAAAACTTACCGTTTGTCGGGCCTTATTGTAGAAAATTGAAAAATATTGCCAACAGTCGACTTGAACACTTAGTTTAGAATTTTTGCAATATCACTGATCTTATACCTACATCCGATACTCTAAATCTGGTTACTTTACAGGTGATTCCATTCAAGTATTGTTGGAATAGTTCATTAGTGGTTAGTTTACAATCTACGCCATAATGACATGTAAAATGTTATATGACTACCAAGTTTAAGATGTTTCGACCTAGGTACGCCATTTGCGTATCAACGCGTACAGAAATACAATACTTAGAACAATGGTAAAAGTTGGTTTAGAAGTTAAGCTTTTGGCTATCTTAAAATGAGATCTCAATTACCTCACTTATGTTAATTGCACTATTCATAACTGCTGAGGAGCAGTCAACAGTAACGCCACGTGTATATAAAACGTACTTACTTTCATATCCAGCGGACCAGGACCACAGCGAGACCATCGCCAGCAGCCAGTGGTACATGAGTCCTTCGATCTTCCAATAGAGGGAGGCAGACACGGGTCTGAGGAGACGCAGCGCCATCATCCACACGACGTAAGCGGGGATGCAGTATATGTTGTTGAGGACTGCGAACGCGGTTCGCGCGAAGATCTTCACGTACCGGCTGAAAGCAGGGCCGCGTGGTTTCATCCATGACCGTCTCGCCGCACGGCACGCGCCGCGCGCTACGCCCTCGCGCGACCCTCGAGGGTCTTACATACACATGATTGGTGATATGATAATGTGAGGCGCGACCGGCGAGGGTCCCGCGAGCTAGCGAGACGAGCATGGATCCGTACCGCGTTCTCCCTGCCGACAGCTGCCGAGACGCGGGGGCTTTCGTCATGCGCGGATAATGCCGCTGCGTCGTACCGCCGTATCCCAATTCAAACACATAATACATTCGACGATATTTATTTATGATCATGGATTCACTGTCGGTTATTTCATTAAGTAGATGCGAGTATAAATTTAAAAATCGCCCGCCGGCGAGCGATTACGTCGCTCGCCGCCGGGTTCACATATGCGACTTGAGACACACATTTTACACCAATCGACGTAACAATAAACTCGTACGACGCGAGCACACATAGACATATACACAACTTTTCAATATTAATGCTTACTGTCGCCCGACCCGGTCGGCCGAGCTCGTCGTGTAAAAAAATCAATAATACAAAGTTCATATTTCATAATATAAAATTAAAAAACGACATATCGGACCGCGGAAATTATACAAAAATTACAATTACAATAGTCTGTACACTATCTAATATGTACAAAATGATGGCAGCGTAGATATGTGCGAGAGCTTTATTTACAGGCTCGGCTCGCACGCGGCCGGTGCCGGTGCCGGTGCCGGTGCCGGATCACACGTTGTAGTCGTGCGCCATGAGGCTGTGCACCTGCTCGAGGCGGTACGCGAGCCGCTGCTTCTGCGAGAACTCGTCCTCCTCGAGCGTCACCGTCAGCTGCTCGTTGTATTTATCCGCATACGCGTACAGCTCGTTAAGCGCGCAGTTCGTATTAAACTCCTTCGTGTGGAGGCGCGATTCCTCGGCCAGCATTGCGTTCATGTCCTGATCGGAAATGGCGGGCATCAACTTTATATCCGCGTAATAACGTTCCACCCATTCTTTGTAAACCGGTATATCCTTCGCGTAAAGAAGCTTAGACGACGGCGAGTCTTTGCCCAGAACGTGATCCGACGTGGAACAAGAGTCCATGAAAGTCTGCGCGATGACCGACAAGCAAGAGTCTACCGTGTTAGACTTGTGAACGTCGAAAACGAAGTTAGGGTTCTTTATCAGATTCACCCAGAAGCGAAGGGGAAGGGAGTTGCTTTTCCAAGTGTGAACCACTTCGGGATCGGAGATGGCGTGCTGTAGAGCTTGATCGTCCAGGAAATCAAACATATACTTTATGGCGAGCGGTAGTGCTGAACCGCGATGAGCTGTGCTGAAAATAGTCTCGAATAAATCATCGACAAACTTTTGCAACGTGCCTTTAGTGGCGAGAAGACGCGTTAGATATATTTCCGAAACCATTTTATTGCCGCGATCTCCCTCTTTGCGTGCGTCATCGTCGTGATGCCTCACCAAGTGCCAGAATTTAATAGTACCGCCGTGATCGTATTTAAGGGGGCTGGCCGGTGGGCTCGCTGATGCGTATTTGCATCGATTGAGCGTCTCATACGTGTGAGATTTGTCGTTTTTCTCTAAATTGGAAAGATTGTATACCGAGCTTTGCTTTGCGACTAAATTGAGGCATGCGCCGTCCGGTACGCGATAATGGTTGAGAGTATTTAATTTGCGCCATTCTCCTTCGCACTTGCTAGTGCTGTCTTCGTCATAGAGGATCATACGACCGCAGGCACCCGTGCGCCATTCTAAGTCGAGTTCATCACGATTTGGCCTTTGGGAATATGGAGTTGCCCGATAAATAGCATCTAAACATTTTTCTTTTACTTGACTTATCGTATCACAGTCAAGAACTTTTACTTGAACGTTATCTGTAGTAGCCTCTAACCCACTGACAAAGAATGTCTGCTGAGATATCGAAACGTTAACTAAAATCGGTTTAAAATCTATAGACTGCCTAATTAGCTTTTCCTCGCTGAGGGAATATCGTGCCTCGGAAGATATTGCGTCAACAGGTCCTTTGTCAACTTGACCTTTCATTGACCTAAATAGGAGATAAAGTGGTTCTCCGGCACATTCCCGTAGGAATTTATACAGCAAGAACGTGAACCAAGCGCTCAACATCTTCTCGGCTACACTTTCAGTGCGTCTGAGCAGTAGCTTAGGGTGGTTTTTGCCTTCCATGCACTTTTCTATCAACTCAGCTAATAAAGTCTTTAACACATCAGTGCAATATTCCATTTTACTCTGAAGAGTAACCATAATAAGAGACGCTACATTAACACGATCACGCATTGAAAAATATCTATTACTTTCTAAGGTACGAATAAATAATAGGAGGAATGTTTTGTTCATAATTAGCTGACCGAACATCTTCAACCCTTTCTCTCTTCTACTAAGCTCTGGACGTTCCCATTGCAGGACGGCATGATCTTCAATGTTAGGGAACAATATCTTCATGGCATAAGTGCGGTAATCTAAGAACGGAATACCACCGGTTACCTCACCTGTCAGGTCTGTCATTTCCGTTTGCAACTCGGCAAATGCTTCTTTACATTCGGCAGCTACTCTTAACTCTAAAATATCCATTTGCTCTTGCATATTTTTTAATACTCTAATATTCTCCGTCGACTTTCTTCTATACATTATAAGGAAACCTAAGAATACCAATAATAGAACACTTATACTCATGCCTATGCCTACTAACGCAGGTTTGCCTATAGCTGCTTGAAGACCAGCTTGTGATGAATACGATAGCCTACCAATTTTAAATGTTAGCGCGCGTCCTACTCTTACAACAACATCGGGGATATCTACGCCGTCAGGAAGCTCATCGCGGGAAGGAGGTTTGCAAGTAAGCTGATGACGCGACAATGACGTTACATTACACAAGCTCTCGCCTATATGAACTTCCACATCGCCCTCAGTGCAAGCCCTATCTAAATTTTGACCATTAATTGTTAAATATTCAGACTTATAATACTTCACTTCTTCGTCAAACTTCTCATACAAAGGGTCCGGATAAAGCAAGAAAGCATCGCCCGTTTTAGTAGTGAGATTTTGAACGCTTTGTACATCATCCATATTGAAACCGTATTCTAGTTCCAAGGGTCTGTCGGGATCTAGATTAAGGCCGGCGCTTTCAATTCCGGGAGATTCGCAAATGAGATGAGTTTGAAAATCAACCCTATGGCAAGGCGCGATATAGGGCCGATTATCGTGATACACGTAGATTTGAGGGAATTGAATGGAATGGAAATTTCGTCCTATAACTTTGATGTTTATGCCGCCGGAGGGTATACCTTTGGGTTGTTTTCTTTGACTTATCAGTGGAGGGCCAGATTCCACCGATACAACTACCGGATCCTCAATATATTCAAACTTCTCGCGTTCTAGAGTTCGCAATCCGTTATCAAAGCGCATATGCAATGTACCCATTTTAAGTCGGTACGAGTGACTTGTCCTACAAACGGCCTCCTCGTGAGAAACTGATAGAATAGCGCAAGGCAAGTCGTCGATAAAGGCTTGAATATTACTTCCTGCGTTTAGATATTCCCCTGTGATGCGCAATTTAGTGCCTCCGGACTGCGGGCCGTATTTCGGATGAATGGAATTTATCTTAGGGTTGACAAAAGCGTAATGGTGTGTCGATTCGCCTCTATAATCCGCCACGCGAACAACTACAGGGCCATCTCGAGGTACCTCCTCGCCTGGACCGTCTACCGTGCAAACTATCTGTTTGGTCTTCACATACAGTTCTATGATTGGCTGGCATTTAATCCCCGCAATTGTAACACCGTTATAAATATCAGATATGTTTCTACCCAAATTAATGCCCTCGATGGTAATATTGGTGCCACCGTCCCATGGGCCTAACTGTGGCCTAAAAGTATGGATTTCAGGATTTGGACAAGTTTGGGTCCGATTAAGCCAAACGCTGGGAGCTCCGCATTGCTCTTGAACTTCGCATTTGTCAGAGCCTTGGCACCACCCGCACCCGAATTTCTCCGGGAGCGCTAGACACATTCCACAATTGTCAGCCATGTCGTTACAGCGGTAAATGAGTATGTGAGTATTATCCGGATTATCCAGAGGCTTAGACCCACCCCATATAACGGCAAAAGAGGCTGTAATATTAGGCGCACGCGATGTATACGTAAATTCAACGGCTTCACAATAAATTGTGTCGGCGAGAAGTTGGGCCTTTACTTGAGTCACGCGTCCCTCTATATTGAATTGACAAACAAACCTCGTCTGAACGATAAATTGCCCTATTATATGGACTTTGACTTTTATAGCTTTCTTTACACCGGATGGAACTAAAATTTCGTTTGTGCCGTCGGATGTGGAATTGATAGTGGGACAAAATCCGGGTCCCGAACGATAGCTGGGCCCGATTCTACTGACACCCGTGACGAGAATATCATTTCTACAGTTTTCAGCGGTATCGTGTGTGCAACGGTGGCCGTCAACGCACCAATCACACGGGAACGAAGAACTGACGCACTGCGTGCACGAGCTGTACGTGTTGCAATCGAAAAATGTAAAATTAGTAGCTACAAAATCAGGTCCCTGAGTGGTGCGCACTGATAATTTTGCTGTAAAATGGTGTTGACCGGTAGGGATCGACGGGAGAGTGTCGGTACGCGGAGTAGTACAATTTACACCATAGGGCTTCCTAGTCGCATTGGTTATAAGGGTACGATCTAAAGCTGTAAATGCACATAAGAATTGTCCATTAAGAGTAGGCAAGTTTTCAATGAGTAAATCTAGTGTCCTTGCTGTGGTTCGTTGCAGCTGATTTGGTGTCACTTGGGTGATAGTCGTGCAACGACCACTACGATATGAGATCCAATACAGGGGATCTTCAGCTGCATCTTGACAGTCTGAACGTAAGCTGCACTTATTTTCTAACGAACACCATCCACAATAAGGGTCTTTGGCTCCGAGACACGTTAAGCATGATTTATAAACGCTGCACTCTTGAACTTTAACTTTAGATACTTTACGTACAGTCATTACATATAAATGCATTAATTGAGTATCAAAGAATAGGTCCTTGTTCACCGGTGAGCCTTCGTCAACTACAATGTCGCCATACTCGAATGCGGAGGTCGCACTCTCAACCACAATCTTCTTGAGGTGTCCTTCCGCGGTGCCTGCGAATACAACCGTGTAATCACCAGTGGCCGTCGCCGCCACCGCCGTCAGCCTCTTGGAAAATACCGCAACTGGTACAGCTTCCACTGGTTGCTCACCGCCCAGCGGTGTATTCACGTCTAATCCGCAAAAATCTTCACTGATCGACTGAAGTTTCGTACCGATGCAGGCGTGGGATGGGGATATGAAATCTAAACCCCTAGATCCGTTTCCACTGAAGCAAGTTTTGATGTTCTGCATAAACTTACGTCTTATCGCTTTTAATGAGTATACACAGAGGGCTGACAAATTGGAAGGTTTGTTGGTATTTATTGATTCACTCTGGCTAAACGCAGCGAAAAGTACATCATGTTGAGCAGTTATTCCGAGTTCTCCTGCTAAAACTGAGCCAGCTTTTCCAACAAATGCAGCCTGAACTAGATTGTATCCGTAGTTTCCACCGCCTTCTCCCGTGCACGACATCGGTATTTCTGTATATGAGTAATAATTTTCATCATCGTGACAGACTCGAACCAACTTACTGTAGTAATTGTCCGATCCCACGCCTCGTAACTGAGCCGTTAAGAAATAGCTAAAGCCATCTGAGCTGAACCCATACACATAGTTAATAGGATAGCGCTCGCGTGATAATGAATTGACAAACATTCGCGTACCAGTCGTCACTGCCGTTCTGGCAATCATAAAAAGCCTGTCATTTTCCAAGGAACGACTGCTCACAGCAGGTACTTCTGAACGATAAGGTGAGTTTCCCGTGAAGGTGACACCTACGTACATCACTTGAGTCATCGGTGGATTCGGGGGTCCGGGCGCGATGAACGCAACTGTCGAAGACGACGCATTGTTTGCGACGACCGGCTCACGCACTTCTCTCACATCATGTGACATATTGTTCAAATTCCGCACCGAGCACAATCCTTGAAGAACCGAACCGCACGTGATCAACCGACTGGTAGCATAATCTATAACGAGGGCCTTGTTTACATTGTCCGTGGGCTTTTTGATGTAGTTAGAAGGGCAGTCGAAGGTACACTGTGCGGAGTCATTCACTGGGCCCGTGGCGATCGACTGGGCGACCTCCAGATCCGGCGAGAGCTGGTACAGTCTGTTGACGGCACCGACGTATACGCGGCCCGTGTTGCGGTCCACCACAAGATGGTCGAAGAGCGACGAAGGCGACGTCACCGGATCGTTGAAGGTTCGCACGACGTCCTGGTTGGCGCGCGCGGCGGCGCACGCGGCCCCGAAGGCCAGCAGTACGCGCCACATGGCGCCGGGGCATGTGGCCGGCAGCCTACCGCGCGCCCCGCCGCCCGCTCTGTGTGCCACAGCCCGCCCGCCCCGTGCA
Source organism: Chesias legatella (assembly GCA_947359385.1). NCBI lineage: Eukaryota > Metazoa > Arthropoda > Insecta > Lepidoptera > Geometridae > Chesias > Chesias legatella. The sequence continues at coordinate 9,186,777 of OX375769.1, read as the reverse complement.
TCTGCAACGCGAGACACCGAGTCAGGCGCACTGCCCGCGCCCGACCGCCTCGAACGCTCTTCCCGCTCTGTTCCCATCGCACCGCACCGCTCCGCCGCCGCCGCTCGCCCTACTACTCGACTGTGAGACCTCCCTAACGCCTACAGACGGTTCAATGACGGACACCTAGCGCGGGTGTTACGAATCAAATAATTTGAATCCGCACGGGAACACGCTTCGGCTCGGAGAGGTCCAGTGCGATCGGAGCGAATTCGCGAGCTGAAACGAGGACACGCGGTGACCCTCTTCACAGATAACGATATCGGTACCAACCTATTTTTAGTGCATACACAGTAACAGTTACTTGTGACTGAGTTTATGAAAGGACAATCAAGTCGTTGAGAAGTACAGTACATCAATGCCACGAAACAAGTGCGCATTACAAGAAAAGTCACGTTATGTTATTTAAAGGTACTGAAGTAAGTATATTTGGTTACACGCATTTTAAATGGCAAAAAATAGGTTGGTGCCAAGATAGCGCGGTCACGGCGATCCGACGCGGTCAGTGCAATGATTAAAGTCACACGCCGACGAAAGCCTCAGCATCATCATAAAGAGGGATAAATAAAACAATAACTTGGCATGCTGTTCGCAACGAGGGAGTGAACGTGGTAGCGCAACGATAAATAAAATGAACATAAACACTAAGGTAACTTAAAACATCGATAATGACAAGTGATGGGTACTCACACAATGTCCATTGTAGATTTGTTCACGGGATGGTAGATTTGTACTATGCTACGGTGATAAGCATGTAAGGCGCACTCTCATAGTGCGGTGAGGGCAGATTTGTTAGACCTGAGAACAATGACATACACCAATTAGCTATGTATAATAAATACCCAAAAATATGTTTAGATACAATCAAAGAATCTGTTTAAAGCTACTTATTACAACGTGGGATTAAAATTCTGCTGAAAAATATAAAATGACAAATATAACTAGGAATATTAAATATTATCCATCTAATATCTTGACTATAAAGGCAATGGTTTTTGATATGATGCAGATAATATCATCTTTGTATGTTTCTCTAGACAGCGGCATGAGGCTTCTTGGCAATATGACCCCAACTGAAGGAATGTGTGCAAGTGAAATGTGACGCGAACCTGGCAAAAAATATTTGTGGTTTACATCGGTTGTGGGTTTGATTTCTACCTAGGACCAACCTTTGTGCAATGGATACAGATGTTTTTTCTGTCTGGGTTTGATATCTATACAAATAAATAAAATTGGAGTGTAGAAAACTCCGTTTGAAAATTTTGGAGACAGAGGGAATACATAAACAATTGCTTCACCTATCTAATATCTGTCTCCCCACTAGCGTAGAAGCAGAGAGGGCATTTTCTAACGCGCGTTACTTTTGTAATAAAATGAAATCCTGTCTGAAAGTTTTGAGTTTTATTTTGAAAAAATTACCTTTAAATACTTTTGTTCATAATGTTAATACTTTTTCATATACTTACACAAATTTATTTATACAGTAGGTTTCGAAAAATTTCCTATTGAAAACGAAGGTTAGTTTTTGTTTTGTTCGGAATTTTCAGACCTATCGAGAAGATGAACTGGTAGCACTAGCTCACACTTGCAACTACTTTTGTTAAAAGATTGAAAATACATTTCATAACTTCGATTCTCGACAGCAGTTACAAAGTTAGTCAAAATCCAGCCGTCGCGTGACGCACCATCTGCCACTTAACTTCAGGTCATATGTACCCAAACGCAATATAACAAAAAAGTCGTTTTAATTTCTAAGATGCACTTGCTAGCAGTGGCTAGCCGCTGTATAATTTATGCTGCACACAGCAACAACCACAACCACCTAGGTAATTAAGTGTGTCATGGCCTATGCAGCAGCATGATACTGTGTCCATTAATATAGCCTTAATTGAATACATTTACCTTTTTTATGTGTTACAATACGGAACGAGCAGATGGCCCATGTGGTGCTGAGTGGTAGCACCTTTACAACAAATAATGCGACTTGGGTCTTCCCCTACTTGTCTACGACAAGACCTGAGTCACATCGCGTGCGACAGTAACTTGATGGTGGAATGTCCAATGTGCCTGTAATTTCAACGACAACCACACTTTCAAACCGGAACCGGAACACTAACGCGAATGCATTACTGCTAGCCGGCAGAAATGGACATGGAGGCAGTACCTCCGGTCGTCCGGGGAAGTAATGCCCGATACTTGGCGTAACTTCTGTTCTTAACCTAAATCCAAAGCAATAACTAGATATTAAATATTGTGTTCTATGTCTCAAAGAAATGTCTACAATAATATCGCCATGTTTTCTTTGCCATTCCATTTATCACGCTCTCAAAATTCGCTGGCCCGTAATGTAAAGTAACTTATAAAGCGACAATTACAATTTGTTTTGCAGCCGTTCACCGTTATTATTTCTAGACAATAAATAGACAAATAAAACTTGAAATTCGTGACGTTAATGTATATTGACTGGCCTCACAGCTCAGTTGGTAGCAACTCTGCCTTCTGCGCTGTAGCTCGTGGGTTCGATTCCCACTCAGGACAAACATTTGTGTGACGAACAACACCAACCAAGCTGATAAAAGTTAGGAAGTGACAATGGTTAGTAAATGGTATCTAGTTTTACAAGGGATATCCAGGGAAAAATTATAAAGATCAGCGGATTCCAATATGAATGAAGTAGAATAAATAAACAAATATTGGCGGACATTTCACACAGTACCCATCTAGCCCCAAGCCAAGCACAGGTTGTGAACTTTGTGAACCAGATAACTGATATAATACATGAACTTTTCTTTTGTTATTAATACATACATATTAACATGCAGACATAGAACATACATTATTGTTCGTCAAATGTTTGTCCTGGGTAGGAATCGAACCCATAAACTACAGCGAGGGCAGAGGTACCACCATCTTAACTGTGAGGCCAGTCAAAGTAGAATTAGATAGTCATTGCTTAATTGTATATGTCATAGATGCAGCATGTTGGCTCATAAGCTTATTTCATGTTTGAAGGAAAATAACCACAGAGCCCTGCATCCTGACTCAAGCTGAACCATCCCAAAAATTGACAGTCTTTTATAGTTACTATAGTGGTCGATGTGTGAATTAAGTAGCCATACATATTTTGAAGAGTTATTTCAAGTAACTTTATCATATGAAGCAGGGTATGGAATTAGTCAATTTTTGTCCTTGTTAATCTTCATAGCCTGAGCTTTAAATAAAACCCCCTAGTTACAACCAGCTTTCTATTCTATTCTATTCACTCTTTCTCTCGAACCAGTGTGGTGAGAGGATTTAAAGTGTGCGTCAAGAGGCTCCTTTCGTGCACTTGACACAATGTCTTCGAATTTTTAGTTCTAGGACATGTCGGATTCCTCACGACCTCCGGATTGAAACTCGGGGTCAGTACCACTACCCCCCCACACTCTGATCACAACCAGACTGCATAATATACTTAATATAAAAATACAACTAGTAATCAATTATGTTCTTTAATAATATCTTTTGAAGTGCTACCAAATGTCACTGTAATTTGTCAGAATTAAATTGAATAATTCATACTTTCACAGTCACTATGTTCCTCAAACAAATAAAGATATGTCGTAGAGAATATTAGTTTTCATTATTATGACTGTGATTTGCCTACTGTCATATTGATTTATTGTATGTTTGCTATGTATGCCACAAGGCATTACAAGAAATTATTTTGTCTGGCAAGGTTAAACCAGCGAAATAAAACCTACTCTCCATCAACATAGATCAGACATACTCTAAGAATCTACACCTATAACTAAACCCTGTTTTGTATGGAATAAATGATATATATAGCTACTACTGAGTTCTAACCAAAATCAATTTTCAAGTAATTCTGATGACAAAAGAAGGAACAACTATCTAATACAATCATCTTTGGTAAGCTGTAGTAATGCACTTAGCATAAATATGCATTAATTAATCGAAATGACAATTGAGAATGTCAAGGTAACATTCATTTTTATTAGCAAAGAGGAAGAATGATACTGATCTATCAGTTTGAGATTAGGTTTTTTAATATTCAAATATTCATATAGTTATTGTAATATTTTATATGTTTAATTCATTCTGAAAGTTCATATAAAAACTATGCACATAATGAAAGTTTGTCATTTTAGTGATTTGTGAGAGAGTAATGCTGATGATGTGCACAAGCAACACACTGTTTCATTTTTCTCTTTTGCTCTGTATGGAAATATACAATGGGTTACTTTAATATCTATTTATGAAATATTTCGACAACCACATTTCCTCTTAATATATTCTGCAGATAGTCATAATATTTAGCACACCTATTATAGAGCATTTTACCTGCATTGTATGTGTGCTGTAGATAGGATCCTGTGCTTAGATTTAGATACACAAGATAGATTGAATGACTGACAATTTCGATTTTGGTTTTATTTTTTTAGTTTTCTTTTTAAGCCACTAAATGCTCCCCACATGAAACATTTTAATTGATATTTCAAGTATATTGGCCAAATTGTATGTTGTGAAATAGGCCTGAATACCAGCAGTAATATTTAGGCTAACTAGGCACATTCACAAAAGGATGGCTTGAGGAAGCATTCATGCAATTGAGTGATCTGGATGTTACCTATTACACTTATCTACACAGGGGGAATCCATGCAGGCAATTTCAAGTGATAATATCCTGGTGAAATCGGTAAACGCTTTTTTATCTACCATCATAAATAGTTTTTGTAAAAAACTTAGTTAACTTTTCTGAGAAATGATACGATGCAAACATGAAGAGGATATGCTCAAAATGTTTCATGGAATTTTAAGGCGTGACGTCATGCAAGCTATCTTTTTATCATGGAAACGATTAGACAGAGCTTAGGACATGAATGAGACTTCGTACTATGAGCGGCCGGTCGGCCGACCATTTGCTTTGATTACATTCCCTGCGCCGCCCACGCGAAACGACACCCACGCGTGAACTACACAAAAACTACTTCACAGCACACTAAAACCGCTTATTACTATGATTACAGTTTTACCGTACATACGTGTTATCTCACTAACCCTCAAAGAAAAGAAAGTCAGCCATTACGGCGGCGCACGCCAGTCGATAAAACGGAAGCCATTCCTCTAAAAGCCACGGATTTTTCTAAGATTTGTTGCGTAAACTATACAAAAACTCACCTCTATTTAGATAATCTCACTGAAAAACAATCCTTTGGGATCCAGAAAGGTAAACGGACACTAAATTGCACCACACACAATTTTTTCACTTATTTCGTAAGTATAACACTAAACACCACAAGCGATGGTTTATATCACAACATTGAATGTGTAAAAATATCTTTATCCAATAACAAAGACCGTAGCAATGAATAAAATAGCACGTTTTAACAGAGTCTACGACAAGAGCATCAGTCTTCGTACATCGCCGTGGAATGAATTTAGTTTCGCTTTTCGAACGGGTCTAGGCGTGACTGACCCGAGAAAATCCGAACGTTTCCGAACGAGTCACAGAGATTTGTATCCGCTAGATAGCAGCACTTATACTCCTTCTTTGATGCGTTCATAAATGTTGCGTTCATTTTTAGCTGATCAACGCCATTCGGCGAGCGTTGTGAACGAATGTTCGTTAGAGGTGACATAACAAATTAATATACATAAATCTGTTGAAATCTTAGTCTTAATAATTAGCTAATGTTGATAGCGAGCTCACGCTCAACAATAACAACTTTCACTTCGTGATTATACGTAAAATGTTTCCTCTCCAACCCCATAAATATGATCGTAGTTTTGTACCAAATTCCTAAAACTCAGCAAAATGTGTGCAGTCAGAAAGATTTTTTACAGTTTGTTTATGAAACTTGTAATTAATTTAAACATTTAATTACATTTTCAATCAACTGCCTTAACAAGAGATCCTAGTAGAGCACAACTATCTCTGATAAATCTTATGATAGATGGGAAAGTTAGTAAAAAAAAAATGTAAGCCGTCACGGGACGCCTGGCAGATGTGAAACATCGACATTATTTTGTAAAAGTAATATGCAACGCATGCCGTGGCGACGCGTCGCCACGGCATGCGTTGCCACGCCAGAAATCGGTTTTACGTGCGGCTATAGATGTTTCTATCTCTATGCGTTGCATACAACTTTTACAAAATAATGTCGATGTTTCACATCTGCCAGGCGTCCCGTGACAGCTAACATTTTTTTATTCTGTTTGACGGCTCGACCAATGAACGAATGAGTGAAGGGCAAGCGATCAGCTGAGCGAGAGTTAGAAGAGCGGGCGTAGAAGGGAATTTGTGGTAGACTGAGCTTTCAGTTTATTTTCTCATCGTATCGTATAGTAAATAATAGACTGAATCATGGCTACATCCATGTTCAAACTCTCATCGGCTTTATTAAATTCCACAAAAAACTTCCGTAGTGTCGTCCGTCTCGTAGACCAGTGCAACTTTTCAACGACAAATGTCACGGCGGTAAGTTGCATAATCGGCTTTTCACTTGTTGTTGTACTATTTCCATGGTAAATGGTTTCGCAGATTCATCGATTTTATGTATATTACACAAGCTGGTGCCAACTAATAAGCTGATACTGTTCTGTAACATATTTTCTCACATATACCACTAGGTACAACTTGATTTTGTTTGAGACCAGTGCAGACAGTCATTCAAAGCACAGGGATCTTTTCAATAAATATCTATCATAGTAGTATTTATAAAGTAACTATATATGAATCAAACGTTTGAGCTGTGTCTTTTATTCATCTACTTACTACTCACTCAAGTACGCTGAGCCTGATTAAATTGTTTAAGGAAGTGAAACCATTGTTGCTGGGATATGGACTGTATTTTACGTTTACATTTCAACCCAACAAATTACATTTGGTTGGTTAATTTAGTATTTGTTGCAAAATTGTTGTAGTTTGGTTAACGTACTGCCCAAAATTGGAAATGGTTTTACTGATACCAAATATACAGAACTATATTACATTACAAATAGAATGCCACATGCAAGGAACCCCAAAGTGTGTTAAAGGAGTTAACTTATTAACAACTTTATAAACATAATCTGTAGAAATTGTGGAAGACTAACATAAGTGATCAAATGAGAGAAGAGTTTTTTAAAAACACATAAAATAATTTTGACTGAAAAGTGTTCTGTTTAAATAAAACAAATTTATAAATCGATTGTTTAGGTCGTTTTTGAACCTAATTTTTCACAAAATGAATAGTACCACTTAAGATTGATTAGATATTGAAAGTTGTCTGAATTCTCATGAAAATACAATTACTAATATCGATATTTTCGGCTGTCCCATTGGATTTTCCTTATGACCTTTTTTTCTAAACCGCCCCAGTACTGAGGAGACCAAAACAAAAAATATACGAATCTTTTTTAAAATTACATGACTGTCGCACAGCAATTGATTTTTATATAGTGTACAGATTATAAACGTTGGGTTTTTTTTTATTTTATTTTTGATGTAGGTCATACATTTACGGAACGAGCCAACGGCCCACCTGGTGTTAAGTGGTAACCTCGGCCCATAACAGCCGATGCGACATATACACCTATATACTATATGAATGGCCTCACAGCTAAGTTGGTAACCCTTCTGTGCTGTAGTTGTGGGTTCAATTCCCAACCACAACAAAATTTATTTGACCTTTGTTGACCCAAATTAAAATAATAATAAATTTATGCTATATCAATTGAATTTAAAATTATAGACCAACTACTTATAAATATTAATACATTGATTAGACAATTTTCTATGATGGATAGTTCTTTATTCTTTATTCTTTATTGTACACAGAAAATAAAATATACAAAAAAGTCATAAGTGATACATGCGAGCTCTGAAGTTAGTTAGTTCTAGTTCTGAATACAGTTGCAAAAGAGATTACACAATTAATAAAATCATCAAAACTTAACATTTCTGTGTTTATCCATAACATGTATGTCAAAAGCCATTACTCTTGAATGAAAAAAAGTCAGGCATTACGACTAGCCAAGTTCTTTCAGTGAAATATGGACATCACCTTATTTCTTCCGCTGAGCAGTAAAGATATGGTTACCAGTAAAGTTACAGGCAGTTCTCACTTCTCAAGTTGTTTTACTATTGTTATAGGCAGAGGTTACTGCTTAAATTACAGCTGGTCAATTGCCCTGTAACTTATTTACTTAAACAAACAAAATATATTTTGTGTCTTGTGTCATGTCTCGCAGAATAACTCCTTCATAAGTCGAAAATAGAAAGTGTACTAACAATGATATTAGTATAACTTTTTGTGCCATTGTTTTTTTATTAGAAACAAATTGTTATTATAAAATTAAACTGCAGTACTTAAATTATACTTTTTCAAATTCTCATAAAATTATATCCAGTAGCTATTTATAATTAACCAAAAATGTAGTTGATTTAGTTTAGTAAATAAAGCCTAGCAGCCATCACATTTTTTATCATATACTAAATATTTGCGAATGAAAGCAGGTTCCATTAATATTCTTGAAGCGTCACTGGCACTTAGGCTCATATATTATAGATTTATTTTCCTTTGACTAATATGGTTTAACAAATAACATTCATTAAAGTTTTGAATTAATTATTAATAACATTTAAACATAAAAATGTCCATTAAAACAGATAGAAATGCATTAAGATAAATTTATAAACTGAGACACACTAATTCAAAATAATAATAAGAGTTTATATTTAAACATAGATCAGTATATTCTCATAATAATATCTCACATGTGATATAATACAAGTGTATACGCCTCCATGTTCACAGGCAATTTATCTCTGAAGGACCTAAATATACATATTATGTATGAGCTTTTTTCTTCCTGCTACCTCTATTATTGTGCATAAGCATATTCATATGTGAAGATCCACTGCTGACTAGAACAACGTAGAAGAACGCAGTTTGCTGGTACAGTGACTAGCGTCAGTGGCTGGATCAATGAAAACCTTCCTCTATGTAAATTGCCAGCAGGCTTACCTAATCAAACTGTGAAATGATAACAAGTACCATAAACTACTCTCGAGTAATGACTCGAATCAGTCTTTACGCGACAACCGATGAGGGCGGTACATTTCCTAAAAAAAAACTATATAAAATACGCTCCTCATTCGATCGAACATTCGTGGAGGGGACACGGACCGGTTTCAACGTTCCTTTCACGACGTGGCCCATTCGGCTAAAGTCTAAAATAGCGCGACTCAACCTCCTTTTATTGTACACCGAGTGCTATAGAAAAGAGGTGCACTGTCATTAAAAAGTAAAGAGCTGGCCAGCTGCATTCATATTTCGAAGGAGGTTTCATTTCGGAAACTGCGCGAGTTTTGTCACATTGAAGCTGCCAGTTTCGAAAACACTTACGTTATATGTGTAATTTTGTATAATCTAAATTTTTGTGAGTTAATATCTGTTAATCATGGCGTGTACTGTATGCATCAATCCGGATGGGAAACCCGTGAAAATGGTGAGTGGAAACCATGTGAAGTGTCTCGTCTCATTCGTAAGTTAGTACAAATAGTATGTACTTAAGCTGTTAGCACCTAGTAGTGCGCTGGCCGGCGGCATAGAGTTGAATTATGTAAGTGTGCTGCTGTTATGTTACCTAATAAGTTTATTTCTCGACTATCACGCTCAACCATCTGTGACCTTGCTCAGGACCACGACCTTTTGATGATAAAGAACTCAATATTCATAATTAAAACGAACATGTTATTGCGTTGTCGTGTATAAATAATGGACCACTGTGGTACTTAATATGGATAAGTATGTTCCCAATAGTAATTGCTGGACGGTTGAATTTTTTTTTTAATAGTTAAAAAGTGTTTATAAAAGTACAATTGTACTGTAAATATACGGAAATGTACTGTAAAGAAGCGGAATATATATAGCATAATTTATGTATTATGCGTAAATATTGAGTAGTTAAAAATGACAAAATTGATTGTTTACGATAAAAGTTTACTAGTCCCCACACTAGGATTCCCTGTGTTGTTTTTTCTTGGCGTATTAAAATAAAAAGTCTTTGCTTTACTTCTACGATTTGAATCATGAACAAAGCCCGCGCGCTATCGAATCGCTGCCAGTGAAGTTAAATTGTTTATTGAAATAATTTGTTTATTGTATGCTCGCAAATTAGAGAAAAAAAAAACTGCTGGAATAGCAGTTTAGGGTCTCGTCTACTTAAAGATCCCTTTAAAGCCACTGTTAAAGTCATGTCACTCCTCGACCTTATTTAGCACTCTATCTTAAATTGCTTTATTTCAGGCGTCGACTAGTAATGTTTTTTTAATGTTTCCTCGCAGATTACAGAAAAATACTCTGAAAGTTTCAGCCGAAACTAATTAGGGTTTCGTCTACTTAGAGGAGAGCTGGTGCCTTGTCCTTAATGTTTTTTTTTTATTGCTTTATTTCAGGCCTGGACAGTATTACTGTACACAGTAGTACTGTTATTGTATCTCCAAGTTCTCGATCGTAACTTGCCCATCACGATTATTTTATTTTTTATATATATATATATATATATATATATATATATATATGTCGTATATAATGTATGTCGTAGTTAATAAGACAAATCAGATCATTGCGTACATCTTAGGACAATTGCAAAGGACCGGATAACTTAAATCTAATCTGAAAAATAGACGAAGAAACTGAAAAATAATATAATCTAAAAAAAACAGATTTCTGCAATCGTCCGAGCAATTTTTTTTGTTTTACGTCTTAATGTGAACCAGGGTACTCCGAAACTATGTCTGTACCATTATTTTCATCAAACTATTTGTTCACACTTTTCTGCTTCGATTGCAAACGCTCGGCTTTCGGGTTGCACGAGTTATTCCGCAAGGTGGCGACAGATTTCGCCAACAGTATCATGACTTACAATTATAATTTCTACCTTCATATTTATCTATACAAATGAATAAAATTGGAGTGTCTGTTTGTAATATTAAAATAACCGCTTTTTACTAAGTGCATATAGATGTATACTCAGTGCATATACCAAAACAACATTTTTTTACAATTTTGGTCGGTTTGTCTGTCTGTTTGTTCCGGCTAATCTCTGAAACGGCTGGAGCGATTTTGATGGGACTTTCACTGGCAGATAGTTGATGTAACAAGGAGTAACTTAGGCTACTTTTCCGAGGGGTAAAATAGGGGTGCGTGGTAAAACCGAATCCCACGCGGACGAAGTCGCGGGCAACAGCCAACCTAATCTAGTATGTTCATAAAGTGGTTATTCGTTTCAGAGGAAAGAGCGCGACACGTTTGGGGAGCTCGACGTGCCCGATGACAAGCTGTACGGAGCGCAGACCGTCAGGTCCGTCATGAACTTCCCCATCGGCGGCATCGAGGAACGTATGCCGGTGAGCTGATTGTGTATAAAGTTGAACCAGAATTATGACTGTGTATGAATTATGAAGTTCAGTCGAGTTCATAATTCATATATAGGCATAATTAGACCCAGTCTTGGGTCCAAGGCAAAAACGTTAAGAACGAGAGAAGTTACATTCATAATTTTGACCGACTTGGTTCCAGAATCTGAGCTAATCTACGGGTCAAACGATAAACAGTCTAGTATGAAAGGAATTAGCACATTAGATTTTTTCCTATTAAAATGAAATATCTGAATTAAATCAGCTATTATAATAATAATAATAATAAATTATTATAAATTATTATATATATTAATTATTATTAATAATTATAATATTTATAAATTATTTATTATTATTATTATTAATTTGAGCATTGTAAGCATTCATGGTCACATTCTTGAAATGTACTGTGTTGTGATATTGCAAAAACTTAGGCTCGCTGACAAAAGAACAATCGATTTTGTAAACATTGAAAACTGTAACAGTGTTTTTTCAAGCGATACACAATTTGATCTGGCGATACGCCACATAATGAAAACAAAGCAATATCCGTAGGGTTATCTGTGCCGAGGATACTCCACCTGGTAACGTAGTAACTGATTCTAGTTAGGAAACCTTGACACTGATTTGCTAATAATGATTCAAGAAATAAAACTGGATTACTAATACTGGATACTTTACTCAAGATATTATTAAGGGTATTGAGGGTTGAGAAGAAGAAAGAAAGAAATACTTTTTAATAACTGCCTAGAAACAGTGCTTATACTGAAAAGATTAGATAAAATTGTCATTGTTCAAGTTGAAAAAAAAGAACCGGATAGGTTATAGTAACAGTAACGCATTCGCGTTACTGTGTTCCGCTTTGAAAGGTGTGGTTTCCGTTGAAATTACAGGCACATGAGACATTCTACCTACACGTCTCAGGGTTACGGGCGCATACGATGCGACTTGGGTGTTGTCGTACCTAGTAGGAGAGGATCCAAGTCGCATTGGTTGTTATGGGCTGAGGTTACCACTTAACACCAGGTGGACCGTCGGCTCATTCCGTAACTGAATCAAATAAAACGAATCCACTACCAGATCGTAAGTGGATATCACTACGAACATTGACATTTACTTCTGAGTGTGCAGGTTCAGTCAGTAGAAATTGTGCAAAATTTGTCTGGGGAAGTTACAAAGGAACAGGGAACAACAAATTTCACTGTGAGCCTGTGAAATTACAAACACAAGACACTCCATTCTTCACGTCTACTAGTTACGAGAGCAATAAAAAGCGACTTTAATACCTAGGTAGGGGAGGACCAAAAATTGTATAGCTTTTGTTATGAACAGAGCTTACCGTGTGCCTTTTGATAAACGTTAGTAGAACTAGAAAGAAACGACCACGGGATCGGTCCGCCGTGCCGCGCCTATGCCGTAGATTAGACAAGCAATTTTACTCGTTCTAATGACGTTACTGAGCACAGAAAGCTGGTTCCAATCGGGCATATGTCCATAAACCGGTCGAACTATACAACTGATACATACTGGGCCCGTGCATTATTCATATAATCGTTGATGCAACTGTAGTGCACAAGTGCATCAACATGCATGATGTTGTGCAACATGTTTTGATAAAGTGTGACCTATAAACTGAGCACGTAGGAATTGTTTATTATTTTCTTGTTGCGATAACGTTGAGTAACGAAAGCGTAAGTTGCATAAAATGAATTATATGCCAAGGCGGATCCACTGAGATGCAATTGGAAAAGACTGGCGTCACAGCTCAGTTGCTAGTGACTCTGCCTTCTTCGCTGAAGGTCTTAGGTTCGATTACCATACGGGACAATCATTTGTATGACGAACATAAGTGTTTGCTCTGTGTCTGGGTGTTAATATGTATATATTATTATTATAGGTGTATGTATTTACAAAAGAGAAGTATATTAGTATCATATTAGTCGTCTGGATTCCATAGTACAACTTAAGCTTAGTGTGGGACAAGATAGCTGTGTGAAATGTCCGGCAATATATTTTTATTATTATTTTATTCTGTTGCATGAATTAAATTATTCATTTTTTGTAAATCGTGTTACCAGACACCGCACAAACTTCTATGTTCATACGTATGTAGTTTTGGAGAAACTTATTAACTTTACATCACAATAATATTATAGATTTCTACAATTTTATTATATGTATAGACTAGCTGTGCCCGCGACTTCGTTCGCGTGGAATAGTGACTTTTCGGGCAGCATATTTTGAATAACTGAATCCTTATGGCAGCGGCGCGCCGGCTCTCAGCGCGCTTTATATAGCCACGGACGCTCAGGCGCGAGGCGTGTAGTACGTACTCTGTACGTTAAAAATGTTCGCCGTGATTCTTTAAATTGACATAACTTTTTTATTTATGAACCGATTGACATGAAATAAACACTAAATGTTAAGTGAAGCTTATTACAATATATTAGTGAAAACCGTGTCTAAATCGAATAAGCCGTTTCTGATATTAGCGTGCACAAACACACAGACAAACAGACAAACAGACAAAAAAAATATTAATTACAATTTCGGGTTCGGCATCGATATAATAACAACCCCTACTACTTTTTTTTTATATATTTCCATTGTACAGACACCACTTTTCTACAATTTTATTATATGTATAGATTACGTATTTAACACTTCATTGTTTCCATCCAAATATCGGGAGCTTGTCTTGAAAATTACTGTAAATATATTTTTAACTTGTTTTTTTCAGTATCCCGTCATCGTTGCTTTTGGCATCTTGAAGAAGGCTGCTGCTAAAGTCAACATCGAGTACGGCCTTGACAAGAAAGTCGGTATGTTTTCCAAGATTTAGACGTTCATTATAATACCACCATGACTGAAAATAAACTGGTTTATTACATAAAACAATGAAATAAAATTACATAAAAACTAGATAGATTTAGTAGCTAGTTTAATATTACTTAATTACGTTTTTACAGTCAAAATAATCTTGAATAGTATAAAATCTGTTATTCAAAAGCCATAGTTTTAGTTTGCGTCTAAGTTGAGTCACTGGTAATTGTCTAATATTCAATGGTAACTTAAAAAAAAGGTCTAGTCTACTGCTTTTTACTGTATATATTATTTCCCCAGCGGAAGCGATCATGCAGGCCTGCGAAGACGTCATCTCCGGCAAACTATACCGCGAAGGCCACTTCCCGCTGGTGATCTGGCAGACCGGATCCGGCACACAGTCCAATATGAACACCAATGAGGTATCCTGTAAACAACATAATGCGTACCTCTCCCTTACCTCTTATTTCTCTTTAACACTTATGTCTCTGTAATAAATAACACTAATAAATATTGGTGAACATTTCACACAGCGTCATCTAGCCCCAAAGTAAGCTAAGTAAAGAGCTTGTATCATAGGAACCAGACAGCTCATATAATACTTTTTTTAAATACATATAATACATATCAACACCCAACACAGAACAAGCATCTATGTTCGTCACGCAAATGTTTGTCCTGGGTGGGAATCGAACTCGCGACCTACAGCAGAAGGCTGGGTTACCACGTTGTGACGATAGCTTGATGCGGCTTAAGCTTTTGAATTCATACATAGGTACTGAGAATCAAAGTGTTGTTGGTTCTATGATAATAAATGGAACGGTTACATGTTTTCTATACATCAGGTGGGCCGTCAGCACGTTCCATCACTAAATCTACTCTAGCTAGGTTTTTTTTTTTTTTTTTTGTGATACAGTTACAGAACGAGCCGACGGCCCACCTGGTGTTAAGTGGTAACCTCTGCCCATAACAACCGATGCGACTTGGGTCCTCCCTTACTAGGTACGACAAGACCCAAGTCGCATCGTATGCGCCCGTAACTCTGAGACGTGTAGGTGGAATGTTTCTTGTGCCTGTAATTTCACCGGCAACCACACCTTTCAAGCCGGAACACAGTAACGCGAACGCGTTACTGCTTGGCAGCAGAAATGGGCATGGTGGCAGTACTTCCCAGTAGGTGAAATAATAATTATTTAAATGTGTTCTAGACAGTAGCTTTACCACCAATATATGATTAATTTGCAGGTGATCGCCAACCGCGCGATCCAGCTGTTAGGCGGCAAGCTCGGCACCAAGGAGCCGGTGCATCCAAACGACCACGTAAACAAATCTCAGTCCTCCAACGACACGTACCCCACCGCGATGCACATAGCGGTCGCGATGGAGCTCCGCGACAGACTGATGCCGGGACTTGTCGCGCTGCGAGACACGCTGCAAGCCAAGACCGACCACTTTGACAAGATCATCAAGATCGGACGGTGAGTCTGATGTACTCCACATCATCTAGGAAGCGACGACTCTGTTCTGTTCTATTCGAGTCACTGGTACTCTCGAACGTGTGTGGTGAAACGATTTTAAGTGCGCCTCAATGAGGCTCCAGTCGTGCACTAGGACTGTGAATCCACGCGACCACGTCAAAAGTAGCTGTCCCCGAATAACATCTACCTTCGTATACATAATAGTGGCAGATATAATTAACCTTACAGCATTAGAACTCGTCCAGAGAAGTACTGCTATAATACCTATTTCTACCTCACAAGTAGTAACCCATAAGCACTACTGTGTTTCTGTTAGAAAAGTGTGTGTGCCAGTGAAATGTCACACATAGATATTCTACCTTAACTTCTTGAAGTTACGTGTGAATTACTGTGAGATTTGGGTCTTTGCGTACTTAAATAGCAGAGGACCCGTCGCATTGTATTGTGCCCGTAACTTTGTGGCATTAAGGTGGATTATCTCACGGCCTGTAACTTCACCGCCAACCATACCTTTCGAACTGGAACAAATCAATGCATATCCTATACTGCTTGGAAGTAGAAATGGGTGTGGTCGCAGCCCTTCCCTGGACTAACTTGTTACAAGATCTTTTGCCTGTAAAACTATTATATCCTGGGTACGCCTCTTCAATTCTTCCGCCGTGGTACTGAATTGAAACTGAGCATTGTTGACTGGCCTCACAGCTCAGTTGGTAACCCTGCCTTCTATGCTGTAGGTAGTGGGTTCGATTCCCACTCAGGACAAACATTTGTATGACGAATATATGTATATGTTTGTTCTGTGACTGGGTGTTAGTATGTATTATGTGTATGTATTTATAAAAAAGTATATAAGTAATATGTTAGTTGTCTAGTTCCCATGATACAACCTATGCTTAGCTTTCTTTGGGGCTAGATGGCGCTGTGTGAAATGTCCACCGATATTTATTTATTTACTAGCTGCGCCCTGCGGTATTCCCCGCGGTGAGTAAGTCAACCCACGGGAACACTGCACTTTTCCGGGATCAAAGCAGCCTTTGTGTTAAACCAGGATATAAGCTATCTTGATACCAAATTTCATCCAAATGAAAGACTAACAAACATCCATACATACAAACTTTCACGTTTATAATATTAGTAGGATCCCGGTATGAAACCGCTCTCGTTCCAGTACCCATCTGATGGACGCGGTCCCCCTGACCCTGGGCCAGGAGTTCAGCGGGTACACGACGCAGCTGACGTACGGCATCGAGAGGGTATGCTCCACCCTGCCGCGGCTGCACTATCTGGCGCTGGGCGGCACTGCGGTCGGCACCGGCCTCAACACCAGGATCGGCTTCGCTGAGAAGTGCGCCGCTGAAATCGCCTCGCTCACAGGTACCATCTTTAACACACAGCAAATTAACAAACAAACACATATATAATAATAAATATTGGCGGACATTTCACACAGCGCCATCTAGCCCCAGAGTGAGCTAATCATAGCTTGTATCATGGGAACTAGACAAATCAATTGTGTGGTTCCTATTTAAGCTATGCTTACAACTTACTTTTGGGCTAGATGGCGCTGAATGAAATGTCCACTAATATTTATTGATTTATATGTGGTCAATATAA
This sequence comes from Chesias legatella, assembly GCA_947359385.1. Classification (NCBI taxonomy): domain Eukaryota; kingdom Metazoa; phylum Arthropoda; class Insecta; order Lepidoptera; family Geometridae; genus Chesias; species Chesias legatella. The sequence goes on along the minus strand of OX375769.1, from coordinate 9,169,413 downwards.
ATAAATTATTGTTGTACATATTATATTAAAAGTAGATAAGTGGACCCAAATAACACATAGGGTTTATCATATTTTAACCTCGCCCTAATACGGACGACGAAACGTTGGGGAAATAACTATAATAATAATAATAAAGTATATATTGTCATAAGGAAAATGTTGTTTGTTCCTTTGCAACAGTAATCATGCGTTTGCGTCAGTGCCTCAGTTCAAACCGACGAGGAAAAAACATCAAACGGTCGCTTGACTACTCGTAGCTGTATAAAAATGTAGTGTTCAATTCACGCGAAAGGCGAAGGCAGTGCAAGTGTGTTTTAATAATGAGCTTGTGAATATATTGTTCGGATTCCATTACAAGAATGGAAGTCAGTGTGATCAATTCAAAATGGCAGCAAATGCTGGACACTATTACGGAAATTGAATGGTTTTACGATGAATACACAGACGAAGAATTTATAGGGATTGCCGATTTGAACGTCGACCAAATAATAGAATTATCTCTCACCGTCATCGCTGCGATCGTAAGCACGGTCGCATTACTGTACGGTACAATCACATGGGCGGCGCTACCGAAATCGCGTACATTAAAAAATTACGTGTATCTAAACGTCATATTATCCGAAGTGGTCGGTTTATGGATCATTTTGTTCATGATTTTGACTCCTGTAACTTTGTCGTCGTACGGCTATTACCTGGACGTAGTAATATTTTTCTCAACCGGTTTCTACAGTTGGCTGTGCATTGCTCCTGTGTTGATATATATGGACATCGTGCTAGTATTTAACAAATATGAATTCACTATGTTGAAATGTACGCTGTTCGGTTGGGGTCTGCCGACGATTTGTATAGCAGCCAAACTGATAGCCGGCGGAAAAGCGATCAAACCTTGGTACATAACATTCCAATGGATAGCGTTGGTGGTGCAAATATATCTTTACATACTTGTATTGTGTAATATCATTAAATGTTGCAAAATGGCAAAGCCGTGTGCGTTCAATCGAAATGTTCAAGTGGCTTCGTTCGCTTTCTTCATGAGCGGTTTGCCGCTGCTGTTGACTATTGAGATCACCGAACGGATAAAGCAGCCACGGATAGTTGAGGTTTTAATAACGATTGTACAGTTTACCCTCACTATTATTATAAGCGCGCTGTTCATTATGTTGAAGACGAATAGGCGACTGTGGAGCGAAGTGCGCAAACGTCGCCTCGACGCGCAACTGATGACGCGTTCGCTCCCGTGAGCAATGGAGATGCAGAGGATTATTTTCGTCGTGTTTATGTTATATGTATATGTGCGTAGCTGTGCTCACTACAGCGACACCTACCTACGAATAAACAGTTCGTTACCAACCACCGGTTGTTTCACTTGTCTGTCGTTGAATCCGCATATATATCAGTTTACCTCTTTCTCTTATAGCATATTCTCCCATTCCTCCCGACTCGCAACGCCCCAAGCCGAGGTCCGAACCTAAGTGATGCCCTTGGTGACGTTGTGTATAATTTTAAATTTTACCGGTTGAGAGCCGTCGGCTCTCACCAAAAGCCCGTGTAAACGCTGTCAAGGCCATCTGCGGCCAACAGCAATTGTCCAATCAAAAAAAAAGCTTATAGCTTTATGTCGATTATTTGTTTGGAAAAATATGATACTGGGTGTTAATATGTATATTATGTATATGTATTCACAAAAAAGTATATAATGTATTCTATCAGTTGTATGTGTTCCCATAGCACAAGCTATGCTTAGTTTGGGGCTAGATGGCGATGTGTGAATTGCCCACCAATATTATTATTATTATCATACACAATTGTTTATTGCAACAATGAAACTGATTTATTTTTATAACTGTGGCATATGACCAACCTGATGTAAGTGGCAACCTTAGACTAACATTGGCAGGGATGAGGTGCGCTGCCTACCCTTAAATGTTAAAGCATCATGAAACTTATTCATTGTCATTTCTATATTTCCTTTCTGTTAGTAGAGTATGTAACAATATTTTGTGGAAACTAAATAAAGAAAAGAAAGAAAGAAAATCATTTTATTATTTTTTCCTAAAAACAGCATTGTTAAATAACATGAACTGGTGTTTAGGTACGCTCTAAGTTACGGTTACGAACTTAGTTATAACTCAGAGTAATGCTATTGGTACGCAGTGCCCTTATCTTTAAAGAGCATCACTAAATAATATAAAACAAAGTCGCTGTCTATCCATTCTTTTTTTCGCTTACATCTTCTAAACAACAGTTTTATAGCAGTAGAACTAATGCCAAGTTCGTCCGGGAAAGTACTGCCACCATACCCACTTCTGCCGCCAAGCATTGACGATAAAGAATATAAATATTGGTGGACATTATACGCAGCTCCTTGTAGCCCCACAGTAAACTAAGCACAGCTTGTATCATGGGAACCAGACAATTGATATAATACGTATATAATTTTTGTAAATACATACATATAATACATATGAACACCCAGTCAATAACAACATCTGTGTTCGTCACACAAATATTTGTCCTTGGTGGGCATCGAACCCACGATATACAGCTCAGAAGGGTTACTCGAACTGAGTTGTGAGGCCCGTCTAAATATAGCATAATTTTTGTCACGCTTATTTTAGATGTTTCTTCATAGTTAAGAAAATAAAATAAACATGTTCTTCCAGGCATCCCCTTCGAGACAGCCCCTAACAAGTTCGAGGCGCTCGCGTGCCACGACGCCATGGTGGAGGTCTCCGGCGCTCTCAACACTGTTGCCGTTTCCCTCATGAAGATAGCGAACGACATCCGCCTACTCGCGTCCGGCCCGCGCTGCGGTCTGGCCGAGCTGCTTCTGCCGGAAAATGAACCTGGATCCTCAATAATGCCCGGTAACTTAACGCTTAAACTGTATCCGAATGTAACGGCTAGTAGTAGTAAGTAGACTTGTACGTGGTAGTACTGCCACCATACCCATTTCTGCCACCAAACAGTAGTGTATTCGCGTTATTGTGTTCTGGTACGACAGATGTGGTTGCCGGTGAAATTACAGGGCACATGAGACATTCCACCTACACGCCTCAGAGGACCCGAGTCGCATCGGTTGTTATGGGTCGAGGTTACCACTTAACACCAGGTGGGCCATCGGCTCGTTCAGAGTTGCATCAAATAAAAAAAAACACCTTTCAAACCGGAACAGTTTACAACGCATTATTGCAGAAGTAAGTATAACCTTGTCGGCCATTGAAATAGACCATTTAATTTCCAGGTAAGGTGAACCCGACCCAGTGTGAGGCGATGACCATGTTGGCCGCTCAGGTGATGGGTAACCACGTGGCTTGCACCATCGGCGGCAGCAACGGACACTTTGAACTGAACGTGTTCAAACCTATGATGGTCGCCAACGTACTGCGCTCCATCAGGCTACTCGGTAAGTTTGTACCTACGCCTATATTGGATCACTGAGGACCGTTTTACCCCGAGAAACTGTTGGCTGAGCTATTCGTGGTACCAAGCCCTGCCGTTGTCCCATGAGCTCACCGCTAGCGGCGTCTACGTTTCCATGGTAGTCTAACCCGCATGGTGAAAAGTGCCCCGTTGAGGCTGTGCGCACCCTATCGAGGATAAAGGCGTGAATCTATGTATGTATGTAAACTTATATGAAAATGGATCTTTGTTCTATCTGGATGCTGATATATTAGTATGTATTTACTAAAAAGTATATATAATAATAATAATATTGGTGGACATTTCACACAGCGCCATCTAGCCCCAAAGTAAGCTAAGCACAGTTTGTATCATGGGAACCAGACAACTGATATTATAATACCTACTTATTTGTTTTCGTAAATAAATATACAACAACAAACATCAATGCTCCTCACATAAATGTATGTCCTCGGTGGGAATCGAAGCCACGACCTACAGCGGTGAAGGCAGGGTTACTACCAACTGAGCTGTGAAGCCATTCAAATATATGTCTCTATTGTCCCTTCTCTGTTACAGGCGACGGTTGCCAAGCTTTCAACAAGAACTGCGCGGTCGGCATCAAAGCTAACGAGGCGCAGATCGCCAAAATAATGCGCGAGTCGCTCATGCTCGTCACGGCCCTCAACCCGCACATCGGATACGATAAGGTGAGCTAATGGAGCTACGAGCTACCGTCAGATGATTTTTTTTCTGTTCTTTTTCTTATATGACACAGTAACGGAACGTGCATTAGACCCACCTGGTGTTAAGTGGTAACCTCTGCCAATAACAAGCAAGGCGACTTGTGTCCTCCCCTACTTAGGTACGACAAGACCCAACTCGCATCGTATGTGTCCGTAACTCGTCAAGGTGGAATGTCTCATGTGCCTGTTATTCCATCGGCAACCACACCTTTCAAACCGGAACACAGTAAGGCGAATGCATCATTGTTTGGTGGCAGAAATAGGCATAGTAGCAGTACTTCCCCGGAAGAACTTGTCGTAATTTCTACTGCTCTTATAATGTTATAAATAGTTTGACAGATAGCAAGTTTTGGTATCAACGCCTGATAGACGGTACACTCATTCATAAACTTAACAATGCTAATTTCTGCCCCCAAGCAGTAATGCGTTCGTGTTACTTTGGGCAGACTTTCGCACGGGATACAGCGTAACTAATAATTGCTATCCAAATGCCCCACTTCAAAAAATTTTAAATGGCATAAATAATGACTCGTTTGATGGGAACACCACTTTGATTGTTCAGTTAGGGGACAGTACCTTTGTCAAGCGAGCAGATTTGTTGAAGTTTGTTGACGCCCTATTAGAAAAGGCAGATTTAGGTTTAGGTAAATTAATTTTATGTGCATTTCCATACTCTTACTCTTCAAGTCAAGTGACATTGGAAATGGTTTACAAATTAAATATGTTAATGTATAATATGACATGCCGTCATAGCAATGTATTATTTTTTGATACTAATAGTTTTATTAGTAAATTTTATTTGACTAGAGATACAATGTATCTAAGTAGGCGTAGGAAAATGATGATTGCTAAATTGTTAGCATATAATGTTTTTAATTCGGTTATAAATATTATAACTCAGTTAGTTAGTGACGACCCCGTTGTTAGTAGTAATACTAATCAGGGTATAGAAAATGAGTCAGTTAATAATTTAAACTGACTAATTCGACAGCGGAAAAGCCCAGTGCCCTCTTACATGTAGTTCACCAAAATATACAGGGTCTTTCCAGCAAAATATTAGAATTAGAACTGTTTTTGACATTTTTCAAAGTAGATATTATGTGTATTTCTGAACATTGGGTCAAATATTTGGATCTGCTCCCCTATTATTTAAATTATAATGTTGTCAGTTCTTTCAAAAGAAAAAAAGCCATACATGGAGGCTCACTGATTATTGTTAAAAATACTATAAAAAATAAGGAGCGAAAAGATATTGCAAATCTCTCGATAGAGAGAACTATTGAGGTGTCGTGTGTTGAGCTGGAGCGGCATATCGTTGTGTGCGTTTACCGACCCCCCGGTGCTGACTTTACAGTATTTGAATCTGTCATGGAGGATATATTAATAAAGACAGTGACTAGTAAAAATGTAATTGTCTGTGGAGATTTTAATGTAGATATGTTGAATGAATCTTCTGTTCTGTCTGGGAGATTACTAAATTTATTTAAGAGCTATAACTTAAACAATATTTTTAGAGAACCTACGAGAGTAACTTTGTCGTCGTCTACCTGTCTAGACAATATATTCTGTAATTGTAATTCCATCAGTAAATCAATAATTATGAACTTAAGCTCAGACCACTATGGCCAGAGTGCTATGTTTGCTTCAAAATTTGTTACGAATCCTAGAGAATTTACATACAGGCCTATCACTGAGAGCCGCATCAAACGGTTCCAGGGTAACATTGAGCTACGAATGACACAATTTCCGTGCATTGAAGACCCGAACGAACTTTTCACCGCCTTGTCAAATATGATAAATAATGAGCATAAAGAGGTATTTAAAATGAAAACATGTAAATTCAGATCGGGAGTTAGTTTCGATGACTGGGCCACATCTGGTATATATAAAAGTAGAAATAAATTATATGAACTGTATGCTGCAAAGCAGTACATGCTGCATGACGATTCTTTCATTTTGATGGTAAAAAATTACTCTAAAATTTTCAAAAATGTCTGTCATGTTGCCAAATCTTTATATTTAAACAATAAAATTAAAAGTTCAAAAAATAAAATTAAAGCGACCTGGAAAATTATAAACAATGAAACAGGTAAATTTAAGACACGGGACAATAAGATTAATTTAATTATTGATGGTAAAACTCTTACAAATGAAACTGATGTTGCTGAGGCATTTAATAGTTATTTCTCTAGCATACCTAAGATAGTTACTCAGTCATTGAAGTCTTCTGTTTGTGGAGCTGGATCTTTATTAGAATCCTGTGTAACAAAAAGTGATGTTATATTCAATTTTAGGTATATAAACACAGCCATAATTTCAAAAACATTTAAATCACTTAATATCAAAAATACCGAAGACCTCTGGGGAATATCCACGAAAGTTCTATGTTCAGTAGTTACTGATATTGCTCCATGTCTAGCTTACATATTTAATAAATGTATTGACGATGGAGTCTTTCCTGAGCTGATGAAGCACAGTAAATTGATTCCTTTATTTAAATCTGGGAATCACAAAGACCCAGCTAATTATAGACCGATATCGGTATTACCAACTTTGAGTAAAATATTTGAAAAAATAATCTTAGAGCAATTATTAACACATTTTAATAGAAATACCTTATTTCATAGTAATCAGTTTGGATTTACCAAAGGTCGGTCCACGATTGATGCTGGTGTAATGCTTTTAAAGCACATCTTTGAAGCTTGGGAGAAATCACAAGATGCAATCGGTGTATTCTGTGATCTTTCCAAAGCTTTTGATTGTGTAGATCACTCTATCTTGATTTGCAAGCTCAAACATTACGGTATCCAAAATAAAGCGATTGACCTTGTACAGTCATATCTATCAAACAGAATCCAAAAAGTTGCCATTGGCGGTGAAAGGTCTACAGGTTCCGCTATTGACATGGGTGTGCCGCAAGGTTCAATACTGGGCCCGTTTTTGTTTCTAGTTTATGTCAACGACCTCCCTTTTTTTGTGAATACTTTGTGTGATATAGTCCTTTTTGCTGATGACACTTCTCTTTTATTTAAAGTTGACAGATATAAAGATAATTACGATAGTGTAAATGCGTCACTATCTAAAGTTTTAGATTGGTTCATATCGAACAATCTTTTACTCAATTCTAACAAAACTAAGTGCATTAAATTCACTTTGCCAAATGTGAAGCAAATGTCGGCTAATATACAAATAAATGGAGAAGTGCTTAATCTTGTTGGTTCCACTGTGTTTTTGGGTTTAACTATAGATGCAAAGCTACAGTGGGGTGATCAAATCGCAGCACTTGCCTCCAGACTTAGTTCAGCCGCATTCGCGGTACGTAGAATAAGACAGCTAACGGATGAAGTTACTGCTAGGTTAGTTTATTTTAGTTACTTTCATAGTGTTATGACATACGGTATCCTGCTTTGGGGGAAAGCAGCAGATATCCATGCCATATTTGTTTTACAAAAGAGAGCTATACGTTCAATTTATAAAATGAAATCAAGGGACTCTCTGAAAGAAAAATTCAAAGAAATAAATGTCCTTACAGTGTCATCACAGTATATATATGAAAATTTATTATATGTTCATAAAAACATATCTAGTTTTGAGAAAAAAAGTGATGTTCATACCAAGAACACTAGAAACAAAAATAAATTAAACATTCCAAGATTCCGATTGCAAAAAGTCAACGGATCTTTTATGGGAAATTGTGTACACTTTTATAATAAACTTCCTGAACAAGCAACGAAGCTTCCGACCCAAAAATTCAAGTCATACATAAAGAAGGGTCTGGTAAGTAAAGCTTATTACACTGTAAATGATTATATAAATGATAAATCCCCATGGTCTGATGTCGCTCTGCTCAACGACACACAAAACATCCTGTAATAGTATATTATGTAGTCATAAATGTAACATAGACCTAAGTACTCAATTGTTACAAGGATCGTGCTCGCGAAAATAAAGGAATCCCTCCATTAGGGGTTTCTTGTCTGTTCTTCCCCATGGAGGGTCGGATAGGGTTTGAACAGGCGTCAAACTTATCGATAAGTACGCGTGACCTTATGTTTTGAATATTGACGTTTCCAAGCCATTTCTTTATGAATTCTATGGAAATAAAGTTTTTGACTTTGACTTTGACTTTGACTTTGGATGTAAGTTCTCTTTCCAGTTTTGGTTTTGTGAAAAACTTTAAAACCATACGTACAGTGTTTAATTACTATTTTAGTAATATCATATTAATTTCCCAGGCCGCCCAAATAGCAAAGACAGCCCACAAGGAAGGTACTACCCTCAAGGAGTCCGCCATCAAACTCGGCCACCTCACCGCTGAGCAGTTTGACCAGTGGGTCAAACCGGAAGAGATGCTGGGACCCAAGTAAACTACCGGCTGAACTAACTGTAACCGTGTATGTGTGTCCTATGAAATGAAGGTTTTGAAGAAAGTACTTACTTGACCCAACAGATGGCGCTATTACGTCAAGTTTTTATTTTGCACAGCAGAGTCACACAACAAAAGATATTTACATTTTCATTGGTTCATTGATTATATATCTGGCAAACCTCAAGTCTACAGGATTTATATTTTTTAGCCACGTCATATGTTTAAACTTTTTTATTGACAGTATCAGATGGTTATAAGATAAAATAACAATTACGTTTAAAACCACTGGATCTGTGTACCGTATTTTAATTAATTCCAGATATTATGAAGACTTGGATTAAATGAATCTTTACTTGATTTAAATTTTTTTTACTAGATTCTCATTTAAAAATTGTTCTGTGTCAGACCTGGAAATATTCTTGTTGCTTCTACAAACTTATCGTCTTATATAAATACAACTCTAATTCTACAATCTATAAAATAGGTAATATTAATACATATTAGGTTTCCTGAGGTTCAATAAATCTTTTTTTATACGTCAAGTAGAGCCTAAATAGCTGGTCAAACCCACACACGCAGTGAAATAAATCAGTTATCTATTTTGTATGTATTTTCCAATCGAGACATTGTGAATAAAACATGGCTATTCGTATATGACACAAATATCGCAGGATACCCATTTTATGTACTAGTAGTAATGCAAAAGTGAAATCTTGAGTGCTTTGTGCACTTAATTATGGGACCGCAAATGTTGGGTCATTTGGTGTCTATGTCATACCAGTATTGTACAAGATATTAAAATTAAACTGCATTTATATTGCAAAATTCGTGTTTTTTTTATCTATACGTTTTCTATGTCATGTAATATTTTTAATGCTAAATTTTCATAGCGTTTTCTGAAAATTAAGATCATTTTATTTCGTACTGTTATTTATTTTTAAGTAATATAATGTCGTTCAAGTAATACTTTTGTTTTATTTATTTATTGTACGTAAGTACTGAGTTGCTACCTATGTTAGTAATTTTGACCCAAACATCGGACAAGACTTTTTCGTGTTTTTTTTTTCACTACGAATAAAAGCAAGACCGGTCTCCTAACTAGTAGACTGGAGAGCCTTAGCCGCAGTTCTAAGAAGAGCTTTCGGGAGACCCGATGATGACCTCATACCATGTCAATGTCAGATTTATAAAATTGACAGTTCCAAAGAAAATATGGAAAAAAAAACTTACGCTGTCCGTACCCGTCAGTTATATTACCTTATATTCAGCATCGTCTCGTTCTGCTTCTGCCGTATACATGGAGGTAGTATGTACTTCGTACAACTATTTCTATGGCCGTATATTAATGATATCTTATCTATCAAATTTTCCACTCTCCCGTGGTGTGACACTATCACAAACTGACTGAACGGTCATTGGCAGACTGGCGTCCTCATATAGCCTCTGAACTGAAGACATCAATAAGACTTTTGTTGTGGTCTTGTTAGTAGAACCGGAATTTTCGGTATTATTGATACAAACGAATATACTGTAAGGATACATTGCGGAAATTGAATAGTGAACCAAATGAGACGGCGAGATGAAAAGTTCCCCGATAATGGATTCGAAGCTTGGGGTGGATACATGCACGCCAAGATTGCAAAGCTCGAAGAACAGTTTTGTGCCGGTTCGGATAAAGAAGCCGCACTGTCCGATATCTTCAACGGCGTAAGTATATACGTCAACGGTTTCACGGACCCATCAGCCGATGAGCTGAAGTGTATCATGGCGAAGCATGGCGGAGTGTATCATGCTTACCAGAGAAGTGACGACTACATCATAGCGTCTAACCTGCCCGATACTAAGGTGAAAAACATGTCCCTAGCCAGAGTGGTGCGGCCAGATTGGATAACAGCCAGCTTAGCCGCAAACCGGCTTTTAGACTATAGAAACTTTTTGCTGTATAAAACCACTAGGATGCAGCCACAACTGAAATTTAACAATGTTAAGAAAGATCTCTTGGTATCAAACACCGGAGCTAACAACATTTCAGATATTGCAAACAAACTACAAGATAACACAATTAATGCACCATCAGACACTAAAGCTGATATTTCCAAAGAAAATAGGAGTACAGATGCTACGCTTAACACATGCAAGCAAAACGTAGAGGGACCTAACATGGTCCAATCTTCCCATGTAGCTAAAACAGCAGCTGATCCAAACTTCATAGCTGAATTTTATAACAATTCCCGACTTCATCACATTTCACAACTAGGAGCATGCTTTAAACAGCATGTAAATGATTTGAGGGAAAACAGTGATTTCAAGTTCCCAGCCAGAGCACAATTAAAAAAAGTATCAGGAAGCACAGATGTTGCTAATCCACTATATCTTAAATTTGAAAGAGGAAAAACAATAATGCACATCGACATGGACTGCTTCTTTGTGTCAGTAGGCTTACGAAACAGACCGGAGCTTCGCGGTAAACCTGTTGCAGTCACACATTCAAAAGGGGGTCAGCCTAGGCCCAAGAGACCAGGCGTTGATAGAAATACAGAGTTCAGCTTATATAGACAAAAACACGCTAAGAAATTGGGCCAAGCTGCTGGATTACCTGAAGACGAGATTGAGTTTGAGAGCCGAGTGGACAACATAACAGATGAAGATGATACATACGGCTCAATGAGTGAAATAGCCTCTTGCTCATATGAAGCACGAGATAAGGGTGTCGGAAATGGCATGTTCATGGGAGCAGCCTTGAGGCTATGTCCTGATTTAAAAACCATACCTTATGACTTTGAGGGGTATAAAGAAGTAGCCTATACATTGTACAACACTCTAGCTCAGTATACATTGGACATTGAAGCAATATCCTGTGATGAAATGTATGTAGATTGTACAGAGCTTTTGAAGGATGTGAATATGTCTGCTGTGGATTTTGCAACAGCAGTCCGAAATGAAATAAAACTCAAAACTGGCTGTCCATGCTCTACAGGATTTGGTGGGAACCGGCTGCAAGCTAGATTGGCTACCAAAAAAGCCAAACCTGATGGTCAGTTTTTTCTCACTGAAGATCTTGTTCAAGATTTCATATTTGATATAAAGCTGAAAGATTTACCAGGAGTGGGTAGACATACCTCTCAGAAGCTGGAGTCTTTGGGCCACACAACCTGTGGGTCATTGCAACAAATGTCACTTGCAGAGCTTAAATGCCAGCTCGGTGTTAAAACAGGAGCACAGCTGTTTGATCAGTGTCGTGGCAAAGACTCCCATCCTCTTATATTTGAGACTGTCAGAAAGTCTGTCTCAGCGGAAGTGAATTATGGAATTAGATTTGAACACATTGATCAGTGTTATGAGTTTTTAAAGCAACTTTCAGCAGAGGTTCATTTGCGAATGCAACAGTTTAAAGTAGTCGGCAAATGTGTCACATTAAAATTAATGGTGAGAGCTGAAGAAGCTCCTGTAGAAACAGCAAAATTCATGGGCCATGGCTTTTGTAACATAATCAATAAATCAACATCACTAAACAATGCAACAAATGATGCACAAATCATCAGTAAAGAAGCAATTTCAATTTGTAAGAAACTTAACATTGATCCTAAAGAAATGAGAGGTGTTGGTATTCAAATAACTAAACTGGAATCTACAGCTAGTAGAAAAGTAACTGGAGGCATCGGCAAATATTTGAATGCAAATAGGCCAGCCAAATTGGAGGCAAAGTTTGATGAACAAGATGGCACAATTTATTCAGTCAAATCAAAAGATGTAGCAACTTATAATAATGAAACAAATATAAAACAAGAATATTTATCACCCAAGAAACCTAAAACTGTAGCATCTCCTAAGAAATCTCCAATAATCGGGCATCTGAAATCACCAGTTGCAAAAAGAAGGGGTAGACCACCAAAAACTGTTAAAAACCGACAAACTTCTTCCAAAAACTTAATGAACAAATTTCTGCAAGGTGCAAAGAATACTCCCTACAAAGATCCAATGATTAAGACGCCGAAAATTGAGAAGCCTTTAGAAATAAAGAGAGAGCCTTGTGTAAATAAAGAGTTAAAAGTAGAAGTAAGAACAGAAAAACCCAGAGGCTTGATAGGTCTTCCCTGGAAAGAAGTAAGAGAGCTATTGAGAGCTTGGTTGGATAGCGGACAAGCACCTTTGCCTTGTGACATAAAATACATTGCAGAGTACATGGAACAAATGGTTGTCAACAAAAACTTGGAGAAACTTAATATTTTAGTCAACTTTTTAAAGAGGAACATTAATGACATGGGAAACTATGAATGGATTCGTGTCTACAGTCAAGTTATAGATCAAGTGCAAAATGCAATGTTGGCTGTTTATGGCAAAAAACTTTATATCTGTGATTAATTAAAATTAGGATGGTGAATTTATGATGATTAAGAAACACGTTTTTTGTACGTGTTTAGTTACAGGACGAGCTGATGGCCTGGTTAACCTCTGTCCATAACAAGCAAAACGACTTGACTTCTCTACCTAGGTACGTCAAGACCCAAGTCGCATTGTATGCGCCCGTAACTCTGAGACGTGACGGTGGAATGTCAATGTGTCAGTAATTTCACAGCAAACACCTTTCAAACTGTGACACAGCAAGGCGAATGCGTTACTGCTTGCCAGCAAAAATGGGCATGGTTGCAGTACTTCCCTGGGTGAACTCGGCATAATTTACTACTACCGATATTTAATCATAAAAAACTTTAGCTTTAAAAATAGCAGTTGCAATATATACTACTTATGGTGCTGGTTTCTTCGTAAAAACTGTGATAAAGATAATACAAAATAAAAACACAAGTTCAAAACTAAAATATATTTAATTAATTTCCCATTTTACACTATTTTCTAAATCTAGACGCGTCGGTCGCGTCAATTCATCTGATCACTTTTAATACTGCCATTTGGGTCACAAGTAAATCATGCAAGCAAACAAAATATATGGGTAGGGACCTACTCGTTAAGGCATTGGCATCTTAAAAATACATAATTACTTTGCACTGCAAAACATAAAACTGACTTCATCACCAATGAACGAAAATGATTCCTCATTATCTTGGATGAGATATTTTTCCAGTTATTTTGATTTATAAACCAAACTACTGAACAGATCTTGATTAAATTTCTAAAGGACCTAGTGAAAGTATATCCTTTCAAAAAATCGGTTTATAATAATGGAGATCTAAGGTAACAAATATAAAAAAAATACAACAGAATTGATGATCTCCTCTTCTAAAGTCTGTTAACACTGATCACAAAAGTACTTATGATAAATATACGTTCTGGCACCTAAGTGCTCAATGTAATATGAATGAAACCTAAATGGTATTAATACCTATCTAGTTAGGTTAGGTTAGGTACCCGCATTCACTTCAATTTCAGTGCTGAACTAAAAACAATAATAATTTTCTTAGGCCTAAACGTCACCCGGAAATAAAAGGTATATTTGATTGATAATATATATACTGACTTTGGACTAGATATAAATAACAAATTACATAGGTATATATTTTCGGCCGCTCGACCCTAATCACTTTCTACTACTGTTTAATTTTGTATATTGCAGGTAGCTCCTACCTATCGATTTAAAAATGGCAGTTTTAGCTATCACTTATTAATGTTTTATGAAGCAAAACTACTGTTAGACTGTACTATATATAGCTCGCACGAAATGTACATGATAGGTAGTACTATTAATTTCATTATACATAGTAATTTATTATCACAGATGCTTATAGCAAAGAAGTATTACGCAGAGTGTCATTTTCAAGCGATTTGTTGTTGGTGGAACTTTGTAATTTTCCTTTTTTATGTCAAAAAAAAGCAAATAACTAAATTCCAGTTATGCATTTCTGGCAACTGAATAAATAGTCCATAAAGTTTACTACTAAAGTGGAACTAAGAATTGATTTATCGTTATTCCCACTTTTTCGAGTTTATACAGATATGTAATTGAATTTGTTCAGGACAAAAGGAACGTAGTGGCATAACTCATCTTTTTTGCTATATAAGGTTTACGGTTTAAAATTGGTGGTAATTTTGTCGTTGTAATGATTAGCGCCAAGACGTTTACAATATTTTCTTTAAAAACAATACTAATTTACATTCAATATTAAAACTTAATGCTTCGTGAAAATTTTGGAAATTCACGTAGTAGTTTACGAACACTGGTTACAAGTAGATTACGAAAATCTCTATGATTTCATAAACTTCAATACTAAAACTCTACATTATTTTATTAGTTAGAAAGACAAATGGCTCGATAATATTCATGATAATGTTTATATACGGGGTTCACTGGGATCTGAATTTCGGTGTACAGTACCGATGCTTGGTACTAAGCCCATTACAAAAGCAATACAACTTGGGCCCTCCTCTACCTAGGTATGGGAGACCCCAAGTCCCATCGTATTGTGGCCTTAAGTTTCTAAGGTGTCTCTGAAAGAACTAAACAGTCGATGCAATACACTGATAAATTATTTAGAATTACCATAGTTATGAATACTAAAAATCACGTTAGATTTCATAGTAAAATTATTATATAAAAAAATATGTGAGGAGATACATAACATATATATAGAGGGTGTGTAACGCTCAGGCAGTAGTAGAGTTGGCACTGTTGGCAGACACAGAGTGTTTCAACTTGCAGTCTATGATGATCTCGTCTCCGGAACTCATGTTGTAGGAGTAAAGCTGCTTCGTCGGGTATTTCATCTCTTCAGGACCCTGAAAGTCATCAGATTAATTACTTAGTTTATTTATATTATCTTGGTGGTTACTGGGTCATGTGACGACACAGTTAAGGTTGCCACCTTTCTTTCAAAATAGTAATATATATTTATTTAAAACAATTGCAAAAATTTTGTACTTTCAGGAAATTTAAGAAAAAATCTTCGATCACTATTTTTTTTTTCATGTGTAGTACCGGAAAATAACATTTTAAAAATTACCTCAAAATTGGATGATTTTTATTGACAAATTGGCAAGGACAGAAAATTAACCTTTAGGGTGCCGTGAGGTAGCGTAAAAGTATTATATGTATGACACCCAGACACAGAACAAACATGATGGATGGGAATCGAACCCACGAACTACAGCGTAGTACATAGAGGCAAAGTTAGTATCAAATGAGTTGTTTGTCTGATGGGACTACGTAAAATAGAAAATTATATACGATATGATATCGTCCTCGGGGGCTAGAATTATTTCGGAGGTCTAATGACAATTTCTTTTAACCTACATCGAACTAGCGAAGAAGCCTTTTTTTATGTGATAAGACGAGCTGACGGCCCACCTTTTACCTTTTAGTAAGTAGTCACCGCCGTCCATGGACGTCAGCAACACCAGGGGCAATGCTGATGCGATAGCAGTAGATAAAGGTGTGGTTGGTTGCCGGTGAAATTACAGACACACGAGACATTCCGTCACGTCTCACAGTTACGTACGCATACGACGAGACTTGGGTTTTGACGTAAGTATGGAAGGACCCAAGTCGTATTGCTAGTTATTGGCAGAGGTTACCACTTAATACAAGGTTTTTATCACATAAATAAACACGTGGTGTTAAAAAAGGTGATGTATTTAACCTGTGAGTCTCTCAGCTCCTGATCCACGTAGAAGAGTCGCATCTTGGACGCCGGGAACCCGGCCAGCCTCTCCAAGCGCGTTTTCAAGTCCGCTACAGTTCTGAAATATATGCAAATTGATCGTGATAAACTGTATGTATTTACAAAAGAAAAGTATATAAGTATTATTATATCAGTTGTCTGGTTCCCATGATACAAGCTATGCTTAGCTTCTATCTATCTATCTATTCAGCCCGTAACACCCACTGCTGAGTATAGGCCTCTTCTCTGGTACGCCACTGTTGCTTAGCTTACTTTGAAAAAAAAAAGTACTGCCACATGCCCTTTTCTGCCGCCAAGCAGTAATGCATTCGCGTTACTGTGTTCCGGTTTGAAAGGTGTGGTTGCCGGTGAAATTACAGGCACATGAGACATTCCACCTTCACGTCTCACATTTACGGACGCATACAGTGCGACTTGGGTCTTGTCGTACCTAGTAGGGGAGGACCGAAGTCGCATCGGTTGTTATGGGCAGAGGTTACCACTTAACACCAGGTGGGCCGTCGGCTCGTTCCGTAAATGTATTACATAAAAAAAAAAACTTTGGGGCTAGATGGCGCTGTGTCAAATGTCCACCAATATTTATTTATTTCTTTATGAATTATATGGAAATAAAGTTTTTGACTTTGAGTTGACTTGCCTGTACACATCGACGGTCCTCATCTCGCTGGTGTCCCCGCAAGAGAATGTGATCTGCACGCGCTTCTCCGGCCTCAGGTCGACAGAGACGAGCGGGTCCAGTTTGCCGTGCACGCTGACCAGCTCCCAGTATCTGACAAACATTTATATTTAATATTGGTGGACATTACAAACAACGCCATTTTTTTTATGTCATTGACGTTGCGGATCGAGCTGACGGCCCCTCTGATCTTAAGTGGTAACCGCCGCCCATACTAAACAAACTAACAAAAATACCCCAAACTAAGCATAGCTTGTAATAGTACAAGTACCACTTACTTACTTACCATAGGGTAACCAGACAAATTATAGAATACATACCCTATTATTAAATTGTAAGTAAATACATATAAACAATCAGACACAGAACAAACATCAATGATCAATGCTGTTTGTTATGTGTATAGGTGTTAAAATGTAAGTATTAGAATATACAAATAAATTAAATTCAAGTGTATATTTGTAATGCCAAAATAGCAGCTTTTTTATTAAATGCTGTATGTATGTCTGGTTAGATCTAATCCTGTTCTGGTCTTGGGTTCGATCCCAAAACTCAACTTTGTTTTTTTCAAGAGATAAAGTTAAACGAGCATATGGCCCAGTGTTGACCTCTGCCCATAACATGCAATACGACTTCGGTCCTCTCTTAGCTACCACAAGACTTAAGACGCATCGTGTGCGCCCGTAACTGAGACGTGAAGGTGGAATGTTTATGCACCTGTAATTTCACCGGAAACCACACCTTACAAATCAGAACACAGTAACGCGAATGCATCACTGCTTGGTGGCAGTACTTCCCCAAACTTGATATAAGTTCTGCTGCTTCTAAAATTTGTGTGTTGAGCATAAAGTTTGTGTTCACAGGGTGTTGGATATTGGACGTTATGTTCTGTGTTTTTCCATGTCACTTGGGGTCACACCGTAGTAGGTGTGACCCGCTATAAAATAATTCTCTTCATCGGAGAGAGATTTGAAACGATTTGCACAAATTAGCATATTAGTTTAGTGATTGAGGTCAGGTCAGGACACCTACACGGCACCATATAGATAGGACCTTCACTAGACATTTGCGACTTTCCGTCATAATCGTGTGAATGTGACAAATTACGAAATTATACGAAATGAAATTACAGGCACATGAGACATTCCACCTACACGTCTCATAGTTATGGGCGCATACGATGCGACTTGGGTCTTGTCGTACCTAGTAGGGGAGGACCCAAGTCGCATCGCTTGTTATGGGTAGAGATTACCACTTAACATCAGGTGTGTCGTCGGCTGGTTCACCTGTCTCACCTATCAGGTCGGTCAGACTCTGGTTTCTCCATGTAGTATCTGATGAAGGCCCGCTCGGCCGCCTCGCGCTCCTCAACCGGCACGGCCCCCCCTCCATTCAGTGTCCTGATGTGAGGCAGCCTGGCCACTAGGAGCAATCTCCTCTCGTGTTCCGTTGACTCAACTCGCTCCCATAGTGGCCAGCCCTGGAACAGTGGAAAACATCATAAGATATTCTTCCTCTGAGACTGGAGAAGAAAGATAAGGAAATATCAATTTAGATTATTAGACTGGCCTCACTGCTCAGTTGGCAGTAAATCTGCCGTCTGCGCAGGTCGTGGGGTCGATTCCTACCCAAGACAAACGTTTGTGTGACGGAAATACATATTTTGTTCTGCTTCTGGGTAATGTATTATTTTATGTATGGACAAAAGGAAATGATATAAGTATTACATCAGTTGTCAAGTTCCCATGATACTACAAGCTATGCTTAGGTGGTGGTACTTTTTGGGGTTAGGTGGCGCACAGTGTGATATGTCCAATTGTCCACCAATAAGTTTATCCAATAAGTAATAATTTTTATGTATCGGTTCTGTGTTACATTTGCTAGATATAAAAAAAATACATTATAAAGTCACGAAGTCCTACAGTACCTACAGCTTATATCGATTATAATTGGTATACAAAAAACAGTTGCAGGTTTTTATCGGTTTATTAAAGTACAAATATCAGGTTTCCTTTTAGGGAGATGATGAACTCATACCTACTCAAATACATTTAAAAACAGCTGGGTAAATCTTAAGATTAGAAAACATTACGTTCTGTCTTCGCAAAATAGCGGTTCGACGTGAAATTTACCCAAGTCTTGTACGTCCAGTGGGCACAGGCCCTTTTATATCTGTTGCAAACTGTTGACAGCATTTAAAATCTCATCTTTTTTCTCATCATGTTTAAATAAATGCACCTTAACTTTGATAAGCTTTACGAAGGTTCTTCTAAGTGTGATGAAGGTCGTCTACCTAATTCCAGATCTTGCATTGTAACTCTTATTATAACGGCATAGAAAAACTCACGACCGAGCCGATTACTCATACAAACATAATGCAATGTAAAATACGTTGTAGGGTAACGGATAATGGTTAAGTTCGCCGTTGCATTCGTATTCCTTTGTTCGTGCTTTCGACTTGGTAAAGTTGTTTTGCCTAAAAGAAGAGCGGTATTGCCTTTACCATGCAGAAGACCCTAAGGAATTCATTATGAGCGTATATCCTTATTCTTGAACTAGCCGTGTACTTTTATTATCTGCTGACAGAATATAAATCAGCTTGAAATGGGAGCCTCTCATGGGTGAACCCAGTGCTATGCTGTTTTTTAGTCAGAAATCCGAAGAGTACGTAAAAAGATGAATAATGGTGAGGTAGCAGAGTAGTGGCCATTAAGTTTTCAAAGTTTTTTTTTTTAAATGCGATTGGCTGACATTTGACCGCAGGCTCACCTGATGTTAAGTGACGATGCGGTCTATGATGTAGCATGCTTGCCTAGAAGATACCTATTCACTCTCCTCTTGAAGACCTCCAGATTATAGTTGTCGGGAAATACAGACGCAAGCAAGGAGTTCCACTCTTGGGCTGTCCGCATTATTAAAGTGGAAGCAAAACTGAGCACAACTGGTAAATCCGTACGCCCAATAGATTTATCGCCATGATGAGGATATTCAAAAGTCCTCGAAACGGCGCAGAAACCGTCATGCTTCTTTACAATCTTACGAAGTGATCGTGGGAAAATTAATCTTTACAGGACGCAAATTTTTTGAATAATAATATTTTCAAGTTTTCTGTAGTTTCGATAATTAAAACCACAAATTAATCTTCTTTTATTTATCTTTGCTTAACATACTGTGTATAAATTAAAACTCGCTAAAACAATTCTTTAAATCCCATGAATTTACAATCTATTCAGCGATATACTTCAACCATTATCCGATTAACTTTAACTTATAATAATAAAATAAAATAAAAATCGGTAAAAAAACTTTTAAGTTAAACAGTTTTATTTTATGTGCACTGAAAACTACAAAATAAATAAATAGTTACTTACCTATCAACCTACGTCACCTACGTAGGTTGATAGGTAAGTAACTATTTATTTATTTTGTAGTTTTCAGTGCACATAAAATAAAACTGTTTAACTTAAAAGTTTTTTTACCGATTTTTATTTTCTTGTTTTTAGTATTTAGTGAAATTGTCTACCGAATATTCCTCATTCTATTTAATTCTTTCAGTGCATCATTATTACATGGTTTCTTACTTGATAATTTAGTGCAATCTAATTCCTCAATACATAGCCCTTCCAGAGACTTGACTCGACTTAGAGCCACGTATGCTTGTCCTTCCTCAAACAATTTTGAGCGCAAATATACTACTGCATGGTCGACGGTGCTGCCCTGCATTTTATGGACGGTGGATACTCATGACAAAACTAAGGGCAACATCCTTCTTTCAGCCGTACCATAATTGAATTTTGCTGGAAACTGTATGGCTTTAGGGTAAATAACGTGGCCAGTGGCTTGTTAACCTGGCCTCATGTTGCTCAGGTGTTTCTGACGCTAATAGCTCTCTTTGTCTGTTACGTTGTAATCTTAGCCTGGACTCATGACGCTCAAGTGTTTCTGACGCTATTAGCTCTCTTCGTCTGTCACGTTGTGATGTTAGCCTAGACTCATGACGCTCAGATGTTTCTGATGCTAACAACTCTCTTTGTATGTCACGTTGTGATGCTAGCCTGGACTCATGACGCTCGGGTGTTTCTGACGCTATTAGCTCTCTTCGTCTGTCACGTTGTGATGCGAGCCTGCACTCATGACGCTCAGGTGTTTCTGACTCTACCAGCTGCCTTTGTCTCTCACGTTGTGCTATTAACCTGGTATCATGTTGCTCAGGTGTTTCTGTTGCTAACCGTTCTCTTCGTTTCTGTAGTCGACTATGGGTTTCATTTTCACTTTCCTTTGCACGTTTCGTTCTATACTTTTCTTTTGCCTTTTCGAGCCTTCTTTTTCGTTGTGTAGCAGTTTCGTTTTTATTTTTGTTTGCTTTTTTATTTATTGTTACCATGTTGTTCCCACGATTAAGGGGCATTTTGACGGTTGACCCCCCCCCCCCCCCCCCAGAAGTCCAGTAAAGGGGCAAGGCTTAATATACAACAAGATGCGCCCAATCTTGAAGGGGAAGCGCTTACGACATTACATTTTTATCCACCCTAATGCCATACAGTCCTCGGCACGGTTTAACCTATTACCTTAACTTGGGTGGTATAGATACCGCTTACTAACGAGGTATCTAATTACGTTTTTTTTTTATCTGCCCCTCTAACGTCACACAATCTTGAACGCAACTGTTCTCGACACGACTAATCATGCCCCCACCTAATACGCCATTTTGTAACAGCGTCCATCTTTAGTTTGAAATTTTGACATAATGACAGTATTCTGCAGTGTAGTCCTATTATTTGATACCCATATTGTGGTGGTTGTGGAAAAATATGTACCTAGTCCGCCATATTGGAACGGCGTCCATCTTGAATTTTAAATTTTGACATAATCATCGTGTTTTACTAGTGTAGCCCTTTGATTTGATACCCATATTGAGGGGGTTAAGGAAAAATATGTAATCCGCCATTTTGTATCGGCGGCCATCTTAGATTTATAATGTTATTGATTTTATTATATTGTATTGTCATCTAAATTAAATGTGTGTACCAAATTTCAGATCAATCTGACAACGGGAAGGTGCTTAAATTTCAATTTCTAATTTTGACCCAAATAAATTCCGTACGGGTCGAGCTAAATAAAACCGTTTAATAAAAAGCCTTATATTTCTTGAAAAGTAAATAACATAGGTTTAGATAATCGTAGATACATTACTGTTAATTATAATAATACGATAATTATCCGTTTATTATATTCAAGAACCCCTTCACGGGTGAAGGCTTCCTCCAAAGAATTCCGTTTGCCTCTATTTTGAGCTAGGTCCATCCTATGTGAACTCGGCGTTTTGTATCTCGTCCTCACATCTTGGGTACGTACGGTCTTCCTTCACTTTCATCGTATTTTTGAAAATGTAACAATGAACAAATGAAATGTTACAACTTTAACTTATCGCACATTTTATTCGTCACCTGCCAAAACAACGATTCGTAGAACGGTTCATTCGACAAACACCAAAATCGGAGGTTTACACTGTCGAGTTATCGTTCCGTTCGGTGACAAGCCCGTTCTGAATCATTAGCTGATCAATTTTATTGTTGCATCCTTCGCCGAATCGGTTAACGAAGGGGTGAATGGGCTTCGTAACGTTTTTAATAAAAGACGTTAAAAACATTGTATACATGACGTGGCAAAAGCGAGGTTCTTTGTCAAAATTCGTTCACCTTCAAGTACCTTAGGACTGTTCGTTTTTAGTTTTTAGTGGTTTAAATGGATTGATATTTCGTAAATGTGCAAGAATATTGTAAAATAATAATGAGCAATTTAAATACTGCTACTACTAGTACTTCATCGATAGACTTGGATAGTCAGAACTGCACTGACTCTTCACCTTTTTAATCACGAGTACAGTAATATCGCATAACTGCTGTGTATACAAATATAGGTTTTGTGGTGATTTCCGGTCAAATCCACACAGTTCTAGTAATTACATACACATAGTATGAAAAAGGAGATGATATAATAAGTTAAATACAGCGCTAGCGTCGTATGTCGTATACCGCGCGTAGGCTACGCTATTGGGAATATGGCAGACCATGAACAGATATAAAATGTACTGTTTGTACATGAACCTTTTCAAATATAAAAAAAGTTGTATTTTAAGGTAACACTGGAACACACGCTTGTCCAATAATATGATTCAATAAACAAGAAAATAATATTTTTGCAGACAATGTAACGAAGATTTTTCCATTATTCCAAGCAAAGTTAAAGTGAGCAAATAAAAATTCATAACTTAACATTAAAGACTTTATTTTATTATTTTTTTAAGATAAAATTTATGTTTAGCCCTTGCCGTGACGCAGAAACAAGTATATGCGTCAACATGATCGAGAGGTCGTTTAGCGATTTTGCGTGTTTCAATTACCTATGTGGCACGTTTTCTATAAATAATACGTATACAAAGGAACGAGGAAATCTTAGTTTATCCTTGACTACACAAAGAAAAACTGGAAAACCATGAGAATTCTTTGTTCACATTTTTTAATAGATTAAGCCAATTGCGTGAAGGATAAATCTTCATAATTTATCGTATATATACGAGACTACGTTACAATGCAAGAAAGGGTAGAATCTTGGATCATTCCAGTTTCGTATTAGCCGTCTTATTGGCCACTATGTTTGGAAAATTGTATCTCCACTATTCCGATGACAATAATTATTTTAGGTATATGCATTTATTTCTCTCTTTATTTATTTATTGAATTAATTAGAACGGAGAATCCAAGGAAAAATACAAAAACGAGAGAAAATGAACATTTATTGATTAGTCCTCAATTATAATGTAGGTATATACAAACAAAACAGACGAGGAAACCTGTACAATAGTTCTGTTATGCCAACCCAAATGCACGACTACCTATTTGGCAGTCTTACCCACCTAATGGATCTGGAAGCCCGCTAAGATTCTGTGCCATAAGTAACAAAAATGACGAGCACTGTGGCATGTAAGACATGTTCTCAAAGATATTTAACCGTCTTGAGAACTGTATGTAATATTTCAGGGAGTCATTCCTAGAAGCACTAAGTGATTTTAGGTCACTGTCAACTAGCACACATAGGTAACTCTGCAACATGGCAGGACACTTACGCAAATGGACTCTTCGGAATGACGAGGAAACACCTTGGCCACAAGGCACCAAGATATTTCAAGGTCGGAATTAATTTCTCAAATACTTCGGACTCCAAGTTGGTCGATCGCCGTAAAAAATCAATTAACAATGTTGCTAAAAGGAAGCTGCATTGCGTTATATCGACGACTGAGGAAATCAGAAGCCACAGATTAATTTATAATTAGGACAAAGTTGGATCGCCATGTATTTTAATATAGTGGGGCATTCGAGCTATTCTGCCGCCTCTAGGCTCCCTCTAGCCTTACTAAGGCTGAACTTTGACACTGAAAGTTTTTTTTATTTCACGAACTCAAGTACAGAAACAATAACTTTAGATCAATTATGTACATTCCATTCGTGACTGCCTGCGCACCTAACGTGATGAACTTACTATAAAAAGACAACTTTTTTTTTTTAAATAGTTGTTGTAAACCTACTAAAAGTAGTCGATTCTACTAACAATTCTAAAAAGTCTTCCATCTGCGCGGTGTGTAATTTCATTTAATGCGGAAACCGGAAACAGAGTCGGAAATTGGTATCATCCAATTAATTGCATTTTACCGTTGATGATGATAACATTGGACAGGGCACTACAGAACGTGTTAGTTATGACTACTTATGAGGTAATTTTTGTCTAGAAAGTAACTATCATCAAACGAAAACGCGTATCTAATTTAACTGACCACTTGTCCGTGAGTAAAGTTGTATTGGTTCCAATGAAAATAATGTTAATATTGTGACAAACCATTTTTTATGATTAAGCGATGGGATAAGCTGATGGCCCACTAAACATCTGCAGAAAGAGTACTCAAGAATAAGTCATAAATTTTAAATCACATTCCGAGATTTAACTGTTCCCTTGTAATAGAAAAACAACAGGCAGTGTTCTGCCCAGTACTGCCGCTAAGTAATATTCCAGTCGCGTTACTAAACACTTCCAGATTGAAGGTCACAAAAAGATAATAAGAAGTTACAGACACCTCAAGCTTCCCAAAATTGGGGGCCAGTCATTATGTTCTTATTGGCATTGGATATCGCTTATCAGGCAGATCATTTGTTTTTCACATTTAAGATTGTATTACCAATATTACCATAAAGAAACTATAATACCAATGGGTACTATCAAGAAGATAGTTTACAATGCATCATAGAGGCAGTTGACCTAAAAGCATAGAATACACAGGTATGGAAATGTGTTCATAAGTCACGACGCTGCGACACTCGACTTTCGACCCGCCAATGCGCGGGCTGGTAGATACTATTGCCGTAAAGTTTTTATGGTGCGCCATGAATTTATAATAACTACGAGGGATAGTTATTAGCTTTTCCATTATTAGATAGCTATTTTACTAATTATGATTTGTTCCATCAAAAGTTGCGTAATCGTCCTTCTGGTTTGTCTGATTGGCCGAAAACTGATGTCCGAATCTTGGACAGTCTGTGTTGAGTGGATTGATTAACGTAATTTTTTTTCAGTCAGTTACTGTCAATTTCAATATCAAATTTATCATTGATATAAAATTCTGATTAATTAAAATATTATTCAATTGCGCACAGATCACAACAGTCTATAAGGTATTAAGGAAAATAATGGAAAACTGAATGTGAATGTATGACTGTTTCATACATTCCATTTTCAATTATTAAGCTCAAATAATGTGATTCAAATGTGTTCCATGCTTGTGCTCTTGTGTAGTTTACTAAGATTAAACAGATACAAAGTCATGAACAAAACTGTTTCTCTTCATACACCGTTCAATACTCAGAGTATATCTATCGAGTGCTTTAAAATGCACAGGGGGCGTTTCTGGGTCACCCGCCGTGACACGCTGGCTTCCGTGTGCATTAATTTGTTATGAACCCTCCCGATCTACGTTTCCACGGTTCAATAGAACTGTAGTTCTAAATAAAGGCCAACATTTGTTAAGTCCAGTACGGCGTGGGCCCTTTAAAACAGCCTTTTAAATGTTCCCATTGCTGAAAAATGGCCTCGTCTGGACTTGAGGAGCACGGGCTATTCACATATAAATAAAAATAATAAATATTGTTGGGCATTTCACACAGCGCCATCTAGCCCCAAAATAAGCTTAGCATAGCTTGTACCTTCAAATTTCGTGATTTTAGGACATATCGGTTTCCTCGTGATGTTTTTCTACACTGTTCTGAGTACGTCGTATTGCAGACGTACATTTTTCAAGAGGAAATTACTCAATGGAGTAAACTTTCTCCAGATTTGATCCGGTGATTTTCGAATTCGGGTGTTGCGTTACCTTTCTGTTTTTCCATATTCATAACTAATAACCGTTCATCAGTATCAGCGGAGACGCACATAAATTCAAAAGCGAATAATTATAAATCAGCTAAGTTATCACCGAACAGTACACAATCAATATTCATTTTGATTCATGAGACACAAGACATGTCAGAAGGCGTGGGACGATGCATGCTGTCTCGTCGTGAATCATTAGAACTGTTAGATTATTGACCGGGACTGGCTATTTTTCAATCTTAACGAGGAGTTAGCACCACTATGCGCAAATGAGTGTACGATTTATTGATTTACACGATATTTATCTAGTAAAGGTTTCAGGAGTAGCCCCATTATATTACATGTTTAAGACTTATTAATTTTCACTAACAATAAAAGGACAACAGGCGCCAGACTTAGCTGTAAGTTAGAGTGGCCTTATATTTTTAATTTACCTATAAATTGTACGTTTGCAAGTCATACCTCTATTTTATGAGTTATTGGAAATAAGTTTTTATCTTGTGCCACAACAACTCTCGGTTCACATTATAATGCACGATATGGGAATGAATGACAAAGTTTGATCAGTTCTTCAGATTTGATCCATTTTTGTCATTGACTTTAGTCAAGATTTAGTTAGGTATACAAGTGTATACTCAGCATAAATGTACTTCAAAAAATTCTTCAAGAATATTACGGACCGAGTATTAGTAATTGTCGAGTACTAAAGAATTATTTTTTTATATTGTGTAATATTCTTTGTGCGGCAGTCATTTCGCAATGTCGGATTGCTTTCCATCCAGTCTGCATTAATCGTGATTTGATGCAGAACCAAGATTAAACGACTCGTTGTCTAGACACCTATACTTTATTTACAGAGTCGATCGAATAAGGCTCTTTAGCGCTGTGAAATTTGTGCTAGCCACTCAACAGAAAAGGCACTTGTGCAAGGAAAAAAAGTAAGAAGTGTTAAAATTCTGGAATGTTAAGTCTTACTTCTTCTTTGTAGAAGCCGAGGATATAAGATCGAAAACTGAGTAACTTTATTGTTAAAGTTTGGAGTTTTAGAACTCTCAGATGATTCAAGAATCGACAAGTCGACGCCATGACAACAGACAAAAACAAACAACGTTTCTGAAATCGAAAACTTCGATACCAACTTCGCTTTGTTTTATGCCAAGTCAAAGTTGGAGCGATTTGGTTTATATCCACCGCACCTGCCGGCTCCGATGGACTCTTCATCAATATTTTAAGAGGATCAGATAAAGAATGCTGACAATTGTTACAAATAAACTGGATACAATACGGGTGCACCACAGCATTGCAAGGTCACGACATATTCAGACATTAAATGCGAATGACCGAACTGTATTTTGCCTTTTTTTTGTTGTTATGAATCATTGGAAACCCTTCACTTTTTTGTTGTGTCATTGTGAATTGTTTGCGTGATAGCCCTGTGTTATGAGAATGATAATGCAGCTTTTTGGGGTATTATTTACTGCCCTTTCGTCCTGCCTGTTGGTAATTTTATACGACCGACCATATTAATCAAGTCGAAAATAATTACGCAAAATGTAACAGTTCAATAATTCAGTTATATATTAGTAATTTAATTGAAGATTCATTTAAACAGTTAAGTATAATATACATGCAGAAAATAGTGTTACTGGTAAGAAGCATATTACGCACCTACCTCTTGGACACTTTCACATTTACATCGCGTGACGGTCACTATCTACGGCGTACGGGAAAACCGATTTTAATGTATGTGAATTTATGATTTAATATCGCAAGGGCACACCAGTCTATTCGTTTAGCTGTGTTTTGAAAACAATTCGTACTTGTATAGAACAACAGGCATCATTTACCTAAGAGTTCGCAGTAACCTACATATTAAACAGCGTTACTCATAAAGACCAAAAACATATGATGGTGTTTACCAAAATAAATAAATAAATATTGGTGGACATTTCACACAGCGCCATCTAGGCCCAAAGTAAGCTAAGCATAGCTTGCGTTATGGGAACCAGACAACTGATATAATATTAATATACTTTTTTTTGTAAATACATATCAACACCCAGACACAGAACCAAAATCTACGTTCATGACACAAATTTTTGCCCCGGATGGGAATCGAACCCACGACCTACAGCGCAGAAGGCAGGGTTACTACCGATTGAGCTGTAAGGTTAGTAAAATAAAACATCATAAAAAATACAGTCCAAGGCTGTCCCATCAAAATCCACACGTTCCCGTTATCGCCGAAGCGAGGACGTGACGAAATTACCCGCCGAGTTTCGATACATTAGCGGCATTACACAACCTTAGGCGTCAGTGGGCCGCTAAATCGGGAAGACCTTCACCGATATTCACAAGCTCACAAGTTCCCCAGGGAATATAACCCGCCGGAATGCAATTACGACAGCCGACGAGTATAATGCAAGCGCGAGATTACATTTGCAATCCGAAGGGTAACAGTGATGTGTGACGCGCCTGCTAATTGGCGCCGGTAATCCAATTGTTGAGTAACTGGTGAATGCAGTGGAAGAGATCTGAGTGAGCAATGAGGATAGATTCAGCAACCTCGATTGTGTGCCAGCTGTGAAACACTAATAGCATCGTCTTTTCCGGTCATGTGCGCGGTATCGCATCTCCGAGGTCATTCGCGAGCAAAATGCTCGTTCACTTATAATTCTCATAAGCTATCTTACCTGAACTCGCAAACTCTTGAGAGCAGGAAACTGCGCCAGTCGATCCACTTCGTTCCAAGTAGCTAGTCCGGTGTTGTTCAGATTCAGGAAACGAAGACGCCTGAATGACAAAATATACACTGTCACAAAATTATGAAGCCCATTCCAACAACGCATTTAATGGAGGTCAAATACACAAGAACTTTGATTAGAAATTACGCAAGCTACATAACAACGGGCCACGATTTCGAGGTTCAGTGGGTCAATGGCAGTGTAACGCATTAAACCAATTGCCCCAACATTACAGCGATAAAAGTTTATCAGGCAGCTGTTCAATGTACCTACTTCCGTAAGACATTACTCACTTGAAAGCATCGTGGCTCTTCTTATTCCCGTTATTATCTCCGCACTTCTCACAAGGATCTGGTTCTAGGGTAGTTATGTTACAGTCGTTGACCAGTAGGGTTTCCAGATTGGGGAAGGCGTAACCCAGTTTTGAGATCTCTCTCCAACTGCTCACAGGGTTCCCGGAGAAGTGGAGTTTCTTCAGCTGCTTGTGTACTGGCTCCGGCAAGTCTGCGATGTTCAGTCGCGAACACGCCTCGCATTTGTCCTTATCGTCGACTTTTTGACCGCTCAAATCCACGTAAGAGTACTCGTTGAGGCTCAAATGCAACTCTTCCAGCGCCGGTAGATCCTTGAGTAAGGCGTGAACGTTAGGCCAACCGACGTAAGTTGAGTTCAGAACTAAATAGCTGAGGCTGTCCCACCGCGGCCGCAGCGACTGCGCCGCTTGAATTTGTGCCGAAAGTCGGTTGAAACTCAGATTCAGGAATCTCACTCGTGGCGTTTGCTCCAGAATCGCGAAGACCTACACAACGTAAAATAATTATTAGTAACGATGATTGCTGCAGAAAGCACTACTGTAAACTATTATCGAGGAGAGTGTCACGTAACACGTATATAACCGTAATTCTACAAATAATTGGCATCGGCCCCGATAGTTGTTATAATCTTGGGAAAGGTTTACGTGTTTTATGTAACAGATCATAGAGGCTTGCCAAGTTGTACGGTCTGGAAGTTAACGACAATTACTACCTTAAAGGTGGTGCGATGACTAACGGAAGGTGATTTATATAGTCATTAATGCAACATAGATCTAAGTATGTACTCAGATTGTTACAAGGATCGTGTTCGCGAAGAAAAAGGAAGGCCTCCTTTAGGGGTTTCTTGGCTGTTTCCCCATGGAGGGTCGGATAGTGTTTGAACAGGCGTGAAATTTACAGGCGTCAAATTTAGCGATAAGTACGCGTGACCTTATGTTCTGAAAATTATTGACGATTCCAAGCCATTTCTTTACGAATTCTATGGAAATAAAGTTTTTCACTTTGAATTTGACCAGAAAATGTCTATGTATAGCAGTGGACTAAAGTAGGCTGATGATGATGACTACTCAAACACCTGGAACTATGTTAGGCCTATAAGGTCTCGCTTACCTCCTGCCACTCCGACAGCTTGTTATTGGCAAGATCTAGTTCAACAACATCGGCGCATTTGTCGGCTAGCGCGCAAGCTTCTCCCGCGCAGTCTATGTCGCAATCATTGAGAACTAGCAACGTGGGCACGCTGAGTCTAGGAGACCTCTTGGGCACGAATATAGCGACTGGCATGTCGTCTATAGGCGGATTCACTTCGCCCTTAGCGCCGTATTTACGCTCCAGGGCTTCCAGAAGCGACGGCATTTTGATGCCTGTAACAAAGTAAATGAAACTTACTTTAACATAAAAAAGTGGCAGTTTTCGCTGACTATTTTACACAACAGTATAAAATAATAGTAATAAATAAAATTTCTTTTCTCATAAAAACAGGTAGATACAAGAAAGTGCATCTAAAGTAGTAAATATTTAGGCTGTTTTGTGAAAGACTGATGCCTGAAATAGGTTTGTATAAACCTGTGACACAGGTCACCAGTGCCTCACACAAAATAAAAAGTATGTTTCTTTATTTGCCAATCGTTCATCGAATTTTCCGAAACAAGAAACTAATTTTCTTCACTCTATCTTTTAGGATATCAGTTAGCAAGATCGATATCGTCTAGACGATACTATCCGTCAATTAGCTAACTGATGTAGAGAGGAGCTCTCGCGGTTTTCCGTCATTTAATCTTCTATTTGCACATAAAGTCAATAACGGTTGAATTGTAATTGATTATTGGTCAATAGCAATAACGAGTTTCCTGCTCAGCTGAGCACATGCGCAACCAACTAAATAAATGGGTACTTAGTAATCGAACACCTTGGGTAAGCCAGTGTTCAGCTCAGTCAAGCGGAACTACTCTAACAATTATTCTAAAGATTACACTTCCTAGTGTTGTACAGGAAGTAGATTAAAATCCTTTGGATGCATATGATTAGGGTTAGAGTTGATTATACACAGTCGCGGATAACTTAAAATGAAGTTAGTATTTTTGGATTTTACATCTAAATCTGAAGGAAAGAAAGAGTATTTATTTTGTCATGAACGACACAATACAAATTTATACCGTAAAACATATTAAAAACTAAAAACAGAAACAGAACATTGACACAGTAAAAGGAATGTGTTGAGTGGGCAAAAAGGAGACGGTTAGGTGAATATTTGCTTGTCAATTTTACTCATAGGATATAGAACATTTCGTGCAATGGACTAGACTACACTACTGGAAGGATTAGCTAGTTTTAGAAGGGTATTGCTAAATTTGCCAATCAGCCACAAAGTCGTAGGTAACGACAAGGCATGATCACGCGCTGAAGTTTACGTAAATTCTATTTGAGAGAGCTCCACAGATTCATATTACATACTGCAAGCAATCTTCTAAGTTAAAACTATATTGATTACTTCTATGCTAATTATGCACAGCTGTGATTAGATTGCTTTGTGTCGTGAGTTGCGGTCGCATCAAGGTCAAAATCAGTGCAGCACCTATAATAGTAGTAATGTGATGTTTATTTTAGAATAATAATAATAATAATGGTAGAAAATTCACACAGCGCCATCTAGCTCCAAACTAAGCATAGCTTGTGCTATGGGAACCAGACAACTGATAGTTTTGATACTTTGAGACGAGTTCTGATACTTTTTTTGTAAATACATACAAGTAATACATATTAACACCCAGTCACAGAACATACATCTGCATTCGTCACACAAATGTTTGTCCTGGGAGGGAATCGAACTCACGACCTACAATGCAGAAGGCAGAGTTACTACCTGAGCCTACCTACTGAGCTGTGAGGCCTGTCAAGAATTCAATAGATATGGCAGATTATATTTCATTATTATAATTTATTTAAAAATTGATGAGTATGATTAGGTATTTAACGAATAACTCATCCTCATCATTATCACGACGTTCGACGCAACGTTGCTAAATAATCACTGAATGTAGCTACGATTAGTAGAATAGCAAGATAGTACAATAAGAATATTGAAACATCAATGGACCTTGGATATCCGAATGGTGCTGCTACGAATCCTTGACTTTTATTGTTTTGTTTTAGCAGAAAGTATCTTATATTTTTAGGTAGACATGATTTCTTTCACAATTGTTAACCGAATCGAAACTAAAAAGTTTTGGTTAATTTATAAGGTTTTATATTTTTCTTAATTTTAATCTTGCTTATCTTTCAGTTAGTTTGTTTGTTTGTTGGAGAACCATGCAAAAACTACTGGACCGATTCTGATGAAACTTTATGTACGTAAAGTTTACGTAAGTAAGAGTTTAATAAGCTTAAGGCTTAAAATATTTATTTTATCACGCTATGTATTCATGTGCATAAAGTTAGCGCGTTCTAGCCGCAAACTACGTAAAACTACGCGGACCAAATAACCATAAAACAATTTTTATCAAAAAACTCACATAACAAACATCTTTTTCGTCACACAAATATTTATACTGGGTAGGAATCGAATCCTATAGCGCAGAAAGCAGAGCAAATCAAATGAGCTGCTGTGTGTCAAAGACGTGACACTTTTTACTTGATTGCCATATGCTAGTTCTGCATAAATTAGATATTTGTAATCTAATCACTTCTCAAGGCCGAGTCACACACATTAAAATGAATTGTTATCAATATTGAAACAGCCACATTGATTTGGCGCAAGAAGTTACTTGAGACTGTAGTAGTGTTTACGGTAAGAACTGCAGCAGAGTTGGCCACTCGCACATACGAAGTTATTGCCAGCCTGATGTACTGTTTGTATTAACATTTATTTCAAACGATAAAATTTCCAAAACTAACTCTCAATTGGATTTACTGGCTTTGCGAAACTAGATGTTTTTTTTTAGTGTTGAAACAGTTGCGGGTAACAAAAATGTTGGCACAAGGAAAGTTTACTAACGGTAGAGTCGACTGTGAGGCAAGGCTGTTTACATTATTGTGCCTTCTGTTGCCATTTATTTATTATTAAATTACACAATGAGCTAACAGAACAATACAAAGTGCCCAAACGTTAGGTTGTCAAAATTAATAATACATACAAATTAATAGTTAAATACAATCATATAAAAGAACTTAGGATAAAGCACTCTCTATCGAATCAGTACGGCAAAAGAATTAAAGTGAGCCTTAAAGAGACTCCACTCATGCCACGCACTTGGCACGTCTGTTGTCCTAACGTATTAAGAAGATATTGCGCAGATATTTTTCTAGCGAACAAGCGACTGCCTGATTGAAGTACGGGGTCTGTAGCACACCACGCATTCCTGCCTTGAGTGCTAGGTACTGGAATCAAACCCACATACTTTAGCACAGAAGGCACAGGTATCAACCGACCGAGTTGTGAGGTCAGTCACAGATATTGCACTGGGAACAATATTCACACCAGTGAAAACTATCGTCAATTGACTGGCCTCATAGCTCAGTTGGTAGTAACCCTGCCTTCTGCGCTGTAGGTCGTGGGTTCGATCCCCACTCAGGACAAACATTTGTGACATTTTTAACATTGATGTTTGTTCTATGGTCTTCTGGGTGTTAATATGTATTATATATGTATGTATTTACAAAAGAAAAGTATAGTATTATATTAGTTGTCTGGTTCCCATGATACAAGCTATGCTTAGCTTACTTTGGGGCTAGATGGCGCTGAGTGAAATGTCCATCAATATTTATTTATTTAAAAATTACTGGCACACACGTCACACAAAACCTGGCCTACATTTGAAATAGCGCGTATAATATTGCGAGCTATGCTCCACCATTACCACCAACACTTGATGTCCATTCGATTGCGTAACTGCTCATCATCGCGCATAATCGTTCACGTGGTCAAACATCATCTTTTATCTATTAGTTATTATCCAAATCATATTCCCAGGAAAGCCATCGAAACAATGGATATAAATCTATTTTAAAATTAATTTGACTCAGGCCTCCGCCCAGACTTTGTAATTCGTTGGTATAAGATATCTCCTGGATGCCGGATATTTAGGAATTAATTACTGGCAGTGTTAACAGAGTTATTCGTGGAAAACAATGGTGGGCAACAGGCTAACCTCTTGTCACGTCTACGTTCCCACGATAGTAACAGATAAGTTGAAAAGTGGTCCAATGAGGCTTTGTCTACCCCTTCGGTGATAAAGGTGTGAATCTATATATGACTCAAGGCTCAATGCTAGACTATTAGTGTCTCAAGGCACAACGTTGGATCCGATGTCTATTCTATTATAGATTTTCGTTCGAAAACTTTTGTTTATCTTATATACTGAGTCAAACATCATACCCACCTTTCGTTAACAAACGTTTTCTACGCTCAAAGGTTTGCTGGAAGAAAACTCTTTTTAGGGTTAAGCTCGCCTTTGTCTTTTATATAAGATAATTTATGTATTTTTTTTTGTGTACAATATAGAATAAAGAATAAAGAAAATCACACATGACAATAAGAAAACTTGACCCTGGTATAAATACAGTACACGGAATGAATATTTCTGTATAATTTAGTTGGTTAAATATTTAGACTAAATATTTCAGTACCAGTTAACTAATTTCTACAGCTTAAAGGAATCCGAGATTAGGGACTCAAAGAAGCCTGTAACGTGGAAAATTTTTTGCTCTGCTCGTAGGTGGCAGTTCTAATAATGGCCGGACCGAACATCGCCCGACATTGATGTTTTAATTGGTTTGGTCACAAAAATTGCGCAGCAGACGACTGGTATGCCATCATACAGAATTTTTAATATCATGCTCATAGCTAGAGCATATAGCAATATTTTAATTTGTTTTGAAGAAAGATGATGAATGTTTTAGACCTAGCCTAGCTAGCTAACCGAGAATATGGCATGGTTCTATGTCTAAACAAATACATAACTATCTACTAATAACTCTACGTTATTATTAATATCTTGTGGTTCGTTATTAAGTAATTATAAATGAATATAGGTCGGTGTTGCATTAGCGTTTGAATTGAGAGCGAAAGTTACGACCAAGGCTGTAGTGAATTATACTTTATATTTATCAGATAATACCTCAAAAATTTAGTATGAACAAATATGGAGAGCAATCATTGTACTCATGTTTAAGGTCATTGCTAAAACGACATTTTCATAAATTCATTGAAATTGCATTTAACAGCTGGATTCGGTCAACAAGCAACTATGGCGAATAATATCCAGCGGCTAATGTCTTACGAACTACAAATGTCTTACAAACTATTTATAATCTAAGTCTGTTACAGCATGAACCTGGAGACTTGAAAAAGGAATGAGAAGCATATAGCATATATTTTTTTTTTGCTATTACAAATAACGTACAAGACCTAAATAACACCACGAGCAGTTAATTGCTGACAATAATGACATTAGCCGGTGCAACCATTGAAGCAATGAATTCGTGTCACGATAATACACTTATCAGCTTAGTTTATCAGCAAAGATAAAAAGATAAGCTTTTTCGGGATAATACGAGTGACATGGCAGAATCCATGTAAATAAAGAACACTTGTAATGAAAATCGCATTGCTATTGTTTGTAGATGTTCAATAAATGACAAACAAGAATAAATAAAATTAATATGATATCATTGATATGATTATGTAGTTTGAGATTCCTTCAAAATCTTTCAAAATTACGAATGAACTTAAATTTTTGTTGCTACAAACCACATTTTCTTTTATTTGTACCCACTTTTATTTGTAATGTAACAAAATAAATATTTTTCTTCCTTTCAAAAAATTCTAAAGCACTTTTCTATTCCAATAGGTATTCTAGCTGTTATCATTGTGGTAATCTGAGAGTGAAGAGTTGGTAGAGTATCAATTATAAGAAACGACACCCTGTAAGTTTATTTACTAAGTATTTATCACACAACAGGGCGGCATGACTGTCTCGACTGAAGGGGTGAGGGTGCCGCGCCGGGGTGCCTTCAGACACAATGCCCTGAGTTCTATACCGCTTATTCACTGCATATCGCATCCAATATATTCAAGGGTAAGCTAGCGTCTGGAATAGCAATTACTAGAAAGCTTTCTAGAAATGCTATCCGATAATACTGAATTGTTTACACTGAAATGAACGTAGTCAAACAACATTGTTATATTTTATTGTATCCGTGATAAATGTTACAATGTTAGATTCATAATAACTCCGTGACGAATCATCAAGTTACCTTTACAAATCGCACGTGTTTCGTTCAACATTCAGACGCAAACAAAAAACAATTTGCAAACTCCAGTGTCGAGATTATAACAACTGCGCAGCGTCTAAAGCGTGATGCGCAATATTTTTATGGTATTGTAAAATTATTATCAGTTTTATGTTACGACTATGGAGTTTAAAATAAGGTTTTATTGAAAAATGTTTTAATAAAAAAATATTTTCATTTTTTACCTAATACACCAAACTTGTACGATTTCAGTTTATAGAACTTTCTTAGGAACTGGTGTAAAATTTAGTATTTAGTATAGTATTATATATTTAGTAGTAGTTTTATTTAGTAGATAGTACTATTTCACCTACACATACTAGCACTATACCAGGCGAAATTAAATTCACAAATAACCCTCATTGGTTATTATGATGGATTTTCAGTGTCATGATTTTAACTCAGAAATTCCAAAATCCAATTTAGAATTTTTTTTCTTTTTATATTTTTTTACAAGTGCCTTCAAACAAGTTTGCAATTCTACGAATTTTCAATGATTAGGTTCGTAATGCGAAGTTGCCAGAAAGACTCAAGGGCGTAGCTTAATGTGTTTGAGAAGATGTCGCAATCTGGAACTGTAGATAGATAGAAATTAAACAACTTTAATGTTTTTTTAATTTTAAAATATTTTGTTATTTGACAAAGATGCAATATTGTCGTGAGAAAAAAGATCGGCAATTAATTAAAGATGATTATGCCTATTGTCACTCCTCTTAAATTGGAGTAGTACTTTGGTATAAATTGTCTTGGAATGACGCTGAGGGCACTATTTCTGGCAATATGCCTGCTATTCCTGGCCTCACAGCTCAGTCGGTTGTAACTCTGCCTTCTGCGCTGAAGGTCATGGGTTCGATTTCCACCCAGGACAAACCATTTTGTGACGAACTTAGATTTTCTGTGTCTCTGTGTTAATATGTATTATGTGCTGTGACGCCAGTCAAACAAATAGTTCATTAATCATTTTCGGAATATTCCTTTTGGGCAGATAGGCAGGTTAGTTAGGATAGGCGGCTAAAAGCGATATCAGCAGCATAGATTTGGTAAAATGACTTCAGGTCTCGGGCTAATACTATTACTAGATATTGGATAATGTAATAAATAATAAGGGACTGCTTCAGATACTACCAGGTAGGTTGAGCACAAGCGGACATCTCGCGACAGATGTCGCTCTACTTAACTGGCAGTCGGCTATCTGAAGTAAATCCCTTATTATTTATTACATTATCCAATATCTAGTAAGCACGCGATATTCAGTCCGCAATTGATTCCGAGTAGTAGGTATAATATCGCAGCCTAGCTTACTCCACACAAAATTTCTTTCATTTTAAACATATTTTTTAATCGTCATAGCCAGGTGTAATAGGAAATTGGAAAAGTGATGGAAGCGATCCGCAACAAGGCACAGTCAAGGAAGTAACATCATAATCACCAATAAACAAGAACTGGTTTTCACCATATTACTTACACTCCGTGCAAATTTATGTTTACAAGACTAGGTATACCTAACTAGGTATTTTATCTTTCAGCAATTCTTCATGGCCTTTGATATCTGATCACCATCAAAACTCCTTCGTTTGTGGGCTAGATAGGTATAAATTTATAGAATTTGTTACCGTTTTACGCTGTGAAGGTTCTATTACCCAGTAGGTATTTTTACAGGTATTATAATAATACTGTATAAACAAACGTGTTTGAACGTTAGAATACGTAAAAAGTTTTACGTAATAATCATTATGCTGTGATAGGTACATCAATTAAAAGTTAATACTGACCTTTCGATGCAGTTAACTAAAATTTCTAAACAAAGACGTCGCACTGTGTAGTAGATTTTTCCCATAAAAGTATTCACGTCCACATAGAATTTCACTTAGT
The DNA here is from genome assembly GCA_947359385.1 of Chesias legatella. NCBI lineage: Eukaryota > Metazoa > Arthropoda > Insecta > Lepidoptera > Geometridae > Chesias > Chesias legatella. The sequence goes on along the minus strand of OX375769.1, from coordinate 9,130,952 downwards.
AAGTTGATCAAGGTAATCAGCTGTTCACATTGTTTATTTTTAAATGCGCCTTCCAAAGATTTCCATACAATCCTCGAAACGCACTGAAACACAATGACGAATGTTTACATCAATACACTGCACAACATGCGCAGCACTCACTAGCTCTGCCACGTTCCACGCACACTGGCTAAACTTTGCGTAAATACAACAGCGATATCGACTCGATTGGTGGGGATGAAACAGGTCAATGACGTTTCTATAGTCAGAGTGAGATAAAAAATCATCAAGTGGCTACGCGAATTGAGATGGAAATAAAACAAACAGGGCTGGGGGGGTGTAGTGAGGAGAACAGCTGAAACACACAAAGATTTACACTGGGTTGATTGGATCCGGATCCATTGGATCACGGTTTGGAGTTGTACAGATCTGTGGTTGGATGCTTACTTGAGTTTAGGAGGCAAAATTTGAAAAATTCTTGCAATAAAATAATATTGACCCAACAAAAGAATGAATGAAGGAATTTTACGGAAAACAGAAATTCAACCGGATGTCCCACAAATTATTTATTTGTCATAAGCGTATTTACTCACCTGTGTACATTATGTTTTAAATTCAATATCAATTACAAGAATATTTTCATAACAATGAAGAATGGTCTACATTTTTTAGTTTGTTTTATTGACACAAAAAGTACAAAATTGACTGTCAGTTATCAACCAAAATCAAGTGACAATCAATGAAGTGACATACTTTTTTGTTATTTATTGTTATTGCAATACACGTTTCATGCAGTGCCCAAATAAATATACAGAGCTAATACAGATTTCATGAGGAGAACGTTCTGTTCACTATGTCTGAAAATATATGTAATTAGGCTGGCCAAATTTTAAATAATGGTCCAAATAATTGGCAAACTGAAATATTGTGTTCTGAGTATTGAGTTTTAGGGAGAACCAGTAGCGAAAAAGCTCGTTGAACCACTTACTCACCCTCTTTAGTGCTGCCGTGTATATTGAGCATGAGCGAACGAACCCCGTACCCAGGAGCCACATAGTGAGGTATATAAAATATATTATGAGCAACATGGCTGAAGATTGTTTCCCAGATTTGAATGTGGGTGGGAAAGTCTACGAAAAAGCCTACGAATAACAATAATAAAAATAAATCCATGGCCATAGTAGCAGGCCTAAGATGTCTTTGCCGGCATAACTCAAACTTTTAGCTGTCATGGTGCTGTCAGAGGTAATTTAACACTTACTGTCAAATGCCAAACAAAAATACCCGCGTGTCGATGTCAAACGATATCAGCCGTTGTTGTTATCGTTTAGCAATGCTGCATTTTCTTCATTCTTGTGGTTTATATAGAAAAAGACGTAGGTATTCTATGTTCGTTTATAAGCAACTAGCATAGCGCCCGGGATTTGTCCAATTTATCTTTATTGTTATCGCGTCACGATAAATAACGATTATAGGTACTCCAAGTTGGAATCTGTATAAATATAAATAATTGATAACGAAGCATTTTTCCTCCCAATCATCATTTGCAAAAGTCTTGGAAAGCAGGTAAGAGAAACCGTTTTTTATTACTGTTGAATAATTACTAATTTATTAGATTTCTGACTTCATATTTGAATATAGTTTTCAAAATCGTGTATTGGCATTCTAGAGAACTTGTTTACGTAAAATATTCAATAATTTATAGATATGTGTCTGAGACTATTTCCATATTCAATACGTCATACGCCCTTGAACTCTGACAATAATGGTGATGAACAAACACATCATACTTTTGTGTTATGTGATGATAATGGCTGTGGATAACATTCAAATATTTATTTGCTAGAAACAAAAGGGAAAATAAAAGTATCCATTTTACCACTTTTTATGAATTATTTTCATTGTTATGATATCCAAAATATACTTTTGTATTGTATAGTTACTTCTGCACTATATACACAAATAGTGTTAAATAAATTAGTTTAGTAGTTAAAATAAAACATATAATATGTTTAGGTTTTAACATGGTATATAACATAGTAGTGCTGTTCTCATATCTTAAGTAATTTATTAGAAAAAATATATGCTAATTAAAAGACAGAAGATACATTTATTATTTTTTGCACTGACTCATTAAAGCATAATTAAATAGTTTATTTTAATAGTAAGTGTACACAAAATAGTACCTGTGTAATACCTGAAAGTTTATAAATGAGTCACATAACATTATACCGACCAATACTTTGTAATAAGATAAACCAAGTTAGCATTATATAATGAACTATCTAACTATATAGTGCAAAACGTTGCTACATGATAGAAATATTATTTAAACAAAAACCCTTAAACATATGTCTCTGCACTCACGGGTTTACTGTGTCGCAGGTGTCATGTACACATTCACACACACAGACATCAAATACTCAAGAACAACTTCAATGCATATCAAACATATACCTGCAATAACTGGAGATGGAACCTGGACCATTTGCTTTACAGGCAGACTTATCACCACTTAAGCTATGGCGATGTAATTTGTTTGTTTTTTATTATTACTATCAGTGAGGTAAAATAAATAAATGAATTACGTAATCTCTAATGAAGTATGATGTTGATTTAGAAACTTAACAGCCATCCCTAGAGTTATATTAATAAGTAACATCATACATTACTTGCAAAAACTCACTGTTCATATAAGATGTAATTATAATGGTGTAATAGTTACTGTATAAATTGTCTAATAGGATGCTGAAGGCGGCATTGTATGGTTTGAAGGTCGCATCGGCTAGTCGACCGCATAGACTCACACCAGTCAGAGCTCTGACATCAAACATGTGTGGATCTAACTTTTTTTTCAGGCAGGTGAGTGTTTTTTGTTTCGTTTCATTAACCTTAATGTTATAGGCTACCGCTAATAGTCCTCATCTGAGATTAATCAATTTAATTGAATTATTTATCAGATAGTGTCAAACGTAAAAAAAATTACAGCATGAAGTGTTTAAATTAAACATAATAATCATATCAATATCATACAAATATTAATTTTAGATAATTGTAGTAATTGTAGATGGTATTATTGTGCAATACACAGTATTTATTTCACTCACTCTATGTTATCTTAAAATACCCCTTAATGAATCATGTATTTCTCTTAGGGTAGGGGACTCGGCATTGGTCAGGCATTTCCCCTCAGGAATATGGCTAGGTATATCTATCGTTTCTTCATGTCACATTACGGATATATAGTGTGAACATAAAATTGAGAAGTTATTTCAACATAATTTTGAGGTCACAAGTAATGAATAGCGTTTATGTATCGAGAAATATATCTACGCTTAATGTACAGATTTAAAATCGGGAACTAATTGGGAGTTAATATGTATTAATATATATGTGTTCACAAAAAATATATATAAATATTATATCAGTTGTCTGGTTCCCATGATACAAGCTAAGATAAGCTATGTTTAGCGTACTCTGGGCTAGATGGCGCTGTGTGAAATATACATCAAAATATAAAAAACTCAAGTGATTTCCGTTAACCATTTCAGTTATTCGACTCAGTGAGCTGTACCTACACATACTTGCTGGCTGACACACAGACGCACGAGGCGGTCCTCATAGATCCCGTGTTGGAACACGCTGAGAGGGACTCCGCATTGGTCAACGAACTTGGATTCAGGTTACTTTACGCAAGTGAGTCGCTCTTTAGCCTCAAAACTCTGTTTAGCTGTTCTATTTAAGATAAATTCCCCGGCACTACTCCAGAGCGTTGGTGGCTTACTGGTACAACAGAGTTTCAATCCAGAGGTTGATGGTTCAAATGAAAAGTGACATATCTCGTAGAATGACGAGCACCAATTTTTCACTTAAAAATATACGAGTATGTTCACAATACCACGTTCTCAATACGGCGAAGGAAAACATCGCGAAGAAACCCACTTATCAAAGAATCAAAATTCGAACACATGTGTCAATTTGATCAAAAGTAGCCTCTTTGAGGCGCACTTTAATCTTAACACCACACTGGTTGGAGAGAGCTAGTGCCACTTTTTTTTTTTCGTACTATATTATCAAGGCGAAAGTTTGTATGTATGTATGTGTGTGTGTATGTTTGTTACTACTTCATGCAAACGGCTTCAAACGGCTAAACGGATTTGGATGACATTTAGTACCAGGATAGCTTATATCCTGGATTAACAGAGGCTACTTTTGATCCCGGAAAATGCAGTGTTCCCGTGGGATGGTCAAATAGACTGTACATTTCACTGCGCAGCTAGTAGCTTATATATTTGAACTGAAAAATTTCCAGTGAACACGCACATGCACGCGGACCACATAACGGGTACGGGCAAGTTGAAATCCCTGATGCCCGGAGTGAGGAGTGTGATTGGAAGCGCTTCCGGGGCCCGAGCTGACCTGCACCTCTCCGACGGAGACGAGCTGACCTTCGGCGAGCACAGGATATTAGCGACTGCCACGCCTGGACACACCAACGGGTGCTTTACCTATATCTGCCATCTGCAGGTGACATTGCGTTTTTTATTTATTATTGAATTATTTTGAAATAGAATTTGAAATGAAATTGCAGGCGCATGAGACGTAACATCCCCGTTTCGGGGTGATGGACGCAACGCAATGCGAATTGAGTCATCTCTTACTTTGATGTACTTGAGTGGTATTGCTGTTGTCCATGGGCGGCGGTTACCACTTAACATCAGGTGGGTCGTCAGCTAGTTCTATCACGCAGATCACATAAAAAAGACACAGCGCCACCTAGCCCCAATGTAAGCTAAGCATAGCTTATCATGGGGGCAAACAACTGATATAATACCAGTATATTATTTTTATGTAAATACATATTTCAACTTACATATTAATTATATATTTCAGTCACAGTAGGACACCTTTTCAGTAGCGTTAAAACTTATCTCAAGCTCATCCAAGGAAGTGATGCCACCTTGTTCTGCCGCCAAGCATTTTCCAGTAATACTTTTGCGTTACTGTGTTCCAGTCTGAAAGGTGTGGGTGCCGGTGAAATTACAAGTACATGAGAGATTCCACCATCAATTTTGTCATGTGCTTGTCATTTTACCGGTACCCAAACCTTTCAAACTGATACACTAATGAGAGTGAATTAGATTAGGGTCAGAAATATGATGGCAGGTACCCGGGAAATGTTTTCGCCATAAAACTGTGAATAACAAGCATCGCATGTTGTTTCAGGGTATAGCATTCACCGGTGACACACTCCTGATCAGAGGTTGTGGTAGAACAGACTTCCAAGAGGGGTCATCAGAGAAACTATATCAGTCCGTCCATCAGAGGATATTCAGTCTACCGGACCACTACACGTTGTACCCAGCACACGACTACAAGGGACAAACTGCCACCACAGTCGCCGAAGAGAAACTGTATAACCCAAGACTGACCAAGTCTTTGGAAGAGTTTATTAACATTATGGATAATCTGAAATTACCGTACCCTAAAATGATTGGTAAGTTTTTGGCTTTTCCTTGGAGCCTGCTCAGTTATAGCCTCAGCAGTATGGCCTAGGTTTATGCGGGCATTGGTCTCTGTCACGCCATGCGGAGTTACGTGCAGTGCGAGGGGGACGGATTTTGCGTTCGAAAATGAGAAGCCATATGGTGCCAAAGCTGCATGTCTAAAAATTAATTGCGGAATTATTAAAGGGTTCTGTTTCACCAGTTATTTTTAACATCATGGATGCATTATTTGGACAAATAACTTTCATTTTTTTATGTGTATATAAAAAATCTATTAAATGTTGTATTTTTAGCTAACGCCATCTAGTGACGCAATATTTTTGTTTTGTTTCAGACAAAGCGTTGCCGGCCAACAGAGTATGTGGACTATATGAATTAAAACCCTGAATCCTGAAACATCCATAGAAACTTACAAAAAATCCTACTACTAGGTTCTGCACTACAACGGACCAGGGTTCGATGTGCTGGCATCTCTCATCTCTTTTTGTTATCTGTGGAGTAAAAGAGACGGCATAATTTTCACACACATCACATTTTCTTAGTACCCATAACTTATTTTTAGTTTCATCAGTTAATTTCAAATAGTCTGCTAAAAGTAATCATTGTAGGCATTAGAACCTGTGGCGAGTGCATCTGAGGAAGTACTGCCACCACACCTATTTCTGTAGCCAAGCAGTAACGCATTCGAGTAACTGTGTTCCAGTTTGGAAGGTATGGTTGCCGGTGAAATTACAAGCACAAGAGGCATTCCACCTTCACTGCTCAAGAGTTATGGATGCAATATGATGCGACTTGGTTCTTTCGATCCCTAAGTAGTATTACTTTTATGGACCTTAACATTACCACCTAAGATTAAATTAGATGGCCATTTTTAAGTCTTGTAACGTATTTATTTATAAATAAAGTTATTTAAAATAATTATTAAGTTGTAAAGTGTACAGTATAAACTACAAAATTAATCTACATAATTACCCACAATTTTAAGAAAATTATTAAGAACTAATTTCTATAGATTTTAATGTTGTGATAATAAAAATAAGTGCTAATCACAATTTTATAACATCCTTGTATTTAGATGAAATTTTATACTTATTTATATATTTGTTATGGTGTTATTTACCTATTTTTGTTAACAAAATAAAGATATCTTTGTTAACTTTAATTTACTTTCGTAATGTCCCTATTCTGCGTTACATTTCTTTATAAATTTTAAGTAAAATTAACATGATTTATACTTTTTTATAACAAAAATACTATGTTTTCAAATATATATTTTATCCTTGAGTTAATTTAACGGCGGGCGACGGTTCCCACTTAACATCGGGTGGGCCGTCAGCTCGATCCGCCACCGGAATCACATAAAAAACCCAGAACATACACATCGACACACAAATGTTTGTCCTGGGTGGGAATCGAACCCACGACCTGCAGCGCAAAGGCAGGGTTGCTACCAACAGAGCTGTGAGGCCAGTGAAATACCAACAAGTCTAAAAAGATTGACGAATAGTAACAAAAGCGAAGTGGCCTAGTATCAATCCAGTTGTCATAAAAAAATGTGTGCCTACTTGATAGAATAATATTTTCATGGAAAACAGTATGCTTTTATGATACGTTTTTATTTTAGGTATTTTTATGAAGCGTGGTGGCCTTGTGGGACTGATCCCGAGGTTCAATCCGGAGGTCACTGGTACGAATCTCGACGTGCACCAAAGAGTTCTCAGTTTTAAAGATTTATGTGCGCTATACATTCTCGAAACGGTAAAGGAAATCATCGTGTGGAAACCGTGCACGAAAGGAGCCTCCTTGGGGCGCACTTAACTTTCACCACTACGAATAGTAGGTAGTAGGTATTTTAGGTTTTGTGTGACGTAGACTCTGATAAGTAGCACTAGCACAAACCTCTGTGGTTTTTTAGTAGCTAATAACCATACTTTTCTGTTTTTGATAATTCATATAAAAAAAAAAAAAAAAAAAAGGTATTATTTGTACCTACGTAATTTTGATGCCTATATGCCGTTTAAATAATAATATAAGGAATTAGCCAGACCTTATCAAATGAGAGAATCAACCCAAACTCAGTTAAAACAGTTAAAATCAGTGCGTTAACGCGACTCGGTCCACACACATACCCCAACTTTGGCGATATATCAAAACAGCCATTAATTCCCGCTTCCGCGACATTTGGCTAATGTCACCCGACCCCTACCTAGCCAGGGAAACCCGACCACCCCTCAGGGACACAAATCGTGATAATTAAATGTCAGACATCCGAACTGCACGTTTCTGCTGTTGTCCAAACGATGCTGAACGCTTGCAGACTAGACTATGTAATCTATGACAATATAAAAATTATAATATATTTATTACTATTAAATACGCTGTCCATCCCAAGGTTGTCTGGAAGAGATCGCTTCGTACCGATAAGACCGCCCATTGTACTTCTAAGTTTTATGTTTTATTAGGTAATTGTTATGTAGGTATAATCTTTTCTGGTGTACAATAAAGTATTTTTATTATTATTATCTATTAATATGTATTTTTCAACATTTTATTTTCTTTATTTGGGAAACAAACAGTCAAACAGTGCATGAATCATGTTAAATACATACTAATAATAAATAAATATAATCCATAAAGAGTTATATAGGAAAACCAGAAAGCGGATATGTAAAATGTAAAGGAAGTCGAACGTAGTCATACGGGGCGACTGATTCACACTAGACTTACGTGTCGTGTCGTGTCGTGATCTATACAAATAAATAAATTTGGAGTGTCTGTTTGTAATATTAAAATAACCGCTTTTTACTAAGTGCATATGGATGTATACACGGTACATATACCAAAACATTTTTTTTACAATTTTGTCTGTCTATCTGTTTGTTGCGGCTAATCTCTGAAATTGGAATGTCTCATGTGCCTGTAATTTCACCGGCAACCACGCCTTTCAAATCGGAACACTTGGCGGCAGAAATAGGCAGTACTTCCCCGGGCGAACTAGGCGTGAGTTCTACTGCTCTTAGAATAAAAGTAGCCTAAGTTACTCCTTATAACATCAGCTGTTTCGGAGTTTATCACATACAACCAAACCGACAAAATAATAAAAAACTGGCTTTTGTTATTAGTACAGCATATATACTTTCATACGCATTTAGCAAAAAGCTGTTATTTAGATATTACAAACAGATACTTCAATTTTATTTATTTGTATAGATGAACAAAGTAACTTTCCAATACTTATATCCGTTGGCTACACATTTGTCTTCATTCCGTGCCCGGCTTTGCAGTTAGATTACGGCCAGCGTCTGTGACGTCACACGGCATGCAAATATCTAGGAATTCTAGAATGTTCTCGCTCGCAGCGCTATGCTCTGCATGATGCACTAATGGCCTCGCTTCGGAAATGCGACGTGCTGTCTGTCCCATTATATGCAGACGTCGCCTTGATTTTTGTTAGTTGAGAAGCTTTTGATCTAATCCAATATACGCGTTTAGAATTAGTATAGTATATCGAACGTAGGTATATTATGGCATGCTTAATATCCGATTTTTCATATAATAGTAAATAATAAATAAATATTGGTGGACATTTCCAATATTTATCAACACAACGCCATCTTGCCCCAAAGTAAGCTAAGCACAGCTTGTATCATGGGACCCAAACAACTGACATATTAATCATATACTTCTTTTAGTAATTACATTCATATAATACCTACATATAGACACCCAGACACAGAACAACAATCTATATTCGTCATACAAGTATTTGTCCTGGGTGAGAATCGTACCAACGACCTACAGCGCACAAGGCAGGGTTACTACCAACTGAGCTGTGATGCCAGTCTTTGGGCGGGTGTTAACAAATAGTAATCGCAAACGGGCCAGCAGTGCTGCCGTCCTTTAACTAGAAAGCCGTTAACCCTCAAAAAGGTCAATTTTGACTTTTGAATAGGAAGCGATACAGTTCAAAATTCTCTATCTTTCTGTCTAAGAAACGTTTGTAAATTATAATTAGTTCCAGAGAATAAAAAAAATTGTAGGCCGTTAAGTGACGGATTAGAAAGGAATTAAAAAGAGTTCTCTGCACTATCTCAAAAACAACAATTTGGGCTTAACGGCCTTTTAGTTAAAGGACGGCAGTGTACTCCAGTCGCGCGTCGGGGCTGACACGCGCAAATTTTTTATTACTACCTTATTCCAGTCTTGCATTGGAAACAAGAAACTACAATTTTAATATGTAATCCAATTCACTACTGTAGAAAACCACACTACTTTGATGTCAATGTCCATTACAGTGTTCCTAGCTAACGTTAGGTAACACTCCAATAAAGCGGACTGCCAAACAAGCTGACCCAGAAACAATCGGAATAAAGGCCAAAACACGGGGAGGCTGTGCCTCTGCCAAAAGAGAAGACGAAGTACCTCCCCGAATAACGAGACCAAATAACGGGGATTTACTGACATTCAAATTGTTACATTATTGAGTATTGTTAAGTCTGAGAGTGGAGAGCTTATCCACTGTAGCAATTAACATAGTCGAATGTGAAAAATCGATACTTTAGGGTACAGCCGTTCAAAGTTTCAAATATTAATAAAGTGAACTGAACACATACTATTTTTCCACTTAGATAAACAGAGATGGTTGATTTTAGAGACTTAATAATTAACGGGGACATTTATAGTTTTATTCTAAGGCCTTTTTGCCTTTCATTGCATTTTATTCTTTCAAAGTCCTTTGACTTTCAGACTTCCAGACTTCCTTTGTCAGAAACGTTATTTCCATAGAATTCGTAAAAAAATGGCTTGGAAACGACAATAATATTCAAAACATAAGGTCACGCGTACTTATCGCTAAGTTTGACGCCTGTTCAAACCCTATCCGACCCTCCATGGGGAGAACAGACAAGAAATGGAGGAAAGGATTATAGGTAACACTTACATGGTAGTAATATTCGTTAAGATTCAATATTGCATAGCGGTTGCGTCAGATGGCCCGTTCTCGAGTCTTGCGCTTCGCAACAAATTTAGGCATTAATTTTTATTTATATATACAGATCTAAGTGTAACATTTTGGTCTTAAAATATATATATAAAGTATATCTTCCATAATAGGTAATAGCGATAACAGCTCTTTTGTATGAAGGAAAGCTTAAATTAATGTCAAGGTATAATTGTATTCAAAATACTAAATTCTATATAATTAAATAACATTTCTATAATTCTAAACATGAATGAAATCTTCGAGCAGTCCCACAATGAATGAGTATAGAGTTGAGACCAATAGTTCTCCATGCTTACTGTTTCGATCGCCCACCAAGGCCTTCAGCTTCCGACAGTAATGGATTGCCTGGAAACTGGTGCAGGCACGCGCCAAGGCTTCGCCGGAGGAGCACGTTTCACACAGCGAAATGTTAAACCGGGAGATTTACCGTCTACTATCCAGATTTTGATACTTAAAAAAAAATGGTGGACATTTCACGCAGCGCCATCTAGCCATAAAGTAAGCTAAGCATAGCTTGTGTCATGGGAACCAGGCAACTGATAGAATACATAGATCCTTTTTTGTAAATACATTCTTATAATAAATATTAAGTAACACACAGTCACTGAACATACATTTGCATTCGTCACACAAATGTTTGTCCTGGGAGGGAATCGAACCCACGACCTACAGTGCAGAAAGCAGAGTTACTACCAACTGAGCTGTGAGGCCTGTCAAGAACAAAATAGATATGGGAGAATATTTTTCATTATTATAATTCTTAAAAAACTACTACTAAATAATAAACTAATTACTACATAAATAACCATCATTATAGGTTAGGTACATAGTTTGGGGGGCCTTGTTGCTCGCATCCGTAGATGATTACGTGTCCCCCGGGTAGTGCAAAAAGCCAAACCAAAGTAGCCCAAAGTAGCAGTAGAACTTGTGCTAAGTTCGCCCGGAGAAGTACTGCCACCACACTTGGTAATCTGCCGCCAAGCAGTGATGCACTCGTGTTGCTGTGTTCCGGTGGAAGGGAGTGGGTGCCGGTGAAATTGCAGGCGCATCAGACGTAACATCCCGTCTCGGGGTGATAGACGCAACGCAATGCGATTTGAGTCACCTCGTACTTTGGTGGAGAGGACTTGAGTCGTATTGCTGTTGTCTATGGGCGGCGGTTACCACTTAACATCAGGTGGGCCGTCAGCTCGTTCTGTACCCTACATTACATTAAAAAAAAAGTTTATGAGTTCACCAGAGTCTGTCATGGCTACCTCGTGATCTCATCATATACGTACGTAACTGAATCGATCTCCCACTAAGGTTCTCAGCTTCCGACATTAATAGATTGCCTGGAAACTGGCGCAGGCACGCGCTAAGCTCTTTGCAACTTTGTTCGAGCACGTTTCGTACTGAAGTGTTAAACCGGGAAATAAACTGGTCTTTATAAAAAGTGTTCAAGCTTTCAAGCGCCCGGTTAAATTAACTTTTGGCTTAGAAGTAAAAACCGGACATTTAGTATCCTAATAGCCATTTTGACAACTATATATATCTATTTGTATTCTGCACTGATTTATTCTCAGCCTATCCTTTCTGCAGAAAGGCTTTCTTTCATTTACCTACCTATTAAAATTCCTTGTAACTATCTCATTATAACTGCAGCGCCATTACACGCTTCGAATACCGTTTGAATAAATTAAAAATAAGCATGCACTATAATTTCATAGCGATTGCTGGCACATATTTATGCGTTGGAAGATACGGTCACCTATTAAACATGGAAGTTGTATAATATTTTGCACCAAGCACAATTAAAGGGATTAAAAATAAAAATAAAATCGCTGGGGTGAACGTGCATCTCGGAATTATTTATTCGCGGATACCTAATCTCTATATTTAAAACTAGGGAATAACACACAGTTAGCATTTAAGAACAACAACAATTAAATTTCATAATATCAGTTTGAGTAGGGCTTTTCACGGACTGTGTGACTTGATAATAGATGGCGCTGCTCACATGACTGAATATCAAACATAGCAAAATGACAATACATTTATACAACTTTTTTTTTGGAACGAAGTTCCTTATCGCGCGTTGTGAAAGGGGGCTAGACGGAAAAAATTCTTACGAAAAGTTGTCACGACACTTTTTGTTGATGTTGTTTTGTTTTTGTTTGTTGATTTAAGAATTCCTTCACTAATTAATCGAAAGGAACTTCGTTCCATCCGGGTGTTCCTTGACACCTCTCAAGTTTTTTTTCATGTGATTGAGATACGTAACGAGCCGACGGCCCACCGTCCGACCGAGTGACCTGGTGTTAAGTGGTAACCTCGGCCCATAACAATCGATGCGACTTGGGTCCTCCCCTACTTGGTATGACAAGACTCAAGTCGCATTGTATGCGCCCGTAACTCTGAGACGTGTTGGTGGAATGTTGTGCAAGGGTAATTATGTATTTATCCATATTTTGTGATATCGTACCTATCGCGAGACAGTGATAATTATCAAGTAATTTGAAACTACTATTTTCTTTATTAATCCTGGTTTATAGATCGTCAATTACAACACATCCGGCTATTAAACTGTAAATAGACCCAGTTTAAACGAATGATGCTTAGTCTTCGTTCATAATTCACTATCTATTTACATTTCTGTGTTTTTTAGAGTTATTCATAATATACCTTTATGAATTAATTGTATAGGGCTATGGATGTACTGGGCCTTAAATAGAATTTAAAAAGCCCTTTGATACCGGAACGAATGTTTTGAGGTTTTTATAGCAAATATTGTGTGACTTCTTACTGGCTAGTTTCGACACTTTTTGGTTACAACTAACATAATAATTTCCCCACAAATATTGGGGGCTGTGTGACCTAGGGCCGTAGTATTGTGGGGGCGTATTGTTGGCAAATCTTCAGAGATTCTGCGTTATGATCGTGGAGTATTGATTACAGCGGTGGCGTCCAACTGCCTTCCACACATATAGGTAGGTACCGACTAAAAGTTATCACTTCCTACTGCATCTGATTCTTAAAATAACGCTAATTTTTATTTCACTTATGATATTGTTTGATAGGTTTCGTTGCGCTTTGAGACAAATACGATAAAAAATATAGAATAAATTAAAATGGAGCCTTTTTTAAAATAAACCTTTTGTTTTATACCCCCGTCCAATGTTAATCAAACTAAAAACTAAAAAAAAAATACAATTATTACTACAGCTACTTAGCTGTAGTAATTATTGATTGTTTGATGTTGATGATTGACGGAATGAGTTATTTTTAAGTATGGACTAATTAAGTAATTAGTCCATAATTAAAAATAAATCATAAAGATTTTTCATTATACATGAAGGGTGATTGCCTATGAAATAAAACTACTCAAGTAGAAAAGGTATTTGAGGAAGGGTATGCGGGTTGGCTACGGCTTTGAAAAACACTAGAACTTGATTGAATCCTGGATCCTATCTACAAAAGAAATTCGGTCGGGCTGAAAGACATTTAGCGACATTGTTTTGCTCTTTTTTTGCCATCTGCCTCGGGTTCGCTACGATAGCATAGCTAAGTATCGGGCCACAATACTTATAAATTAAAAACAAAAACCTTCCTAGTGAATCAGCATATCTATTGTATATCACGTTTTTGTCGTATAAAATTTATTTATTATTAAAGCAATACATCTATCATTACAGGTAAACCTAATACAACAGAGTAGTTAAAATGTATGTCCTAAACTTTGAATACATAATACCTATGTCAAGTTCTCGAAAGGAGCTTTTTCGAGGCGCACTTTAGTTCTTTCTCTACACAGGTTCGAGAAGTCCTGTGAATCGATTAATAGTAGTAGAAATAGTATATGTATAAGTAGGTAAATATCTCATTAAAACTTCTATTGTAGTTCTGAAATTAACCGGTAAAGGCAGACAGGGCTACAGTTAAACCGCGGCGTGGGGATTCTTTGTCATAAATAATGAAATTAGTGTAAAAGTCTAGTCTAGTCTAATCTAAGTCAAGTTCTCGTTGATGACGCTTTTGATCCGAAGTTTTAAGCCCCTCTTATCTTTTCATCGAATATTCTTTGATTTTTTCCCACTTTAAGAAAAAAAATATACACGCCTCTATCCCCGAAGGGGCAGGCAGAGGTTCAGTGAGCCACCTTGTGGGTTATCGTGGAAATTGAGTCGTGACAGGGATAAGCTCGTTGGCGCCATTGTCAGTAAGAATAATTTAAATTCAAAGTCAAAAATATTTCCATACAATTCATGAAGACGTCAATAACATTCAAAACATAAGGTCACGCGTATTTTATCATCGCTAAGTTTGACACCTGTTCAAACCCTATCCTACCCTCCATGGTGAAGAAAGGACAAGAAGCCCCTATAAAACTAATAAATAAAACGGGCCAGCCAGGAAGCTTGAGCTTGACGCGAGCCGTGAAGAAGATCTGTAGGTGTGGATTTGCGTCCCAGCGGACAGCTCAAGTCCGTACTCAAGCGCCTATGACGAATGGATTATTGGACCGCCTGTGTATAAGAAGAACAAACCAATAGAAGGTAAACTCTTCCACCAGCAGTGCCCAAAGCGCAACAATAGAACAATTATGTTATTGGCAGTTAGTACAACCAGGGGCTGAAAATGATGGTTTTTTATGTTATTGAAGTGACCGAACGTGTATGGATTCAAAGGGTTATCACATACGGACGCGAGCAACGCGGGCCTGACATAAATTATGTTGCTTTACAGTTTTTCGTTATTATTAATTAGTTATTAATAATAATTATTAGTTTTTCGTTATTCGCTTCTGTTAGCTTTATAATTCTTGTAAACTGCGTCTATACACAGTTCCAACCACACTCAATTAATCTGAATATCGTTGATGTAGATCAAACAGATTTCGATACTGAATATGGGTTGATATATTCAGTTATCCAATTTAATACTTCATGGTACGTGTCCTACTGTGTAAATACTCTATGTATTTACTGAGAGTAAATAATCTATTAAGGATACATGATTAATATGGTGTTCATAGCTTCTTGAATTAACTACGCCTTGATAAATTTAGTTTTAGGCCTAAATTAGTGCCGTTGGCAGCAAAATTGTCCTGGATGGGACATTTAAGGTAGCCAGTAGTCGTTATATTGTCAAAAAAACTATACAGAATATTCCAAATTTCATTCAAATTTTCCAATGTTTACGGACAAATTCTAACATATTATTTCAGGTCTTACAGATAAATGTTTTTTCTTTTCTAAATTGTACCGAAGAACACATTTTTATTTATTTATGTAGGACACTTAGGATCAAATATCTTCGTTTTTATATTATTTACTATATGAAGGATACAAAAACCTTTACCTTACCTATTATAGTAAGATAAATTACAGGCATATAGGAACGTTCTCTTCTATCTTCTATCTTCGTGTCTCAAGGTAAATGGTCGCTATGCGATACGACTTGGGTTTGGGAATACTTTCTTTTCGTATCTATTACCTGTATCGTCGTTATTGCCTTCGCACTACATCTCACCAAGGCGAGAGGGGGTTGCAAAATAGTTACGTTATTAATGGCTGCCCCCTAAGCAAAGCTTTTACTATGAGAACCAGACAACTGATATAATACTCATACTTTTTTGTAAATACATATGGAATATAATGTATATAAATACCCACAAAAAACATCTATATTTGTCACATCAGTGTGTGAACTGGGTGGGAATCGACCCCACGAACTACAGCGCAGAAAGCCGAGTTACTACCAATTGAGCTAGAGGCCAGTACGATCAACAAAATCAAATACAATGCTGCGTCTATATTAAACAATGCCTCCAAATTTTCGTCCAAAAACCCTCAACAAAACCCACAAGCAAAACCTGCATAGAAGCACAAAAACGTAGGGTATTACGTAATTAAGGAATCCCTACCTATAATTACCCCAACAAAAACAACCCTTCGTGAGTTGATGAGTCACCCGCTTTACCCGGAGTGACGTGGCCGTTATGCGTAGCTACCGGTAGCTACCGGCAGCTACCGATCTGCCATTTTATACACATTGTACATTTTAGTGTACTTTTTTTCATATTTGGGCAATTCTCTTTCGTGACGATGGTATTGATCCAATGAATGGATGAATACATAAATTAAGGTGGTGTTTTAGGCATAGTTTTTAAGTCCGTTGAGCTACCTAAAAATTTAGGTGGCATTATGTAATCAAAAATTCAGGTGGCAGAATTTATTATAAGAATTTATTGTCATTTTGCAAAACAATTCATAAAAAAATGTTGATTCATGTTATGTTTTCCAATTTCCAACACACAGGTACTCGGAAAATGTCAAGCTTTGGAACGATAGGAACGAGGAGAACTAAATGGCGTTCCACCAATTTATAATAGAAATGTAAAGTAAACGTTATTTTAAACGGGCAGAGTTATAATATTCCAATGGTTTCACAGCTTATTGTACTATGTAGGTAGTTTAATTAGATATCTATATATATATGAATAGATAATTATAATATTTAAATATATATATATATAATGCAACACTTATTAGGTTATCTAAAGAATGTTACCAACGAACGATACAGATAATAATAATAATATTTTATTCTTTCATTTGAATAGATATAGATATAGAATTTGTTTTATTGTGCAAAAGGTTTATGAAAGAATAAAATATTATTATTATTATCTGTATCGTTCGTTGGTAACATTCTTTAGATAACCTAATAAGTGTTGCATTATACATATATATATATATATATATATTTAAATATTATAATTATCTATTCATATATATATAGATTTATAATTGTGAAATGAAAAGTGAATGCGAGAAAATAAAGAACTTAATGAGAATACGACTGAAGTACAATTTTTATCGATTACAAGGATTTTAATGTGTTTGAAGAGTAAAAGAAATGTAACTTTTATGAATGGCGCGTTTTTGGTAACCATCCATCGATTCCATCGGTGCACTAATCGACTTCCACTTAACCGAATTTAGTTTGAATTGATCTTCTGAATTTGTTCTCATAGTATTACTTTATTATCTTCAGAAGTAGATAAATAGGTAAAGTAGATACAAAAATAATGATTTCATTTACAAGCTTGACGCTAATCTAATTAAACTACCTACATAGTACAATAAGCTGTGAAAACATTGGAATATTATAATTCTGCCCATTTAAAATAACGTTTACTTTACATTTCTATTATAAATTGGTGGAACCCCATTTAGTTCTCCTCGTTCCTATCGTTCCAAAGCTTGACATTTTCCGAGTACCTGTGTGTTGGAAATTGGAAAACATAACATGAATCAACATTTTTTCATGAATTGTTTTAGTAATGATCTCAGCAATATCTACTGATAAAATTATTAATTAGTACCTATTATTTTAGACTTAATCAAAGTCCCACTAGCAATAGAAAAATGACGCATAATCATTGGGAAACCCAGACAAAGCCAGACGAAGACGGCATTCGCCGTTCCCTTCGATATAGTCCTCATTGTGCGTTGCGTTTCGTGTTGTGCGCGTGCGTTATCCTCCCTCCGACGTCCCTCTCGCACTCCCGGGGACAGGGTCCACCCCTCTCGCTCCCGGGAGGGTCGATCTATACCACGCTAGGTACGTACACTGGCGTACAGCCGACAGTACGCAGGTTTTAGGCGTCCGACGCTAACGTCCATTCGCCAGTCGAGATCTGGGTAGCAACGCGGCCGCAAAAATGTCGCGCGCCGTGCTTTTTATTAGTGTTTTTGCCATATTTTTGGACGTCCTCCACGCTGGACAGGTAATATATTAGATGTAAGAGATTATATTTGCAGCCGCCGGCCTGTCGGCCACTAAGTCGAAAATCGATTGAACGCCTCCAATGTTTTCAAGGCGGGTGTAAAGTAGCTGAAAAGGCTCGACCACGCGACGCGATGCCATAAAAGTTATTTTGTGATCATTTATTCGGGTATCGATATAGATCGGTGTAGATTGCGTAACATTGTGTTACTAGTGAAGTATAAATCTCCATATTCCTAATACGGAATACCGCGGCAGTAGGGAATATTTATCTGTAGGTATTTTAATAGATAACTTTTTAATATACCCATCCAATAAGGATTTTTATTGTTAAAATAATATTAACGAGTGGATGGCATTATAATTAAAAAAAAAACGTTGCTTATTATTATTGTTTAAGGGCATAGAAGTTAATGGAGACATTTTCGAGTGAAAAACATCGTTTCGTGTCGACGCACACCCACAAGTACTTTATAGTTCAGTACAAAATCAATACACTGGCTTCATGTTTGGAAATATTCAACTTTCTAATTAATTACAATGGAATAAGGTATAAAATAACTAGACATTAAAAGTTAGTTATGTAGGTAATCTGTTTTCGATAGCGTACTCTTTCTAATTAGCAATTGGGGTGAATTGATTTTTCATAGACACGGGAATAAAACAAAAAACAAGTAGAAATTAAAATTTGACTTGTATAACATTATTCAGCCTTGTATTAAATTATTTCATATTATATATTAGGTATATTTTATACACATTCTCGGAGTGACAGACGAAATACAATGAGACCTGCGTCTTCGCATTCCTAACTCGATCGGGGAGGGACCTAAGTCTTATTGCTATTGTTTTTGGCTGAAAACCAGCGCTGAGTAAAATCACTCGGCATATGCTGAGCCAACCCTTTTTTCGGCACTGGTACATATTATAATAAGGGAGAGATTGAGATAGATAAGGGATTACTTTATGATGATGAATCTATTGTGAGTGGTCTCCCTGACTATAGAATCGCACATCATAGTCAAGGAGACCAGTATAGATGAATATACCGAAAAGGATTAGGACTTACCGAGGGAATATTAGATACGTAATAGGAAATCTTTAGCGCAGCGAGGTGTAGTGAAACCTTAATCCTTGTAGGGTTTGGAAGAAACTCAAAAACCGTAGACACGGAAACAAGCTTTTTGGGGGAATACTAGATAGGTAATAGGAAATCTTTGGCGCAGCAAAGTTCTGTACATACAGTTTGTATATTTCTTTCATATTTTTTATATTGGGACTCTCAATGGTATAATTCTACTGCTAAATAAGTATATAAGTATTGTATTAATCGTCTGGTTCCCATGAGCCAAGCTATGCTTAGCTTACTTTGGGGCCAGATAGACCTGTGTGCAAGATCCACCAATATTTATTTATTTATTACAGCTACCAGTAAATTTAATTTGTAATGCTTCATTTGGACTATAGTTTAACCTTCGAAAACGGGAAACCATGCGAACTCGACCAGTCTAAGAAACGAGCTCTTCTCACAAACCGTCTATAGAAATCGACTTGATGGATGGCTAAAGAAACCACAAATCCTATCGGTGGTTGGACTATTCCATGCATTTGCTCAATCGTCCACCTTCGTGGTTATACGATTGTATAAATAATAAATAAATATTGGTGGACATTTCACACATCGCCATCTAGCCCCAAACTAAGCATAGCTTTTACTATGGGAACCAGATGACTGATAGAATACACATAATTTTTTTTTTGTAAATAAATACATATTAACACCCAGACACAGAACAAACATCAATGCTCGTCCCACAAATGTTTGTCTTGGGTGGGAATCGAACTCACGACCTACAGCTCAGAACGCATTACTAACCAACTGAGCTGCGAGGCCAGTCAATAAGTAAATGCAGGGTTACTGTAAAATGTTAACGTACAGAACGAGGCTTCTGTTTGAGTAAGGTCGATATGGTCACGCGATGTGGTAGTTTGGGGTGGGTCCTTTGCTGTGTGCAGTTATAGAACAAATAAGTTGGATAAACTTATGTTTTTTACAGAAACTTTTTAGTTGTAAAATTATTCGTTTTTGGTGGAGAGGATTTGAGTCGTATTGCTGCTGTCCATGGGCGGCGGTTACCACTTAACATCAGGTGGGCCGTCAGCTCGTTCCATCACCAACATGACATAAAAAAAGTTGTTTTAGTTTTCTTTTGCAAAACCAGGTAATCAGGTTACTCAAATAATTCAATCAAATGTACCTCGTTTTTGATTCCATAAAATACTATAAATCTTGAATCTGGTAATGAAAAAGCACACAAATTTTCTTTCCAGTGTTGCCTCTATTTTTATAAGTTTTGATCCCGCAATCCAAAACGAAATCGATCTATAATTTCTTTTGTGTCATATTTCCTATCTTTTGATATCGAATACGGATAACCAAAAGCTTTTAGTTATCAGCTGATATCATCAGATGATGTGGATTGTCACAGAATGCATCAATGTGAAGTGCATGGTTCATTTCAACCTAAAATAGTCATTCCTAAAAGACAAATCCAGCAGTTAGAATCCTATCCGCACAATAAAAGCCAACACCGCTTGCCTTTATGCGCTCAAACCGCATTGTAAGTCCATTAAATCTAAATATGGAACAGGTTCAAGTCCCGGTTGTGCAGCCGATTTCACACTAAGCGGCATGCCAACTGGATTATTGTTTCAGTATTTTAAGTAAATAAAATAAAACATTAAGATATTTAAAACTTAATATTTTATTTTTGGCTGGGAAAATTTAAAAAAATTAATGCAACAGTGATTTTTTACTTAGTAGTATATTCAATGTAGTATGTTAGGCGTTCCATCTGTAAGTCTGGGAGACAGGTGCAATGTAATGTCTTCGTTTTCGACATAACTGTAGAAGATAATCTTCATAATAAAAAGAGTTAAAATTGTATGGCTGGGTGTGTGGCAGGGCAGACGATACCGCTTAAAGACATAAGCTTACCCAACTTAAACAAACTTAACTTAAAAAAAATGTTTTAACACAAAATAATTTACTATAATTAATCAAAACAAGAGAAGCAAAGTTCATAAGGAATAAATGTGTAGGTCTTAAATAAATCCTAAGCACCGCAGCCAACGGGTGTTGTATGAAAGAGCCTCTACATACACTGCGGTTTCAACTGCAGCCGATGAATATTATACGAGGGTATTCAGAAATGAAATCCAAGACTAAATGGAGCAGGACACGTGATCTGTGTTTAGATGGAATCAAACGGTTCTTTGTCAGCTAAATTGGGATAGAATATCCTTATTTTTAATCGATCTTTTATAAATAAAGTGTGGGTAGATTAGGAGATATAGGAGGTCGGATTTACAGTGGGCTGAAGGCAGTGGGTGCGGGCGGCAAATGCGTAATTTCCGTGACCTCTGTAATCTCACCCACGCCTCTCACGTACTGACATCATATCCATTTCTGTCGTTACACGGGAGTACACTCGCGTGAATGTATTTTAAGTTAAAGGATTAAAGTGCTGGTGATATTACAAACCTATGAGTCATTCCTTCCTCATATCCCAACCCGACATATTGCTGAGTCAAATTGCAGTTATTCTGGGCAGAGGATTCCGTTCAGAACAAGTCACAAGCTTTTTTACATAATCAAAAATATCAAATCTCCGTGATTAAGGCCTTTTTTTTACAAACGGGGAAACGAATTGTTTAAAATCGTCTACATACATATTAATACCTTGTGTGGTACCTATATGCCTTGGGTTCAATGACCAGTGAAATTAACTAGAAATCCTATAAAAACCAGATCTTTTTATATATTTACCGGATAAGAATAAACGATAGATCAAAAGGGATCGCAGTTAATCAAGTCACACGCGAATCTTATCCGCGATCGTGCAAACAAAAGCAAACGAACAATGGAACGACTTTATATGCCCTAAATCCTATAAAGAGAAATAAAAACCGTTTGTGGCAACACTGTTGGTGCTCGAAATATATTCGAACTCAGAGTCGTGACGAGGACTTTTGCTCAGGGGCAATAAGCGATCGTCAAGGGGAAATTCTCGTGCGCGCCTTCGTATACTTTTCCTAAATAACTGGTTAAGTTTTCTGAGGAAGCCAAGAAACTACTACATATATATTTGTACTCCTCGGAGAATACCGGGTAGGTTTGCTGTACCTAAGATAATTAATTTACTATTACTATTACTATTACTATTTTAGGGGGTTTCATGGTCAATGTTTGGCTAAAACTCCAAGGAAAAATAATGAATTACAAAAAAAATGGTTAGGTTGCAAGGCACTTTTGCATTTGGTTGCTTCTTTCCATTAGGGTCGGAACAGGCGCAATCTTAGTCAAATAGTAACTAATCAGTGATTAGTGAATGTACTGTGACTAGTTATATCTGGATATATGTAGTTTCTTTAAGCTTCCTCCTATAATACGCCTTATGTGTGTATAACCTTTTGTGTGAATTTAGACTTAACTTGACAAGTACAATTCAGGACTGTAGTTGTATATCTTAACGGAATAAAATATATGTGTATGAATTTAAAATTTTAACAGTTTCGCCCTGTAATTGTCCTTTAATTTCAATGATTTATATGTTTTTGATAATTTTATGTTGTTCGAATAAATGATTCCCATGATAATAATAATAATAATTATTATTATTATTATAAAGCCACTACATTATAGATTACCAATCGAAGAACAAAACTATCTTGCTAACCCCAGTAAGATACCCCTCCCCTACTTGCGTCCCTTTACCCGAGAATCCGAGTTATGGCTGAGCAACTCTGGTGTAAGATTTTTCCAATTTTAATTCTAGCTGGAATGTAGCCATTAAAATGCTTAAATGAATCAACGGGAGTTGAGAAAATCCTTTCATTTTATATAAGCATAGCTTTTGTTTGTTTAATTCTTAGTTGTACCTTTGTACACCTGCACGTCTGAGTTACGGGCGCATACAATGCGACTTGGGTCTTTTCATACCAAGTTGGGGAGGACCCAAATCTCATCGATTGTTATGGGCAGATATTACCACTTAACACCAGGTGGGCCGTCGGCTCGTCCCGTAAACGTATCACATAAAAGAAAAGTTGGTAGGTATATAATGGGACCAAATAGGTTCTAGTATCAGGTTATGCTGCTCTGAAACAGTAGGTATCAGTGCGGTGCTGTATTCTGACTGAACCTTAGAATGACGACACACACAAGAAAACAAACATGGCAAACTAAAACAAATTACATTACTCTAAGAGAACATAAGTAATAACACATTTCATACATATTTATATATTGGTAGTATTTTATTTTGTGAAGATAGTGGTTGTTAAATGTTTGAATTATATTTAAATTAATTTTTTATTAAGGTTTTGGTACGGTAAAAATTACAGTTGAATCAGGTATTATCTTTATAAATAATCATATTACAACTACTAGTCATAGGTTATGTCGAGCCAGTGCGGTGAAAACATTTTAAGTTTGATCTTAAGTGCGCCTCAAGGAGGCTCCTTTCTTAAACCACTTAATACAATACTAAATCGTAATAAAATGTAAGTTATTAAATTCATTTATAATACCTATTATTTATTTGTGATATCAACACTTTTTTGTAACTTCTAACACTAGGAAGATAATTAATACACTTATTTATTTAAAGAAACCACGATAATGTAACGAGTACTGAAAAGTATTGATACAGATTTGTCCAAAGAACATTGGGTTGACGCAGAATCTCTTGGGCTTTATCGAGCAATTGAACTGCTGTCACAAAAGGCGATTCAATTATTTGTCCAAAGTGAATTGAATCGTAGCTACTGGACATAAAGGCCCAAGTAAATGCATCCTTTAAATCCACCTGGCGGTTTCTTCTTGTGACGGTAATGATATCTTGAAAATCGTGTTTGAGTCGGTTTTGAACGGTGAACCATTATCGGATTCTCTGGTCAAGCAGGTGTACACAATGCGAAATGAAGATATGGCGTTTTTTTTGTTTGCGGACCAAAGTATTTGGCTTGTTTTTTTTGTGATTTTTTACTTTATTTCTGCAATCAGGTTTACTCTCAATAGAGCCTTTTTGGTTGACAACAAACTATTACATGCGAGATTTTTAAAATTGACTCAACTCTCTTCTGAAGATTCATGAAGCGTTAATGTCGAGAAAACTGGAGCATGCAAGTAGAACTGATCAATGAAATTGACTGCGGCTTCGCAACGGTAGCTTTAAGTATTTAAGGCCTTATATTAATCAGAATAGAAAAATAGCCTTTTGCACTTATGGATAGTGCAGCTGCATATTACAATAAGAATTTTCCAAATAGGATTAGTAATTTCGGATACTACTCCTGTATAAAAACTTAAAGGTCTAAACTTTACCTCTATAATATTAGTGAAAATGCCTCAATCTTTATTGTACGCGTGCAAATATCTATGTATACTTGCGCGTGAACAGAATAAAATAAATAATAAATAGATAGATAAAAAGAAAATAGATATATAAACTGAAAAATAAACTTTATAGATTGGATGTTGAAAATGTTTCAACGTTCAGGATTTCATACTTAATTTGGTTACTCTCGTAATGAAGCCGTGCACTAACTCTATTTCGTGTAATATCGAAGAGCTAACAATGTACGAGACTCTGTAATTTAATAATGCAATCTATCAACATCCGCCCCTCCGAGCTCCGCTCCGCTCCGGCACGCTCCGGCACGCTCGCTTCGTCGACCACGTTGTGAACTTGTTAAAGCATTAGGCTTTCCGCGTATCACAGGGGGCGACTAATAAATTTACACCTTAGATGCATAAGCCTTATTTATTACATAATGAATGCAGCAATTTTTTTTTTTCAAAATATCTTAATAAGTTCGAAAAAATACTTCTTAAACTCTTAATGTCGAATACACTGAACAACATCACCAATAGCAGAATACAAACAAACACTAGTTAAAGATTTAAACGAAATAAAAAATACATCAGAAGACTAATGAGATATGATCATAGAAACAGAATAACGAATCTCTCAGATATTACACATTTCGTATGGATCTATTAAATCCTCTTAAAGTTTATGTGAAACTGTCTCTCTGCAGCTGTTGTCGCTTCGCTGCGCAGGCTCTTGTGAAGCATCGTAAATTGTGCATTGACCAACTAGGTAACTAACAATCTCTAACTACACAGAATATTCTAAGTCCCTAGTCGACCTAGTAATAGCTAAGTTTCAATATTTACGCTCTGTTGGTTTTCCAAGATATAGTATTT
This sequence comes from Chesias legatella, assembly GCA_947359385.1. Taxonomy (NCBI): domain Eukaryota; kingdom Metazoa; phylum Arthropoda; class Insecta; order Lepidoptera; family Geometridae; genus Chesias; species Chesias legatella. Next base: position 9,105,418 of record OX375769.1, on the reverse strand, counting down.
CGTGCAATGGAATCAAATGAAACTAAATGTTTAGTCCGGCCGGTGATTTACTCAATGTTTCAGTGTGAAACAATATATATTTTATTACGACGTTACTGGACATACATAAAAACTGATAACTTAAATCAAATCAGTTTCAGTTTATTACAAGTTTATAAACCACGATACTAAAATTAAAACAGTAAATAAATTTCAAGAATTTAAACAAAATAGTACCGATTTAGACTATTCGTCGCTAAATATGGAAAATTCACATGGGACTGATTAAATGATCCAGTATGACCCATTTCTAAAAGGTTCAGTATAACAACATTAACATGAATTTTATTACCCATTAGCAAACAATGTTCTAAGCTTTCAAAATTAATATTTTCTACGATATAATATACAGTTTGCTCCTTGCACTCGCTTGCAAAGCACGTGTTGAACAAAACTACATCATTTATAATGGATTGTATCAACATTCTGGTCTGCTGGTCCCACTTCACTGGAACTGTGAATGGTATCGGACATTTTGTGCAACGGAATGGACGTTACGATTGCATTGGAGTGCACGTCGAATTAAACTATTGGAAACAAGATATTATTAAAAAGCTATTTTGATTGTCGTGAGGAATGATTTATGAAAAGTTATTAACTATGTTTCATTTCAATTTCAATGCTGTTTGTGTTTTTTTTTTTATGTGATTTATGTGACGGAATGAGTTGACGGCCCACCTGATGTTAAGTCGTAACCGCCGCGCATAGACAACAGCACGAAAATATAATAAATTAACAACGGCCTTTTTCAAGTCTTTAATTTATTTTCATGTTTATTCTGACCATTTGAAATAAATATACAATATTTTTATCTTTAGTTTTCTTTTGAATACATTTTAATTTTACCCAAACCATTTGAAAATGAATGCTTTTGTGATAGCAGATCTTATTTAACCAAGTTATGGTGTTTTTATGTTAAATGTATAACTATTTAACATAATAAATTTAATATATTAACATAATATGTCATCCAAGTATGAGATAACGATAAATCATACTTGTTCATTGGCAATGAAGTCAGTTTTGTTTTGCTGTGCAAATAAATTTCGTATATTCATATTCATATTTCCCCTTTTAGTCATATTCAAATAAAATATTCAAAGATTTAAAAATACAAAAGATTCGAGTAAATACCAAGATTATCGTATAACGAAGATTTTCCGTGGGCCAGCCCTACCATCAAAACCTCTTTGAAATTAATTCCAGGCAAAGATGGCGCTGCAGTCGTGCTAAGCCTTTATGTAGATTATGGCCACGAAATAAGCGGAACTGTGAATGTTTTAAATGGAAATCTAAGAGACTCCGCGTCCTATCTTAATGCAATGGCGTCACGACGAGAAAACTAACTTAGTTCCTTGTGAATTTTAGATAAGATCTTGGAAATGAGGTCGCTGTCTTTGCATTTGTTAGTGGAAGTTTCAGGTCTTTATCTTTGAAGAAATGCTAGTGGTTGCGTTTTCATCCTATACTTAAATTGCGTAATTTGTTTTTTGTTTTCTTTGTGTTTATTGTATATTTCGGTATGGAAATTTTGTGTAATTTATTTACTAAATCAGGCATGACAGTAGTAATATTATACATGACCCACATAAATAAACCTTAAAACGTAAATACAAATAATATGGAAACTTAATTTACACATAGTGGCTGCTTCGTGGTGTGACGTCGCTGGTGAGGCACAGCTGGTGACACAGGAATTCTTTTTGGATTCCTGTTTGAAGGTCGACAGATGTTCAGGTGGTACCCGTGACACAAAATAATTCAAATTCGCTTTACGTGTGGACTCCAACCGCTCAACCCTCAGGTTGTACAAGATCTTAGCGCGCAAAAACTCCTCCACTGCTTCAGCCTTTACGGTGTAGCACGCAACACTCGTAGACCAAGGTAAAGGGAATCGCCGCACGCAATAGCCAACTGATGTTGTCTGACCAGTTTCAGTTCCAGTTCCAGTTGTTCTACTTTTTTACCACTTTGACGACGGCCTTATCACCACCTAGCTCTTTGCTGCAAAATATTCAACGTTCATATTATAGATGATGTTTGGCTGTACTGTAGATTAAAAAGTAATCCTATAAATATGCAGTTCAGTTCAGTTACGAGAAACTAGTCTTAAATATTTTTTAACTTCTGCATTGAAAAAGCATTTTAGAGATATTCTCTACGGCGGTCGATTGAAATTCAAAACTAAAATCCAGCACGGTGATGACATTTTCATATCGCATTCAATCGCTCGTTTCGAAGCCCAGCTTCTTCGACGGAGAAGTTCCTATGTTCCTATGTAGTTTGTACACAAGTCTTTTGTTCGCAAGAATAGGTACATAATGTAAGAAAGGAGTAGTGGTTTCACGGTTGACTTTATTTAGGGCGGTGAAAAAAAACCGTGATGAATTTCAAATGAATATTTACAGTCTAGCAGCTGAAATGTTTTGACGAATTTTGTTTTATCTTTGAATAAATACAGCTTCCACCATTAAAACATAAAAATCTGACTTTTGAAAGGCTAGACCTAAATCATTTTTGTAGAACAAAATAAATCAAGATACTGCATACAATATTGCTTAGGTAAAACATTGAACAAACTTATTGCCTAAGTTAGGAAACTTTTTCAATATTCGCAAGCTGTAGACTGTAGACTCCATACTTAGTCAACATGTAGTCAGGTTTCGATCGGTCTGCCTTAAGTTCGGAACACATTGCTTTGCTTTGTATGTTTTGTACGTCCACTACTAAGAATGAAATCGTAGCTGCTTTCTACTATATGATTATGATATGATATATGATTTCTCTCTGTCAACAACCACAGGATAGAGGCAGTTGAATAGTACAAGTATCTTGGACATTATCTATCTTTCGGTCGAGGTTCACATATAAAGGAGATAGAGAGACGAATCCAACTGCGGTGGGCTGCTTTTGGGAAATTGGAAGATGTTTTTCAATCAAAAATCCCGCAATGCCTTAAGACCAAGGTGTTTAACCAATGTGTACTGCTCATCCTCACTTATGGATCCGAAACATGGCCGCTCACAAGTGAGAACGCCTACACAATAAGCGTTGCTCAGCGACCAATGGACACTTAACAAAGGGCCTTTGCATAAAACTTGTTATACACAATCACCTATATGTCATTTTCAATGTTACTTCAGCTATGTAGGAGCCTGAAACTTTATTATGACTTTATTGTGCCATAGGGGTTTGTGATTACCAGTTTAAGATTTCGCAGAAGGCCCTTGATCAAAGTGGCTATAACGTTCGACTCCTATATTCCTTCATTTCACTGTAAGCACTGAAGGGCTAGAGTAACATTGGACGAGAGGAATCAAATACCTGACGATGCCGATGATGATGATCAGTAGTCTACAAGCAAAATTTTGCTCGTAACCTACTGACAGGCATTACTCATGGGCCTTTGTGTGTGTGGTGTATTGTGACAATGTCTTAAGTGAGAGAATTCTCTTTCATAAGACAGGAATTGTGTAATAATTAATATACCTTGTTATAACGCCTATAAACCAGTTCCGCTCATGTATATATTTCTCTACAAGGTACTGATGCTTGAAATTTGATTATAGCATGATTGTGTCACAGGGACAAAAGACAACGACAAAAGTTTCACAAAGTCCTTGAATAAATTGTAATTTTTGATAAAAAAAAATACTTATATCTTTTATTTACAAAAACATACGCACTAAATATGTGGTCATATTTTATAAAATAAAAATATACACAACAACAAGCAATTCATAATACATATCTTTAACTTCTTATCCGACCAAGATGCAATGTTGCAAGTTAGGCATATTGTTGAATAGCTCATCATGCGATCATGAAGCTTTTAATTAATAACATTCCATAAACACATTTAAACTTCAGCAACATTCAAGGGCCTTTTGGAGATTTCCTGCATCTCTTGGCCGGTAACTACGTCAGACCCATTCGAGCGGTTAATAGGCTCTTCTACCCGAGTTAAGAGAGGCCTAAACAAGACACCCTAACCGGCGTATAAACTAATCCCGTGCATTTTATTCTAACCCGAGACCCGTGAAAAATGAATTTAGGTCCTCAGCGGGGATTGTTCGAGGAACTCTCGGGCTAAATTTGAATGTGTTACGTGAAAAGTGGTACCGACCTTGAGTGAAGCCCTTTAAGTATGATAGACCAACTATATTATAGGACATCTACAGATTATTTTCCTTCTAATAATAATAGTAATATAATATTGGTGGACATTTCACACAGCGCCGTCTAGCTCCAAAGTAAGCTAAGCATAGTCATCGGAACCAGACAACTGATATAATACTTATGTACTTCTTTTATAAATACATACATATAATATGTTACTAAAAATAAAACTTAAACTAAACTAAGAGTTAAGAGTTATAGACACGGAACAAACATCTATGTTAGTCACACAAATGTTTGTCCTGGGTGGGAATCGAACCCACGACCTACAGCATGGGGACTCTTGTATAACATTTTACACGCCATCTAGCCCCAAAGTAAGCTAAGCATAGATTGTATCATGTTAACCAGACAACTGATATAATACTTACATAGTTTTTTTCTAAACAACATTTTAACATCCAGACATGGAACAAACACCAATGTTCGTCAGACAAATGTTTGTCCTGGGTGGGAAAACCCACGTCCTGCGCGCAGAAGGCAGGGTTACTACCAACTGAGCTATGAGGCCAGTATATACAAATGAATACTTGTTTGTTCGCATCTTATGCGTTGCCAGTAATGTGTTAGTGTATTGTCGTTTTTAATTTATTGGTTTTCACATCACCATTTCTATTCCAGCCCTTGTCATGTTCAGTCGGCAGACCATGAATTAGGTTGACAAGCATAGAGCGCAGTAGAGCGTGTCATTCCAAGCACAATAGCGGGCTGGGTCTTGTGTCGCAGCACATGTAATCCGATTGGCAGACCTTGGATTATTGGTACTGAACCACTGAGCTAGAACTGCACAAAGGGTATTGATTCGGCTTGATGAGACAGTAATTAAGCCTGAATACTATATTATTTGGTGCCTAAACACATTTGCAACCGTTCAGTTTAGTGAATACTTGATCTATTGATGTAGAGTTCCGAGCCACCGAAGTTTGTGGGTTAAATTTCGGCACGGGTCAAATATTTGTATTGTTTTCAATATGTAATTTGACAGGCCTTACAGCTCAGTTGGTGGTAACTCTGCCTTCTGCGCTGAAGATCGTGGGTTCGATTCCCACCAGTTATTTATCAGTTGTATGGTTCGCATGGTACAAGCTATGTGTAGTTTTGGGGTAGATGGCGCTGGGTGAATTGTCTACAATTTATTAGTGTTATTATTATTTAATCAGGATCTGAAGAGCTACTATATTTTATCATTATGAGAATTTATTTATCTTCAGACAAATATTTTGAGTTTGATATCAACGACATAGGGAATACTCTACTGGGACCCGGGACTTCGTATGAACTTGCATTTTTGGGATATAATATTTAAACTTTATTAGGTTAACCCATCTTGTTTCTAAACCGAATCCCTCCAGTTCCCATACTGACCTCTATCAAATCGGCTCTTTATTAAAATTCCCTTGTACAGAGTATATAAGTCCAAGTGTGAGAGCGAACTTTGTAATGAACCAAATATCTTCCTAGACCCTACAGAGATATAATATAATAATACATTCCAGATTATATAACCTCCAAGTAATTGGTTATCTAATATCTACCATAAAGCCTGTACCAAATTGGTTACGAAGATCAGATATAAAAGGAAGAATTTTTTCAAGAAATAAGTGCGGAAATGTTATCGAATTTGCCTATGTGGGTGTATCTTTAATGTACGTTCATTCGTTATTAACCATATTACATTTTATTTTTATTTCTTATATCATTGTTTATGTTTATATTGTGGTGTACAGTAGAGTTTTCTATCTATCTATCTATCTACTAAGGCACCTCTGTTTATATTAAAAAATATATAGAGCTTTTGACGAACGGCATTGGTTATTCTGTAACCTATGGAAGTACCCATAGTATATATATTATGAATACGTGTACTACCCCATTTTAGAATCACTGTGATAAATCTGTCATAAAAATATATAAAATTAAAAAACAGCATATGACATATTTTGATCAGTAATTCATCACGAAATCTTTAAAACTTTGTAGCAATTTTATTATTTTTAATTCATTTTGTTTCATCTGAAGACGAAGACTCACTAAAGCTGAGTATTGGGGAATTTCACCCCTAAGGGGGTACCAAATTCCAGTTATTCTCTTTCTCCTCCGTAAGTATATTACAGCATAAAATAATCGTTTCTCAGTGATATCGGCTTCAATGGAAGCCAAATAGTCAAAATTGATTCACTTAATCCATTTGTAACCACTTTCTACATTAACTATCGAAATGTCAGAGTTAATTCCGCATCATAAAGCTTCAGTCACAATGGCCCATTAAATCGCCGTGAACTTTGTAGCTGGCCACCATAAAAGGCTTATGTCCTTTGAGACAGAAGAAACGCTAAGAATGCATGATTAAAGAAAATTGACTGAAAGTGAAAGAAAATGTTAAAAAATTTCGTAGAAGTATAATTACTGACATGTTAGCTATTTGAACTTTGAGTATCGGTAACTAGAATTTAATAAAATATGTAATAATAAAGTTCTCATACAAGATTCGTCATTAAGAGTCTATATTATGAATATTTCTAATATTTGTTTGTAATGTTCTTAATAATGAAGAGGTAAAGTTTTAATAAGATAAATTGAGAGATTCAACCAAATAAGCTCAAAATTCATCCTACAACATTACAAATCTGTTCTCAAATAATTTGTTTTCCGAAATCAACCAAATCATTTTTTTTTCTTCATTTTAAGATTGCAGTCTTAAATTGAATAGTACCTGGATGGCCGAGCTTTGCTCGGTATATATTTTTTTTTTTGATAAATTGTGTTTTGTAGAAATTATATTTAAGTACGAAGTACATACTGATAAAATGATGAAATATGAATAATATTTTTCGATCTTACCGACAGAAGAAACGCCACCTTTTTGTTATTTTCTTTCAATAAAAAAAAAAAAAAAAGTTTATGTTTAAGTTGATTTTCTGAAAATGAATCCTAGCTAGATCGATTTATCGCCCCCGAAATCCCCTGTATACTAAATTTTATAAAAATCGTTAGAGCTGTTTCCGAGATTCAGATTATATTATATACCTATATATACAAGAATTGCTCGTTTAAATATATAAGATACAAGGTGTGAAACAATCATTGTACTCAAAATTTTGTATTTCGAAGGTGAAACATATTATATTAAAGGTATGATATTGAAATGATGCATGAAAAAATGTATCTAATGAATAGCCAAAGGTTTAGAATCTCATTTTAAGAAAGAGCCATCTAGCGTTCAGTAGTGAGACTGTAAGCCGCGAAATTTCCAGAATTCACGCGTTTTTAGGTATAAAAGGTTTAAAGTTAAGGTTTTTAAGGTTTTTTTTAGGGCGTTTTTAAGGTTTTGTTATTTCTTGCAACATATCTTTTAGCCTGCGCCCATACCAACTCAATGGGATTGAGCTCACAGTGGTATGGGGGCAGACGTAAAACAATTATCCCATGCTGCGCTGCCATCTCGTCTACAACATACTTATCGCAATGTTCCTGTTTGTATATTTATATCAGAGCACTTTTATACAATTTTATTGTAAAATAGAAATAATATTCTTTTATAGCTTTAAATGATTAACTACTCGTATTCACACTCATTGTTCATTCATCTGATTGAACGAGAACTGAACGCATCACTATTACTTTAAATATGGCAACATTATTTTACAAAGTGACATTAGCTACTGTCAGTTGGCCTCGTCTATTTAAAAATACGACTATAGAGTTTACGTTCAAGCAGTTATGCTACTCGACAAGAGATGGCGTTGCAGTCGTTAAGTTGATTATTGAAAACACGAATAAAACAACATTTTCTGAAAATGAATCCTAGCTAGATCGATTTATCGCCCCCGAAAACCCCTGTATACAAAATTTTATGAAAATCGTTGGAGCCGTTTCCGAGATTCAGATTATATATATATATACAAGAATTGCTCGTTTAAATAAGTAAGATTTTTTTTAACTACATATATTTAGATACTAACCTCTGCCCATGTGTTATCAGAACCTTTTGTTTTTTTTTTTTTTTGCTTTTGTTTTAAAAAACCTTTTTGCTATTTCGGGCCAACATCTACCACAGTTCAAAATTTCAGCTGATCGCTTTTGTAATAATTACAAATGGGCATATATGGGCAATTTCGCATTAACAATATTTTAGTGTTGTGGGACTGAGCGCGTCACATCACTTGAATTGACCATAAGAAGTGAGCGAATGCCATGAAACCTGGATGCTGGATTTAATTAAGCTAAGATTGTTATTTATACGTCTTACCATTATAAAATGGCCTTTTACTAGCCTTAAAAGTTTGCTGGAAGAACTCTTCATTAGGTTAAACTTGCATTTGTACATGCATTACTTTATCACATTTTTGTAGTTTTATTATGTGTACCATAAAAAATGATGTATTTTTATGCCATTAAAGTTAGTCAATAGAAAGCATTTTCCTCCATTTCATAGATTATTAAGTCTATTTATTTTTTATATGTATCCATCAGAGCAGACGAAAGGCGTTGAATAGTTTGTTCACCGTCTCGTCCCTAATGGCACCGTAAAACTTTAATGCGTGCAGTAGTACGTTGACCACTTTGTGCGTGAAGTGCTATTTATACACTAAAAGAAAGTGCCCTCTAAGTGCTGAATAATGAAAGCGGTGCACTTTGTAAATGCACAGTTAGGAATTTAAATCACATTTATATACGATTGTAATCTGAAGTTCGAGAACTCAGAAATAGTTTTCAGTACGTATCTTTAATATTTTCTTCCACCACTGGATATAAAGAGTATTAATTAAATTAGTATTTTTTTGAATAAAATATTAAGTAAAAAAAAAATTTGAATTTTTCGTAATATTAAGTGTATAAAGTTAAAGTTAAAACTGGTTTTCCTCATCGGCAATCACTGGTAGCCACTCAGGGAAATTTTACAATAAATTAGCATACATTACGTAAACGTAACGTAATTTACCTAACGTAAGACGTAAGAACCAATAAAGCAAGTCTAAACAAATGCCATAATCAGCTTTAAATTGACGGCATTACAGAAGCAGAACAGACGATTCATCGTCACGCCTATCTCCACGAAACAGGTAAAGTTTAATAAATTTATCTTGTCAGGGGAATATTAATCAAGTTTCGGAACACATTAAAAGCGCAAACTTGTGTCGCCCTGCAAGTTGGAAATTACGAAGGCATTTACGACTTGAGTTTCTTTGGTCCCGCATAGACCATATGGAAGAGTCGGAAGTGGAAGTAAGAAGCACGAAATAGTTGTCTCTCACTCTCTCTCACGCATTTGCCACTTTAAAAGTGCGAGACAGATGACGACTTTAGTTTGAGTAGCACTTGTAGTAGTGCCAAAATGTTTATGGCATCAAATGTGACACAAATATAAGCAAGGTTATATTTCTTGGGTCTTGTAATAACGGGTCATGTAATCAGTCTATTTCGAACTTTAAGACGTCCTTTCAAAAGGGGAAAATAACGATGAAACGGACTAAAAAAATAATGTTAATAATTTTTTTTTTGTCTGCTTCACCGTTTTTTTTGTTGTCGCTTGTCATAACAGTCGCTTTGGCTTGTCGAAAAGAGGGAGAGTCCTTTCCTTGCACTGGCAACATTAGAATGCTATCGTATCACACTTCCATCCTCGCGCAAACGAGGCAAGATAGCCGTTTATGACTTGACAATCTGCCAACTGAGGTTTCAATGTTCGATACACGGAATGAGCTACTCATTCCGTGTATCGAACGAGCCTTGAAGTCGATCAACGCGTTCCATGTTCGCGGGCGTCGAAGTGAACCGATGTTTTTTTTATTAAATGTCGCTTTATTGCCACTCTGTGATGCCGTAAAAGCCTCCACGAGTACCCTAGTTCTGTAAAATAAAACTGAAATATTTCGACACGGCGCGACGTCTTCGCTTTATCTAGGAGTGTTGGCTCTTCGCAACATTGTCTGTTTTATGTATCGCCGGCTCTTCGGTTTTATGTTGCGTCGTTTGTATTATGCGCACCCCTTCCTTGTTACTGTTCCGCGCTGTCGGTCCTCGATTTGGTAGTTTTCATTGATTAAAGTGTTGCGTTGAGGAAAATTTGTTGACCTTGGGGAAATGGGTTGAGGTTTCTACAATAATTTTATAGGCTTATGTATCTATGTGTATAGGTCAAACCTTTTATAAACACAGACAGCTTTAAGGGCTTATAACTTTAATATGAAAATATTGTAAAAGAAACTCGACAATGATATCAGAGTAGAAAAAAAATGTACTTAAGTGAGATTAGCCGTGTGCTTGGGCCTTGGGTACCAGGCTCGCAGCGGCCGCGAGAGGTAGAGTGTCACACCACCGCACTGCTGTGAAACGGAGCATGTAGGTTAAGGGCCCTCGTCGCTTTGTTAGCGTGCTCTAATCACTGCCGGTGCTCGACGCCACGCGAGCTGAGGGCTCGTGGTGCATAGCGTTTTGTATCTCTCCTATGCGGATCTTCCGAGCTATGGTCGCCCGGTATTAACCGCATAACATTTTTTTGTCTCAGTCTCATTTCATTTAATTTATCGTAGATAAAAATTTAAATTTAAATGACGTTGTAAGAAAAAATTACAGCCAATTGATTCTTAACCTGTAGATTCGTATGCAGTACCCCTTTAATGCACAAATAATGCTCTGACAAGAAGCATGTACGCCCCGGGAGTTAGCACTCATGTAATAACAGCCTCCAAGCGCGTTGCTTGCAGAGCCAATAAAATAAGATAAATGCCGAGAAATAGGTTCTCGGAATAATCAGAACGAACACGATCTCTTTTACGATTTACAATAAATCAGAAAAAGCAATCCTATCTCAATTTGGCTGAACATGGAAACTACTGGCCGCAATCCAAGATACGACTTTAAGTCTCGGCCGGTGCCATATTTTTGGGGTAAACAGAACCGCAACTCGACGGCCATGTTTCAGTTGCCGCTGAATTAGGAAGGTTGTTGAATAATATGCGCATGCCAATGGGAATAAGGTTCCGAATGGCATAGCATTCCTGCCATCAGTACAAATATGTCGGAGATACGACTTTAGCATCCATTATTGTTTTGGAGAAATTTATAGCACGGCGTTGACCGTGCCTTGAATTTGTAATTGGATTTCATGAGAGCATTTTCTGGCAAATTTCCTTATCGTCTGACTTATGAAAAAGTTATGATTAAGGTTTGTTTTGAAGTGTCGTTTCATTTATCATTGTTTCTGACATGGCGGAGCTGGAAAATTAAAGCGGGAATAATAAATTCCATCTGAAAAACAATAAGTGAACAATTAAGAGAAGCCCTCTTTCAAAAACGAATTATGAGGAATTCTCTGTATCTATCATCGCAAAAAAGTCCAAGCAATTGGAGGTACGTAATACATTTGGTGACGTTGAATAAATTTCCCTAAAGATTATTAATGAAGTGGCTTTGCTTGTCCTTTAGCTCGGGGTTTCCACTAAAAGGGGGTCAAAGAGGAGGGGGTGAAACTCATTTCCGCCGGCCGACGGAAGTCGAGACGGCCAATAAGAAAAAATATATTTTCAGTCAAACTCTTTCTTATTTTTATGTTATGATTGGTTTGATTTTCCACTTCCCCTTCGGCTTGGAAGTTTTATATTTATAATTGGGTTTCATGAAATTGTAAATGTTTATTTCAGTTGGCCCGAATTATGGATCTAGAGATTCTAAATGACTTATATCTGTTACAAAATGTTTTAAATTGTCATTAATCTGATACCCGAGTAATGAAATAGATCACACCCACCGGCGCATATTATTGTTTTACCGACTAAAAAGTTGCCTACGTGAAAATATTTTTTTTACGACTGAACTTCTTCAGTTGCTACAGAACAAGATGCAGCTTAATAATCCCACAACAATGTGATTACGTACTTTATATATATGACATGTGGGACGAGTCGCATAGATGAACACATATATTCATTAATACTTAGGGTAATCAAAGTGTAGATTTTTCGATTGATTGAAATGCCTTTCAAACAAAGGTAGTACAGTAATAGGCCTAATGCATTTTTCGTAACTTTTATATCATATAGCATCATATAGGTTCGTAGTAAATAATTTATTTCAGTGTAAAATCTTATTGCTTCTTCTTTACAAAATCAAATCCATTAAGATTTTTATCGAAAAATATTTTACCGTAACTCCTGAAACAGTGTGGTGATAATTTAACCAGAAAGTAGAAATAGGAAAATTCAAGGCCTAATAAGATTGCCACTTATTATTCGTAAATGCGCACTAAATCGCGTTTTGACATGGTTCACATATTTGATGGGAGGCCGGTAAGAATGCATTTCAAATTTGTGAAAAGTTTCTCAACCACGCTCTAAGTCTTGGCACCATCGGCGCTGCAGCAAGGCCGACCACCAGCAAATAGGCCGCTAATGTCCAAATGACTAGCAAAAGTAGTACATTCAAAGTATCTTGCCAATTTAAACGTGCATGATTTTTACATTTCCGAGCAGGGATGCGCATTTGGCCCTGGCATCTATCCAAAGGTTGCATGTAGGACACTAGTTCTGGCATTATGAGATCATGTTGACCCACTTCGAGGTCTTTTAACATTTTTTTTCGTAACGTGTTTGCGTTCATTGTTCAGAAAATTTTGAATAAAAGGAGCAACTGCCGTGTCTTTGCAAAATAAATTGCCCAGAAAATCCTTCCCTTTGAAGATGCTCCTTTTTTGTTCGCGTCCGCAATCGAAGGAATTATTCTTTGAGCTGTCTTTAGAAAGGGAAACAATATCTCGTTTACATTGTACTGCTACTGTTCTGTGGTTTAGCGTTCCTTTTTTCAATGTAAATATACAGGGCGTTTAAACAGCTTCTGAAAACTGAGGATCTAGTTCAGTTCATCCTTCGTAAGGCCTTAGATTACGTTAAATCCGATAACAGCTTTAAATGTAATTCAGTTAATGACGGTTTCAGTATGGACAAAAGTTTTTCAGTTACTCTCTGCTGGAACACTCTGTTACGTAACGTAACATAATCTAGAAAGTAATAAACTATGTCCAGTGTAAATGATACTCATATGTTAGGTTAGTTAACTGTATGAGGTGGTTCAACCACGTAAACTTAATTCATAATCATTTTATACTAACTTAACTAACTTTGTTGTAGAGAGAAGGTATACTATTAGGTGTGACTGTCAATAACTTAATAGAAAATCCTTACACTATTGAAAATAAGTCCGTTATGTGACTAATTAAACAGATATATATGTTTGTCGATGTAAGTGTTGCTGGGGAATCCTAGCGTAGATATTTATGTAGTCGTTTCTTGGTTTGTTTGGATAATGCGATTTCAAATTCAAATTAAAAATTGCCATGAAAATTCATTCCGTATTAGATATTTTCAATAATATTAATTAAGTATGTTAATTGGGAATATTTATCATTTATTTGTTCCAGAATATGTTTTTATGATTCAGTTAAATTGAATTTGTATTCCCATTCATACACATAAAGTAAAGCAAATAAAGTAACTACGTGTTTGCTGTAACATCGTTCTATTTATTTATGTTGCTTCCGTGTGATGTCGCTACAAAGTTATCTCTAGCACTTAAGTTCGGGACTCCTTTGAATGCGGAATGTACTAGAGGCGTGTTGGCTCGTGTGTCCCAAATTAAGTAAATTTTGTACAATGTATTTGAAATATTCCCCTTTGAACAACAAGATGTTCATTTTGTTGTCTATGGCTGGTTACTTAACATCAGGTGGGCCGTCAGCTTGTTCTGTCACTGTCGTTCTGTCATTTGACATAAAAAATATACATTTCAATAATTCTCAAAGTTATAAGGATTCTTAACATAATGAAGCTTAATGAGTTTTTTCTTAACATGCTATTGTCAATTTAGTGAGAATATACGTAAGCCTAGTTAATTACCTACACGACGAAACAAAGACCGGAGCCATAGCTAAAGTACACAGTAAAGTAATCCAGGGATCGATCCTCATTCGGGATAAATATTTATGTGATAAGAATTTATTCTCGGCTCTTGTTTTTTTGTTGTGTATTTGTCTATGCCGTCTGAATTAATTTTATGTAATTTTATGTATGAATTGCCGTTTTTCACCCCCTTTCGATATCACATATCAGTCTCTCATATTGTATCTGTTTTGTCTTATTCTTTCAATGTGCAGATACAGACAGTCAATCCAGTGGTCCAGATAGAAGTTTCAATTCGGATGTCACTGGTTCAACACACAATTGACCAATTTTTTCGCTAGAATACACATAATATATGCGTGCGTGATCATCACTAAAACGGCCTGTATTAGAACTATGTCTTTAATTTCAATTTTATTCGAAAATAGACAAAAATAAGAGATTTTTAGGTATCTCATAAAAGATAAATAGGTTCTACGAAATAGAACGCTACAACAAGTCACATCATCACATCTTTGTCATGTTAGATACTCCAAAGCTTTGATATTCAACGTTATCTAGTTTTTAACATAAACAACGCGTTGCTGTACAAAGTTATAAAGTTCTTAGCATAATAAAGGCTTTGATATGGAACGTTATTTAGTTCTTAACATAAACAACGCTTTGATATGCGGCGCTATATCTTTCATGTTGGCATTTGAAGGTGGAATCTAACCTTTCAAGAATATTCTAGTAAATGTTTTCTGGCCGGTGTTTCCTTCAGTTATAATGACTGGCATTATCACAGCTCAGTTGGAAGTAACCCTGCCTTGTGCGCTGTAGGTCGTGGGTTCGATTCCCACCCAGGACAAACATTGTGTGACGATGTTTATTTTGTGTCTGGGTGTTGAAATGTGTTATATGTAAGTATTTACAAAAAAAAACAGCTATCTGTTTCCCATGATACAAGCTATTTAGATTACTTTTGGGCTAGATAGCGCTGTGTGAAAAGTCCAACATTAAAAAAACAAATATGGTGTACCTTTTGGTTCTAACGGTGTTTGTTTTTTGTTTCAGGTACTTTGTTTTTTGATATAATACCCTGATTTACTTTATCAACAGGGTTTTTTCATTACAACTTCCGGTAAGGCAAGGTAAGGTAAGAGTTTTGGTTGAAACTGCTGGAAGTAAGTAACGTTTTTCTTTTCTTTTTTTTGCCCTATTCCCGGGTCTATCACACAGGTACACACAGCAGTAGGTACTAAAATAATATATTTTTTTATACTATACTATACTTACTTCACACTATATATACTTTCATAATTCAAAACAATTTGTATACTTTAAGGTCGATATAAAATTGGTAGCTTCTATGGTACGAAAAATTTTAACACAGAGGTGGAGGAATCTCCTGGTGGAAATGGAATGAGGCAATATTTTTCGAAAAGGTAAAATTTACACTCGCCTATGTCATATGTTTTCTTATGTAATTTAGATGACGGAACGAGATAATAGAACAAGCTGACGGCCCGCCTGATGTTAAGTGGTAACCGCCGCCCATAGGCAACAGCAATGCATTTTTAGTCCTCTTCACCAAAGTACGAGATGACTCAAGTCGCATTGAGATGCGTCCGTCACCCGAGAGTTTAATAATCTGTACATAAATATTTCAAATTACAATTTATTTTCCTCGATAAATTAATGTTATTTGCATTCGCGTGCGCGTGCCTCTCAAGACATCTTCTGAAGCATTGTACGCGCCAGAATATTACGCTACTATATTACATTACTATATTTGTGCTTTTCTTTTTAGCAGTGTAACCTTTCAACTAGTTTGGCTGTATTGCATAAAAACTGTATATATTTTATTGAATCCTTATAAAATATTAGACTAAAGAACATAGAGTATGCCTTAATATACGATACTTGTAATTGTATCATGCGGTTGGGACGTGGCTATTATTTTTAATCACCCCCTGAGGAAGTCCCAACCTAGGGCCATCTAGTTGAGTATTTTGCTAAATCATCAATTCCCCAGTTGTTGACAGCTATGGTCGATCTGAGTTCTCTAACCTAATTTGTGTGTAATGAGCCTCGTGGGACGCACAATGCCGCATCACTTGGACGGAAACCCTCTTCTGTTTAATCCGGGCTTGATTTAAAATACTCTTCCTTGCCTTTGACGCTTGCAACAAGAGAATTCACAGATATTTTCATATTTTTCTAATGAAACCAAGCGGTTTCAGTAAGGATTTATATTAATAAATATTGGTGGTCATTTCACACATCGCCATCTAGCCCCAAACTAAACATAGCTTGTACTATGGCAACCAGATGACTGATAGATTACATTTTTCTTTTGTAAATACATACATATTAACACCCAGACACAGACCAAACATCAAGGCTTGGTAGACGAATGTTTATCCTGGGTGGGAATCGAACCCACAACCTACAGCTCAGAAGGTAGAGTTACTACCAACTGAGCTGTGAGGCCTGTCGAAATATAAATAGATTGAGGTATTTATTAAGTTAATAAAAAAAGTAATATTTAAGATTTTTATTTTATTTGTATTTGCTTTCTTATCATTTTGAAGTCGACATTGTTTAAACTTGTATCGAATAAAAATTCTGGATTTCTCTTTCCACTTATTCTTTTATAAAAATATAGTGTTTTGTATTTTTTCATGAGTTGGTAGCATAAGTCTCTCATTTTAGATGTAATCTGAGAGATGGACGTGCTACCTCAGTTTTATTGTCCCTATAAAAGTGAGGCGTGACCTTGTTAATAAATTCGCTTCACGCTCGAAACGGGTCTAGAATAACAAAACATTGTTTTACGGGTCCATTTCTCTCATAATTTTAGTTATATATATTTATCATCACTAAGTTATAAGCTATATTCAGCCTCAAAGATTAAGAATTATATACGTTATATTAATTATTAATAATAATAAATAATAATATTGGTGGACAATTCACACAGCGTCACTAGCCCCAAAACTAAGCACAGCTTTTACTATGGGAACCAGACAACTGATAGAATACATACTTTTTTTTTTTTTGTAAATACATATTATCACCCAGACACAGAACAAACATCTATATTCGTCACACAAATGTTTGTCCTGGGTGGGAATCGAACCCACGACCAGCGCAGAAGGCAGAGCTACTACCAACTGAGCTGTGAGGCCTGTCTAATTGACAATAGTATTTGAATATGCCATAGGTAGTTCTATTATTACAGTACACATCAACAAGTGATAAGAATCGTATTAAATTTTCATCCGGGTACACGTGTGAATTTAATCAGATGAGAATGAAAAATTATTTCATTTCCTTTACGTGCTCGCACGCTCAGCTGATTCCATTTCATCCGGTTACAGGTTTGAAGAGAACTGCTGGTTCATTATTATTATTATTGAATACTGTGAAAGCCGAAATATAAAATAAAAGAATACTTAGAATTATAAACGAAACTCATATTCTGGTCCCACTTTAAATTTAATCCTACTGTCAAGATGAGTGATTAGACTGTGTACTATAAAGTGTAAAAAAAGCATTTAAAAATCTATTAAATATATTCCCTTCCATTTTTCGTGTTATGAAATAGGTTTTGCGTATAACTAGTAGTAGCTGCTATCAATCATATTCCAGAGAGTCGCAAAAAGCAAAACTTTCTCTTAGAAGTAGATTGTATTGATATAACTGAAAGGTTCTATAATTCATAGATTATATTAAGAATCTGTTGTCGCTATTATTTTTAGCCTTATAAAAAGAGACATTGCATATAAATATATTTAATTAAAAACACGTTCAGCACATCGCAAAATATGCATGGATTACACAAGCTATTCAGACAGAAGCTGCAACCGGATATTATGAATGATGCGACCCGGATATAAATCAGACTCGGCTTGAACGCTACATTACTGCCACTATTTCTCTTATTTTTATCGGAACAAGCGTAATATTTTCACATACCGTTCGCTGAGACGGATTTCGGTCTTTTGGGTTCAAACTGAGATTTTGATAACTTTATCAGTGTAATGCCAGTATCGTTTTGTATAAACGAGAGTGCTATTTTCAATATTCAATATATTGAAAATATGTTATTTTATTTATAGATACACTGTTTTTTCGGCTACATTAATGATTTTTAGATGTTACTTTACTGGTCAGTCTTTTCTTAACAAACAGTCTGAATTATATTTTATTTTATTTATTATATAATAACTTGTACTCCCCGGCATCTCACTGTCCTAGAGAGTTTAATTAACTTAAAACTAAGCTGAATAGATTTTTGTTCTAAATAGAAATCGAAATTATATTGCATAGACTATTCCTAATTGAAGTATATCATTCAATTCTGTGTTCTGTGTTATTCTATCCAATAATTTCGGGATTATATCTTTTGTGATTTTTCACAAATCCCAATTTAATGAAATTTATGTTTCTTATCAGATTATATTTGGTAAAAAAATAATATTTATTTACTGTAGTGTGTCATATTTACATATACAGGGTTACAGGAAAAGTCGTGCTAGATCCGTTAAGGGCGTGGAGTACCCATCATTTCTGACTTATTTCACTATGAAACACCCTACCCTAAACTTAACCCTTTTCGAGATATTCGACTTTTAATTTTTTATTGAATAATGCCGATTTTTAGGCTACGAAATTTATTTTTGTTTATTTTGTGTATCTTATTATTATTATTATTGCATTTTTACATGTGTAATAAGATGCTTTAGGACATCAATCATTAAAATAGTGCATAAGTTAATTGAATAGACCGTAGTAGACAAGTGAAAGTAAAAAAATAAAAAATATATTAGCAAGCTTATTTTTCTCTAAGGGATATCTAAAAAAAATATTATGACACTTGTTCGGCAGATATTTTTTAAAATATCTACGTTTCATCAGCTATCTAACGAGGTCTAACAATCTAGGGTTTGTATTACATTTCGTGGAAAAAAGTAGTTGGGACGTTTGTTACGGATACTGCGATTGTGTGTCTGCGCAAGCTCGTAACGAATACATAACTCGCTACCCCGGTCGTCGAGTGCCGGATGTGG
This sequence comes from Chesias legatella, assembly GCA_947359385.1. NCBI lineage: Eukaryota > Metazoa > Arthropoda > Insecta > Lepidoptera > Geometridae > Chesias > Chesias legatella. Next base: position 9,086,250 of record OX375769.1, on the reverse strand, counting down.
CCTGTTTTGACAGAGTTTATCGAAGACTTAAAGAAACTGGCTCTGTTTTGAGACGAAATACAGACATGGGAAGACCACGAATTGACGACGAAGAACAGGACAATGAGATAGTGCAACGCTTTCGAGCGGATCCGACTACTTCCACTAATATTGTTGCCCGTGATCTGGGACTTTCGCAATGGAGAGTGTGGTTTACAGTGCATACTGCTGGCCTATACCCGTACCATTACACGCCGGTACACGTTATTGAAGAAGGAGACCCCGCGAGAAGATTGGACTTTTGCAGATTTATGCTAAATGCTGACGTAGAAGACCCAGATTTTCTAAGAAATATCTTGTGGACGGATGAGTCCAAATTTGATAAAGATGGCATAACCAACTATCACAACGTCCATTACTGGGCCCCAAAAGAACTAAGGAATCCCAATAAGAAAAGAGTGAAAGGGTCCCAACGAAGATTCAGCGTGAATGTGTGGATGGGCATTATCTCTAATCATTTGATTGGACCTTACTTTCTCCCGGATAATCTAAATGGGGAAAGCTACGAAAATTTCCTGAGAGCAGACTTGAGTGATTTGCTGGATGATCTGCCACTCAACCTGATCAGGGACATGTGGTTCCAACACGATGGCTGCCCTGCCCATTTCAGGAGAAGTGTCAGAGACTGGCTGGACACAAATTATCCAAACAAATGGATAGGACGAGGTGGGCCGTTGCCATGGCCAGCAAGAAGTCCGGACCTAACTCCCATGGATTTTCATGTATGGGGGTGCATGAAAAGTCTTGTGTACAGCGAGCCGAATCCAGTTTTGTCTGTGGAAGACTTAAGAGAAAGGATTGTGGATGCAGCAAATAAAATGAGGACCACGTTGACCACTGGAGTAGTGAAGACTGGTCTCCGTAGAAGGATGCGACAATGTTTCAGAAATAGAGGCGGCCATGTTGAACATGAACTGTAGAATAAGAAAAAGTTGTGTGAAAACCTTTAATAAATGACATTTCATGCATACCTAATGTTTTATTTTACTTTTTAGGGCTAAGTATAAATTTTCTTCTCCACTGTCGCCTATGAAACTAATTTTTTTCCAATGCATTTGAATAAAACCCTAGATTATTATACCTCGTTAGATAGCTGATGAAACGTAGATATTTTAAAAAATATCTGCCGAACAAGTGTCATAATATTTTTTTTAGATATCCCTTAGAGAAAAATAAGCTTGCTAATATATTTTTTATTTTTTTACTTTCACTTGTCTACTACGGTCTATTCAATTAACTTATGCACTATTTTAATGATTGATGTCCTAAAGCATCTTATTACACATGTAAAAATGCAATAATAATAATAATAAGATACACAAAATAAACAAAAATAAATTTCGTAGCCTAAAAATCGGCATTATTCAATAAAAAATTAAAAGTCGAATATCTCGAAAAGGGTTAAGTTTAGGGTAGGGTGTTTCATAGTGAAATAAGTCAGAAATGATGGGTACTCCACGCCCTTAACGGATCTAGCACGACTTTTCCTGTAACCCTGTATATGTCTTGTCCATCCAAAGGTTGCCTGGAAGAGATCACTTAGCAGTAAGGTAGCTCACTGTGGCAATCAAATGTTTTCAGCAGTAGTTTTATATGTTTCTTACTTCTTCTTCTTCTTCTTCGAGTCACCGGTTCTGTCGAACCAGTGTGGTTTCTTTTTTTTTCTGGTTTCTTACTTATGGTGTACAATAAAGGTATAATCTTCTATTCTATATTACTGAACCACATATACACTTATAGAAAGCGAAACTTAAAACTAGGTCACAAAAGAACACCGACACTTACCTTACATTTCTCACGTCCTTATACCTGCGACGTTCCTAATCTAATCAAGTTTCATCAAGTGAATTTCATTAGATCCTGTCCTTTGAGCATATACAACAGCCGGATTAATACCCGGGTGTGGCTGTGGCCGCGTAACCGGGTACCGACCCGGGTGAACGGTTCATCAGTATTCAGCTGGGCGGTCTCATCATGAGGCCACATTATACGCGCGACGCTCGGGTATTGGCCATAGGACAAATGAAGGAAGCTAGATCATTCTGTTGATATCATAAAAATAATTTTAACATTTAATACAACAGAGAGATTTTGATTTTTTTATCATTCTATAGACTCAAGTAATATCCAAAATTGTCCTGACTGATGCTCTACTCTGATACATATATCACCTACCTACGTCATAGAGAACAAGCTCATATTTTGACGTTCTTGTAATACACGCTTTCAGTCGCATTCATTATAACCGAATGCACTTTTATGCGCCTGTTACAGCAGTATTTATGCGTGAAACATCGATGGAAGCGGACGATCAGTTGAATGAGACGAGCGGAGCTTACAAGAGCTTATATGCTGTAAAAGTTGGCATGTGTCGCTAGAGCACGCGAGTTTATTCATAACAGCTCACACGCGTTGAAAATACGCCCAGTATGTAAACTTCCCTAGCATGGTGGACCATTGGTACTGACCTTGACTTTCAATCCAAAAGAAGCTGGTTCAAATACCGCCCTGAAGCAATGGGTTTTGAAAAATGTGAGTCATACCACGTTCTCACTTCTCAGAACGGTGAAAGAAAACATGCTGAAGAAACCGACACGTCTTAGAACCAATAACTCGAAGACATGCGTCAAGTGCAAGAAAGGATCCTATTTGAGGCTCACTTAAATTCTTTCATCACACGATAGAGCCACTGACTTGACGCGGAATTACTACTTTTCACGTCTACGTTCCCATCATAATGAAACTGCATCAATTTACCTATATTTGGTGACACACTCATTTTCATGTAAAGTTCACTACCCCAGCTCCTCAATACAAAATCCAAGCATAGCAAAAATCTAAATGTTTACCTTGAAATGGAACTATTCCTATCGCAGTAAAATGTTTGTGTTCCCTGGACCTGAAATTCCAGCTGAACAGACTTGTTTTTCCAGTTAGATATCAAGCAGAACTTTTTTTTGTTTGGAGAAATATACCCGTTTCGTCTGTTTCGTTTGGTAGCTGAAATAAACGAAAATTGAGCTGGTATAGACTCCCATTAATACTCGGTCTGTGGGTCCGATTGTTAGGTTAACTCGTATGGCTGGAGTTTCGATTGTGTTAGCAAAGTATGATTGAACGATGTGATGGCATAAGAGTTATGTGATTTAAATGAAAACAACGAAATAATTCTTCATATTTAGTAATATTTTTGTGCTTTGAGGGTATTTTGCGCAGGAACAATATTTAGTTTCAAAAATGTACCTATATAGTGAAATAAATCCATCTTATTTTGGCTTTTATTTGTCAATTTAAGAGAACACATATATTTAGTTAGCTGACTATATACGTATCAAAACATTGGGTCTGTAAGTCAGAGCACAAGTTCACAATTAGTTCGATAGAATCAATATACAGATTACGTGTGGCCAACGAATAGCTTCACAAATTCAAACTCTATTTCCATCCAAACACGGCCATTAATTTCCCGTTGCCGATATCCATAAAGTTTCATGGGCAAATTATGAACGGTACACTTCTAAAACTCTTTGAGAAGTTGGTTTCTAATTCGTGCCCAAGTTTTCCTTGCCTCCTCTTAAATTCCTTCAAGTTTACTGAGATGCTTAAGTCACCTTCCAGATATGTCGTAGAAAAATAGGTAAAGAAGGATAACTGTCCGAGCCATCGGTAAAGTAAAGAAAGCGGGTGCTTTTCCATTTTATATGGGCCACTACTTGCACGAGCCGTGACAGTTTTACAGCTGAATGGCGTTTTGAAATGGCTGTTCTCTTTAGTGCTGGAACATCTTGGAGCTTGGAAAAATTCCGTTTGAGAATTCTAGAGGTTATTGTCGTAGTTTAAGGTGCTATAGTTCTACTTTGCTTGTAACTGCAGCGGCTTAGTTTTATCAACATATTATAAATCAATTCCAGCCACCGCGTCTGCCTATCTGATCTCATAAACTATTGAACGGATTTTCATACGGTTTACACTAATTAATTTATGAGAATAATTATGAGAAATGTTTAGGTGTCTAATTCATTAAGGTTTTATATAAATTGGCTGAAATATGACGATGATAGTTGATGTCGGAAAAATGCCTACAGCTTCACTGGCGTGTGCCTCGTGAACAGAGTTATATATCCTTATTAAATTCAATTACATCATTGTTTTCTTCTTTTTTTAGGCGTATAAGCTCTTCTACCTCTCGTGCAAAGCGGGGCGGGTTGCTAGTCCGGTATAATGCAATTTTGAAGCTATGGCGACACTTTAGCTTTCTTAACGGAGCTGTAATGAGCAGAAAACAAGATTTTAAATGAGTCACGCACCGTGGCTTAGCTTAAAGCGCCATCTAGAAATCAGACTTTGTGTCTACTTCTTTATAATTATTTTGCTGAACTGCTAGTTGAACAGAATATTCCAAGTGAAATGTGCAAATAGTATATATAGTGAACTTTAAAATTATTTCGTATGACACAACTTTAAAGCTTCGTTTTGTAATTTCTCACATCCTTCATCCATCACAAATCCTTATTCAAAATTCTTTTACATCGCTGCCATTTATTTTGTATATTTTGTTGCTTGCCAATGGAGTTATATTTATTCAATTATCTCCCTATTTTTAGAATTTTCAGCATCCAGTAGAAGTATTCTAGTTTTTGCTAAATATGATTATCATTATTATATTTTAGTTTTAATGATTTTGGTTGTACTTACCATGTTTAATGTGTACAATAAATATATTTCTTTTTTTCTTTCTAACAATAATAAAATATACCAATCTACAAAAAAAAGTGAACACACCATGGTTATATGCGAAAAATGATAAGAAACTGAATTTAGAATAAAAAAAATGAAAAAAACGGTTTCGTAACAAATTTCAACTTATCTTTAAAAGTGATTCACAGAAAGAAGGACATTGATCTTAGAAATATCTTCGAAATTTCAAGATACATAATATTTAATACAACATTTGAAAGCCTATGCAGGGGGCTGTACATGATTATTTAAAAAAAACTATATATCATGATTTATGTTGAAATAGTATTTCATTTCAATTAAAATAGCTTGCGCGAAAACTTGCAATCGTCTGCGAACCTTAACTGTTGTGCCAGGCAAGATTCTATTAACCGATTATAATATTCATTCCATTTAAAACGATATTGAAGTCGAGGACCGAGTAACGGTATCAAATCCCACTGAAACGCCAATAGCCTTGTTAGGTACCTATCCTCGAAGGGCTGTACTCATTTTGCGAATCAATTAGTTCAAGATTACCGAGTGTAATGCTCCAACGAAATGAACCTTATGTCTATCGTACTAAGTATTAATTCCGCTGAGACTGTACAATAACTTTATTTCCAATGATGGGATCCCTTTCATTAAAACTTTGGCCGTAGCTCTATATAATAACCTGCGCAATGTTCAAATCAGCAGTTTTTTTATCCTATTACAATACTGTGTTACTGGAATTACGTTTTCAAATCCAAAGTGAAATAAAATTTTATGGGCTTGCTATTTTTTTCGGCGCTTAGTACATCTGGACTCCATCTTTCTATGACGGCGCATTTCTTTCTCGGCAAAAAGTGCACGAAAAGTAGCCGAACCGCTGAACTAGCAAACATTTTGCTAGTTTCTAAAAGAAGCAATCGCTTCATTGTTCTTAAAGAGTTATGATATAAAGTGGCGAGTTTAAAGGGATAGTTTACTCTTGCAGTTCTAGGATTGTCAGTCGGTTATATTAAGGATCAATAATTCTGAAGAATTAGGAAAAAGCATAACTTCATCTTTCGTTCAATATTACGTCAGAAATGTCATCCATCTTTCTTTATTTCGATCAATAATCATGAAATTGTGCTGAACAAAATGAAAGCTGTACCGACAGAAATTCACTCACAAAGATATCACAACAGACTAATTCCACAAAGTACATTTTATCCTTTATCTTCTAGCTTCAGGGTACGTTGCGAAATTCTCGTAATTTCGAGTCCAATTTGTCGCTTGCCTGCGAACTTTGTTCCACTTCGTAAGTTGCAATACTGGCACGCTGATTTAAACTGTGTTTACCCGCGGTTTATGAGTAAAGTTCTGAGTAATTGTCTTTCGGACCTCTGTTTCATGTTATTGTGCTTTTGCTCGGACTTCGCACCCTTTGCGCAAAGTTTGAGAGACAGAGACACACATCGTAGCTACTTAGATATGACCTATTGCATTTGTGTGCAAAAACTAATAACAAATTGTTGTCAGGTACTACTTACTTTCTTTACAATTATTGGAGGTTTGAAGAGGAATTTCATTATGCGAGAACCTCCTTCGCTTTAATAAAACTTCATTCCTTTGTAGTGACGCCACTCAAAAATTTCGTTCACAATCAGAAATGTCCAGAAATGTCAAGCAAAGTTTTTAAAGAACAAAACATTGTTGCTGTTTCTAAAATCAAGTCGTCAAACTACCTTCCTTTTTCACAGTGAATTAACAAAAACCATTTCAAAATGATATCGTATGGACAGCTGTTAGCTAATAATATTCATACGGTTTTTAACTTTCACAACGCCAACAATTGCTTTGACGCATTTTGGGATGCATATACAGTTGTGTGTTGTCGGTCTCTAGCTTGTAACTATTATAATTGTGAATATTTCAGCAATGATCGGGTTGTAAGAGTCTAAAAATAGGCTCTAAAATGAATGTAAAAATATATCCTTCGACATGTTTGTAAATATCGTGACACTTAAATCTAATTCAATACTTTACTGTCTGATACATCTAAGACTTAATTAGATAAAGCCATGATTGCATACAAACAAAATTAGTGTAAGACCAAAAAAGTAAAAAATAATAGCTATCATAATACCCAGAAGTGTCAATAAGAATTGGTGCGACATCTTACAACCAACTAAAGACTTAATTAGATAAAGCCATGATTGCATACAAACAAAATTAGTGTAAGACCAAAAAAGTAAAAAATAATAGCTATCATAATACCCAGAAGTGTCAATAAGAATTGGTGCGACATCTTACAACCAACTAATTCTCTTAAATGATAACACATAACGCAAATCGAAAGGGATTAGTATCATTAACTTCTGGACTTCACAAACAATAATTAGGTGCTTAGGATCATAAAAGTTAGCTAAATGCCAGGAACTCAAACAAACCTCCTATTAACAAGCACCTACCTACTCGTTAAAACTAAACTCGAGAAGAACAAGAGCATTGAGATCAGTACCAAGAGAAAGTCCATTAAAAATTCACCTAAAGGGTTTGGAAAGTTTATAATCTTGATCCCTAAAGAGCGACTTTAATTAAAAAATCCTCAGCGTTAAGTTTTCTTTGGTTGTATTTTTGAGGACAGGGGAGGCGAGAACCTAAAAAAATGTTTTTTTTTTATGTTAGAGCTAACCAACATTTTTTTAAATGATTTAGGATAAAAATCCAACTTTACTTGAAACAAAATAATGATAAATAATTACCGTTAGTACTTATTAGTTAACAGCTATACCTTGTTACCCGTTAGGATAAGGAAATTAGACGGAGGTCATCACTGGAAGATTTTTTGTTATCAGCACGAAATAAACCCCTTTGAGCGTCAATTGAATACTTTCACCACACTGGTTCCGAGAAAGCTAAAGATACGATAGGTAGTAATAGCAACAGAATTGCTTGTAACATGACATTGGATTCTACTCGGCCGCGGAAGTTCCTAGTTGGCCTCCTCCGTGGTCCTCTGCGGTCTCAGCTGAGGCCACATTTGTGGGTTAAGCATGAAGTTTTTTCTAACATCTTGTTTGTTTATGTAGGTACTATAGGCGACAAATAGATCCAGGTGCAGGATTATTAGTGTGTAAGCATTAGTACTTTACTGCTAAAAAGTCTACCAAAACGCAGGCCTGAGTAAAAAGCTAGATGGGTTTGCTGTAAACTAATGCAAGTGAGTCAGGGTTACTCCGGTCTTCAGTGTGTCAGGGCCACGTCACACTTGAGAGTAAGCCTTAATGAGGACTCGAATTTAAGCTCTGGAGTAAACTCACTGGGAAATTCAAAAGGTAGGCAAACGGGACTCTATTTAGGCTGAGTGAATGTTTCCGTTATATGTTTGGTTGCAAAATAAATTGAACAACTTGCTTGAGGTTGTATCCACAGCTGTAATTTAAAAAGTATTATTCGTGCGAATGCGACTTGGGTGTTCTATACACTATATAAACGGTAGGAAAACATCACGAGAAAATGGGCATATTCTAGAACTGAAAGTTTGAAGACGTCAAATATACGGTCTTTTCATTCTTCAATCGTTTCCCCACACTGGTGAGAGAAAGACAGATACGTAATAGTAATAAAGTCATAATAATTTATACCTTAGATAAAGCTTCCAGTGCGAAAACACCCTAAAAACCTCAAAAACTTATTTCATTAGTATGAATTCCTTAAGTTTCCGCACGGTTTCTTGCAACAGCTGCACGCACACAAGCATAATTAATTACTTATTCAGTTATATTATGCACAGCTTGCGAATATTTTGCAATATTTTCACAGCTATACCGCAACAAATCACCGCAAACTCACTCTTATATGGCAAGATTATTCACCAAACAACGCGGAAATACAAAATTTCTCACAATTAAGCCGTTTAAGCACCTAGTGGCCTAATTAAATATTTAGACAAGAAAGGGGCATCGTTATTAAAATTGTATTCATTAAGCGTGGGGTAAGGACAAAGGGGAAAGCAAGGAAATTTACTCGGAAAATAAGCTTTTACGGTTTTGAACAGTCGAAGCTATCATTTAGTTAATAGAAGGTACTACTAGGGAAACGTGGAGTAAGATTGTATTTAAACAAAAATGAATTCAAAATCTGTGGCGCAAGTTACTGAAAAATAAACTACGTCTAGACATCTTTCAGACTATCTAGCCGACGTTAACATAGCACGGTTGAGATTTCTAATGAGATCTTCTAAAAAAGACGTTATCGATTTATGTACAAACAACGGGTTTTAAAAACAATAAAATAAAGCTTGTAAAAATCTGAAGCCTGAAAAATGCAATATCTTTTTCCAAGTTATCGTTACAGACGAGCGTTTGCCACTGATTTCATTATTACCGTCCGTAGTCAGGCAACTTGCATTAATTATGGGCTCTGTGTTAAAATAAATTTAATTTAATATTTTACTTCAATCATTGCATATAAAGAATTTCTTGATAAATAACGACTTCTTGATCGTTCACTGCATATTCCACATAAACCCTAAAAAGTGCCGAATCTTTTATGTCATGACTTCTTCAATGTTCACTGCATTTTCCAAAAATCATCCTAAAAAGTGCCGCAAACTTCCCTCATATCCGAGCACGACTCGAGGCGTGCTTATCTTGAGGACACTCCGCCCTTATCTCAGTGTTGGTGCTTCACAACTTTTCACTTCGCGAGAGCTGTCTCCTTCAATTTACATATTCATGACGTGACCTTTCAGTAAGCGCTGACAATCTGCAAAAAAACTGACCAATCTTTTTAGCTGTTTCTTATCTTTGAGGGTTTTCGCTTGACTTCGAGATGGCTTTGAAGGAATTACTAAGTTGGTGATTACGTGGTAACATCTGCCAACTTGTTGGTGTCTTGAATTGTCGTGAGATGCTTTATCTCAGTGTTAACTGGCGTACGAGCGTTAGTGTAAACTAACCCTAATGTCCTAGGCGCTCGTTAGTTAGATGCTTGATCTAACCCCGGAGAGTCTGGTAACTTGATTCTTGATTGAGTAAAATATTAGCCAATGGCCAAGTAATATGACCATTGCCTGGCCTCATAGCTCGGTTGGTAGCAAAGCTGCCTTCTGCGCTGTAGGTCGTGGGTTCGATTACCACCCAGGAAAAACATTTGTGTGACGAACAGAGAACAGATTTGTTCTGTGTCTGGGTGTTATAATTAATATGTATGTATTAACAAAAAAGTATTTAAGTATTATATCAGTTGTCTGGTTCCCATGATACAAGCTATGCTTAGCTTAGTTTGGTGATAGATGGCGCTGTGTGAAATGTCCACCAATATTATCATTTATTTTTATTATATGAAAAATATGGGTTCATCCCATTAGAATCATGGGTGATAGTCATTGAACTACATAAAGAATACAAAAAACAAACTGCTTATCAGAGTGTGTGGGAGGTAAAGTACTCAAATGGTGATCACAAAATGGCGCACGGAGTGAATAAAGACTCCTCAGCCGGAGATACCTCTAAAGTCGTAGGCGTCTGTAAATGGATACTGTAGATAGCTAAAGTCTGGCTTGAAAATATGGAGTAGGCATATAGTGACTGATTTCAACAGCGATGAGTGTTTCGGTAACTATATTGATAGACACCGCGCTGGTTCCTTGAGTGTTGCAGGCGTCTATAGACGACCAGCTTATCTATACAAATAAATAAAATTGGAGTGTCTGTTTGTAATATTAAAATAACAGCTTTTTACTAAGTGCATATGGAATGGATGTATACAAGCTACATATACCAAAACAACATTTTTTAGATATTTTGTCTGTCTGTCTGTTTGTTCCGGCTAATCTCTGAAATGGCTGGACCGATTCTGACGGGACTTTCACTGGCAGATAGCTGATGTAACAAGAAGTAACTTAGGCTACTTTTCCGAGGGGTAAAATAGGGGTACGTGATAAAACCGATTCCACGCGGACGAAGTCGCGGGCAACAGCTAGTTGTAAATAGAAATACTTCTCACTCTTTATGACAAAATCTTAGGAGGATTGATGTGATGCTGTTGCTTGAAACTTGAAAATCCTACGTCCTATGTGCATCAGATACATTATGTAACTGATAATACATAATATAGTAATGGAGGTGGGCGTTGATGCCTGCGTCACAGTTTTATTACTTGTCAATTGTTTTGTTATGTATTGTTTTTAAAATTGTAATATGTTTTGTGCGAATAAATAAATAAAATACGTTGATTAAAAAACCGAGATCGAAGCGAGGCCAAGCTAACATAATATAGACATGCTCAATCACGATAAATATACATGATGAAGAGACATCACTTAATGGGTATTAGGAAACGGCTTATGGTTTATAGCTTAGTATATCCATCGCTGTTATCGAACGGAGCCTCATTACCGGGACGGCGAGGCATAAATCACTGAGCACATTCTCGTTGTAGTGGCCGAGTGGTACAGGATACAGGATCAGCGGGACAATATTATATATTATGGACAAATTACTCAGTGATTATTATGTTACTTGCGGGAGTGGTGGCTTGTACAGTCAGCGGGTAAGTTATGTTTTTTAGTGCCATCTACACCCATTGTAAGCTAAGAACAGCTTGTACCCATTATTGTATCATGGGAACCAGACAACTGATATAATACTTACATCTTTTTTTGTTAATACATACAGATACTTAATGGGTACATATTAACACCCAGACAGAGAACAAACATCTGTATTTTTCCTGCTTGGGAATCGAACCCACCACCTACAGCGCAGAAGGCAGGCTACAAACTGAGCTATGAGGCCAGTTTTTATTTTTATTTATCCTTAAAACATATAGGAAACAACTGAGTTAGCAAATTTGAGAATGATCAAACTCTCTCGTTCACTCTGATTGCTTATTTTTCAGATTGCCCTACAAATGAAGTAGAAACTTTTGGTTCAAATGAAGCCTGATAATTAAAAATGTATCAAAGTTACACTAAAGCTTTTTAACCAGCTATACACAAGCTTTCAACCGCATACACTTTAACATACCATACTTATTCCCGCTTTCATAATGATTATATAAATGATACATAAATTAAATAAACCGGGGGGCAAATTACTTTTCAAGAGCAGTAGAACTCTCGCCAAGTTCATCCGGGGAAGTACTGCCACCATGCCCTTTTCTGCCGCCAAGCAGTAACGCATCCGCGTTACTGTGTTCCGGTTTGAAAGGTGTGGTTGCCGGTGAAATTACAGGCACATGAGACATTCCACCTACACGTCTCACATTTACGGGCGCATACGATGCGACTTGGGTCTTGTCATACCTAGTATGGGAGGACCCAAGTCGCATCGGCTGTTATGGGCAGGGGTTACCACTTAACACCAGGTGGGCCGTCGGCTCGTTCCGTAAATGTATTACATAAAAAAAATAAAAAAAAAAATACTTCACGACATTACACTCCTGGGCAGTTAAGAGATTATGAAGGCGGCGCTAAAATGATAAATCAAGTATTGATTTTAAATCAAAAACCTTTCTTTCACTGCCTCTCTTGACGTGGACCAACAAAATAGGCACAATAAAACCGTCGTTCATTTGCCGTCAAGTCGTTAGCGTGAGATGCTTATCTCAGAGTTAGCTCGATACGAGCGGCAGTGTGTAGTCACCCTAATGTCCTAGGCGCTCGTTAGTAAATGCACGGCACGTCAAACGCTTTAACGAGTTACTTGTTTTTATTGAACATTAATCGTTAATATGTTAGCGAGAGATGTATTTCTTCGTTTTGAGACATTTTCTGGATTATTATGTGAATGTCAAATGTGATGACTTGAGTATTATATAAATTGAAATTAAAAATCTTTTAATAAAAACAAGCTTTTATATATTTGATTTAGAGTGACGTAACTTTATTTTTCGAGTTATTATCAGCAAGCCCTTTCATTTGATACCCATATTGTAGGAGTGCATTGAAAATAACTAGTCCGCCATCTTAGGTATTCCGCCATGTTGGATTTAGAATGACGTCACACAGCTAATCATGCATTGTCATCCAAATGAAACGTATATACAAAATTTCAGCTCAATTGGTTGAAGATATCTGCTTCAAAATTGAGTTGCAAGATTCCACCCGAACAAACATAGTTACATACGAGTACATTGCAAGTTAATTAAGAGCTAGTAATAAGTAGTAACTGATAGTTAGCGAATTCCTTTGCCGTTCAAAACACAAATGTGTCTAAGATTCTTGCCTTTGCATTTAGATATCTGACGGCATTCTGTCAGAACCAGACACACGTGTCTGGTTTCACCGATGGAAAGCAGTAGTATGCATTTAATGTTCGGTGGTAAAATAGTAAAGGAGACAGTTGGTTGATCCAACTCTGTGACACTAGTGAGGCATTGTGGCTCTAGAAGTATGTGGATTTTATATAAGTTATTTGGGGTAATGTAATGTGAGTATTTATTAAGGTCCCATAACTGACATCCAGATTTTAATTAAATAATAGTTATGTTGGGTTTTCCATGTTTGACTGCTGGGCAAAAAGATCTCGCGCTCATCACTCTTTAATATCACATTCCATCTATCACTTGAAGGCCACTACGATTCAGTTTGCTTGAATAGTGTCTGGATATTCGCACTCTCTTTTAAGGAATACCACGAAACCGCTGAGTGATTTTAGTGTAAAATCTGGAGCAAGACCTAGTTACAAGGTACTTGGTTGAGTGTTTGACATTTCAAAGCTATTTCTTTAAGAATTAGATGTATGGAATTAAGGTTTTGTCTAGTGTCTGTAATATTGGTTACAGCTCATAGGCCAAATGAAATTGTGAGACCAAATTTCAATCAGACTAAACGTTCAAAGCACTTAGATCATTGAGGTCAGTTGATATGACCTGAACGATACACCGACGCGTGTTACAAAAGGGCAATGGCTTCCCAGCCCTTTACAGATAATGTGAAGACGTAGGGTGTGGGCTCAAAGCAGAGGTCGCGTCTATTTTGGCCACAAGTTTTTAATAAGCTGCAAGTAATCTACTGAAACTAAGTACAGTAGAACTCTCGCCAAGTTCGTCCGGGGAAGTACTGCTACCATGACCATTTCTGCCGTCAATCAATAACGAGTTCTCGTTGCAGTGTTCCGGTTTGAAAGGTGTGGTTGCCGGTGAATTACAGGCACATGAGACATTCCACCTACACGTCTCATAGTTACGGGCGCATACGATGCTACTTGGGTCTTGTCGTACCTGGGGAGGACCCAAGCCGCATCGATTGTTATGGACAGAGGTTACCACTTACCATCAGGTGGGCCGTCGGCTCGTTCCGTTACATATCACATAAAAAAAATAAAAGTAATTGCCTTAGTGCACACTGCTCACACTGCTCAATTAATTACTAGTTTGAAGGCATGTTTTAAGTGTTCTTAATACGTCACTAATATTACACTTCATTCACGGCTCTACGGCAAAGTTAGTAGATACCTTTTATGTGTCAGAAAATTGAACGAACTGATGGCCGCGCTGGTGCTAAGTGGAAACCTCTGCCCATAATTAACAATACGATTTAGGTCCTCCCTTAGGTACGACAAGACCCAAGTCGCATCGTATGCGCCCGTAACATTTAAGCTTGCGAACTAAAATTCGGAGCTCGGTGGGCGGCCGCGGCAAAATGTCAGCCAAAGGTCAAGCACTAAAAAGGTGCATTGGTAATCATGTTGCTACGTACAAATGGTGGAGCCAATTATTCGATTACCCGCTTTTGTAAGTAACTAAAGGAAAATTAAACTACTGTACAAGAATAAGGCTCAGCAACTCCTGGAATACTATTGCAAACCTGAATAGGTAATAAACAAATCAAGATGTGTAAATCAAGGGACTTATTTTAACGGTAAATCCAGGTTTTACCATTTAATTTCATAAAACAGGGAAAGCTAGGTATAAACGTCTGCGTAGGCAATTTATGACTCCTGTCTAGACTTTTCCCATAAAATTTCATAGCAGGGATTCTGTTTGTACGTTTGAAAAATGGGTATTACATATGCGCTCAGTTTGAACAATTGAATAAAAACGGGAATGAAATTGGAAAACTATGAGTAAGATGGCAAACAATCTGCCTCTACGCCCGCCCTAACAAGAAACCTTAGTTGCGTGTAATAATAAATTTGATATTTGGTGGTATAATAGGCACGTAATTATCTTTAAACTATATGTTTTTCTAATAGGTATTATGAAATTGATGTCAGTTTTGTCGTATACATATAATATTAACGCTAGGCCTTCACCTCGAATCATTTAAAACAGCATTTTATTGATCGAGTGAACGAGGAAAGTGTCTCTAAATTGACTTGCGACATTCTTATATATATGAGTGAGCATTTTCTTGTATTGTTCTATGTATTTGTATGACACAATTTTATAGAGATTACGTTGTTTATATTCGAAGAGGTTTATGTATTAATTATATGCTATTATACTAATTCGTAATTTAGGTAGTTCGCGGGATCCTTTCGGGGCAAATTACTCGTTTACGTCATTTCAAGCTAAAACAATAATAGGCTACTTAAAATAATTACTAAAATTAAGGATACATTTGAAAATTCCAGTTTATGTGAATTCGTAGACAAATGAAAAAATGTTCAACAATGAAATCGATTGATGTGGGTAACAAACCACTCCAATCATTCGAAGGCTAAATCGAAATGGAATTTGTACCCAAAGAATTTGGAATTCCAGAAGCAAAAGGTTGAAGTAAAATAATACGAAACTGTTCGAGCTTTCGAGTACGTGACTTCCCGCGTTCGAATCGAGTATTTCTGCCTACGTATTGAAGTGAGATTACGCCGAAGGCGCCTACGTAAGTATCTCGATCCTGGCATGCAGCTCGGTAAGTTTCCCAACTAGTTAAGGCTTGCATATCATCAAGAAAGCGGAGGAAGTTTTACGCTTTTTCATTTATTATTTAAAAGTGTTTGCGGAAGTTTTGGAAAAGGAGTCCCCATTGTGAAAAAATGTAATCGGACGGACGAAAACCGCGAATTAAAGCAATCCAACTGTGAAGCGTCCGTTTGCGAGATTTATAGCGACAGTAGCAGCTTCGCGTCAGGCCTGGAACAAGGATTAGCGTCCGGGGCTTTTTAAATGATTTTCGTTTTTTCCTTTGTTACGATGAGTCTAAAATAAACTCAATTCGAAAAGGACATTTCTCACTTTCTAAAATAATAACCCATTGGTTTTACGAAGACTGGTAAAGGAATGAGACAGTTTCGTCATTTTAAAATGTTCTTGTCATGAGGCGTCGTCCGAATGTTCCAACCTCGATTCAGCAATAGACTGTTGTTCTTTCCGTATTTAGAAATGAATTAATGAAGAAAGTTAGTGGTGTGTATGTAATGTTAGTCAATATTCAGCGAGCAAAAACCACCAATGAAGCAACCCAACGCTTGCTTTCGCGAGATTTATCGTGACAGCAGCAGCTTGGAGCCAGAATCGAAGCGAGGATTAGTGTCTGGGGGTTTTTAAATGCTTAACGTTGGTGAGTTACAACGAACTTGGAATAATGCGTTTGCCTAGCAGAATTATATTTACAGGTGAGTTTTGAGATATTACGTTATTGGTTATCAAGAGTACATATAATTCCAGATTTATTCGGGTTATAGACTGGTACCAGCTTCTTCGCTCTTGTGGTTCACACCAGATTTATTGGTATAAATCTGGTGTGAACCAGGAACCGTGTATTTTCCGAGTTACACAGATTCTATGACACTTTCAGAACCATGAACTATCTGTTTGCAGAAGCCAGCTAGATTTTGTTTTTAGCTGCTTAAAAATGCACTTCCCTTTGCATTCATTGCATTCATCAGGCTGCAGTATTGTTAATTCAGTATATGTATTTATTAGTTTGACACATTACATGTAATTCGTGTTTGTTTTACTTTTAACATGGAGTGAGTTTTGTAACATTTTACAAAACTTAACATATAGCTTAACATATAGCAAAAATAATAACCACATATGCCGTTTGTTCTTCCGCTTGGAGGGTATGGTGGTGCCTAAGCAGATGCCGCCAACTCATCAATATCTTTATGAATATTATTCTGTAAATAAGTAAATCCATTTTACTTTGACATATTACTTTTCCCTCTATACCTGACAGCATCCCTGCACTGCACTCGACGGGCTCGCCTCAGTTGGCCGTAAAATACAGCGCTTGCGGACGCTGATGACGACTGACAATGGCCTATCTATTTTGCTTTAGTGCCAGCGAGTATTCATGAGTATATTGCAATTTCATGCCTGCTTTTTATGGCTGTTCAGTGATGTTTTATGTTTTAATTTATTGAAATATAATGATAAAATACAGGCTTTATAAATAAATGTAATTTTCATACGTCGATGAACAGTTTAATATATGCTTATTTGATTATTATATTCATTAAAAAAGACCTGCTTAGAGACTGCAAAGTGCAACACAATAATTCTTGCTATAGATTTTTTTTATCACAATTATTGTTCATTTAAATCTAACTTGTCAGAAATATTAAAAAAGTATTGATTATCTCTGCATGGGTTGGTTTTAACATTTGAGTTTTTTTTTAAGTCTTGTTTGATGTCTTTACTAACGAATATATTCTGATGAC
This sequence comes from Chesias legatella, assembly GCA_947359385.1. Classification (NCBI taxonomy): domain Eukaryota; kingdom Metazoa; phylum Arthropoda; class Insecta; order Lepidoptera; family Geometridae; genus Chesias; species Chesias legatella. Next base: position 9,068,905 of record OX375769.1, on the reverse strand, counting down.
ATGCACAGAGCAAATACACTCTCTAAATTTATAAACAAATACATTCATTTTAAACTACCATTTTCAGCCGCAGCAAGAAATTTTTGTACCAGGGAACAACAATCATAATCTATTTGAAGAGCCCGTATTAATAAAGACTCAGGAGTGTTTATTAGTAGTCAGTGGGAGTTTATTAAAGAGAGTAGATTTTTTTCGCGAAGTATTCACTTGACAACGGGGGATCAGCCTTCAAGTAAGGTAACTACAATAGTGAAACGCGGCCAGATAATAATAATTTTGCAAACCTGAATTCAAATTGGCATCATCTGGGGCATATCTGCTACGAATAGTGTATATACATAAGAATAGTTAGCTGCATCCTATTTTCTCAGACCAAGTGATAAGTGATAGTTGAAACTCGAATTCGAACTCGGCATGGTTTTCAAAAAGAAGATAGTGTTTGTCTGTAGTCTATAGTCCATAAATAGATGACGACATTAATAAAACTAAAAAACTTATTAACAACGAAGCCAAGAAATGATTTAATTGTACAGTCCTATAGTCGGTAAATAAATCTACAATATAAATGTAATTCAACTAGATTCTTCGTAAGTCTGCTTTAAACAAATTAACAGAAAATGTAAAATAAAAAAGTAAAATACAAATTTCAAATCCATGAAGAATCCACTTTTTGTACAAATATTATTTGCTGGATTCACACAAGCAGGTTTTCGCATTTTCAGCAACTCAACCTTCAAGATGGCTGCAACAATATGACATGAAACGTACGTTTCCGTGTTTTCTTTTCATTCTCGTGAATGGTGCATGTGTGATGAGATTGAAATTTCTGCGGTTATATCGTTTATGTCGGAACGTGATGTGTTTTGGACGCGATGGCTTTTTAATTGAATTGCGGCGCCTGAAAGCTTTTTAAACTGTTTATTGCATGGGAAAATTGAATGTTTTGCGGAACCTCTATTTACATTTTGGGATATTACCTCAGTGTTAGGTAATTGGAAAGGCCTCATAGCTCAGTTGGTAGTGCCTTCTGCGCAGGTTCAGGTCGTGGGTTCGATTCCCACCCTGGACAAACATTTGTGTGATGAATATCACACAAATAGACAACTGATATAATACTTAAATATATTTTTTGTAAATACATACATAAAATAGAATAAACACCCAGACAGAATAAACACATATGTTGGTCACACAAATATTTGTCCTGGGAATCGAACCCACGACCTACAGGCACCACGTAGAAGGCACGGTTACTACCAACTGAGCTGTGAGGCCCGTTAAAATAAAAATAATTCCTCTACTACCTACACTCTACTCTACTACTGCCTACACGATTAGGGCTGATCATTCAGCCCCTAGCGATAACAGATAAGAGTTAGGCAGCTCTATTCCAGCTGCGATCAATACGCGTCAATGGCGTAGAATCACGTACGTCCTGGTTCCTATCTAACCGAGACACAGCCGTACACTAATGGTTCTGTCGAGTGATTGCAGACGTGACTACACGGCACCATTGAAATGAGTCAGTGGGACGAAATCGGAAATGTTAAATTATGAAATATATAATATAAATTAAACTTCATGTAAATTATACCAAGCCTTGGAACTTGGAAGATTTTGATTGGCTTAGTTATTACAGCAAGCACTCAGGGCAAACAATTGTGTGACAAAATCATTTTTTGTTCTGTCTGGGTGTTAAACACTTATAAAATGCATACATTGACAAAATAATGTATTCAAACAGTAGTCAGTTTCCCTTGGTGCAAGCTGTTCTTAGTTTAGTGCTAGATGGCGTTGTGTGAAATTTCCCAAAAATAAAATAAATGTGGATTTGTGATGAGAATCAAAAGATTTGTAATAATTTCTTAACAAATCTCTAACAGAATCTACATATTTGTATAAAAAACAGTATCTATAAAATAAATAAAATTGAAGTGTCTGTTTGTAATGGCAAAATAATAGATTATGAAATGTGTGTCATGAAGATGACACTGTGTGACATTTCTAGTTTCTCTATCATCGTGAGAAGCGTGTTCACTGAAATCTGCTTGTGACGGCTCATATACACTTTACAGAAGTTCTGGTTAACGCGAATCACACGCTCTGGAAATAGTCTGCTGTATATAAATAATAAGTTACGCGGGTACTGAATTTTGAGGCGTGATGTGTTAAAGTTTGTATTCCATTTAAATACCTTATACCTCCTATAAGTCATAAACAGACGTAGTATGAGAGGTGAAGACAATAGTTAGTATAGTATAGTATATAGTAGTAATATATAGTAGTGAAAATAAAACCGTTGGTAGATTTGTGATGTATAGGAAGTAGTTATACACAATATATATATATTTTTACTCACCTACCTATATATTTAATAATTATTTGGTTGTTTACTTTCTGAAATATTTCAGTTAAGTATTATTTAATATCATTTGTAAACTTTTGTCTTGTGGAGTCAATAAAATCTATTTATTTATTTATTTAATGATAGAAAACAAATAAAGTAACGTCAAAATCCTCAATATGATCACCAAAGGGATGAAATACAAGAGAGATCCATTTATTTTTATGTTTGCAAAGCATCGATATTTCTAAACCAAACATACCATGATATTTCTATATCAGATAGTTTCAATCTCTGCTTGTCAATATTGCCTCCCTGAAGTATCAATGCAACGAAACCCAGCATCATATTCTCAGCCATACAACAGATTTAGCTTCAGTCAAAACTTGGTGTAGTATTTTCGCCTCACTATATAGTTTACAGAGATGTTCTATTGAAATTGCGGTGAGGCTCTGTCATGTTGGTGCCTGGATAACTGAATTATAATACGAAAGCGTGGTGGCCCAGTGATACTCATTCAGAATTTCAATCCGGAGGTCACTGGTTCAAATCCTGACGTGCACCAATGAATATTGGTTTCAATTGACTGGCCTCACAGCTCAGTTGGTAGTAACCCTGCCTTCTGCACTGTAGATCGTGGGTTCGATTCCTACCAAGGACAAATATTTGTATGACGAATATAGATGTTTGTTCTGTCTGGGTGTCAATATGTATTATGTGTATGTATTTACAAAAAGTATATAAGTATTATATCATTTGTCTGATTCCCATGAACAAGCTATGCTTAGCTTACTTTGGGACTAGAAGGCGCCGTGTGAAATGTCCACCAATATTTATTTATTTTATTTTTATTTTTTTTTAACACATTTTTAACACATTTACTTAAAAAAATATGCGTGCAACACCACTTTCTTAAAAAGAAAAATATCGCGAGGAAACCGGCATGTCCCAGAGTCTAGAATTCGAAGACATGTGACAGTGCACGAAAGGAGCCTCTTTGAGGCGCACTTCAATTGCCACACTTTTTTGAGAGAGCCAGTGGACACGAGTAGTAGGTGATTATTCGTATTATTGTATTGCCAAACGGCTTGCGAGAAATATCCAGTCGTTCTAGAAATCTAGACGTGGGCTAAGCTTAGGGCTTTCAGCCATTATGAGAACAGGTTTATGAGAACTGGACATTTGGCTTAGAAACTTTAAACGATTGTGATTTATTATTAAAGCTTTTATATTGTATTTAGCAAAGGCTATGTAATAATTCCTTTGTAAATTCTTGTATCTTAAATAAAGGGACGTCATTTAAGTAATCAGATTTGTGCTGGTTTATGGACGCACATAAATACACAACGCAGAAAACATCCCTGCCCAAACGTATACCGTTTATATTATATAATATTATTTTATTCAGGCAACTAGTAAATAAATAGATAGGTAAATAAATAGGTATATTAAGAATATTATATACATAATATTCTTAACTAAAAACAAATATGTGCACCAAAAGTTAAGCAATTTCTTTTTTTTTGTATTTTAGTACACGTTTCCCTAGTGTTATGCTCACTGCACAACTGCTCGCCCCAGCCGGGAATCGAACTCGCGAATCGAACTTTACAAACTGGGCTGCTACCAACTTCGGTACGAAGTTGTCGGACGCTTAAGATATTTCGGTGGTCTTGACGATCAAGAATGGCGTGAAGAATTCTAGAGCTTGGAGTTAGGATTAATTTATAAATACATAAGTATATAATTATTCATTAAATTGTTAAAGCTTCAAGACCGTTTATTTGACTTCTATGACATCCCTAATGACTGAACCTGGTTGTGTATAGTTGATTTATTATACCCCGTTTAGACGGATCCACCGAGATTAACTTGTAATAAATGATAGTGAAGTCGATTCGTACAATACATTTGCGTCGATAAAGTGCTTTATAAACAATTCCCATAGAATGTAATAGTTATTGAAGAATGCTTTTTATAATTAAACAACTGTCATGAATGGTCTACGTTGGCCTAAACTTCATCATATTTGTAGTAAAATAATGAAATAATCGTCAAAAGAGATTTACGTAAAAAAGATATGGAAAATACAAGTTAACTCTGAAATAATAATTAACACAAGAGCAGGACCAAATTGTAATTTCCAGCGCCATCTTTATTTTCGTAACCGGTTCGTGTTTCATTATTTTATCGAGAATACTCCGGTTTATTTCAGACTAGACTGGTTTATTCCAGATCAGGGGTCCGTGTTTAATTGCTCCTCAGTTGGAGTTCGTTAGTTCGCATGCTACTCGTAGTTGAAATTTAATATTTCACCTGTTTCACCGTGAGCTTGGTAGCCGAGTGGTAGAGGGCTCTGAATTTAAACAAGCAATGTGAAGTTACAAATCTGGAGATAGCCATGATTAATTAATTATTCACTCCTAGAGTTCTTGTTGCTTCTACGATCTAAGTGGTAGAAGAAAACATGAATAACTCGGGATGGCCTGATGAACTAGACTGGGGCAGTTGAGCTACCTATAGATCGTTGAAAACGTCTTTCGGTAACTGAATCGGTATTATTGTATTTTGTATAAATTATGTGTTTTTTTTTTTGTAATCCAGCCGGTATTTTATACAATTTCATATCTAGTAAATCAAATTGAGTTAAGTTACGTAAAATTGTAAATATATATATAATATGAAATCTTATAACGATCACCAGAAGTGTCCTGCATGTTCTTGGTAGGCGTAGGTGTCGGGTAAGGAGATAGTATTTGAATGAAATGTCAGTTGCGACAATCACTGCACTTATAATTCAGGGTACTACAATCAATTATTTCACAAAACAATTAGGGATTACTAAGATTAACTCGGATTGTGACAACGTCCACCCAACACGTGGCTGCGTGCGCACTCGATCCCGTCTCATTAACAAATTGACGCTTTTACAAGATGGCCGCCTCTCCAATGTTCGGTGTTCGTTAGTGACGTTTGTGACAGTGACATTCGTCAACTGCGCCGACAAATATATATACTAAAACTGATATAACTTGGTGTAATCTCGAACAATGGTCAACCTATTTAATACCCGCATCATTTCACACGTTTGCACGGCTCAACAACTTCGGTCACCAACCTGCGACCTAAATAAATAAAGGTTTGTAACGAACAGCTTTCAGTAACTGCAACTTTTTGAATGAGTTTTACTCATTTTCTTTAACCGTTGACCATAAAATTAATTTTACCTGAGTACTCTCAGGAAAATACTAATTTTGCAAGTTGAGCCTCTTTTACTGCGGGTTGCTCTATCGTAAAAAAAATGTTATAACAGTAAAAATAAGTTTGGATTTTGGCCTGAGCATAGAGATACTACAGTTACGGCCACAAGCATATAAATATACATTAGAATAACGCTAAAAAGATGGAAAAATGTCCTATATCTATAACTATAAATAAAATTAAAGTGTCTGTTTGTAATATTAAAATAACCGCTTTTTACTAAGTGCATATGGATGTATACACATATACCAAGACAACATTTTTTACAATTTTTGTCTGTCTGTCTATCTGTATGTCTGTCTGTCTGTTTGTTTGTTCCGGCTAATCTCTGATATGGCTGGACTGATTTTGACGGGAATTCCACTCGCAGATAGCTGATGTAACAAGGAGTAACTTAGGCTACTTTTCCGAGGGGTAAAATAGGGGTGCGTGATAAAACCGAATTCCACGCGGACGAAGTCGCGGGCGCTAGTTTCTGTATAAAGGATGCGACCGTAATGTGGTCGTGGTATATCCGATAGGCTTGGCATGTGTTGCGGTTCCGTGCCATGTTATCCAAACTAAACGATGCGGTTATCCAATGCGGTCACATAATTACACCTACTGTGTAATTATTACATTATTTTATTGCACGTTGTACAATTATTTATTACTAGCTGCGCCCCGCGGTGTTACCCGCGGTGAATAAGTAATCCCACGAAAACACTGCACTTTTCCGGGATCAAAGTAGCCTATGTGTTAATCCAGGATATAAGCTATCTTGGTACCAAATTTCATCCAAATCCATTGAGTCGTTTTTGCGTGAAAGAGTAACAAACATCCATACAAACTTTCACGTTTATAATATTAGTAGGATGGTGCATGTAAGGACTTTTTTGGAAAATATTGATCCTCTTCTGATGGTACATATACATACTATGGGTAATCAATCAGGCTTGGTCGGTACATACTAGATAAGTATAGCTTAATGCGAAGTTTCAATATTTTAATTTGACCACAGTTGAACACTAACGACAAAGGATAAGTCGTACAGCAGCATTTTCATAGGCTACGGGTCTGAAAATATTTTGGGTTAGATTTGGAAACATAACAAACTTTTGTAAGAGTTGAGATCTGAGATGAGATCTTGAAGCTGAGCCCTTTCGGAGAAAACGTGTGCATGCAGCCTTCCAAAATTATGCAAGATTCCAAAAGCAAATTACAATACATGTAAATCTCGTAACATGATGATAAGGATGAAATCCGCAACATTCCGGACTCATAAATAAATCTCCATTAGTATTCAAACTCGAACGCTAACTTGTAAGTTAGTAAGCCTAGATTACACAAGTTAGGGAAAGAACGCCCAACTCCTCAGAATTTCCAAGATTATACAGATTCAAATTGTGGTAAGGTACCCCAATTATGTACGTTTACGTACCGTGAAACATCTGACGGAAAGTTAGGGATTTACCAACGTATTAAAAACCTAAGTTACATTACAGATATACTTAGTGTATAGTTTTTAGAAGGTGTTTTATGAGATCGTTAGCAATAACCATTTTTATTGACGACTGGGTATTATATTTACATTTCTATTACGTTATATTGATCATAATTATCGTACAGTGGTCATCACTTCTTGGTTATCAACTCAAGGGTCGTTTATTCAGCTAATCCGTTAAACTAACGAGATCTTGTTCGTTTTTATTCAAGGAATAGTCAGAAGATATTCTCTCACGATTTTGATATTAGATTGCCCGCAAAGTCCTCTGTTTTCCGCATTTTCCGACAAAACCAAGTTTCCCTATTTCACGTTACATCATAGAGATCCAGATCTTTGGATTTACGCGCCTTATCCTCCGGTAAAGTGCTTTTGATATAAATCATATACTAAACAAGTGCTTTGAAGGATTTAGTGTAGTCAGCCCTGTTTGTGAAGGCGGTCGTTTGTGGTAGGTTACTCTTACGTTTGAATTTTGGTAAATAAATTTGTTGATTGCATTCAAAAGTATCGTATAAATAATGATCGATAGCAAATTTCACTTTAAAACCAACAAAACAAAAAAAAAACAGGACCTTGTTTTTTGCTTTAAAAAGCGAAGCCGACGTCGCTTCAGCGGTTTGTTTCAGATATCAAGGTTTTTGGTGATATGCTAACAACCTTCAGTGTAATGAAACCAAGAAGTGCAAAATGGTTGACATAAATGTAACTGAATTATATTTTTTTTTTCCAAATATTATCTATGATATATATAAAGGTACTGCTAACTTATTTAGTGAATAAGCCACAAACAATTATTTGTTAATTCATGTTTGCTAGCCCAGTACTGAGGATTACATACATATTACGAAAGGTAACTTTGGTAATCATAATACAGCTTTGCGGTGGATGGTGATGCCATGCAAATATTTATTATGTTTGTTATTTCTCACAACGTACAGAAAGACAATACCAAGTAATGTTTCCATGGTTATGCTGTGAGCCACAACCATTCAGAATACGCCATAATAAATATCGTTACGATGCTTCCGCATAAAATAATAAAAATGTTGGTGGACAATTCACACAGCGCCTTCTAGCCCCAAACTAAGCATAACTTGTACTATAGAACCGGACAACTGATAGAATACATATTTACTTTTTGTAATACATATTAACACCCAGACGCAGAAAAAAGATCTATATTCGTCACACAAATTCCTGGATGGGAATCGAACCCACAACCTACAGCGCAGAAGGCAGAGTTACTACCAACTGACCTGTGAGGCCTGTCAAAATGCCTAGGACCAATCGATATATACCCCTACGTTCATCTTCGAAGAAGTCACTCAAACGTTGCCCAATCGAGATTTTGTGAGACACGTTAGTCAGTTATTTTTTTTAGAATCAATCATTTTTTCCGACTACTAGATACATAAAACAGTATTCACTTTAGAATCAACCATTTTAGAATACAATGTAAATGTAACATTGAACAAAGCGAGAGCACAGAAATGAAATATCATCAACATAAATTAAATGAAAGCCAGTGAATCAGATGAAAAGGGCCGATCAGTAGGTTAGGCGGAGACAAGAGTAGAATCGATATTTCAATACGGAAGTTCTATTCGAGCGAGATATGCGGGGATGAATAGCCTTTTGTTAGGATTTATCAACTGGTGTGTAGGTAATACGATGCTGGGCCAGCGGGTTTATGCATCCTAGGTAACATTTGTCCTTTGACAAATTGATGCTCACATACTACATACTTGCACGTGTCTACATGTGCAAGTATGTAGTATTATGCCGAAAGTAAAGAAAATGCATGCAAGTATGTAGTATTATGCTAAAAGAAAAAATGTGTGGGCAATTATGGTTAGTACTAGCAGTAGAAATTATGTCAAGTTCGTCCGGGGGGGTACTGCCACCATACCCAGCCGCTAAGTAGCAGCATTCGCGTTACTGTGTTCCGGTTTGAAGGGTGTGATTGCCCGTGAAATTACAGGCACACGAGACATTCCACCTTCACGTATCAGAGTTACAGGCGCAAACGACGTGACTTGGGCCTTGTGTACCTAGTTAGGGGAGGACCCATTATCTGAATATGGATTCGTTAAACAAAAGTATCGTTACAAAGAAAGTCAAAGTATTTTGCAATCCTTTTATCTAGTTATTACAGTAAATTGTGGGTAGTCTGCATAAGGTGTTCACAGTCCGCTGCGCGCGTGCTCAGTCGAGCGGCAACCGTCGTGGAGGTCGGACGTAGGTTGTTTCGCTATTTATAAAATTTCAACGCCTTTGATGCACATTAGAATGGTCACATTTAACCTGTTAATAAATAAAGGTTAGGATTTAGTCTGTAATTTCAGATATTTGTAAATACACTGTATTATTGATAATCCGTTTAACCCTTCAAATGGCGATTACCTAGTCCCTAGTGAATTTGCTTTTTTGATATTCAAAATATTGTTTTATATGCGTTCGTGTTATGAGCCGTCAACAGCCGTTATCTAAAATGTTGATATGTCAGAACGCACTAAATCTGCCACTACACGGACTGTTTTAATTTTGTGTATGTGGCGTCATCGCCTGTAGCCGTACGCGTTGCGCAAAAACAATAGAACAAAACGCAGGCGAAAATATCCTACTAATATTGACCAAAGTAAGTTTGTTTGTTACGCTTTCACGCCCTAAACCGCTTAATCAATTATGATGAATTTTGATATAGAGACAGATGGGACCATGGAGACGGTTTCAGGTAAAAAAAAGTTTTATATAATGATTTCTGTATCCCACCTTATATATGTTATATATTTATGTGTACACATATACCAACTTACAAAAACGAATAAAATTACCGTGAGACGTAAAGTTTCATGTGTTTGTGTAATTTCAGCGACATCCCTCTAATGTCTGTCTAAAAAGAGCGTGGTGGTCTAACGGTACTGACCCCCGAGTTTCAATCCGGAGGTCGCCGGTTCAAATCCCGACGTGCACCTATGAGTTTTTCGATTGAAAGATTTATGTGCGCAATACCACGTTCTCAAAACGGTGAAGGAAAACATCGTGAGGAAACCGACATGTCCTAGAAATAAAAATTCGAAGACATGTGTCGAGTGCACGAAAGGAGCCTCTTTGAGGCGCACTTACAATCCTTTCACCACACTGGTTCGACAGAACCGGTGACTCGAAGAAGAAGAAGTCTGTCTAAACAATAATGACCTCTATACAACAGTTACACGATACAATTTACAAGACTATCTAACGAGTGTATTCAGAAGCTACCTTCAGCTGCCGTAATTAGACACGCAGTGAATCGATTTATCCACGCGCCTGATATATACGTATCAACCCTTTAAAATCAACTCTATTACCTTTACCATAAGACGTAATATTGCTCGTATGAGTTGACTTATTGGGGTGTTTCAGTAAGTCGATATTTGCTCGGATATTTTATAAGTTCAGGCTGGGTTGAGTCACAACAAATACGTTCGATACCGTAGCGAGTGTATGCTAATGTTTTTTATCGCATGTGCCCGCGGGCTGATCGAGTTTATATTACGCCGAACGACGGTTTTGTCCCGCTAACGATATTTTTGTTACTGAAACGACGTTATGCCAAAGGACAAAGTTAGGGATAATAAGTAATAAATAAACATGGAGAATCGTTAAATATTACAATTTCATTAGTTTCACACTTCACACTGTTTCAAGTTTGTAAAAATGTTAAAGTAATGTTTTTTAAATCGATATTTTATTCAAGTGGAATAATAAACTTATGATTTGTTGAGTTTTGCCTATGTTAATAGTTCACTGAAAGATTTTATTACTAAACAGGAGAATTCGCAGGCCTGTATAAATGGCTGAATTTTTAAAACAGTTTTATCTGTTTGCTTTTACAAATAAAATAAAATCAAAGTCAAAGGTTGTCTGATGAAAATTTGCTTTATATAATATTTAACCGTCCTTCAGATAGGGCGTTCAGTCTTGCGGTGGGATCTCGCTGAAAATTGAAGAAATCAATTATAGTAAAAAAGTGGTTATAGTTTGCTACTTCAGTTCAGTTCAATTCCTTAACTAATTAACATTTAATCTCCTTAAATTATTCGAATGACTCTTTTATATATGCCCATACTTTCAATTCTGTTGTTCCTCTAATCATATATAGTGTTGTAGAGTACTAATAAATGCATAATAATATAATACATAATACATTTTTTTTAATATAACATTGTATTAACATTTTGAGCCATATTAAAGATCCTAAATGACGAGCGCACATGAGTGGTAGAAGATAGAAGCATCTATTAAGAACCACAAAAAACTAGACCGATATTATCTTAGTCTCACTTCTCATTTTATTCCTCCTTTGTGAACTCAGCAATAAGTTAGGTAACATTGACTTGCAACTTCGGAGGCAAAGAAAAAGGTGAACTGAAATTCCTTTTGACTTTCTTTCAAACTATAAGATTCTTTTCAGAAAGATAGTTGTGTGATAGTCGTGTGGCATTGCTGTCTCATCTTTTGAACTTTTATATTGTATACCTTCGGGATACCATTTCTGCTGCCAAGCAGGAATGCACTCGCGTTACTGTGTTCGGGTTTGAAAGGTATGGTTGCCGGTGAAATTACAGGCACACGACACCCCACCTTCACGTCTTATACAATGCGACTTGAGTCATTTCGTACCTAATTAGGGGAGGACCCAAGTCGTATTGCTTGTTATGGGCAGAGGTTACCACTTAACACCAGGTAAGTCATTAGATCGTGCCGTAATTTTAAGAAATAAAATACATACCCTCGAAAATATTCCGTAATTGCTACCCAAACTATTTTAATTTTATTGAATTGACGCCCGTGTATAAATGAGCAGTTAAGAAGAATTATGTTCAGTAATCGTATGACTTCAAAGAAATTTTACTGAACCTTTTTATATCGAAAAAAATGCCTCGTCCTTTGGAAACACGAGTTCGTATCCGGAAGGTAAGAAGTGTGCACAGGGAATAATAAAACAAGACGACAAAATTCGACACGCTCTCGTACGCACACTTTGGATGCTTTATTAAATTCTGCACATTTGTACTCCATTGCTGTTTGATTATCATGTGTCGTTTTGTAGATAAAAGACATTGTATTATTTACGATATTGTACTTATGTACTTGTTGTACCTCGCCGTTTATTTGACATGGCATTTCGGCTTTGAAATCAACGAATTTCAAAAATATTTTTTGAAATTCGATCCGTAATTACTGAGATTCAGGCGTCCAAACAAACAAACTCTTCAGCTTTATTAACTATAGAAATCAATACTAGGTAAATAAACAAAAAAAAATACTTCCTAGTAAAACGTTTGTTTCATTTCGTTACTATAATATTCTTCGGGCTTTACTTGTGATGAAAGGAATAAAGTACTACTATTTCGGAAACTAAAAATATACAGCATCACCAAATTTGGAAAGCACGTATTGTATGCATCAAAATTTCACTTTTCCACTATAAAAAACATTTCACTTTCCTTTATAAAACACTTCACTTTGTAAGTTAACGCAGCGCTGCGGGAAAATTAGTTTATAATACACACGTGGCTAGGACACAGAGCCAAGCAATTTCTGCACAAAGAACTCTGCACATTTACTTCTGAAGGCAGTGTTGTCACGCGAGCACTGCAATATTGAAAACAGTTTTGTTTAAAAACCTAGTTTCTCGACTTTGTCTTGAAATTGAATGTTTACTTTAAATTCTTGAGAAAATAAGCTTCTTTTAAGAAAACGCCTTTGTTGCTTAAGTATTAAGAGGTCAATTATGCAGAATTAGGTGTATTTAATTCACCTAAGTCAAATTACAGGAAAGCTGTGTATGAATCTGAATTTGAATAAAGGAAAATATTAATGCGTAATTCTGCATAGAATAATAGTTTTTGTGAACTTTCATTTGGAACTCAAATTGAAAGCTATATTATCCTTTAAATCTAAATAATCACGGTTTCATACATTTAAAAAACAGACAAAACCCTTTCATTTTGCTGCAATAGTTATTAGATAACTTGATATGGATTTTGATTAGTTAAAAAATTACTTAAAAATCTTAGATTTATTAGCTAGCTAGCTGTCGACTTTATACAATACTATCTATCACATATAGGTAATGACAAAACAATGATGAAAAATTAATCGCTAACCAACGTCTTTTTTGCCATTTAATTCTAATGTAATCTTTGAATATCGACCTCTTGAAACTTGAACTTCTCTCATATATATATTTATATACAATGTATTTTCCAATTAGGCTGTAATCATTAATTTTCAAATATTTGATATAACTTCGCTTTTGTAATAATAAATGTTCATTGTTCCAGGTAAGAGCGAAGTTTGAGAAGTATTCGACTTGCTTTAATTAAAGCGAACAAACTTGAAACAATTCAGGCTTCTTTAGGGAGAGACGATTATCAAAAAAGTTTGTAGAGATGATGTCAAATTTCGTATAGAAGTTGCGTAGCAGTAGAACTTGACATAGAATCCTTTAGGAGTACTGCCACTATACTTATTTCTGTGGCAGTAGAAAACTCTTCCATTGGTGTGTTCCAGTTTGAAACATAGGTTTGATGTCGGCGAAATTACACATGTATACAAAGATATATAATTAACGTCCATATTCGTGTCTCTGGATGACGGGCTTAATGTTTAGCAAATATGGTATTCTTGTACTGGGAAGGAATATGTATTTGTTATTGTTATTTGGGCAGTTACCTATTCAAATCAAGCGTCTCTCTTTTATTATATCTATTCATATATCTGTATATCAATAAGAAGGCATATCCCACGAGATAACATTATCGTAATGGAAATTGATCTATGAATATGGTCTAATCTTCGATCCGCAACGTGTAACGTTTATATTAAAAGAATTTCATTTTCGTTTATCTCTCTGAAATTCAAAGTTGTTCTATAAGGACCTCATTAATTGGCAATTTTAGCATTCTAGTCTGGGCGTAAAATATAGGTGATTGAGAAATAATGTCTGCTGAAAATAATTTATGTCAAATTATTCAGAGAATTTATTAATTATGCAAATATTTAGGTAGGTATTCCTTTGTTCATAAAGATCTAAAGTGATATTTTAGGTATTACAATTAGGATTTTCTTTCTTGGCGATAGACATTTTTTAATTTTGCTAAATAAAGCATTTTAGTTAACTTTTCTAGTGATTTGTAATACATTCTTTGAATCTATAGAATGGTTTTTTAGAATTATTGAAAGTCAGAATGTCATGATTCTAAACAAAGGTAAGTCATTGTGGTTAAGGTCAGTCAGAAGATTTGCTATAACTTTATCATTTGATGACGTCTCCGTGACTTAGTAGTTAGGTCCAACTCGTTGCAAAGCAGAGGCACGGTGGTAGTAGTTTGTGTAAATATAAAGATAAGAATCACGTCATTATTCAAAGAAGCAAAGACTTTTCGTTTTTTGTCAGTCTTAAGATTCATTGAAGTACATGCCGAATGTAAATAAATACAGCCAAAGTGTTTACATTTTTGTAACGCAAAGTGAAAGTCGTAAATGCATGAAATTGTTGCTTTTTTACGGCAGTCCTGTTACGGTGTTATAGCGTTCGGATGGACCTCTAAGATAACATCTTTATTTTGTGGTGAGTTCTTTTGAAAGGATTTTTGAGGGGGTATTTGCTGTGAATTCGATAAGATTTTATGTCTTCGCCTGCAGTTAATATCAGAATTGATGCTATTGTTTGAAACTGTTTTCTTTTGTTTCAAAAAAGAAACTTTTTTATTTGAGATTCAACTTATATTGGTTTCTTCAGACATGTAGAGAAGCTTCTTGCGGTTATCTTTTTGAAATTATCTTATCTTAAAACCAAGAAGATATTATATTGTTATTGTTAAAAGTACTGTTATCTCACATAGTTAAGATCATATCTAGTCAGATTTATTAAAATATTTGTTTTTATGTGGTTGTATAAACTAACAAACAGCACCACACCGGTGCTGTTTGTTACACAAAATAACCGGTGTTCAAAATCGATGACGTCATCAAGTTTCCAACTTTCATCCCCTTTGTCAAGTAACAAATACACCCTAGAGGGCCGTAGGGCTATTACAATGAAATAGTGGCCCTTATCTCGCCGCACACCAAGAATAAGCTAAACAAATAGCTACAGGAATGGAATTAAGGGTGATGAAGTATAGACGCATAATATGTTTGAATCTTGCATCTCGCAATCTGTTTGAAATGAGATAGGTAATAATCACTGGCCATGTGAGGGGAATTCTAATTTGTACGTATGATTCATTTAGACTTTGACTATGTAGTTTGGTCATAATCATCACTCTTGTATAGAGCAGCACTCCGGCAAATGTGATTGTAAGAGGCTTTGAAGGAAAACTAGTATTTTCCGTTTGTTCACACATCCTCAAATTATAAAATGAGTTTTCGAAATGGCATAAGGATAATTATCATTTAACAAAATATAATGTTTAAGTAATTAAGCTGTGAACCCTAGTTTTATAAATAAATGGCAGATAATAAATTTCACCATGAGTCCGTGCCATATTTGAAATTGTTCACATATCTGTCTAAGTTTTCAGTCTTTGCGTAGTTCCCCTTACTTTTTAAGTGTATACCAACATGATTTAGAAAAAAAAACATGAAAATTTTTAATAGGTGATCAGTATTATAATACCAGTTTAATACGCTATGAGCAACCCAAAGTCGAGTAATCCTTATGAGATTCTAGTAATATGTGACCCTAGATCTTAGATCCTTTAAAGTTCACAGGAATATTATTCGAGAAACGCTTGAATTCTTCAAAACCTAATTTCGTACAACGATCAAAGCAATGTTTATAAAATATGTTTAACGCTGACGCCGCGCCGGTTCCCGAAGGCCCGAATTTTACGAGACCGTAAAAAATTTACTGTTCAACCTTAAATTTGTCGTAGGCCAGATATCTATGGCCCATTGACTTATTAGATGGTCCGTCTGATGGGAGATAATTTTCAATTACGTAAAAGACGTAAAAGGGTTAATGCATAAATATTTTATGGGTGATTTTATGAGACTCTGTTGGTTGTATTTTTATATGATTCATTATTTTGTATGCTATTAATGGGAAGAATTAATGTATGATTAATTATAATAGTATTATATATATATATATATATATATATATATATATATATATATAATAATATTAATGATATCCACATAAGCTCGATTTGGATTATATTTGCAAAAAATCTCGTAATACTATATATATAATAATCAACCAGATAACTCAGTCTCTTTCAGGTGCATAAGGGTTGCGAGACGGACAGTTGTTCGCTATCCGCGTGCGACCCTAAATTGTCTAGCTCCGTGCTCTTGATACACCGCAGGTTAAGACTGAGTTATCTTGTTAGCCTACAGCTAGAAAATCAAAATTTTCCAATGTATTCATTGAACGCGCTTCCATCACAAAATAATCGAACCGTCACAAATAGGCACGTCATATCACAATCCCGGACTAGACGCCAGCCAATACCGGGATACAAGCAAATCCATCACGTTTTCCAATACCCATCCATACGTTATCACTTTTTATTCATTTTTCAAACCTCGACCCTCCGAACGGCGAAACTAATTTTCTATCGAATATTCGAGAAACCGCGATGGTTGCAGACTTTCGACGTTGTCTAGATGTTGGGGGTTTTACTGTATAATTCAAATTTTATGTGTGTAAAAATGTTTTATTTAGAAAGTAATAAGAAAATTTATGGAAAAGTTGGATATAAAAATCGTGTACAAACCAAAGGTAATGTCAAAGACAAAATAAAAATCAAAAACTTTATTTCCAAAGATTTCATTAAAAATAGGTTAGAAACGTTACTTACAGATAATACCAAATATATAAAATCACATAAACTTATCGTAAAGTATGACGCCTGATAAAGTTACTCCACAAAATATTCGTCAAAAAATATAGAAAGCAGAACTTAGGCTGAAAGGACATAATTAACATTCTTAACTGAGTATTGTTGTAGATAATTTGAAAGCATTTGTATTTTGCAGCGTTTTTGCAAAATCTAGTTCCAGCATCTACCCATTAAGATGAATAAATCAAAAGTTATGATAATTCAAAATCTTCAGTAAGTTTTTAAAACATTCGGACATAAAGATAAAACATTGAGTAAAAAAAAGTATTACAACCCTCACAGCGTTTGAAGTCCTATCGTAGTAACGTGACAGGGAGTCCCCCGGGACTATTACTCCCGGTCCCGGAACTGGGGACCACCCTACCGAGCATGAATTTTATGGGGTTATGTATTATGTACGCAATGCACGCTGATAAACACCTCGAGTTAATCTATTTTGGAAGAAAAATGTGTGTAAGGGATGACGCATATCCTCGGGGATTTCACGTCTTCCAACGATAGTGGGGGCTTCTCTTTGAACTCATAGTTTTCCTCTAAGGGGTGATGTTCGTTCGTAGATCGTAGATGTTTCGTTCGATCACTTGTTTTATATTAAAGACAGAATTTGGATTATATCACTTTTCTATTCTTTATACTCATTACGACACACCACTGATAAGATTTAATGAAATTACCTTTGACTGTATTAAGTTTTTTTTATTTACTATATTAATTAATTTAAGATTTGAAACGGCGACCTCCGGATTGAAACTCGTGGTCAGCACCACTAGACCACCACGCTCTCACCACTTCGTCACTGAAAAGCGTTAATTTACGCACGATCATCACAACAACTAAAACGTAATTAAAGTCTCTCAATTTTTGATTTTGATTAAACAAATGGCATATAATGAGAGAGCAAAGGTTAAAATGGGCGCGTCGATACACAAACATTAATTATCAATATGTTCAGCTCATAACTCGTAAATTATCGAGTGCTACGTTTCCATAATTATTCTGAGGTTGAATGAAATAATGCCGTTTTATTCCGGAATCATATCGAGTTTATTCATTCGGTTAATATATTCCACAACTTTGCTAACTGCTATTTTATAGTTATTTCCCCACTAGAAAAGCATTTTTATCCAAAAACCCAAATTAGCGTGATTTCATTTCTTACTCGCGGTAAAATGCTTTTCATTAGTTCGGATTGGACGCGCTCTTCTGCCTCGCTTCTGAAAACGTTTTCAGTTGTGCCACTCAACCCCGGTTTTCTTGTACTTCATTACGTTGGCTTTAGATTCAATATCGCTAGATTTCCAGTCTTCGGTGAGATTGCGCTTGTCAAAAGGATCATGGAAGCTGCGAGCTTAGAGATCGATAAGTGTCATTGATTTATAGATACGCCCAAAGTTAAAGTATCGGAGCGCACAGCCCTTAGGTTTCAACGTGAAACATATATGTCAGCGAGTCGCTTTTAGTGTTAAAGATTTAAATGAAAACAAAATTTACGAAAGAGCTCTCGTTTCCATTCTGAAATCTGTTTTATGTCGTAATTTGATGAAAGTGAAAAATTCCAGGATTATCGGAGCTCAGTTAATTGGATTGCTTCCTCCCCGGATATTTCCCAGTCCTATTAGCCTCCCAACCAGCTAATACTAACTAGCTAGCTCATTTTGTATTATAATATTTGTCCATTCCACTAAATAAACTTAAAGTGGTATACGTATAATTTATAAAAATATACATAAATTCTTGCTCTTTGCCCGAAGTGATAAGCAAAGCTTCAGTTGCCTATTTCTCAACTCGTGAATGGCAGGGCACTGTAGTGGCTAAGTAAATGTGTCAAGTTGTTCCATTGTAATCCCAAGATCAACTCAGTTATCACCTTTTTTCTAATGTAAGCTAATGTGTAACGCTATTTTGGATCTGTGGCATTGCTGTCATATGTTTACATTTTTTTTCGTATTTTATGAATCTGCGTGTGTGTTGAAAAGTGTATTTAAAGGCAATAAACTATGATAACTGAATTAAGCCCCCCCCCAGACTCGTCTCCTCCCACCAAGACCGTGGTGCAGTGGCATAAGCTTGGGATTGCTCTCAAGTCTATCCACTCACCCGACTTGGATAGGATCCCAGACGACATCTTGACTAAGGACGACATTACTGTCGCAGTCGACTCGTTGACCAGCCATGTCACTACCGCCATTGGCGGATCGTCGAAACAGGTCCCGGTGGTGCCCGATCATCGCTGGGTCCTGCCAGTCGATGTGAGACGGTTGATCACCGAGTCGAACGCCGCAAACCGACGTTACAGC
Source organism: Chesias legatella (assembly GCA_947359385.1). Taxonomy (NCBI): domain Eukaryota; kingdom Metazoa; phylum Arthropoda; class Insecta; order Lepidoptera; family Geometridae; genus Chesias; species Chesias legatella. The sequence continues at coordinate 9,049,615 of OX375769.1, read as the reverse complement.
TCTTGCCCCTCTGAATTTAACCGCGTTACAATGCGTTCCCTCCACCGTCAGGTGAGAAAACGAATTAAAGACCTCCGCAACAGTCGATGGGATGACCTGCTTTCGGAGATCGAGCCGAGCCACCAAGCATATTGGAACTTGGCAAGGTCTATGAAGTCAGACCAACTGTCGACTATGCCCCCTCTTAACCGCCCCAACCATCAAACCCCCGCATTCGACGACGAGGAAAAAGCCGACACGTTGGCTGCCAGCCTCGAAGCCCAATGCGCCCCCAGTCTTAATTATGTCGACCCTATTCACCTTAATACGGTGAACAGTGAAGTTGACATACTAAGCTCGCGAGTCCCCTCTTCTCCCCCTCTGCCCATTATTAGAGCTTCCGAAGTGGAGCACGTCATCAAGGATCTCCATCCGAGGAAATCCCCCGGTTCCGATGGCATAAGCAACAGAGTGCTCAAGCACTTTTCTGTTGCTCTCATTTATCTCCTCGTAAGCATCTTCAATGCGGCAATGGCCAATTGCACTTTCCCCGACGCCTGGAAGGAAGCCAATGTCATTGGCATCCCCAAACCAGGCAAGAAGGCCACGGAGCCTTCTAGTTACCGTCCCATCAGTCTCCTCAAGACCATGGGGAAGCTCTACGAGCGTCTCCTCCTTAATCGTCTCTGGCCCATTGTCAATGAACTTAAACTCCTCCCGGACGAACAGTTTGGCTTCCGAGCCAGACACTCGTGTCCCCAGCAGGTCCTCCGCTTCACGGAACACGTCCTTTCAAACTCTCAAGGCATTTGGCCTAAAGATACCGGAGCCGTCTTCCTAGACGTGGCAAAGGCGTTCGACAAGGTCTGGCACAACGGCTTGGTCTACAAGCTTTCTCAACTTGGTGTGCCAGACAGACTCGTGCTCATCATACGAGACTTCCTGACCAATCGTAGCTTCCGCTATCGAGTGGAAGGGAAGCTGTCCGAACCCAAGCCCATCCGAGCCGGAGTCCCTCAGGGCTCCGTACTAGCCCCCCTCTTATTCACGCTGTACACCAGCGATGTCCCCCACTCGTTCCAAACAGAGCTCGCCCTGTTTGCGGACGACACAGCATTATACGCATCTGATCGGAATGCCGATAGGGTGCGTATAAAGCTGCAAGCCGCACTCAATGCACTCGGTGCATGGTTTACGAAGTGGCGCATTGAGGTGAACCCGACGAAAAGTACCGCGGTGTACTTTTCCCGGCGACGCCCAACGCTCAAGCCCCTCACTCTCTATGACGAACCCATTCCATGGGCGAAGTCTGCCCGCTACTTAGGTGTCGTCCTTGACAAACGTCTTAACTTCAACGAACACATTAGAACTGTTCGTAACAGGGCGGCCTTTATACTGGGTCGCCTCAATAACCTCGTATGCAAGAAGAGTAAAATGTCCCTTGGCAACAAGGTGAGACTTTACAAAGCTTGCATACGCCCCATCATGACATACGCCTCCGTGGCTTTCGCTCATGCTCAAACCCGCCCCCTACAGCTTATTCAAAATCGTTTCCTACGGAAAGCCACGGGCGTTCCCTGGTACGTACGCAATCGCTCCCTCCACCGAGACGCGCGTCTCGAGTCTATAGCCCGCTTCATGAAACTCGCCTCCCAGCGATATTATGATTCGGTCGAGTCCCACCCGAACCACCTGGTTCGCACCATACCCGACTACTCGGTTGTCCCCCCTGCTAGGCGCTCTCTCCGTAGACCAAGACACGTACTTGGTGACCCCCCTGACGAGATAACGGCCGCCTATCCGGAGTTATTCCTATCGTCAGCCCCCCACAGAGAAAACACTCAACCTTCGCACCGACCCCGCCGGCGGGGTCGAAGTATCTCCGTAAATGCCCGCGCGGGGCGCATTTTCTCCAATTCCTCCCGACTCGCAACGCCCCAAGCCGAGGTCCGAACCTAAGTGGTGCCCTTGGTGACGTTGTGTATAATATTAAGTTTTACCGGTTGAGAGCCGTCTGCTCTCACCAAAAGCCCGTGTAAACGCTGTCAAGGCCACCTGCGGCCAACAGCTTAATGTCCATTTAAAAAAAAAAAAAAAAAAAAAAAAAAAAAAAAAAAAAAAAAAAAAAAAAAAAAAAAAAAAATAACTTAATTAAAATATCTGAAAATTGTATTGTAAAGAGTTGGCAATGTTTAAGGTTCTATAAAAGTATGTCAAGCTGATTTTTTGAAAATAAAAAAGGTTTCCTAAAATGCCCCGAATGACGTTTTACCTAAAAATAATAGAACATTATTTTCTACATACTAATACCTAAAAATATGCAAGCAAGCTGGGTAATACTATGCGGCAAACTCGCGATGACGTCAGCCTTGCAGCTAAACGGCTTAAAATAAGCTGTTGTGTTCTCCCAGCATGAATAGGTATAGTAGGTACGCAAACAATGAATTTTGCAGCTTGTATTTTGAAAAGCTTTTTTGACCTTTACTAATTCCGAATAATTTAAATATATAGAGTAAAATAAAAGTTTTATTAACGATTGCCCATTCATACTGCACAAGGGTTCGCTGTGTCACATGTGACATTGGTAAATAGAGATACACAAAGCGAACATCCTAGAATCGAGAACGTAGTTTATGATCCCCACTCAAGTTTCCTCCAGCCGAGGATCGACCTGGGCAAAGACAGAGCTCTTTGAAGGCAGCTTTACTAACGACTCAGACTCAGATATTTAATTTCCCACTTCCTCTGTGAAGTGGGAAATTAAATACTTCTTACAACTTACTAATAATATTTTGTAGTTATGTTAATCTAATGCTTTGGTTGCGTGGTTTGGTGGTTTCGATTCCTAGCCAGGACAACATTTCTGTGCCGAAAATATAATGTTTTTTTACTGTATCTGGGTGTTGTGTAATATGTATTATAATAATATGTTTATACATATTATGTATTTACAAAAATGTATATAAGTTTTCTAACAGTTCCCATGATACAAGCTATGCTTAGCTTACTTTGGAGCTAAATGGCACTGTGTGACGTGTTCACCAATATTTTTATTTTATTTATTTCATTCTACAGAGAAAGAAAGAGGTAAACCTGTAAGTTAATATTTGTTATCATCAAAATCGTTAATAAATTATAGTATATAGTATTTCGTTATAGTAGTATATAGTATTTCGGTTAATATCAAAACAGTTAATAAATTATTCAGAGTCGGTTCGCCATTTTCATCATTATCAAGTTCTCTAATTACAGTCCATCAGCCCCAGCTATAACAAATGAGCTGTGAAGTTTCAAGTTCATTCCCATTGTCCCCGCCTTTGTCTAAACTGGAGGAGTAGGCATACTGGAGACCAGAATGGTTACAAAGCGTTTGTCAAATGACTCCATTTTGCTAACGACAGTATCTTTGCGAGTTTGGCAGGTTTTTATTGATGTACGCATAATGGAGACTATTCTATTTTCTGTCGCTGGGGCCATATCACAAGTCATTTTTAGTTGAAGTTTGCTTAGAAGTAGAACTAGCGAGCCTGCTTCGTCATGTCGCCCGAACTTAGCTACTTAATACGGGCAACACTAAATAGCTACGGTCGGAAGACATGTAAATGGTAGAACTAACCTTCCTTGTAAATCAGTCTATGTATTGATGAATTCCGTATCAAAATCTGTACCGTAGCTTATACAGATAGATAGGCAGAAAAATGCGACGAGAAACTTCAATTTGTTATATGTAGCGTATTTATGAAATGAGGGCAGCACGCCACAGAAAATCATTAAATTCTAAGTTATTTTTTTTAAATAATAGTTTGCTGTTAATGGTTATTTCTTCCATTTTGAGTTATCAGTCATAATACAATTAAAGGCTTCCAATAGAATTAATAAAAACTACAAACACCGATAGATAATTGCCAAAATCAGAAAAAAACATGTCAAACTAAGTTATTAATATTTCCTTTGACTATTCCTGAAAATTAATATCAATTATTAATAAAGATATCAAAGAAAAAGCTAATAAGAAGTTATAAATTCCATTCATTGAAGAAGGCTTCCATTGAATTTATTACGTACGTTCTTTTGAGACTGATGAATATAACGAATTCAGCAATCGATTTATATTTTACATATTATACATAAAATCACGCCTGTTTCCCGGAAGGGTAGTCAGAGTTCACAGTTTTCCATCCACTCTCATCACATTCTTCGTGCATGCTTGTCGGTTTAGGGTACTCTTGACCTGGCCTTTTTAAAAACGTCACCGATTTGGTCCAAGTCCAAGTTCATTTTATATTTTAAGTAATAAATTGGACGTAGTGGGCTAGGTAATACCAAGTCGATTTTATCGTGACTCGTGGTAGGGGATCGGTACGGCTAATGGGCCATTTTGAGGGGCTCCCGTATGTAGATATGGTTATGGCAATTCGTGCTCACATGGATGTACTTAGGTAGCTCAATTAGGCTGAATGTTTTTGAACGTTCCGCTGATGATACAGGAAATGTGTTCTCTCTGAAATCACATTACCTGGTTGCTATATTGGAATTTTCGCAATTGTAATATAACCTCCACGGTAAGTTAAAATCTCATCAAATGTAGCGGTTTTTTATATTTTATTAGGAGTTTTTTATAAAACTAATTCCTGAGAATAATACAATTTGAAATTAAAAATATCAATAAATTATTATTCCCAGCCAAGGCTAACCTAGTGTTTAAAAACTCTTTAACTTCAGAAATATACTTGTATATATTTGTATAATTTAACTGGCTTTGAATTTGCTCAATTGAAAGTAACCTTCTGTGCTGTAGGTCGTGGGTTCGATTCCCACCCAGAACAAACATTAGTGCGAATAACATAGATGTTTATTCTGTGTCTGGGTGTTAATATGTATTTATATGTCAGTCTGGTTCCCATAATACAAGCTGCGCTTTATTTGGGGCTAAATGGCATTGTGTGCAATGCCCACCAATATAAAATCAAAGTTCTACGTCTGTTTTTCTGCTTACTTCTTCTAAGCCATTCAATAGATTATACGGGTTTCACTAATAAAAAGATAAGAAAAATAAATGAGAAATGTGTCTGTTTTTTTACTAAATTAAAATATATAAAGTTAAATATATTTTATGAAATGGCTTGTCAGTTTGGTGATGATTTTAACAAAATATGATGCTGTTTTGTCAAACAAACCGTTAGTTAATAATATCTTGGTAAGCATACTTCCCATATTCCATCATCTCATAGTATGAAGCCGGTCGCTGGTTTATTGGATTGGTTACAAGCAAACGATATGCTGAATAAAAACTAACAGTTCGTTTTCCAAACTCTCAGAAGTGTATCACGTATCTGACAAAACACAACCAAGTTTTATCTCGCTGTGAGACGCAAAGCGCTGCGCGGCTATCGAGAACTTCTTGCAACTGCCAGCATCCACTCTCGTAAACATAAATCGGTAGTTTTAAAGGAAATAAACTGATATTTTGCTCTTGGGATGTATGTGCAAGTGTTCATATTTATATTATTTTATTAACTTCATTGTGTAAATATATATGTAACTAGGTAGGTACTGCCCGCGGCCTCGTTTGCATTATATCGTAGTTAAAATTACTATGAATATGTGTTTTTTTTTTAATAAAATGCTAACTCGCTTGGTATCTTTTAATTAAGTTAATACATCACATGAATAATAACGAAAACAAGTACAAAGTAAATCTAACCGATCTGAGGGCAGACTTAACGTAGTATATAATATGTGGCGCGCGCCAGCTAAAATAAGGGCCAGAGGTTATCAGAACAATCTGAAGGTAACAGGTTTATGCAAATAGCTAAAGAATGCAAACAACACGATAACGTAGTCTTGTTTAGACCCTATTACCATGACTACGAGGTAAAGAATCCAAGCCTTTAGGTACAGTGTTGGTATATTTGTTAAATAATTGTGTTGATCACTCGCACTAGCCTTTAAGGTTGGGAACATTATACATATATATATATATATATATATATATATATATATATATATTATATTTTGTACTTGATTGGCGTCACAGCTCAGTTGGTACTCTGCCTTGTGCGCTGTAGGTCGTGGGTTCGATTCCCACCTAGGACGAACATAGATGTTTGTCTTAATTATGGAATTAAATTTAGATAACTTCAAATTGCGCACACTTAAAAAAAAATACCTGAAAATCTAATTAGTACTTATCTGATTTTAAACCTACGACCCCCGAATCGATTCACTTTGTTATAAGGTTGCATGATATATTTCTGCCAAAGGAACTCTCAGTGGACTCCAGTCTACAGAAAGCTCTAGAACTGCTCCGTAGAGATGCATAATAAACTAAAACTTGGTAGTCGTGCAGGACATTTGTGTCGTGTGTGATTGTGTGTTGAGATGAGATCTGCGTATCATCAAATCATCAATTTATAAAAACTAGCTGTTGCCCGCGACTTCGTCCGCGTGGAATTCGGTTTTATCACGCACCCCTATTTTGTCCCTTGGAAAAGTAGCTTAAGTTAATCCTTATAACATCAGCTATCTGCCAGTGAAACTCCCGTTAAAATTGATCCAGCCGTTTCATAGATTAGCCGGAACAAACGGACAGACAGACAGACAATTTTTTTTTAAATGTTGTTTTGGTATATGTTTCGTTTATACATCCATACGCGCTTAGTGAAAAGCGATTATTTTATATTACAAATAGACACTCCAAATTTATTTATTTGTATAGATTAACACATAGGCTACTTTGATCTCGGAAAAGTGCAGTGTTCCCGTGAGTTGACTTTCACCGCGGGGAATACCGCGGGGCGCAGCTAGTATTTATTAAAAATTAAACACTTAGGTAAGTTGACAATTGTATGTCATCCGAAAACAATACGGAGCAAGAACAAAGGCCTGGTAAAGTTACCCTTTTATCGCAATCTGGTTAATTAAAATTGAGCCTTCATCCATTGTGTTAAGTTTCCTTTTTTAATCATTGAAAAACTTAGAAGCTTTCGTTTATTTCTAGTCGGGTTTTAAGTTGTTAGATTTTAATTGAATAAAAACAGGTATATTATTGAAAAAGAATTTGAAACTCTGGGCTACGTTGTTTACTTTAATCAATTAAAGGTATGTTTTAGAGCGCTTTTATTTTTATTAATGTTTCGATTGTATTGCAATAAGTTGCTTACAATAATTGTTAATCATTATTTTGAACGGTATCACAGCTCACTTCGTAGTAACCTTCGCTGTATGTCGTGGGTTCGATACCAGGGAAAAATTTGTGTGACGATTTAGTTGGATTTATGTTCTCTGACTCGGGTTTTAATATGTATTACTAGTCTGAATTTACAAAAAAGTATATGAGTATTATGTCAGTTGTCTGATTTCTATAATACGCTATGTTTAGCTTACTTTGGAGTACTAGATGTGTGAAATATCTACCAATATTTATTCTTAATATGATAAATAAATATAATGAATAAAAACAACATAGCATGTTTTAATGAAATTGACTTCATTTTGTTATTCATAAACTATTCTATTAAGGGGTGAATATGAGAGAATTCTCAAACACTTTTAGCACACATATTATTCGATAAATTTACATGCAAGATTGTAGGTGTTTTAAAATTCCTAGCATATGAAAAATATGTAAATTACATGCAGTGTGAATAACTTTGCATGTACATTTTCAATGAAAACAAATGTGATAAAATATGTGTTACAGTAACATATGAATTTTGTATGTGCATCATAGTTCCTTAAATATTATTATAATAATAATATTGGTGGACATTTCGCACAGCACTGTCTAGCCCCAAAGCAAGCTAAGTATAGCTTGTTACATGGAAACCAGACAACTGATATAATACTTATATATTATCAACTTTTTTCTAAATCTATACAAATAAATAAAATTGGAGTGTCTGTTTCTAATATTAAAATAACCGCTTTTTACGAAGTGCATATGGATCTATACACGGTACATATACCAAAACAACATTTTTTACAATTTTTGTCTGTCTGTCTGTCGGTTTGTTCCGGCTAATCTCTGAAATGGCTGGACCAACTTTGACGGGACTTTCACTGGCAGATAGCTGATGTAACAAGGAGTAACTTAGGCTACTTTTCCGAGGAGTAAAATAGGGGTGCGTGATAAAACCGGATTCCACGCGGACGAAGTCGCGGGCAACAGCTAGTACATTGATATAATACATATCAACAGACACAGAACAAACATGTTCGTCACAGAAATATTTGTCCTGGGAATCAAACCCACGACCTACAGCGCAGAAGGCAGGCACCAACTGAGCTATGTGGCCTGTCATATATTATAACATTTTATATTTTTATTCCTTCGCTGAGCCCGATACAGACAGCATCTTCCATATTCACATATGGGAACGCATTGCGATCTTTTATTTTATGCTAAACAATCAGCATACAGTTATTTTTTTCTGCTGATTGCCTTGCAATATATATACAATGGCAAAAAGATATTTACTGTGTGTTAGAAAACAAGAACAGATTGTGAACCTAGTTCATTATTTTGTTCACGTTTCGCTCACAGCAATTAACTAAAGCAATTATAGTTTCCTATTCGTGTGTTAATTCCAAATTAAACAGCTAGTAGATGCATGGAATGGAAATGGTTGAGTATGTATAATTTTAAACTAAAGCATTACCTTTTTATACAGTGATTGTTTGCCCGAGAAAATACTGTATATTATATATATTTCTAATGAGACATTTGGTCACTAACAGGACAGTCCAAAAAGCAATTTTTTTCCTGTAAGAAAGAAAAGAGACTTTATGCATTGAGGTGAAGTTTGTTCTGTATTCTATCAGTTGTCTGGTTCCCATAGTAGCTATACTTAGGAAAATATCAAAACCTCAAATAAAACTAGTTCATTCTACAAAAAGTTAAAAAAGTGTCCTGATTGAAACAGTTAGTTTATTTGTTCTACTTATAATATTCGTAGTTCGTATCTACGGTACGTGGTCGCTACGCTTTCGTAGACGTACGAAAAAAGCGGAATGTATTATTTATCGTAGCAAACTTGTAGCTTGTTTTTATTTAATTACGTTACTGAACCTTAACCTTTTTTTTTATTCAAGCTGTATTACGGCTACCTTTGTTGTAGGAACAAACTATTAATCTCATCCAAGTCACATCATAACTATAACGATGCCAAGACGAAAGTAAACCTTACATTGTTTCACTAACCTCGTTCCATTACTGAATTGTCTGTCGAAACATGGTCGAAACCAAAAAGTTTCATTACCCGGAGAGCCAATGCAACAAGGCTGCACCAAACGTCTTTGTATCTCTTTGGCAAGAACACAAAAAAATACGGAGACATAGAAACACGCTCTACTTTTTACTTTTACCGACAAAATGGATGGCGGGAAAGGGTTGGTAATAATGAACAGACTAGTGCGGGATATTGTCTTTTCCATTCGCGCTGTCTTGTTTTCCTCGTTCAATATTGAGACTACTTTGAATAGAATATGTATGCTGTATAATGTCTGCGGTATTGCAAGTCACGTTTGCTGTGTAAGTTATGTGCTAGCGTCGCAAACATGTTTGGGGTCGGCACTGAAACAAACTGAAACAAGGAATGCGCATCAATAAGATTTCCTGCTAACGTAACATGCTGTCATAAAGCAATACGACTGTACCCTAATATAATTAAAATAAAACGAGAGGAATGCCGAGTGCCGTCGCGGGTGAAAAATGAACTGAAGAGTTCATAGATGTTTATCAATAAGCGTAAACGCTGCTTGTGTAAATTCGAACGGGTACTACTCAGTGCATTTGCACACAACAACCAGTCAACTTATTAAATAAAATTGAAATTTAAGTAGTTCTACTTTGTAGCGTTGCGTTCTTAAACACCAACAAGCAAGGGCCTTGCGTACTTATTTTCCAAGTATACGTACTTTCAACAATCATATCATTTTTATACCAGCACATGATTTAATGTCTTTGTCCAACCTTCATCACTGCAAATCCGAGTAGATCACTGAACCGTGAGCACTCTACAAAATGTATGCTAAGCCTTTAATCTAATCTGAGACAGGACAACCAAATCTGCTAAGCTCCGGTCCCGTCAAACGAATGAAACATCAATTACAACAAAATGTACACAGCTTACGGTCGAGAATCGCTTGCACTTCATCTGCTAAAAGGTCGGACTGGTCCCGCCATCGCATTGACTATGGATGGAGTCCTCAGTTGTCGGAATGATTAAATGTAGTACGGGAATGGTTATGATGTTTTTGTGTAAGAAATTCAGTACCTTTTTACCCGACTGCGGTGATGCCAAGAAGGAGGGTTTTGTTTGTTATGGAAAGGCTTATGAGGTTTAGGCGGTTTGTATATCTTTGTCTTTCAGCTGTCATCATGTAAAATATTTTTCAAATAGCCTTTAATTTAATCTTTACTGTAAAAAAATTACAAAAATACAAATGGTCATAAGTGATACATGTGCAAAGGCGAGCTTAACCCTAAAAAGAGTTCTCTTCCAGCAAACCTTAGAGGCTAGGTGAGTATTTTATAAGGGAGGACGTGTACATAATAAAGGTAAATTAAAACTAGATTATTAAATGGCTTAAAAAACCTACATACTTTAAACATACATATAAATACAAAATACTATATACTATATATAAGAATATATATACAGGGTGTGGCGTAATGAGTGGATAATAGGGTACCTGCGGGTAGGGGCCATTGTGGCGGTTCAGAAAAATATTTGTTATGCTCAGTAAAAGTGCCTCGGTTTTCGAGATAATCGACATTTTCGAAATTTAAGAAATATTTCACCCTTCGTCACTATTTTTGGCGCCCAGACTGCAAATGAAATTTTTTTTTCTATCTGTTTTTTGGATAGTATTCTTGGATAGATGTGCTATCGAATGGAAACTATTATTTTTATAACACAAGCACAGTTATGTTTTTAAAATAAGATTTCACTAAAATTTTACTTGCTTTCGTTTGTTTTCCTGACCTTTACCCTTCTGTGGTGTAAAAAAAATGTATGGTCACTTGAATGCCAACGTTTAAAAAAATTAGCCTTTTTCATCGAGATTCCGAAATGGTATATTACATGGTATTTCCACAAGTTGATTCATTCATCCATTCGATGTTTGCAACCAAGAGATTACCCTGCACGAGTTGCATTTTGCCAAACAATGCTGAGAAAAATGAACGCTGATCCCGATTTCTTCGATAAAATTTTGTGGAGCGACGAATCCACGTGCAAAAAAGATGGGTATTTTAATATGCACAATCTGCACAGTTGGCAGCGTACAAACCCTCATTTGGCCAGAGAAGACAGGTCCCAGTACCAGTTCAAAATTAATTTATGGACTGGAATTCTAAATGGCAAAATCATCGGACCATTCGAATTGTCTGGAACATTGACTGCAGAAACGTATTTACATTTTTTACGGCACGAACTTCCACTTTTATTAGAAGATGTTTCATTAGAAGATAGAAGAAGAATGTGGCTGCAGCACGATGGTTGCCCCGCTCATTACGCCCGAAATGTTCGACAATACCTCGATGAAACATATCGTCGACGATGGATCGGTCGTTTGGGTCAATTTTGTGGCCACCTCGTTCACCAGACCTCAACCCATTGGACTTTTTTTACTGGGGATGTCTTAAAGAAAAGGTTTATAAAGACCCAATTAATACAGTGGACCAGCTACGGGAGCGTGTGCGATTAGCTGCTCAGAAAATCACAGAGCAAAGATTTGCGAACAGGATTAAAAGATCTTTTATCAAAAGGTGCAGAGCATGCATCAGAGCACGTGGTGGACTTTTCGAACACCTTTTGTGATAGTAAATTTAATAAATGAAATGCATTTAAAATTTATTGTTTCGTTTTATTTCATTACCGAATTTTAAACTAATGTTTTTAGGTGATTTTAAGTAATGAAGTAAATTTTAGTACTATTTGTAATTTTATAATAATTAGCTCTACCCAATTTAATAGGAATTAATTTTGAATCAACTTGTGGAAATACCATGTAATATACCATTTCGGAATCTCGATGAAAAAGGCTAATTTTTTTAAACGTTGGCATTCAAGTGACCATACATTTTTTTTACACCACAGAAGGGTAAAGGTCAGGAAAACAAACGAAAGCAAGTAAAATTTTAGTGAAATCTTATTTTAAAAACATAACTGTGCTTGTGTTATAAAAATAATAGTTTCCATTCGATAGCACATCTATCCAAGAATACTATCCAAAAAACAGATAGAAAAAAAAAATTCATTTGTAGTCTGGGCGCCAAAAATAGTGACGAAGGGTGAAATATTTCTTAAATTTCGAAAATGTCGAATATCTCGAAAACCGAGGCACTTTTACTGAGCATAACAAATATTTTTCTGAACCGCCACAATGGCCCCTACCCGCAGGTACCCTATTATCCACTCATTACGCCACACCCTGTATATATATATATACATATATATATATATATATACATATATATATATATATACATATATATATATACATATATATATATACAATAAATATTTTATGTTCCAAATAAATAATATCGTTGTAGGAAACCTTAGTTGGGCGAGTGGCATTCGCTGCTTAATTTTTTTGGAAACAAGAGTAAATATTTTCGCCTCTCTTGAAAATATTTCATTTATGGACGTGATTTTTCCATAAGTAATTCGCTTACTTATGAAGTTTAAGATTTCACAAACTGTTTATTTCAATTTTTCAAAGGGAAATTTTCTTATGAGCTTATGTTGAAGGCCATTTTCCTCGTTCAATTTAATATTTCTTAGTCTTCTTCAAAGAGCTCGAGAGCCCAGGGGAGTACCGTCTGATTAGCATTTTGATTTAAGTATAAACTCAGTTTTGTTACGACTCGTAAAGTTGCTGAAGTTATATGCGGTTTCATATGGTGTCATTGACTTCAGAGGATAATTTTTCACAATAGTTATTATTTTGTCAACGAAAGCATTTCAAGGTAAGAATAGTGAAGAATATTTGATTACTGAAGAATAAAAAAGGTTTGAATAAATATACCTATAATAAATTATGAACAGTTTTTTGTACACATATAAAATCATGCCTATTTCCCGGAGGGGTAGGCAGTCAGCCGGTTTTGTGTGCTACGATCCTGACATACTTCCGTTGCTTCATCCACTCTCATCACATTCCTCATACATGCTCAGTTTTGTTGGAAATTAGACTAATGCAAAAACTGTCTAAATCTTATATATAATAATTGTTCTTTATTGATTTGTTTCAACACTGTTAATTTGTGTTAGAAATTAGGCTGTTAGATTTCTTTAACGTGATCTAGTTTCTGAACGAGCAGATGGGCTCACGTTTAAATGGTAACCTCTGCCCATAACAAGCAATACGAATTACGGTTCTCCTATACTTAGGTATAACGAGAAAAAAATCATTTTAAGTTTTAATGCTTTGAAATTGAAAACGTTCCTGCACCGAAAATAACCAGAGAATACCCCCTTGAGAGGATTTATGATAACTCGTAAAAACGGTGTCTAGTGGAATTAGTTGCCAAGTTTTGAAATACGGATAAACTTTGTAACCATTCCTGAACTCCATTCCTAGAAAGGCAGAGATAACAGGAACGTATACCTTATGTTTAAAGTCACATAATTGAAATATAGGTATATGTAAATTGGTAAATCTATACAAATAAATAAAATTGGGGTGTCTGTTTATAATATTAAAATAACCTCTTTTTACTAAGTGCATTTGGATGTAGACACGGTATATATACCAAAACATAATTTTTTAAAATTTTTGTCTGTCTGTTTGTTCCGGCTAATCTCTGAAACGGCTGGACTGATTTTGACAGCACTTTCACTGGCAGATAGCTGATGTAACAAGGAGTAACTTAGGCTACTTTTGCGAGGGGTAAAATAGGGGTACGTGATAAAACCGATTCCACGCGGACGAAGTCGCGGGCAACAGCTAGTAAATAAATAAAACTACGGAGTTATCATACACTAACCATCTGCGTTCACTACATATTGCATGATAACGATTGTCCTCGCAGAATATTTCGCGCATTCCAGTTCGCTGGCAATATTTATTCTCGCACTGAACCCCCTACGTGCCGCGAACCATGAATATCGACTGATGAATAGTTTAGTATCGCCTGTATGTTTGGGCGTGCGATTTCGACGCCATTTTCGGAAACATCAAGAATGGAGTGTTTATTCGACAAATCGAACTCGGATCGAAGCGAAGATGTCTCTTTTTGTGTAAATCTTTATGCCGAAGATGAATTATTTATCCGTTCTTGCATTTCTATTTTTAATTTAATAAGGATGAGAAAGGGTTACCAGAGCTAGATGTGGGAAAATTATAGCAATGGGAGCTTACGACAAACCAAGTATATTTTTCTGGAACTTTTCTAGAACTACTTTTTATTATTTGGTATCAACATGAGTTTTAAGTTGCTCCTAAAGATGTTCCTATTTTTATTCAAAACCAGCCTGTCAAATAATCGTTTTGTAAACCATGGTACTCCTAGTTAAGACAGTAGTAGACGTTTATGTATAATCTAAAACTTTCTGGTCTGGACACCATAGGTCATGATAATATAGAATTAGCCTTGCAATCTGGCCTAAGTCCTACAAAGCAAATGTACCTAAGCCTTGAGTGGCACGGTTGGCTCTGCTCATTTACATAGAAATCGAAACCCCAACTACTTACTACCATGCCTCTACAGTAGAATAAATCAAATGCGTTTGTTACGTGATGCAAATACCAGAAGCTTTGTAAAGTGTGGAAATTATCATGATAGAAAGCGTGATCAACATAGCGGATAAAGTGTAATTACACCCAAATTGTTTAATGAACGCAAAAAATTAACACTTAAAATGCTTTAACGGCGTCAAATACTAACTAATATTATAAATGCGAAAGTGAGTTTGTTTGTTACACTTCCACGCCTAAATTGCTGAATTGATTATGATGTATAGAGATAGATGAAACCCAGGAGAGGGTTAGATGCTGAAAAAGAATTTTTTTCGTTAATGATTACTGTATAGATCGACAACCATAATTGGTTAAGAAAATCAACATTAACGCTTAGTAATATATTAGTCCCATGTTCGTTCGTTAAATTTCGTTAGACTACTACTACTACTACTGATTATTAGTAGTAGTACTACTACTACTAATCTTGTCACTGGTACTCTCGAACCAATGTTTCCTCGTTTCTCTGAATTTACACATTTTATGTTGTGTATTTTCGTATTTTTTTATATTTTCTATATAAATATTTCAATTTTTTGTCCATCATATTAATATCCTTACTGTACTGTCCACTAATCTCCTTGACAACGAATAGAATATAATATTAAAATAAACGAAAATAATTGTATAAAAATGTGTTTATTTGACCGACATTTTTAGACAATTACTGTTTATTATTCACGTAAGCTTCGCGGGGATAACAATTACACATTAACTTTTATAAGCTCGCAGTGTTATACGGCGAAACATAACATATTCTCCCCTTGTTTCAGGTGAGTGAGTCAATTGGGGTCCGTAACTGGGACAGTTACCCTGTTTGTGAGCTGTATCCAGGTGCGTGGGTAATGTCAGCAAACACCAAGCTGTAGTTACGTAGGTGCAGTGTTCAGGAGAGAACCTCATCGGTAATGGATGGATTAGTTCACGTCATAAAACCCTTGGATTACTCGTAATTTTTTGAAGCTTAGACAGATAAACAATTTATTGCACATTACACCATTAAAACATAAAATGCAAAGAGCAAAAGAAATGTACATTCGGCGGTCTTATCACTTATAGCGATTTCTGCCAGACAACCTTAAAATCGAAAGAAATACCATGTAAATATATTGCTGGTATAATATAATCTAATAAGAGAAAGTAAATACTCAAAAACTTAAATATGTTTACATTATAAATACATAAAAATACATATACAATTTTATACGATACTAATAATATAAAACAAAGTATACATATAATTCATACATATATACATGTATGTATGCCTTCCGTAACCTCTTTGTACGATTAATACTATGTATAAATCATACAAAGTTTGTCCTAAGTTGTACGGTTACCTGTAACTTGTGATATCAAGCAGTAACGTGTTACAGTGTTCCAGTTTGAAAGGTATGGTTGTCATCAAATTACAGGCACATAAAACAATCCACCATCTCAGAGCTGTGACTAGGGTATCCCTCACTTATGTTAGGCCAAGTCGTATTCCTTTTTTCATGGGCAACGGTTTATATACGGTTAATAATTATGTAAATAAATATAATAACAAGGTCGCTGACGCTCAAAGCGTGAAGTGAAAACCCTATTGTGATCACACACTGGATCGGTGGGCTGGAATCGATGCAGGTATGTGCTTGATCGGAAATTCCGTAGTGAGATAGCCTTCAGATTCCAACCTGTTCTAAATGGACAGATTGGAAGGATATGTATTGCAGGGCATGAAGGGGATTGAATATTCGCATCGCTTCGTGAGATTTATAGACTCCAGTGTATATGAGATTCCAACGTATTGCGATGGACAGATTCAAAAGGTGGGTTGGTTACGTGACTGGATATCGAGAAAGATCGCGTTGGAAGATACGTTATACAAAGGTATTAAATTGTAAGCTTTAGATTTGAAAATTTTATTGGAGGAATTAAAAATACGCGAGGTAACTACATTGAACACTAACATTGAAAATTAATCACCCCAGAATTGTAGCCACAATCAGACTCCAGCATAAAAAACCCTATACCATACTCCTGTATATCAGTTCACATCATGTAAAGTTAAACGTCCGAATCGACAAATTGACGGAAAACTAATTAAGTCCCCCGGAAGTATGTAATGGACGGCCGGCGTGTACTTCCGGTCTGAAGCATTTCCATATTCGCAGGATATTGCCCCATTACTTGTTTTCGAGATTTTCATTTAGGGACTGTTCGAAACTGGACACTTAACGACACCTATATTTGTTATATTGGCATATTACTAAATAAGTGCTGCCGCTATTTTAGTAATAGAACTTTTGAAAATTGAAATACGTTTTATTTGTATCTTTTGTGAAGCATCCTCTTGTGAAATGAAAGATTTGAAGTTTTTTTATATTTAAATACTAGCGGACGAGCTTACGAGCCACCAGATGGTAAGTGGTCACCGTCGCCCGTGGACATCTGCAACACCAGAGGCATTGCTAATGCGCTGCCGGCCGTTATGATGATAAATATGATAAATTATTGAAAATTTCTAAAACTCTGATTAAAAAAACCTCTTCATATTAGGGGGTGATCTATGGCAACGGACCCCAATGGGTTTATACGACTGTAAATTATATAGCGACCTACACTTGAGCAACCCAGTATGATTTCATTTTTCGAAAGAAAATAATGGTGGTGACGAGCTCACTCCTCATCACGTCTACGTTCCCACTATAGTGAAAAGAGCGTCACGGGAGCTCAGCCTACCGCTTCGGGGATAAAGCCGTGAATCTCTATATGTATATATGTTTTCACAAATTATGTTTCAATTAAATGTTTCCTTTTTATTTTTTATTAGTCGCCATCCCAGTTCCATATGCCCTGACCCTACCCCGTAATTACAATTCTTCGTAAAACCTATACAAAAGCAAAGATAATTTCCATCCCCAAAGGAGATTAAAATTTCTAATGAAATTAAAGATCTAACCTTTATTTGTGTAGAACTCAATGTTAATTAAGTAATGATACAATTGCTATTAGGCTGTCATTGTGATTTAAGTAATGGAATTTTAATAATTTACTTAAATAAGAAGAAATGTTACTTATTTACAGCAATTTTTCAACAACTATTGAGTTTATTTTTATTAAAATATCTCGGTTTTTATAAATCAAAACCCATATTTTTATGAAAAGAGATAGTGGTTTCTTGCTTACAGAATACCAAAATAAAATCCTATTATAACATTTTCTCTTTTGTAATCGGATCTCAGAAATTATACTGAATACTTACTCTTATAAAAAAGTAAATAGGAATTATTTTTAACTTAAATCTAATTCTCTTTCTTTGTGACGGTTAATTCCTATTGAATAGAAAATATTTTAGATATATTTTTGTACCCATTGTTATTTTAATCTACTTAAATGAAGAACAGGCGCCGATTTCTTCCGATTGTAGATATACTTATTGTTTTGTTGGTGTTATAATAAGATAAAGAATAAAGATTTGATTACATTATCTAATATTAATTAGGTTGATGCATTACTTAGGCATAACAAAGTTTCACTTCAAATGTTATGCATAACATGATAAATGCAGGTTAATCTATACATAAGATAAGAGAATAAATTAGAATAAAAAAACTTTTTTAAAAACAAGCTTTTATACATTGGAATTAGAGTGACGTCACTTTATTTTTCGAGTTATTCTCAGCAAGGCCTTTAATTGGATACCCAAATTGTAGGAATGCATTGAAAATAACTAGTCCGCCATGTTGGATTTAGAATGACGTCAAACAGTTAACCATGCATTGTCATCCAAATTAATTGTGTATACAAAATTTCAGCTCAATTGGTTGAAGATTTAAAATGGAGGTGCAAGATTCCACCCGAACAAACATACTTACATAGCATGTTAAATAAAAGCTTTTAAAAATCAACACTAGTGACAGAAGTAAAATAAAAATGGCGCTGCATGATTGTCTTAAAGATAACATAAGCTTTTTGAATCAAAATATAGATTAATCTATATGTAACATAACATTTGAGGTGTAACTTTATTACGCCTAAGTAATGCACCGACCTTATTAATATTGGATAATGTAATCGCATCAATTAGCAGTATCATAACTTCATCAGTACGCAATTACACGAGCAGTTGACCCGCTGTACGTCACTTTGTATTACTATTATTACCCTGAACGAAGATTAATAGTCGGGGATATTGGTTTTCGTATCGTAAAACGCATAATGATATACTGATATTTCTCATTAGGAACTTGCTTAACTACTCCGTTTACGGCATAACATATATAAATTGCAAGAAGATAGAATATGTTACCCAAAATAAAGATTAATTTCATTCGAAACAGGGTTATTTTATGCTTAAAAAAATAACTGAATTTTTTGGATTGGCTGGAATATAATAAAATAGCTATTTAAACGTAATTTGGCAATTAGGTAGCGTAAAATATGGGACAATGTTTCAGTACCCAGATATCTTGACGTATGGGTGAAAAGTTCTGAAAAAATAACATTTAAAACACTTAATAATTTGAACCAAGAATAATAATTTAAATCAAGAACAGTAGAACTCAAGCCAAGTTCCTCCGGGGAAGTACTGCCACTATGCCCATTTCTGCCGCCAAGAAGTAACGCGTTATATGCGCGCCTATGATCCGGTTTGAAATGTGTGGTTGCCTGTGAAATTCCAGGCACATGAGACATTCCACCTACACGTCTCAGAGTTACGGGAGCATAAGATGCGACTTGAGTGTTGTCGTAAACTAGTAGGGGAAGAACCAAGTCGCATCGCTTGTCGAGGTTACCAATTAACACCAGGTGGGCCGTCGGATCGTTCCGAAAAATTTTCACTTAAACAAAACAAGTAATCGTGCTATGGAATATTTTCAGTTACTATTAAGAGTTTTAGGACCGCATAAATAACGGTTTCACAGTATATTTGAGAAATAATATGTAAAAAGTATGTACGTATTTTAGCTGCTTGTGAGTGGCCAAGTACGTGTCACACTTTTCGACATATTTTGCATGGGATTCGTTTCTCGTCAGGCCATCAGCTCGATCTGAATTCAATATACATTGTTAGAACTGTTCTTTATCTTTTCAGATAGGGGGTACCCCCTAAAACTTTATTTTTACTGCTGTTCGTAAACGCTACTGCCGTTCTCTCGCATTTGCTCCACCTTCCGGAATGCATCTCATTTATTTTGTAGCCGGCATTTTACCCTCTGTTCATTGTAACGGCTGCATAGTTTTACAACCATCCTTTTATGTCTGCCTTTTACAAACAAGATATACCTATTTTCACATTTCGCTGGAATTTTAGCTCGCTGTTTGGAACCGTTGTTGGACATTGGAGAAATGGATTGGTTAGTGGCGGGTTTTGCGATTACCTGGATAGATATGCACACCGCGACAAGGCTTGTGGTCAAAAGTGTAGCCATAACTACCATTTTAATTTCCCTGACGTGTCAAAGTCCGACTTTGAACCGTGCGCCCTAATTCCATTCAGTATGGTATAGCAGCCTGTATGTCAAAGTCAGAATAACAGTTTCAGGACAAGTCTGTGCTAACCACGTTACAGGCATCGTGTAAAAATACGAGTATATCAAGTACAATGCGGCCACGTCTTTTCTGACGTATGTATCCTCCTAGCTGTGTGTTATGAAGTCAGCCCATTCCCGGGGTTTTTCAGTATATTTTAGCTTTAGCTTTTTTTTATAAGTAGCTACTGATAAATATGAATTTTGTCTGGATTGTAATACGTAAATTATATCATTATATATACCAATGTGGTATCGTTTGAGTAATATTTTTATCGTAGGCTGTTTTAAATTACTTCCAACTTTCTTCTACTTTCTACGGATTTTATTTGCACATATAACCTTTAATAAATCATTCGTTTTCTGCCTCACACGTTAATGTATTACGGTTTGAAAGGTGCGATTGCCGGTAAAGTTACAGACACGTGAGATATTCCATCTTCACTTCTAAAAGGGTAACTTATCACATTTTAAATAAAGTTCTGGTGGATTTGATGAATGTGGATGAATTGTGTCGTGACAATTTACTGAAAAATATTCATCACAATTCAAGTTTCTGTATTATTTTATTGAAGTACTAGAAATATATAATTTATACTAATACAGCCATTTTTAAACAGTCCGTTTAAAAATTTGACAAAAGTAAAACTATATATACAAAATTTGTGAAGGCACTTGCCAAAAAATGTTCTCGAATTTGGCAATAAAATAGAAAAAATTCTGCCGGCGGAATTTTCACATTCTAGATGCAAATCAAGATCATAAGTTTTGCATCAAGTTTCATAGCGAGTTTTCCCATCAGCCCCTTACATGGGGGGAGGGGGAGGTATCCAATCTGTCGTGGATGACATGGCGCGATATTTACCTGCAATTTTCGATCGAAAAATACTTCAATCGGAAACCGTACTCTGTTGGCTGATAATAAAAATATGTATTTTTTTTGTTATCAGTTGCCTTTTTTGTTTTTTGGAACTAATTTTAAGGAGGAGAGGTACACGGTAGCTATCGTATAATACGAACAAACAGTAAAAAAAACTTTAAAATTCTGAAAACTAACTTTTGCCTCGCGAGAGAACAGAAAGTAAATTTAATTTTAAAATTATTAGCATAACTTCTGAATGAAAATTCATAGATATTTAATATTTGATTTCGATGTCAAACTTTGATAAAATTTTGATTGGATATGGATTCCATTTAACTCCGTAATTTAATGCATGGAGGAGCAATTCATTTACAATAGTAGATAAATCGTATAATTCGATTCGCCGAAAGCACTTCAATATTCCAATTGAGTTATTGATTGACATCGCATTCGGAACGATAGATAGATACCGAGCTACATTCGTGAACACACAATATTCAGATATTTCTCTTAATAAAGGGCGTTTTTGATTGATTCAGCTGGAAATGGTGTTTATATACCAACCCTGTTTATCCGGATGAGTGTCATGTCCTAATGTCAGGTATGTAGTCAGTATTACGTTGCGCAGTGTGGTCTACGTATTTTTACATATAAATATTACTATTAGGAATATTAAAACTTCTACGTCTTTGCTTTACCACCGGTCGATTTCGACCGAACAGTTGGCCACCCCTGCCTAAATAAGTATACAAACTTACAATACCAGTGTGTATTGACAGTTATATACGATAACACTAATTAATGTACATTTTATTAAATCATCGCCCACCCTCGTACAAATTTAATGGCGGGAGTTCAACTTACGTAGATCTATAAGGCCGTACACTCCAGTGCCAATCGTTCGGAAATTGCATACAGGCGTTTTGCTCGATTTTACGAGTTCCACTCGTTCAGATACAGGGCCGCATTTAGGTGCCCCGGGCGACGTATACTTCGATGAAAATATTTTCAGTTGTCATTTAATCATCTCCGTGTAATTTGTTATAGGCTGTAATTGTTTAGAACTTTTTGCAAAAATACTTTTCGTTGGGAGTTCTCAAAAAATATTGAGTGTGATGAAATTGCTGTTTTAAACCCAGGCTTTTAGGCCAGATTTATTGATTGTGTATTTCTCCTGAAGGTAAAATATCTCAAGAGATATAAGAGATCATAAGAGTTTTTATGATCTTGGGATCGGGCGTGTTCAAACATCAACTTTTTGTTAAAATTGTGATATCATATCTTCAATGTAGTGTCATTATTATCTAAAAGACCCAAAGAAGGACAAAAATATTGTACCTTGGTTACATTTGAAAAGCGCTTCTTTAAGATGACTTATTTCATGGAACGGAATCTATCAAATCAATAAAAATCAAAAATCAATATTGGGTTCTAAATACGTAAAGGCTAGCCCCTGCACTGCTTGCCCCAAATCCTAGATGCGGCCCTGTCACGACCCGCTCGAGTACACGCCGAATCGACCCAGTGTTAATTGCTTGCAATCTATTGCTTTTTAATGTGTTTGCTCCAATCGGAAGTTTATTTGGGCGTTTTTTCATCGCCGTAAACGATGACAATAATTTGACTTGTAAAACAGTAAGTTTCGTGATTGGCGCCCGTTCGTATAGTGTTGTAAATTTTGTGTGAACTTTGAGATCATTTAGTACAGTTTTGTATTAGCTTTGTTAGTTTTACTAGAAGTAATTGAGATTTATTTAGTACGGTATATTATGTATTAGCTTACTAAGTTATATTTTAATACAGTAGTTTAACTGTATTAGAAATTAGTATCCTTGTTCGACAATTATCTGTATCTATTCGGTATTATGGTTTGTTATCTTTTGTTTTATTTTTTTACATAATAATTCCATTTCTTTGTGCGGTTCAGGTGTGCGTGGTGGTAGGGAAGTCAGCTCGGCTTTGTTTCCGAATGTTGCTGGTTCAAAATTAGAACAAAAGTGTTGCGCTTTCTAAAAATATATGTGAGATACTATTTTATTATGGTGTACGAGATCATTATAAAATTACATCTTTAAAGTACTATTAAAGGTAAAAAAATTAATCAGTTGTATTCTCAACATTCAATAATTTATTTCTTTTCATGTCTTACTTTATCTTACTTTAATACAGAGTCTTGAAATATTTTAAAGCCATAAAAGAGAGAACCAAGAAAAGTTAACCTCTAAAGTAGATACTGTAATATCTCTAGAGATCAGCGCGTTCCGAATCGCTCCCGTGAGGCTTGTGGGCCATGAAACTCCATCTTACAGCAATGAGGTAAATAATAAAAGTCCTGGCCGTTTTCCAGTATTTATTTATTTAACTGCTAGTACACCCTCGAATATTTGTTTTGGAATGTATGGACTTAAGTAATAGATAGTTATTATCGTAAATGTAAAAATCTGAATTTGGCCGTAAAGAGTAACTCGCCTGAAAAAATACTTAGAGCAATATAAGGTTCTCAAAACTATCATGGGACACATCTTGAGCAAACTGGCATGACCTGGAACATCTTGAAGCTTCGAGGCGCACTTAAATCCTTTCACCACACTTGTACCAAAGAGCAAGTGACGCGAGTAATAATATATTAGTAGTAGAATCTAGAATAAATATCTATCTATGTCCAGCTCTATGTCTTCATGAGCTATCTTTAAGAGTAGCCAAAAGCACAACAGCTATATCTTTGCCAATCCTTTAAAATTTTCTTCTGCAAGGGAACAGGCTTACTGGCAGAAGAACCGAATGAACTAATTTACTTTTACAACGAGTTCTTATACCGGCTGAATAGATGTCACGCTTTCGAATGGCGACGGATAAATAAATAATTAGAAAATAAAAAAACATAAAATAAAACCTTTTATCCCGAAAGGGTAGGGCCACATTGAGCTCGTTTCACTGTGGATTACAACTATCGTGGAAATAAAGATATTAATAGTCTCAGGTCGTCGCTAGCTTTGCTTTCATTTAGTAAATATATAAAAAAAATGCTATATTTTAACACAACTTTGACTCAGTTGGTAGTAACTCTGTCTTGTGCGCTGTAGTCGAGGGTTCAATTTTCATCCAGGACAAACATATGTGTGACGAATATAGATGTTTGTTCTGTATCTGGGTGTTAATATATCGTATACTATATGTAAGTATTAAAAAAAAAGAATATATGTATTCTATTAGTTGTCTGATTCTCATAGTACAAGCTATGCTTAGTTTGGGACTAGATGGCGCTGTGTGAATTGTCCACCAATATTATTATTATATTTAAATAAATGAACCACTGAACGAATAAATCAAATAAAATCATAAACATTGACTACAACATAGGGATCGTTTTAACCAAAATTTCTCGTTTTCATTAGTCACAAATACCTTACAGATTATCTAGGGAACAATCAGCGTGCAAAGCTTCAAGATTCACAATAGCAGAGAACACTCCCAAGGTATATTACAGAGCTACCGTTTATATATCACATAATAGCTTCATTCTCGGCTATATCTGGGAATGCGAGTCGTTACGGGAACGAGCCAACCCTGAATGCTAAGGAAATAGTCGGGACTTTATTATATAGGTGGGCCCTTGATGGCCGAAAGGAAATTCGGGATTAGATAAGAATGATGTTGAATTATTTTGTGGTTATTATTTTATCTGCAGGTAGCTTATCTAGATAAAGATATACATTCACCTCAATAGGACACTTTGAGTGTTAGATGAGCCTCTTTGAGGCGCACTTAAAATCCTTTCACCACACTGGTACGAGAGAACCAGTTACTCGAAGAGAAGAAAAGTGTTAGATTAGGGAAGACAGGTAGATGTGGCAGGTGGTAACTTTATCGCTACCATTGTTTCACATAGCTAACAATTTCTTCCAGTACACATACTTAATTTATCGGGCAGCCAGCACAAATCTTATACCAAGATGTCCGGACGAATTCATGAAATATTCAATTGTTCATTTGTACATACTATTAAAATACAAAATGCAGATAGACATAAGTGACATCAGCATTTTGTTGCAGCTATCAGTTTCCCTTAGAGTTATAGATACAATAAATACTTTTATAAACTGTCCTTTGATAACTGAAAATATTAACTTAAATCGGAAGAATATTGTTTTAAATTTACATGGATTCGAATCAGAATTTAATATTGTTGGCTTAAAATTCGGATTCCCAAAAGCTTACACATAAAAATCTAAATAACTGAGACATTCCATTTTGCGTTAGTATACTAGCTAAATGATTTCAAAGTGGCTTTGTGAGGGGTCAAGTACGGATAACAATTGCCAATTCCTTAGGGAAGGGTAGGTATTGAGATTGATTTAAGAGTATATACATTCTGTCGCTCTCTTACCAGGAAACTGAAGATCTTACACTCGCCTGTGTGATGACCCACCCTCAAGTATACATATACACCAGATCACCACCGAGAGAGGATGATTACACATCGCCAAGATTTAAGTAAATTCACAAACTCACACGCACACACACACGCACATGCACGCACGCGCCCATACACACACACACACACACGCACGCACACACACACACACACACACACACACACACACATGCACGCGCACACACACACATGCACGCGCACACACACACACACACACACGCACGCGCACACACACACACACACACACACACACACACACACCCACACTTACACACATTTGTTCTAATATAATAACAATAAGTAGTAATAGCGGTGTTTGGTAGGACTTTTATTGATTACATTATACCCATATATGTGAATATTATACCCATGTGTCTGTATCAATATATGGGCTGCATAATTCCTACGACACATATACACTGGTACCTATCACACAGGTTTTTGCCTAGTTTAGGGCCAGTATGATACACTTAAAATTATGTTTAGCAGCATTGTAAAATTATTAATATTGTTTTTGTCTTGTATTGTATTGTATTGTTATGAAATAAACGCTTATTATTATTATTATTATTATTATTATTATTATTATTGTATATATATATACATTGTATAGTATGATTTCCTAGTGTTTTTGACTAGTGTTTTATTTTGAAAATAATTATGTGATAGTAACTGCTTTATCATGTTATAAATCCACTTGTTCATTTAATTACAATAACCAACTTTTGTATTTGACCTAAATGGAAACAAATGAAATTTTATATTAAATTATAAAAAAATGGGATGAGCACCTATTCAGAGCATTAATGTTATCTGGAATAACTTATATCAGCAGATTTTAAACTTGAGGGTTGTAGCTAGCAGTGTAGTGGTAGAGAGGGGTGATAAGCATAGCCTCCCTTACTAGGTATGACAAGACCCAAGTCGCATCGTATGCGCCCGTAACTCTGAGACGTGTAGGTAGAATGTCTCATGTGCCTGTAATTTCACGAACAACCACACCTTTCAAACCGGAACACATTAACGCGAATGCGTTACTACTTAGCGGCAGATTATTAGGTGTGGTGGCAGTACGTCTCCGGGTGAACCTGGCACAAGTTCTACTGGTACATAAACGAGAGAACCAGTGACTCGAATAGAAGAATCATATAGGTAGGTCTAGACATTATCGATCTAGACTTGCACCAAACTATAAACTTTGGCACCCTCAGAAAGTCGAAATTCTTTCAACTATTTGTACATTACCCAAACACAATTATAGTTGAACTTTATTTCACAATATAATAAGGTTGAAATTCACCTGTTTCGCTAAGTTCAGTGGGGGTGCGTGATTCAGCCCTTGTGACTGAAATGGGTAATTTATAACCGGATCGTGGTGAGTCATCATCTGTTGTATGTGAAGGCAATTTGTGAAATAGTCGAATGTAAATGAATGATAAAGAGCAGGCATCCCTCGTGATGTCACGCGCTTACGGACAGAAGAACATTAGCCAACTGATCTGAATAATTACTGCATTATGTGACAATAATATGTATGGCGAATAAAGTACGAGAATGTATATAATACATTTACAGGTAAACTTTTATTTTTAGGAGGATAGGTTTTTACGTTTGTATGTAGGATGTTATCTCCGTAACTACTGATCCGATATTGAAAACTCTCACAATAATAGTGTAACAATATGTATACTATACAAATAAATAAAATTGGAGTGTCTATTTGTAATATTAAAATAACCTCTTTTTATTAAGTGCTTGCTTTTGGATGTATATACGGTACATATACCAAATCCACATTTTTTACAATTTTTGTCTGTCTGTCTGTCTGTTTGTTCCGGCTAATCTCTGAAATGGCTGGACCGATTTTGACGGGACTTCCACTAGCAGATAGCTGATGTAACAAGGAGTAACTTAGGCTACTTTTCCGAGGGGTAAACTAGAGGTGCGTGATAAAACCGAATTCCACGCGGGCGAAGTCACGGGCAACAGCTAGTATGTATCTATAATGTTTCAGTGAAGTGAAGTCAGAATGAGTATTTCAGAGTGACGGGCGTATACGATGTCACTTGGGTCTTGTTCTACCTAAGTATGGAAGGAAGCTTCTCATTGGCACAGGTTACCACTTAACACCATGTGGGCCATCTGCTCGTTTTGTAACTTTATCAAATAAATAACTCCACCACCAACGCAAAAAGTATGAAATAAACAAATTGTCATATAAATATAATCTAAAGACAATAAATCCCCACACAAAGCGTTTCCCATTTACAATCCCGTTATTGTCGTCAAATAAACCCGTTTACTTTACAATCACACGGCCGTAAACAAAATGGTTGGATGTGAAAAATTCACAATTGTCATGGCTTATTCCGCGGGTAAATACCCAGAGGTGAGAGCTATTTTAACGAGCATTTTATTCGTCGAGTAAACACCGGAACCACACACCATCACACGTCACTGGGAACACGTAGGGTTACCCCACGCCCTTGTAGAGTTCATTTGACAGGCCTCACAGCTCAGTTGGTAGTAACCCTGCCTTCTGCGCTGTAGGTCGTGGGTTCGTTTCCCACCCAGGACAAACATTTGTGTGGCGAATGTGTTTGTTCTGTGTCTGGGTGTTGGTATGTATTATATGTATTTATTTACAAACAAAAAGTATATAAGTACTATATCAGTTGTCTGGTTCCCATCATACAAGCTATGCTTAGCTTACTTTGGGGCTAGATGGCGCTGTGTGAAATGTCCACCAATATTTATTTATTATTAAGTATTTGAATTGCAACATTAATAGAAAATTATTATTTAAATTATATTATTAATTTAAGTTTAGTGGTAAAATTATTGTATTGTCATTAATGACTCGTCGCTTGAAATAAATGTCTATTATTATTATGGCTGGCTAGCGACTCGCCCCGGCTTCGGATGGGCGAAGTTTAGTAATAAAGAAAATGAGGAGTGAACAAAGTATGTAGTTAACAATAGCAACAGATTTTTTGACAAAATACCTTCATAGCTCAGCCATTTTCTATAACATTTTTACAAATTATATAACCATACAAACCTTCCTCGTTTATCGTTCTTTCTATTAGTATCAAAATCAAAATCCTTTGTGTGCTTTAAAAGAAATAAGTAGAGAAAGAGACAGAGTTACTTATACACTAAATAGATATTAAGAGACGCTCTGCTAAGTGCTACCAGTAACTATGTTAGTACTTTGAAGTTGCATGACATCACAAAGCTCTCTAATGAAATGTTGAAAGGTACTGATGGCCTTATTTCCAATCAAATTACTATAGAAATTGGAATTGATTTGTAATTGAATTTGTAAACTTATTGGTTAGACTCGAACAATGTTTAGATTGGTAATATAAATTAGTAGAGTGTTTGCTTTGGTTAATTTGCTATGGTATGGGTTTAAATAGGCTTTTGCAAATATTGTACTATCTAACTAAAACCTAGAAGTTGCAGTACACAATAAATTTATATTTACACGAAAATGGACGTATTGGGCCCTCAGCGTAGTGCAAAACACACTGAAATAGAGTGCAGCGCTGGTTTTCAGATAGAGCCCTGAAGTATGAATACTCATGAGAAAATCTGCTAAATATGGTGCCGTGCTTACGAGAACTCATTCTGAGACAGCGTTGACGCTTTGCCTCAAACTCAAGGGTTAGGTATTATTCCTACGCATCGGGAGATATAAGATAGACCGTGGCTTAGGGGGAAAAGAACCTTTGCCCTGCCACGCAGTCTTATCGGCCAGAGAAAGATATAGCGTGTACCGTTATTTAAAATGCTTTATGTGTGTGATATATTTTGTTATATGGACATGTTCCGAAATAAAATTTATTATTATTATTATATTATGATTTGTGGGAACGACAATACTTATGTATACTTATATATTATAACAATAACTAAGAAGTAGTCACTCTTCACTCCCATTTTACCAAAAAACCAAAGCAACTGTTTCCAAGTATAATTTGAGAACGAAAAGGTTAAATCATGAAAAAACATGAAAATTTTGTGATCTCGCCAATGAAAAAGGAATTTGTGAGACACTCAGAAAATTAAACCTGAGAGGTTTCTGACAAAAGCGATTCTTGACAATGAGTATCTACCGTTGCAGACAACAAGGCAATTTCTAAAGTCAAATGAAATACCGGGAGTCCTAATCTCAACTAGTGACTTTCCGTGTCTATTGATCAATTTTCAGTTTAATGTCACCATCAGGACTTGCTTATTGATATCTCCTGCCTGTTACAAACAGCTTTTATTTATTGTTGTTTTTCATCCGTTGCCTTGAGACAAAAACTTTAATTTGCTACAGTTTTCAAGAAATGGGTTCAATTATTGATCGCCTGCAGGATTTTGATTTATTCGCCAATTTCACTGACGTTCTGGAAACGCGAATAGTTTTTTTTTTATTTACAACTACAATTACAATTTTCCAGTGGCTCTACAATTCAGGAAAAAACATGTGTTTTCTAAATTTTCTTACTTTCTTCACCGCTTAACACCAAACGAGATTTAGGTCGTACGATATCCTATAGCAAATAAAGAAAACCAAAGCGATATCTTGTCACTTGTTGAGAATAGGGCGACAGAGGCACCTTTCGTTTAATAAGGAACTGAAGTGGTTCCTCTAAAGCACTCACATCATTAACATCCCCCTTTCAGAAGCCATTAACGGAGAGTATGTGATGCAGAAATTTTAATGCATATAGGTGTTAGTTTCTTCGCTAAATACTCGTACCTCCTTTACCGTTAACTACCCTTAACGGAATTGCAATATCATTTTCATTCTTGTTTTCACTGCAAGGCGCCGGCTTTTCTCAATTAGCGGGAGTGATAAGTATATTCTAGCAGTATCCAGAATGGAAAAGATCACAATGCTTTCGTTCTATTATATGTCAGATTTGTTTCTGTTTCACTTTAGTTGTGACGGTTTGCCTAGGGATAATAATTTACGTTATTGAAAAGGAAAATTTATTTTACTTTTATACTTTTCACTTTCAATTGATATATAAATAAATATTGGAAATTTCACACAGCGCCATCTAGCCCCAAATTAAGCTAAGCGTAGCTTGTATCATTGGAACACCACAACTATACAATACTTATATGTTTTTGTAAATACATACTTTTTATCACCGAGACACAGAAAAAACATCTATGTTTGTCCTTGGTGGAAATCAAACCCATGACATACTGCTTAGATTAGAATACATAAGAAAAACCTTTCTCTTGACTTAACCTTATTATTGGCAAAACTGCATTAAATCCCTGTTTCTGATACAAGCACAGACAGACAGAAAACCGTGGCGGGTAACTTTAATTATATCTACTAATATTATAAATGCGAAGTATGTCTTTTAGTATCCATGAAGTGACCGGATGTATGTTTGTTACACTTTCACGGCAAAACTATTAAAGCTTTGACTGAAATTTTTATTGAATATTGTAATTTATAAAAAGATTATTAGTCGAAAAGATTATTTAAACAACAACTAGATTTACGAGAGAGTGAATTTGCCTTTTTTGCTGTTACAAGCCACATTTTCTTTTATTTGCACCAAATTTTATTTCTAATGTAACACAAAATAAACATTTTTCTTTCTTTTCTTTCACTTTATAAATAAGTTGCTATAACTTATTCATTTACCTAAACCCTTTTCAATATCCATGCAATAAAAGAAGGAATAAACTGAGTTATCAAACAAAAGTCTTTGAATTAGAGAAAACGGCTCTACGAAGGCGGAAATCGTTCGGAACTCGTGTCTATTCAATTTTGTCGTCAGTCGTACTCGATCGAGTGCAAACTCATTTCGAACACAGAAGGGTCAGACTCATGTCGTTAGTGCTTTCCCCATCTCTTCTTCCACACGAAATTTGTAAATAGTATAAAAAAGGCGCTATTTGCCTCCTCTGTTTCTCCGCTTACTTCTTGTAAATCACGCAGTAGATTTTGATACAGTTTTCACTAATAGAAAGAGCGATAAACGAGGAAGGTTTGTGTATATAATTTGTAAACTAATTTCAGGCGGGGCGGGTAGATAGTAAGTCGTCAAAACTCATAAGTAACGTAAAAATGACTCAAACTATCTGCCCGACCGCAGCGCTGCCCGCATTGCGGACACCAAATCTAACTTAGCCCCCACTTAGCTAATGTTAACCTACTTCTTTAGAAATTCTATTTTCGTATTCAGTATGGGGTGGTAATTTGCAAATAAAGGTCACACTCCAAATACAAACGCCGATCAGTGACAATGGATTTAAGTATTTTGAAGTATCATCTACACTTATATTTAAAAGGTAAAGTAGAGAAAAAAAAACGTAGCAGGAGGTAATCTCTAAATAATGACCCGATTCTGAAAATTTTTACACATAATATGAAACTGCGTTATCCCTGCTATATTTATATTCTGATAAAGATGAATTTTAGCCGTAAATAACGCTTCCCGTGGAAGCCGGAACGGGCCGCTATGGGCCGCTATTTTCTTAAAACTATAGATTGGTAAAAACTAGAGCATTTAAGGCTAAATCGTGTAGTTTAATACTATCGGAAACAACATTGCTGTTAACTGAGAAATGTCTATTCCCGGTACTAAACAGTTTGCAAAATTAATTTTCAAAATGAATGTAGACTGCGAGACAATGAAATTTCAGAGCCGCGCGCTGAACACGAGTTATGCAGCCAAATTAATGTGAGCTTGATTCGGTATGCGGAATGCTCATCTATTCCGCGAAATTCCTACACACACACCTAGTTTTCATTAGGCCTGGCTCGCTATAACAATGCGATGTTGAGAAATTAATAATAGTGATAATTGGATGTGTAGGGAGGGCCGCTGTGTTGATTAAGCGTGATTAGTTTCCGGTATACTTTAGGTAAACACATAACAAATACATTGTTTAAATATATGGGCAGATCAAAGATCGCATAACGTAGAACTTGCATTATTTATGCGTCGATATTTAGACATTTCAGGTTTCTTCGAAAGGGCCTCAATGGGACCGTATGCAACGTCAGTTAAAATATTAAATAAAATACCCATAAACATAAAAACAAAAAACAATTTATTAAAACTCAAAAGCAATTTAAAAAATATTTATTACAAAAAAGTTACTAATCACTACAGGAATTTTTGGATGACTAAATAAATAAACTACAATTTAATTACAAATCGTTATTATATTGTATTATGCAGGTACTCTATTTATCTATTAATATATCTAATATAACAAACGTTACCATAATAAACTAAATGTACACTAATAATTAAAACAAATAGCAACCCAGAATAATAAGATTGCTGTGCCCTAACAGGATTTATGTTTGTGTCCTATAATTACATTAAGATCTTTGTAACAACATAGTGCAATAAATAATTTGAATTTTAATTTGTAACAAACTATTTATATGTTTTCCCATGAATATCGTGGCTAAGGCTTTCTTTCTGTAAATCATACATTAATAATTAGGATCATTTATCTATACATATATATACCAAAATATCAACTATATTTAACTTAAGGGTGCCTCCGAATTGACAGTCAGATGTCAAAGTCATAAATCATTTCATTTCCTTAAGACAAGGGTATAATTTGGCTACGAAACATAATTATAACTAATTATAACATTTCCAACGTTGAATCCTGAATACGCACATAGATTGTGCCAAATTAAAATTAGTTTTCACTGATTTGTTGGTCTTAATTTTTAAGTTTGCCCGTGACACAGACAAAATACATCCCAGATCGCTGATCCTGGAATGCCCAACAAGCCCGGCGATTCAATTAATTTATAGAATCTACAGCAATTAAAGGTACAGATTAATAATAATCGATACACCAAAACTAATTAAATCCATTACAGAATTGAATATTTATTCGGTGCAATGTAATCATACGGATCACGGAACTCATTACCTGTGTTTGGTCGTACTCACACCCAGATAATATTACAATTATGTGTCAAACTAGGAGTAAACGATACATTACCTGCACAGTATATTCAATATATGGGGGTTGATTCTGATAAAATCTCGTGAGCGACATGACTTGAAATATCGACTACTAATATATAAAAAGTGTGAATTTCTTACAGAAATTCGAAGCAAATCTTAAGGTCAGTGCAGACTATTTTACGAATTTGGTATCATGACTTTGTTTGGTTTGCACATCTCGAGGGGATTATTTATCTAAGAATATGGACCAATACGGTATATTCGGAGCCAGAATTTCAAAAACTTCATGCGCAAGCGAATTCATTAACTATTCAATCTATAAAACCCACGGTCTAAACTAATCCCGAACTGAATTATTCACTAACCCAGATCGTTTTATTGTACGGAATCCGAACTGTTATGAAAACAAAATGTTTTATGCCTGCTTGACTATTCATTTTTATATTGGTTTTGCATTTGTTTGTCATAACTAAATTGTCTGATTAGTTTGAATGACTCGGTAAAATAATCAGGTATTTCGCACAGGCAATTCCTCATCAAGAATAGAGAACAAATTTTTATAATTAGCTTTCTGGGCGTACTGAAGCAAACGGATTTTATTTTCCAAATTATAAGAACAATTTAAACAACAGTGTGTAGTCAAAATCGATGTTTTATATGAAAGAAAAACACACTTGCAACAGTCAGGCTATACTTATCCTTACCGTTATCAACTCACAAAAAAGTTATTGTTAATTATGTAATTTGTTTTTATGAATATTTCACACAGAGCTATCTAGCCTTAAACTAGAAGCTTATACTATAGGAGATAGATAACTGATAGAATACTGGTAACTTTTTCATAAATACTTAGATATAATTACATATTAATACCCAGACACAGAACAAACATCTATATTCGTACACAAATGTTTGTTCTGGGTTGGAATCGAACCCACGACCACAGAAGAACAAGACCACAGAAGCACAGAAGAGTAACAACTAACTGAGCTGTGAGGTCAGTCGATTATTTATTCTTGATGAAACAGCAGTTTAATTTTCATTATACTGCACAACCTAATCTAAAAGCAGGATAGTTAATGCCTAAAACACTGACAAGTCCATTCAATTACCACTTACGGCCATACATGCCAATCAATCCAGCTTCCAGACCATAAATCCGGGATCAACCAACAACTGATATTTATTCTGTGTGTAACAAAGCACTGATCCAGTTTGGCACGTTTTCACTGCAGTAGGTTAATTTTAGCGAGGCTGCATTTCATATCGGCTCCATTGTAATGAAGAGTATTATATGCAAAATCTCTTTATTGCTCTATTATTCTATATATTTATCTTTTATCTCGTCATTTGCTTGTTGGTTGTTATTTTATTAGTAAGCTCTCAGCTGAGGCTTCTTGTGTGGAGTTGGAGGCCGCTAGGTTAGGCACCCGATGGCCTCCATGGAGGCCAACAGCTTGCTGACGTCCACGTAGGCCTGCCTAGGGCCTGGGCAGAACACATGCGCAGGCGTCTTATCAACCGGCAAGTGATAACATTGGTACTAATCCCCAAAATTCAGAAACAATAGATATTGAGTTTACAAGTACTAAGTTAAATACGATATTTGTTCTTAAATTTCGCAACGTTCGGTATTGGTTTTCAATAATTTAATACTTTTCTATATCAATAGCATTCATTAAATCTATCGGAGTGAGTTTTTATATATTATATATATAATATATAAAATAATTATATATATATATATATTAATTTTCTTACTAGAATATTAAATTAATGAGACATTGGATATAAGATAATGGAAACATAATTAAATACTAATCTAAAAATAAATTAAGCTAGATTTGGAGATTAAAGCTTATTTTCAGTTGGTGATTTATGTGAGATAATTAATTTAAATTTGTACGTTCATTGAACTATACGTTTCATAGCTGTAACAGGAGTAAGTATTGAATTGTTCGACTAAAAACTCTATACATATATTATTTACTATTGTAGGTCCCTCACAACATCTTTGAATATCCCATACAAACACAGGAGATATTTCACAGTAATCCCCCAAAAATAAAATTTCTGTTTGCATTAATAAATCTGAATTACAATTAACAATCCCTTAATTAATAATATCGTTGGCAAAGCAGCCGTATCATTTAAGCTGTCCGTACAAACCTTTGAGTATATCCATGGTCCAAACAAACCCTTTATTATCCCACAAATCCCGTCCACAGAGCTATAATTATTTTGTTTCGTAAACATCACAAACAGAGAGAAAAGTCAAAGAGAGAAACGCTCTCTGACCGTTGTCTCTGTCTGCGTCGTTCAAATTAAAAAGTTTACCAACACTCAGTAGCCGTCGGCGTCAGTTCCAAGCTTCCGCGTTAACCTTAGGGATTGTGACGCTATAAAAAGGTTCGATTCGTATCGTCGCTTCACCCTTGTTCCGTTTTTGCCCCCTTCCCCACCCACCTGGGGGTGAAGGAGGGTGGTAGGTGCGCGCGCATATAAAATCAATACGGACAAGGGTGTTACGCACAAATACGGTAGCATGAGTGGATAGAGATGTCATGGTCAGCTTATCGATAAACAGGGACGGGTTGGTCGTTTAATTATTGAACGGCAAAATGGTATGGCAAAATTGGTCAAAATTTATATGATCCAAAATTCAGATCTTTACAGTTTTATTTTGGTTACACAGAACCAAAATAAAATAGTAAAGATCAAAGATCAGATAAGAATTGAAAGATGTGTGTGTTATGCACCAATTACACATTACCTTTTATTTACCTGGTATACACACTTTTTCAAATTGTGTCTTGTTTTATGTTTTATTTGTATACGTTTCTCGGTTCGCTGCGTTCAAAAGCTTGCTATGAAAAATCGAATCCCTTTGACAAATAACTTTAACATCCCCGTCTCGGGGTGATGGACGCAACGCAATGCGACTTGAGTCATCTCATACTTTGGTGGAGAAGACTTGAGTCGTATTGCTGTTGTCTATGGGCGGCGGTGACCACTTAACATCAGGTGGGCCGCAAGCTCGCACTATCAACAAAAGGTAATAAAAAAAAAAGTTAAAATATCCATTAAGTTATATCTAGTCGGCTGAATTCAAATAAATCTGAGTTTACTTATAGTTTAAAAAATAATTATAGAGTTGATGCTCCAATGTCATAATTATAAGAACATCTATCGTGAAATATATAATATTTACTGATAACAATAGAACGGGCATTTCTAGTACCAACAAAATAGGCATGATCTACCCTTCTTACTTTCTAAGATAATTCAATAT
Organism: Chesias legatella; assembly: GCA_947359385.1. Classification (NCBI taxonomy): domain Eukaryota; kingdom Metazoa; phylum Arthropoda; class Insecta; order Lepidoptera; family Geometridae; genus Chesias; species Chesias legatella. Next base: position 9,012,810 of record OX375769.1, on the reverse strand, counting down.
ACCTCTTATACCAGCGCTGTTCATAACAAAAGCCTCCTTCCATCCTGATAATGAGAATCATATCTTCAATTAATAACGCTGTCGTCCGCGATCGAAGGCCAATCGGCTATTAACTAATAGCTGTGCCCGTGATATCTACTGCCGACCATCGATATTACATCGTCGTCATCGCCCCCATTTAGCTCGACCCTATTCCCTAAGGGACTATGGCATGATTAATCACTTTGATATTTTGCAAATTTCTGCGTTGACAATCCGGGCTCTGAATATGATAATTTTAATGTTAAAATTAAGCCTATTTATTGTGCTGAGTTCTCAACCTTTGATTTGGCTTTTTCAGGCAGTAGTAGGTACTATTTTCATCCGGGGAATTACTGCCACCACATCTATTTCTACCGACAGGGACACTGGGTGCTGTGTTCCGGTTTTTTATTTCTCTATTAACTAAAGGTACAAAGACATTTACAGTGTTATTCGATAGCACAAATTAATCTTGTCCTATTAATATAAATAAACTTAGTAATGATGACTGGCCTCACTCACTCAGCTCAGTTGCCTTGCCTTAACCGCCAGTTACCTTTCCAGTAACCTTGCCTTCTGCGCTGTAGGTCGTGGGTTCATTTATCACCCAGGACAAAAAATTGTGTGACGAACAAAAATTTATTTTTTTATGGCTGGGTGATATTTATGTATGTATTTTAATAAAAAAGTATATATGTATCTCAGTTGTCTGGTTCCCATGGTACCTACAAGCTTTGCTTAGCTTACTTTGGGGCTAGATGGCGCTGTGTGAAATGTTCACCAGTATTTAATATATTTAATACTTAATTATCCCTAATTAACGAAAATTTTAAATTATAGTCCAGGTAACACTCAGGTACTTAGACATTTTATGCAAAATACACATTTTAACGAGAAATTTCTCACAAACTTCGCTGTTTAATAATAAAACGGCACTCATTATCTGAAATTAGCTTTTCAGTTTATCAGCTAAATTAAATTAATGCCCGGGCGAGACTCTGACGAGACGCAATCCATTTATTCCATGTTTTACAATTCAGTTGACATTTTGAAAACAAGCGATAGCAAAAATTTGGTGAGCTCATTGGAGTTTTTACACTTGACGACCGATCCGTCCCATGATCCTTTTTGAAGTTTATTTTAAAGTGATGTAGTTAATGTTTTAGCAGATGGCCCACCTGGTGTTAAGTGGTAACCTCTGCCTATAATATGCAGTACAACTCCTACTTTACTAGTTTATTCGTCATTGAGTGCTTTCTCTGTACTGAATAATCGTTTTCTGATTGACAGAGTATAAATTTACATAGCATATATTTTTTTTACCTTTTCCTGATGGACGCTTGCACTTAGTCTTGAGCAATAAAATCGCTTTACCAAGTGCATAGCTATTTGTCTTATATCGTAATAGTAGTAACATCGTAATAATATTATTTCACATAGAATAATATGATACTATTTAGCCACATGCACAAATCGTACTGAAAGTCGCATCGGGACATCTAAATACAAGCATAGAATCCAATTAATTTAACGGGGAGTCGTTTTCGCTGAGACGTGATTAAAATAACAAAAATCTCCTGTTTCGTGTGTAGGACAACGCGGATATTGACGAGATTTATGAAATAATTCCGCTTTGTTGCCAAGCATTATACTCAAAACTCCTACTCCCCTTTTTGATATAATTAACAGATTATCTATGAGAAGAGGGATTTGACGCTTTGTTTTACTCACCACAGTCGTACAGTAGCTTTAGGGGGTCCTGAATTTCAGTAGACGTGGACCACAGAAACACAACACAAACATTTAAAAGGAGAAAAAATTAAGGTCGTTCATAAAAGTATTTTGAAAGGTGGCAAACTTAAATAAGTTTAGCAAAAGAGAGCAATTACTTACTGCAATTTATAAAATGAAATCACGTGTCCTTGAAAGAAAAATTCAAAAAATGTCCTTACACTAACATTTCAGTATTATATATGAACATTTATTATAAATAATAATAAGACATTTTGGCGGACATGACACACAGCTCCATCTAGCCCCAAGGCATAGGGGATTTTTTTAATTTGTAAACTAATTGTTACAGTAAGTACAAACATAAAAATATACACTTAAATAAATTATTCCCTGTGGAACCCACACCGTTTACCACAGATTACTTACTATATACTATACTTATATGCATGAACTATAATAAAATAAATAAAATAAATAATAAAAATAAGTTAAACATCCCTAGTTTCCGATTACTTAAAATCAACAGGTAAATGGGACAAAGATGGTACAAATTTGCATAAAAAATATATACGAATTGGATATAATGTCCGGGATTTGATGCCGGGAATAGAGCTCTGTTGTTCCAAAAGCTATTAGGGTTCAAAATCCCCGGGACAGGTAGGAACTTTAAAATACGGAAACTGAAGGTAGCGAGTTACCATAAAAGTCAAAAGAACGTTGCTTTTTAATAAAAAAGTATAACAGCTGTTTTCAAGGTTGTAAGAAAGGAAAATAAAATAAGGAATAAGCAAGTAATTCGGAAATTACTTTGACAAGGCAATGTCTCGGTTGCTAGTCCCGGAAAAGGTATGTCCCGCTGAGAGCCTGGCTCCCGGGACACTTCGTAGGGAGCTTTGAGGTGCGGCCGGACGACTCAACTGTTTAGTAAAAAAGCTCGGAAAATAATGGCACTAAGTTTAAGTTGAATAGAGGTTGATACGGTGATTCATTTTTGATGAATGAACTGGCTTTCAATGCACGCAAAGTACCGTTATGGGTATATTATAAGATAAGATTTCAGAGTGGAGGTCAGCAGATGTCATTGGAGACAGGCCGTGTGAACTACGATTGTATTCACAAAAAATGTTGAAAGACATTACTTTTATTTTCATTAAAATTTACCTAACTTTCATTGCAACTATTTATCATCTATTTCATTGCATAACTGTATTGCAATTTTTTTATGTTTTGTCTTTATTGAATAAAGACATAAAAAGATAAATTTGAGCTAGGTTTAGTTTTAGTTCTATACTTCTCACCGGAGTTGAGCTTATCGCTTTAAAAATCATTGAGTAAGTTAGGATTATAAATTCTCTCAGTGGTACAAAGAGTCTTAAGTCTTAATACTTTAATCTTTTTCTACCACGGGATTAAGTTTTATACACATTTTCCTATCTTGTAGAAAAGATAAGATATGGAAAAAGATAAAGGAGATATAAAAAAATGTTGTGCGAAAAAAAAATGCAATAAGTATAAAAATCAAGATTAACTTAAATGTAAAATGGGGGTTGGTCGCCTGACCGTTGGGCTTTCTGAATGTTGTCGTGTTGCCTTTATCTCCCTAAATCTACCGCCCCTGAGTAGGGCTTATCATTATTTATAAATCACGGTGGAACTGTTGTTGACATTAATTCGAGGCCTCCAAATAATGCTATTAGATTCTTTTGAAAATATCCCGGCTTTAATATGGAAAATATTTTATATCAACCAATCAGTACCATTTTCGGTGCGTAGATGAAAATGTAAATAATAATAATAATATTGGTGGACAATTCACAGAGCGCCAACTAGCCTCAAACTAAGCTTAGCTTGTACTAAGGAAACCAGACAACTGATAGACTACATACATATTCTTTTTTTGTAAATACATACATATAATTTATACTAACACCAAGACATAGAACAAATCTATATTCGTGACCCAAATGTTGCCCTGGGTGGGAATCGAACCCACGACCTACAGCGTAGAAGGCAGAGCTACTACCAAGTGAGCTGTGAGGCCTGTCTATTCCTAAATATTTATCACTATCGCTCTGCTTCAACAGCGAAAACGTATGAAAATGTAAGCCATTTTTTTTGCAGCTTTAGTACTATGCGAGTGGACTAATTCCATTGTTTACTCTATTACCGAGTATTTTCCAAGAAGTCATTATTATTCCTTATCTATATATCTCTGTAAACTTTTAATATAAGATACTTATGTTGACTTATTTTTGTTAACATTACTTTTATAAATATTCTATTTTTATATAATATATTTAGTATTATATTATGTTACTAATCATTAATTGATTTGCACGCAACACTGACGTATTCGAAATTTATTTATTGTTTTAGTACTCTTGTTTTTATTCACGTTACATTATTATAGGAGACAGTATATACATATTTGTCGAACTGTACCCAAACTTCGACCCGACCCGTGACTTCCAAAGAAGGTTGGAACTAGTCACAAACACATTTGCCCCTGATGAAAAATCGATAAGGTGTGAACCCTTTTTTGTCAGTTTATTAGCTTTTAACCAAGCGATAATGCAGATGAATTGAGTCTAGACGTACCTTAAATGTTTGTTCGGGATCATTTAAATTAATTGCTTTTCCCAACGTTGTGATAATAATACTATTTAGCAAAGAGAGGTGAGATCCATTTTAGGTAACTAAAAACAGTTACACCTAGGTTTTTACTACATGTTAAGGGAAAACTAAGTTACGGTAAATTACGCCCATCACCCTGAGACAAAAACTACAGAACGACGAAGGCAGAGTGAAAAGGTTAGTTAGAAAACAAGTAGGTAAATTTAAAAAGTGCGCGTCGTTACGTCTTATATTTCGCGCACGATACTGATGTATAACAAAAATTAGTTATATGCCATTTTCTTTTCAGTAACAAAATATTTGGTGTATTTCCCTACAAATAGCATTATACGGTGTGACCGACGACGCCTTTTCTCAATATGTAAATAAACTTTTTCTCAGGCTGACGAGACAAACGATCCGTTGTCAAGTCACTCGACGAGGTCATTTATCATAGTGTATAGGTATAATCTGAGCCTTTTAGGACGCAAGGAAAATGTCTTGGAGATTACATAATTGAATCGGAATGAATGGGGAGAAGCCATCAGTCAGAAAAACATCAAGTTTATTTTATACAAAGACCTCGCGAAACTGGAGGCTTTGTTAATATTTTTCGAAGATTCTTGTGGTTTTGATACGTCAGTTCTATTATTATACGGGCAATAATATCAGTTGTACTAAGAATTGTTGTATTATATAGTTTTAAGTTCATGAAGAACGGAAACCCACTAGAAGAGGTTTTTGTTGGAGTTATTTTCAGGGGTTGCCTTCTTCTGCTGAGGGCTGGCTGCTTCCGAGTTAAGAGATTAAAGCTTGCTATAATTATATAGCAAAACACAACAATTCATCTACTAAATAGGTTTCGTTGAACTAATTATAAACTGTATGTTCTGTCAATTGTACAATTGATTCTTTTGACTTAACGAGCAATTATATTATTTGAAAGATGAAGATAAATTCCTATAGGAATTTTATTTTTGCTTATTTATTGTTACTGTAAATTCACTTGGGTTTATTGGTATTTCCGTTGGTATAAGATCTGTACATACTGTCGGATAATATTGGTCTTAAATTGCTGCTGCTTAAATTACTGAGCTCACCACTTGCCACGTATGTTGCCATGACAGTGTAACCTACAATGTGAAAAGTCTTATTTTAAGCCTTGCTTACCAACTGGGGATAAAGACATGAATATATATATATAATTCTCTGTAAATCATCAGTCGAATATAAATCACAATCGATGGAATTTCAACGACAATGTCACTTAGACGATTTTCTTATTTTCATTTAAACTTCCACGACTGTGCGGCGAACGGAAAAAAGAAAAGTACTGAATGAGTGCGGAGAGCATTTAAGTGCGGTGCACCGCCCGCCCGCGCCGCGCCGACAGACCCGGCTACTTTTATTAGAAGGCTTTTAATAGGTCTCCGTACGAGAAGCAATTTAGTACCATATTTTCTCTGAAAATATCTTAAAACTGTGCAACAAAATAAATGATATAAGCCCAACTTTATTATATTATTATTATAACTCATTATCCTCCTAATTTACATTAATGTATTGAAACCAATATTTTTATGATTTTCTGTTAATTTCGACTCATATTTTCTAGTTCTTGTTTGTTCTTAAATTTCACCTTTTAAAAATTTACGATTAAATCACTTATTTTCTTACATTTTCATTTCAAATTTTTCCTTCACTTCTCCACTAAAGTACCGAGAAATATGATTTTATTTTCTTGAAAGGATAAACTTCTGCTTTAAATCCGTCATAGAATTAATATTTGAGTACCTTATTAAAACATAATTGCCGACAGTCGCGGTAGTGGCACAAGTGTCCGCTAGAGCGAATTTGCATATTTTTACATAAAAAGGGAAATTCGCTGAGGTATTCTTCATTGTCTACTTATAAAGAGAAGATGAAGATGAAAATGCTCCGTTCGCTACAGCTCCATCCACATACTAAAGTGATGGCCGTGCTGAAAGTTGCTTTAGGCTGACTGAAACTAAGACCAATTTAAGATTAGCTCTGAATTTAGCTTTATTAAAAACCCAATTCATATACATAGCATAGAAATATTATCTACATGAATTGGGTTTTTGATTGAACTCGAGTGGTATATGTATAATGCCATGCAAAGTTTACCAAATTGCGATTGAAAAAAAATACTTTATCTAAAACGACAGCCCAAAGGCAAAAACTTCACTTTCATAGAATTTGTAAGGAAATGGCAAGGAAACAAGGGTTATTCGTATACACTCGTATTTATCATATTAATAAAACTAACATTTCCTACGTTGAACTGTTTGTCGCAGCGACACTAAAAGAGCACAGTCAGATGTTTTCGCTGCCAATTGGCAGCGTTTCGGGGCATCTTGGCGATTTGCAGTCTGCGACTACACCTCGTTATGTTTTCACTTGTTTTAATGATGTTTCATACGTAGGTAGTGAAGTTTCGGTAATTAGCTACGTTTGGGTTTCTTCAATATACGAATAAATGGCATACCTAGAGCATCACAGGTTGGTGGCAGAAATGTGGTGGCAGTACTTCCCTGGATGAACTTGGCATAAGTTCCACTGCTAGTAACTAGACTCCTTAGAGGATTAATACACATTGATTCTCTAAGGTAAAATCAAGTTATCTTCAATATTTACGATCATGTCAATATTTAGTAGTACTAATAGGTAGTCTATGCATTATCTAGGGAAGTTTTCCTTGCTCGGTACCTCACAGGTGAAGTGAGACAAGTCCAGATCATTTTGCCTTTTTGTGACTATGTTTTTTGATGTGTACTAGCAGCACTATTGCTATTAATTACACGAGAAAATTCTATAATGTTATGGTGAAAAAGAAAATAATTTGTTACCTTCACGATTATCCATGCAGAAAGTTATCCAACAAAATTCTCTGGAATAGCAAACCAGTAAACACAGTTCAACAAATCAAGGCAAAGTGCTCTGTATTGACTCGAGCTCTGTGAATTTGTAAGGATAGTAACTTTTGCAATATCGCGCCGCTGCCAAAAGTATTCGAGAAATTTCAACTCGCACATTCTGGTCGGACTTTGTAGTGCAATAGGATTGTAGTAATCTATTGCTATAGTTTAACAGTCAAGACGGCTTTGAACACTTTCACATCATTATGAAATATTTTATTTACTTTTTCGTATTTCTTTATTAAATATGTACTACAACAGTGAAATTTGCATCATTAGTCAAAAAAAAAGTCTTGCCAAGAAATAGTTGCAAAAGTTAAAACTGGATATTGCTGCTGTTATATTATTGTAACTAAAGGGGTTTTTTTTTTGGGATTTATTCCCGTAGTACATTTACATTTTTATTAATTTCATGTTTTACCACGAAATTTTGGTACAATTTTCGTAATTTTAATATAAATTTTCTAACTCAATCTTGGTACGACAAATTTTTTTGATCTCTTTTTTTGATAGACAGTCAAGGAAAGTAATAAAAGGCAAATAGCAAATTTTACGAGGATTTTGTTAGTAAAGTTTTTATAAGAAAGTTGATGGGCATTTTAACGACACGGCATTGGCACACTGAGATGGACTTGGCGTATGTCATTTCAAGTCCGAAAACAACTGGATTTATAAACTGTTAGTAGTTATAAAAGTATTAACGCCTGCATATTTTTCCAGGATGACCATTTATTTTAGGTTCCAATAACTTACTTCATCCGTTAGGAACAAGATAACTATGATACTGTATTTTTATATATATATATATATGCCCTTTTTTGACAAACAACAACATAGATATGGTGGTTGCCCTTCAACGGATGGTTTAAGATTATTTAAGAAACTAAATAACAGAAAACAAAATTACCTATGTATTCCTACCCCGTTAAACTTCTATTTCTGTTAAGATTGATTTCTCTTTGTCAGTACTTCCTGTGTCGTTTATGTTTTGCAACCGGCTTGTGTTGCACATGCAAGGAATTCAAATTAATTTTGGGATAAACATTATTACTTACCTAAAAGGTAGGGAGTCAGCAAACGAAGCGTGGGGCGCCCCCTCGTTGGTGGAGCAATGCTTTGCGGGAGGCGGCTGGTAGAATTACATGCGAAAAACTGACGACCCGAATCAGTGGTACTTACTGGGACTCCAGGTTCAGAAATGGACTATTCTATTCTATTCTTTCTAGCCTGTTGTCTACTTAGCTAAAAGCTAGGGATACGATTATGTAAATACTCTATTTTTGTAATTTATTTAGTCATCACTAGGTTCTGAACGTGACTTCACTCACGGGGTACCTTAATTAAAAAGTAGTCTGAGTTTAATGAGTCCAGGTCATGAATTATTTATATTAAGTTACACAAATCCCTTCAGTAGGTTGGCCATGAAAGAGTAATGAACATCCTAACAGAAATGCCTCCGCATACCTGTATCGTTTTAGTGAGATAGTGGGATTTCGTTGCACAAGAAACCGAGAATACTTAGATTTGTGTACGAAGTTAACAGTTTAAAAGGATTGCCAACCTTGGCACGAGAGGTGAACACATGACTTTACATTACTTACTAAGCTTTGCACTTAGTTCGCACCTAACTTCGAAGGCCGACTTTTCTCTGAGGACTTAGCGAAAGCTCTTAATGGTGACACAACTACTCTCTCAAAATTATTATCTTCTTTTAAATTTAGTTACGTATTTTGGGCTTTTAGCCATTTATTTGGAGAGCTTTCAATAATTTAACAACATCCCTTATCCCTGAGCAATACTGTGCAGAAAATAATTTATGGTCTCATTGCAAGAATTATGACCATGATGTAATAAATATGATATAATGTCATGATATAATAAAATAAATGGGTAGATCGTCAGGTTATGATGTCCGATACGCTTCTAGTATTTTGGCTGTGGCATACCACAGTTGTTGTTGTTTGTCCGGCTATCCAAAATGGTTTTCGCACGAGAAAGAAAACTTAGATTTTTGGACTTTTTATCCCTAACGATTTATGAATCGTTAGTGAGAAACTGCGGGATTACCGTAAAATTAATACCTTAATTTTATCTAAGTTCTATATATCAATACAAAAAAATGTGTGTGACAGTTCCGACACGCACACGGAGGGTAGAATATATTAGCTATAAGTACGAGTATCTACGCGTGATATAGGATAGCATAGAATTGTTTTTAAGTTTATTGTGTTTTTTGAAGTGATTGACGTTTCCAAGCTAATTCCCGAAGAAATCAATGGAAACAAAGTTTTTGCGTATTGTTTACTGGCATAGATGTAATCATAGTCTGAAGTCAGTTACGTGATTTTATCTATATAAATAAAAAGAATCACCGAAATGTTTGTACGCGCATAACTTCCAAACGACTTCACCAAATTGGATAAATCTTTCTTTGATGTGTTCGTTATTGTCAGGAGAAGGTTTGTATGAAAAAAAATATTAATAAAAGAATAGAAAGTATTTAAAATTAAAATGCTAAACTTTAGTATTGACGGCAAAAAAATATGGCGGTACGAAGTTTGCCGGGACAGCTAGTTTGTTATAAAACAACGTTCCAAATTCAGTTCCGTCAGTTGGTGTTCGTGAGACGCTAACGAGCCAAGTTTCAGCTGTCAGCTAACTACCGCGAACTGTACCTTGACGCAAATACTAGCGGCAATCTCCAGTCAAGTTGAAGCCCAGTCCAGTCATAAAAAAAAATTGTCAAGTTGAAGACCATTTTGAATAAAGAACACTTTTGTTATTATTTAATTAGAATGCATTTTATTTTATCTTTTGTTGTGATTTAATTAGAATGTGTTTTTTTTTATTTGGTTGATTAAATACTTTTTGGGGTTTTTTTAGGTTATGTAGATGTATTTTTCATGTAAACGAAAATAATGAGTAATGGATAGGCAGTTCTCACTGCCACTATGTAAACTAAAATAATTGTGATAAAAAGATACTAATGACAAGAACTAATTTATAAAAATATGCTTTGGAACCATTATTTACGTAGTGTATCTAGTAAAAATGTATTCTTTGGAAAATGAATTAACCAACATTCAGCCTGCCAGCGAATACCACAAAACGCGATTGTTTAACTTCAGTTCAGATAAATTACGGTACACGTCACACTTTGTTTACCGACTATCCATTACCCGAGCATTGAAAAATGCAATGTACAACAAACTCGTGAAGGGCTGGCGTGTATTGTACTGCGGGGTAAATGCCCTATTTTAATTCGTTCGTGCAACAGAACTTTGAATTTCACATGAAGTCGGTTTTATTATAGCCAGAGTTGGTGAATTTACAAATTGTAGTTGTAAAGTCACTTTTTTATTGCTGAAGCCACGAGTTTAATTTTAGCTCGATGAAAAGAAACGATATATAACGATGAAACTGCAATTACCTATTGTGGATTTTTACGATGTAACTTACTTTTGACGTACTTAGTTAAACGTTTTTTTTTTTGATGTGCTGTAAAATAAGCGAGTATTCTAAATAGATAATTTTGGTTGCATGATCGTGTGAAATTTCCAAACATGAATCGAAATTTTACTGTTTTATTGCCGGGAGTATGATAACGAATTTAACACGCCATGCAAATTAAGCAAGTCTTAGTTTGTAAATACGTTTGAATTAAATTCATATTTATTGTCATTATGTAAGTAACTTGACAAATCTTGCTAAGACGCTTCATTCAAGCGATTATGGAATTCAATTACATACAATTTTATTCAAACTAATACAGAATACTCTTTTGTTATTTTCACAATTTATATTGATTTCTCGGTGTCATAAGGAGGTTTACATTTTTGTAAACTGTTTTGCAAAGATGAAAATGATGAAAATGATCAGCCTGTATGCCTCAGGGCACGGTCGCAATGCAATCCAGCTTGCGTTTGGACTTAAATGCACATCCGTTTGGCTATCTGCTATTTCCGGCACACTATAATAGAAAATAATAACAATTTCCGGCGCCAGCTAAATAGCAAACAATTTCTGCAAACACGAATCCCCAACACAAAAGCTCTCAGACTACGTAGAGATATTGTACATACCTGCTTGCACGCCTAAGTGAATTTCAGCTCACTGTCTGCCGAGGCACTTGGGATAATTACAAGTAACAACGACCTCTTGCTTTCTTTAATGTTGCTAAGTAGACCCTTAGCAGTCTAGACTTAAGTGGCAAGCTGTCTTTGTGTCCGTCCAAATGTTAGAATTACAACTTGTGAATACTGGAATAGATTGAAATTAGTAATATTGTTTTTCAAGACTCTTTTATACCAAAATGTTGTATCAATTCACTAATAAATCTCTATTTATAAGAAGATGGACGCAACGCAATGCGACTTGATTCATCTCATACTCTGGTGGAGAGGACTTGAGTGGTATTGCTGTTGTGTATGGGCGGCGGTTACCACTTAACATCAGGTGGGCCGTCAGCTCGTTCGGTCACTTTAAAGAAATAAATTAATAAATATGTTTTTGGTTTCAGGCCAGCACAGGAGCTGAGCCGCAGGTGGCGGTGCTGTGCGAGTCGGGAGGCACCTACCACCCGCAGTACATGTCGACAGCCGGCAGATGGACCCCCGACCTCACCACTAAGAGCCACACCTGCTTGAAGGACAAGATGGAAATACTTGACTACTGCAAAAAGGTAACTATTTTTAATTGTATGGGACTCCGTCTGACCTCATCTTGGAAAACAATAATTTATTTTAGCAGCAGTGGAATTTATGCCAAGTTCGTTCAGAGAAGTAGTACTGCTAGGTATGAGAAATAAGGCACGTGAGAAATTCCACCTACACGTCTCAGAGTTACGGGCGCATAAGTCAAAGTCAAAAACTTTATTTCCATAGAATTCATAGAGAAATGGCTTGGAAACGTCAATATTCAAAACATAAGGTCACGCGTACTTATCGATAAGTTTGATGCCTGTTCAAACCCTATCCGACCCTCCATGGGGAAGATATACGGTACGATTTGACTTGGGTCGTACCTAAGTAGGCGTGGATCCAAGTCGTCTGGCTCCATATACATCCGCTACGAAACAGCTACGAATCTAGCAACTATTCAGTCTGATATTCAGACTATGTGCGCGCAAATTGAGTTGCGTAATTGCTGCGTTAAATGGCAAAAGTCAGGTTTCGGCTGGTTTAATTTAAAGTTTATTGATATATGAGTATATACCGGCAGAACTAAGGCCTATTAAATGGAATTTTCAATAGAAGCTTGTAGTGAAGTTCGTAAGTAATTAAATTTTTATACCTTTTGGAAGGTATTCATAAGTTTCTTCTTGTCTTGTCTTGATTAGTATTATAATCATCTAGTCTAATTCTTCACGCTCAGAGTTACAGGTGCATACAATGTGACTTGGCTCTTGTTCTACCTAAGTAGGCGACGACACAAGAAACCCATTCGAAAATATTAGAAAATGGTTTAAAATTATTCCCTTAAATCTCTTAACCATATTGTACAAGAAAACCTCACAAGTAGGGAGAAATAAATAATGGTGGGAAATTTCACCCAGCGCCATCCAGCCCTAAATTAAGCTCAGCATTTGTATCATGGGAACCAGACATCTAATACAATACTTATATACTTTTTTACCTTACTTTTTTGTTATTTTAATATCCAGAATAAAAATCTATTTTCGTCATACAAATATTTGTCTTGGGTGGGAATTAAACCCACGATCTACAGCAGCAGGCAGGGTTATTACCAACTGAGCTATGAAACCAGAAGATCAAGAAATATCTGTGTATACAAATATGGAGTGATCTATCTTACACCGTCTCTGCTATACAATATTGAATTTGCTTCACATTACAGCGGAAATTGAGCGTTTAATTACATAGAGAACACAATATCCCAACTGTAGAGGTATGTTACGGTCACTGTGACCCTCATATGATTAAAGCGGATTGGGCCAGATTTGGGACAATACTGGCCCTTTTAGCACATACAGTAACTTATCCTTATGTATCTAACCGTAATCTTGAGTTAGGTTCTGTTAGGAGATAATCCTGGAAAATTCATTTGTGTGGCCCAGGATTGAGTCGTTGAAAGGAAACTATAGTTATAGATAATAGACGAAACATTCTTTTCGTTGAATCCTTAAATAAATGGCTTTTAAACGTCATTAAAGATTACAAGGTAACGCGTAAGTTCTTATAGCTAAGTTTAGCGTACTTGTCGCTAAGTTTGACGCCTGTTCAAACCCTATCCGACCCCCCATGGGGAAACAGCTAAGAAACCCCTGTTTAGACAAATGTCTAATACATAAATATGTCAATGTTCTAATTACCATTAAGTTTGCTATTAATAATTCCTCTTCAATCACAATTGATAGCAACTGTCCTAAAGTATTATAACGTTAAGTTATTACTGTTTCAGGTTTTCCCCAGCCACGACATCACCAACATCGTGGAAGCCTCCCACTACGTCAAGGTCAGCAACTGGTGCAAGCTGGGAGCCATCAACGCCGCCAAGTGCAAGATCACCAGATGGGTGAAGCCTTTCCGTTGTCTTGGTACGTACCTTACATATTTGTACATAACCGCAATAACTTTCTACATAGTATTGTCGATGGCAGTATGTTCGGATTGAATCAAAAGCAAGATATTTTTTCTAAATTTTATATTATGTAACAAGAAAGCTTTATCCCGTTTCTTATTTCATGGTAAGCACGTCGAACAAATTTCAATTGAATTACTTTTAATTGACTTTTTTTTCTCCTAATGGACTTATGTAAATGTAGATTGGAAGGAAACTTCGATAAACTCGTGACGTGGTCTATTATTATAACCTGGTACGATTATGAACTAAATATGTTTGAAAACAGATCTCTTTGTCGATAAGAAACACTAACAGTTTCTACCAATCAGCGTCCTTGTCACGTTATTAGTAATTGTTGATATTGATCAGCCTTTCGGAAACCTAGCCTAAATTTTTCAGAACCGTTCGTAATTTAAAATCATTAAATGATTTTTTTTTTGACAGCGTAGTGGTACTGATACCGAGTTTCAATTCGGAGATTGCCGGTTAAAATCCCGACGTTCACCTATGAGTTTTTCGATTGAAAGATTTATGTGCGCAATATCACGTTCTCAAAACGGTGATGGACGAGAGAACATCGTGAGGAAACCGACATGTCCTAGTACTAAAAATTTGAAGACATGTGTCAAGTGCACGGAAGGAGCCTCTTTGAGGCGCACTTAAAATCCTTTCACCACACTGGTACAAGAGAACCAGACTCGAGTAGAATAGAATTTAATAAATCTAAATGATGTTCAACTTCAACGTGTCTAATACCGCTACTTTCCAAAGAACTACAATTACGTATTTGGTGGCAGAAGGTCCATTCCAATCGGACGCGCTGCTCGTCCCCGAAAGCTGCCTCTTCGACCACATTCACAACCAGAGCCGGTGCTGGCAGTTCGCGCGCTGGAACGCCACCGCGGGACGCGCCTGCAACAACCGAGGACTGAGGCTCAGAACCTTCGCTATGCTCCTGCCTTGCGGAATCAGCCTGTTCTCTGGCGTAGAGTTCGTCTGTTGCCCTAAACATTTCAAGGGTGAGTTTCTATAAACATAATAATAATATTGGTGGACATTTCACACAGCGCCATCAGCCCCAAAGTAAGCTAAGCATAGCTTGTGTCATGGGAACCATAGCTTATATAATACTTAGATACTTCTTTCCAAATATATACTTATAATACATATCAACGCCCAGACACAGAACAATACATACATACATAAATCTATATAGTTTTTTTTTAACCACTATCTTTACAATTGAAAGAGAATTTCCGTAGCATTCTGCATCCAAGCTATCTACGATATTGCAAAAGGAATGAATGAATGAATAAAAATTCTTTATTGTACACCGTTACACCGTACTTCTCTTTCTGCTGATTACCCTCGAAATCTCGTAACGAATTTATCGCCATTTTGACAGAAAACGTCAAGATGCACAAGCCCATGGATGTCGGCGTGCCGGTCAGCCCCGGAGCCGAGGAGATGCTGGCTGCCTCGGCCGCGATGGACGAGCGCGATGACGATATGCTCGACGACGACGACGCACTTGACGATGACGATGATGACACCCTCAACTTGAGCGATGATGATGATGACGACGATGCTGATGACGGTAAGTTTGCATATCAGTATTTTATTTGATTTGAACAGGCGTCAAGCTTAGCGATAATCACGCGTCATTATCATTGCCGTTTCCAAGCCATTTCTTTATGAATTCTATGGAAATAAAGTTTTTGATATTGACTTTGACTTTATACCTAGATTAACACATTTAAAAACGTAATATTGATTTTCTACAGTTGTTTGAAATTTTGTAGATAGATTTGTTGTCACATCTACCCGTTGTTTGTATAAACTAGATGATACTTGTATCGCGAACTAAGTATTTGTATTTCCTTACTAACCTAAAATCCAGTCTGTGGTTGTGTGACTGAATTATTATACTTTCGAAAAACGCATTTGGGACTAGCTATAATATAACTAGATATAATATAAGTTATATAATTTTATGCGATCTATAAAGAAGTGAAGCTGTGGATGATAAATTTTAAATTAGGAAATTAGGAAAATTTATCACTAAGCACTACACTCAATATCGCCTTATAGGTATGTACATGCATAAAGATGGACGTTTTTTCACCGAAGGGGAAGGCAAGTCCAATTTTCGCCTTGTGGGAATTTCGCCTTGTTTTATTAGACCATTTGTAAATAAGATAATTGCGTATAAATGATCAACATGTTATTTGTTTACAAACAGACATGGATGAGGATGAAGACGGTGATCTGTCCCGTGATGAGGATACCGAGGATGATGATTACACGGACGGTGATGATAACGCGTGGCCCCGCCCGGAGTCCTCGCCGGCGCCTGCGCCTGCCACCACCACTCCTACAACCACAACCACCACAACCACCACGGTGAGTCGTTACAATATTTTGGAACTGATTTCTTAAAGTTATTGAGTTATTCCCCTCCATCCAAAGGTTGTCTGGAAGAGATCGCATCTTAGCGATAAGACCGCCCAATGTACTCATAATTTGAGTAGTTTAAAGTTTAAATTTTTGTGTGAAATGGTGTACAATAAAGAATTGTCATTCATTCATTCATTCCTTTTGCAATAGGTTGATAGCGTGGTTGCAGAATGGTACGAATTTTCTCTTTCAAGTAACCGATTTAAATAAACGAGGCATCAAATGAATTTTAATTTTTTCATTTTTTTTAATTTTTTTCATAATAAAAGGATCTCGGCATGTTCTATAATTTCCTCGCGATGTTTTTTGTGGGTTTTTCGCCGTTTTGAGAACGTGGTAAAGCGCACATAAATTTGTAAGTGAATAAACTCATTGATACACGTCAGGACAGAACCAGCGACCTCCAGATTGAAATTCGGGGTTTATACCGCCCGCCCACCACGCTCTTAGAACAAATAATAAAATAAAACATTGGAATAGCGATGACGGGCCTTGTCTCTTTTTTCAGTCAATGCTTGTAAATTTGTGACGTGAAATATTAACACAACTAGTGTAGCTGTTATCCAATGCTTTATGAGATGCGCTGTCAGTGATGATATAATTTTGCATTGCAGTCATCGACGGCTACTTCCGACCCGTACTTCTCTCACTTCGACCCTCGCACCGAACACCAGAGCTACAAGGATGCCCAGCAGCGACTCGAGGAGACACACCGTGAAAAGGTAGAGAGACAGAGAGAAAGAGAGAAAGACCCCATAAAAATTAAATATAAAATTAATACCCATAAATTTAACGCCATCATGAAACAACCCACTCTAAACTTAAATCTACGGGGGTCAAATAGTTATTGATAGACTGATTAAGATCCCGCTATTATTTTAATATTTTACGTGAAAGTTTGTGAGGATGTATGGTTGTTTGTTACTCTTTCACGCTCAAACGACCGAATGGATTTGGATGAAATTTGGTATCAAGATCCTGGATTAACACATAAGCTACTATGATAGCGGAAAAGTGTAGTGTTCCCCTGGGCTGATTTATTCACCGCGGTAATACCGCGAGGCGCAGCTAGTTCATAATAAGTTACAGGACCACCTTAAAATGACCAAAGTGACGATATATTTTATAGAAGACTTAAACAATTTTTGATTAATAAATGTTATTACTCCATTGACGTATTTTAAATGACATTCATATTGTAAAAGTTATACCAATTTGACATATCTCACTTATTGACATGTCTAATTATGGATTCAAATGAAATTTATTATTTTATGACGTGGTTCGACATAATTAATTATAATTTAAATGCATTGCATGCAACAGGTTTCACGTAACCATCCATTCACCATCTGTGCAGTATGTGTGTACATCTGGAAAATACATAAATCTGAACTGATTAAAAGTATGTTATAAGAGCCTTTCACGAATTTTCAAGTCTGTAGCTTTGACTGTAGTTTGAAATGTATTAAAAATATAGAATAGAGTTCATGATTTCACAAACGCTTAAGATTTTTGATGCATTTTTAGTAACTACATATTCATCATTTTATATTTATGATTATTTGATTTTGAAACATTTGACAATAATTTCAGATTACCAAGGTGATGAAGGACTGGTCGGAGCTGGAAGACCGGTACCAGCAGATGATGAGTTCGGACCCGGCCGCCGCGCAGACATTCCGCACTCGCATCACCGCCAAGTTCCAGTCGAATGTTCAGGTAACATATTGATTCGGCGACTCCTTAGCTTACTTACTGCCTTCGAAGATATGAGTCACGGGTTCTATCCCCTGCCACACGAAACAGGCTTGTGATTGGTTTTTGGATGTTTGGTTGTGTTTACTACTGTGTGTCTATGCCAAATGCGTCACTGAGAATCCTTTTTTTATATGTATAGTCAATAATAATATATTCTATTCTAATATATGTCTAATTGTTGATATCCATTCTTTAACAGATCCTAGAAGAGGAAGGCGTGGCTGAACGCCGACGCCTGGCCGCCCTGCATCAGCAGCGAGTCCTCGCCCACCTCGCCCAGCGTCGCAGAACTGCTCTCTCTTGCTACACACGATCTCTGAGAGACACGCCACCAAATGTAAGACTTTATTCTTAAGTTCGCCTGGAGAAGTACTGCCACCACACCTGGTAATCCGCCGCCAAGCAGTGATGCACTCGTGTTGCTGTGTTCCAGTGGAACGGAGTGAGTGCCGGCGAAATTGCAGGCCCATGAGACGTAACATCTCCGTCTCGGGATGATGGACGCAACACAATGCGACTTGAGACATCTCGTACTTTGGTGGAGAGGACTTGAGTTGTATTGCTGTTGTTGGGGCGGCACGTGTATGTTACCAGATAACATACACTTTAGCTCAAAGAATATTTAGCTTGCATACTGACTTTTAAGAATTGTTCTGAAGGTTTAGGAATATATAGGAGACTAGTATATAGGAGATTCCAAAAGTCGTAGAAAAAGATGTTTATTTTTGGGTTCACCTTTCTTTTACATCTTTTGTTTCAGGCCCACCGCGTCCAGAAGTGTCTTCAGCGGCTGGTCCGAGCTTTAGCAGCTGAACGTACTGGAGCTCTGACCGCTTGGCGTCGCGCCGCCGCTAACGGCAAAGAGGCCGCTGCCGCTGAGAGGGCCAGCGCCGCTGATAGACTCCAGGTATATTATAGACTGGTCTCATAGCTCAGTTGGTAGTACCCCTGCCTTCTGCGCCGTAGGTCGTGGGTTCGATTCCTACCCAGGACAACATTTATGTGGCGAACATAGGTGCTTGTTCTGTGTCTGGGTGTCGATATGTATTATATGTATGTATTTACAGAAAAGTAAGTATTATATCAGTTCTCTGGTTCCCATGATGCAAGCTACGCTTAGCTTACCTTTTGGGAATAGATGGCACTGTGTGAAGTGTCCCCAATATTTATTTTTTACTATCAAATATTGGGACCACCGCTGAGTCCAAAAGTACCGTAAGTGGCTGGTCGGGTACGGTACGGACTAGAGCCCTGATGTAATTATATTGCAATTGCGGTCATGACCTACCTAACTAAGGAAGTATCAAAATGCATTTCTGGGGAGTGGATACTACTAAGCATTAGACGAACCAGCTAATTCTCTTACATAAACTATTCTTATCTGCTTACTCTTTCAACTCATCCCCCCTTTTTAAAAGCTTTTATTTAATTGGAATGATATCTTTGTTGAGATCAAATCTTGCAAATGAGTTTTAAATCAGTTGTCCGCAACCGATTGAACTGAAATGTGGAACATGACATACGTTTGATTTCGATGACAATACAATGATATTTTAACATTAAGATAGTGATGATGGAGCCTGGAGGTGTGCATAAGAACACCTCAACTTCTCAACGTTATTACGTCGTGTTTGGGCTCATTGGATTTGTCCTGAAAAGTACTATAGCCTCTTGGTCGTGTCCAGGGTCTAATCGTAAAAGCTTATTGTGGAAAGTGTATCTTACATCAAAAACTATTGGTATTGTAGGATGCGGACCGAGCTCTGCAGCGTGCCCTGACTGCCCTGCGTCGCCGCCCCCATCTCTACGCCAGCATTGGAACCGCTATTGAGGACTATGTTCAGGTTAGTAATGCGGTGTGTTTTTATATGTTACTTTTCTAGTAGGGACCTTTAAATGGCCATCTCATTTCTATGCAGTGGTTTAGTTTGTAACATTGTGTCGTAGGTTTCTCTAAAATAAATAAATCATCTTTGGTATGATTTATTACTTTGGTCGAACCTGGATCTAGATGGTTTCGAAGACAAAGTTTGCTAGTAAAGCCAGTAAAGTAGTAAAGCCCATTATATATTATGTCCTTCGCCGTTATTCGAAGCCTTTTAAACATATTTTGAGATGTAGTCCTTCCGTTTCCGGCCGTATTTTATGTAATTTAGCGTGGTAGTTCCGTTTTCCGGCTGTAGGGGGCGTTAACTTCCGTCCGCCATGTTCACCAGTTTGTGCGAGCTCCTATTCTTATCATTGGCGTCCTTACTTTCGTGCCGTAAAGACGTAACGCTCCAAGCGTCCAGTTTTTATAAAATAATTTGTGTTAATGCTGTTAGCATTCGTACTTAAATATATTTTCTAAATAATTGAAAAAGTGTTGTAGTTTCGTTTGAGTGAGTAAAAAATAAATAACCGCAAGCGGCGTGCGTCATATTCTTCATCAAGCGATGATGTTGGGGTTAATGGCGATGGCGGTAATGGTGATGCAGGCGAAAGAAGACAGAAGAATCAACATGATAAGATGCCGCCTTTGTCATCTTCATCTTCACCTTCCGATGAGGGTAGAAAAAGGCGCAGGCTGAAACGCAGGAAAGTATCGCGTAAAGACGGTAAGGTCATCGAGCACCTTTCCCAACAAGTAAGTGAAATTCAGAACTTCTTGGCGAGCAATACCTTCCCGCCTGGCGGTTGGTATTCCTCAGACTACTACCATGATGGCTCCGCAATGGAACCAGCAATTCAAAGTGAGGCCCACGCCGAGTCGAACCTCAAATTTGATTTTGTGTAACCTAAAAGGACCAACAGTTGCAAAGGCCTCTTCGGAGCATTTGCAGGTGCTGAATTCATTGCAGCATTTTAAAACTGAGAATGGGACAGATGTTCGTTACTGGGTGTATCAGATTTACTCCAATGGACTCGAGATACAAATAACTTAAACAATGAGTCATTGGTTTCTAAAATAAGACATTTTTTCAGGGGATTTTCAGAAAGTATCTTTAGATTCTTTGCAATTAATATTATGTGGCCGCAGAGCGGACATTGTTGAACAAAGACGTGAGATTTTTATAAGTCAAGTAAAATACAAATTCTTAAGTTACTTTGAAAAATATTCCACCTTCATGGGAATATCTCTTTGATAAAGAACTATTTGCAGGGATACATAAATAATAATAATAATAATAATAATTGGGGGGTCAGTAAGATCTTTACAATTCCAAACCACTCCTTCTCTGCGCAAGAGATGAGAGTTATACCTGGGTCCCAGGCTGCGCAACCTGGACCTAGTAGTTATAATCAAGCCGGTCGCTCCACGGCACCGCTTAACAGGTACCCGCCACCGCAAGGTGCGAGACCTTTATACCCTTACAAATTCAGTTAAGATTTTCCAGCCTATGCAAATAATGAGCGTTCCTTTCGACCACAATTGAAGCCTCAAACATTTTCCTCTCGTCAGCAAGCCTCTGCAAGCTCGAGAAAACCTTTCGGTCGACAGGGCCCACACGCTCAGACCAATGCCACACGCGGTAAGGGAAACGGGAGATAGGAAATATTGACATGGAACTGGTGTTTCTGAGGGGAGGGTTGAAATCGTTTGTCAATACCTGGCGAAACCGAGGTGCACCGACCACATTTTTAAACGTCATTACTGGTTACAAAATTCCATTTCAAACCAAACCATCCCTCGTCTTACCACGCATGGTAGGCGCTCGTTTTAAAACTGTTCCTTCTCTAGAAATGGATCGGATAATAAAGAATATGTTATTAGAAAAGATTTTAGAATATGCCCCTGAAACACCCAGTTTCTGTCAACTCTATTTTTGACCCCAAAATGCGACGGCTCAATGCGTCCAATTTTCAATTTAAAACAAATACAATACAAATACAAAATACAATTTTTTTTTTTTTTTTTTTTTTTTTTTTTTTTTATTAAATTCCGAATAATAGTCCGAACTAATACCTAAAAGTAACGAAATTCAGACTTATATCAGTCCATCGTATTCCGGACTTCCTACAGCCGAAGGATTGGGAGGGTAAAAGTGGACCTCACCCAGGTTTACTACCACCTATCGGTCGCCAGGAGTCACCGCTGCTTCCTTCGGCTGCTTTACAAAGGTCAGTACTTACAGATGATTTTTGCCATTTGGTCTTGCAACCGCACCAAAAAATTTTCGCGTCCCTTTCGAATTGGACCGCAGAAATCCTTCGAGAGCAGGGTATACGAATCCCAGTCTTTCTGGACGATTATTTAATAGCTTCCCAGTACAGGACACACTAGAACGTCAAACAGAAATCTTCCTAAAAACAATGAGAGAGTTGGGTTGGAAGGTAAAACAATTCTTGTTCCACAAAGGTCACTGGAGTAGCTGGGTTTAGTATGGGACACGTGGCGCAACCAAAAGTTCCTGCCAGAAAAGAAAATTCAAGGTTTGAAGTATGTACTTTCAAATTTATTAAAAAGAAAAGCTGCGACCTGTCGCGAAACGCAGAGTATCGTAGGGAGTCTAAATTTTGTAAGGTTAGCAGTAAGTCGGGGTCGCTTAAATTTCTGCTTGCTGTCCCATTGCAACAGTCTTCTTCAAATACACCCAGAAAGCCAAACAATCTGGGAACTGAAATGGTGAATGAAGAATTGTCACAAATCATCCAGACTTCACCCACCTATGAAAACGCACTTTCTGACAACCGATGCAGCCGGGTCGGGTTAGGGAGCAGACTTAAACGGTATGCAGATGTGGGGCAACTGGTTAGAAGAATTTTTTCACTAGAATTACAAGGAAATGTTGACTATCCTGAAATGTTTGTCCCAATTCTGTCATTTTCTGAGTCATTCGTCAGTTCTTGTACAGTGCTACAACAAATCTGTCATAGCATATTTGAGGAACGAAGGGGGAAGTCGATCGGTGAAACTGATGATTCTAACTTATCTAATTTACAAAATCGCTTCGACATTCACTTAGCTGCTCATCACATTCCCGGGAGATACAACAGTACAGCCGATCGCCTTTCTCGGAAATCATTGACCTCAGAGTGGCATCTTCTTCTCCCATTGACGTTGAAAGTGTTCGCAAAGTCCCAGAGGTGCACTTGTTTGCATAGTTGCGAGCGTTAGTAGTAGGTGGGTAGTAGGTAATAGGTAGGTAGTAGTTGTTTGCGAGCGCCCACGTGGTTTCGCAGTATGTGAGCCTAGACCAGAGGGATCCAGTAGCATGGAGGCACAACGCTTTCACATGAGAATGGGTATTCCCACCTCCGAACCTGATGCAGAGAGTTCTTATGCACCTCAATCGAGAAAAAGGTACGTTTCTAATAGTTGCACCAAAGTGGCCTCAGGCGTTCTGGAGAGCGGATCTCAAAGCTCGAGCGAAGGCTCCTCCATTCACAGTCCACCGATTAGAATCTGTTCTACTAAACCACTCGTCAGGTCTTCCTCCTCCGAAGGTCCAGGGGTTAACTCTCGATATTTGGAAAGGGGAGGGGGGGGTCGCGGAATTTAGAAACATGGTCCTATCAGCAGAAAGCGCTGTTGAAGGCAGGTTGGCGAAAATCCACACTGAATACCTACAGGCCAGCCTGGAAGCGATGGGTAAATTGGTGTAAAAAATTCAAAAGTAAGTTTTAACAACCCCACAGGTTCAAATTTAGGATTACAGATTTTAGTACATAAATCTGTTGTCTCTACATTATGTCGAACAGAGGACAGTACACGATTAAGTTCAAACGTATTAGTGAAGCAAATTCTAAGATCAATTTCAATTACGGCGCTTAATCGCCCAGAAAAATGTGTCTGGGATACTAATATTTCGATTTTGTTGTTATCCCATAATAATGTAAACTCGAAAAGCTTGTACGATTTTTCAACGCGATGTGCTATCCTTTTGTTGCTCTGTTCTGGTCGTAGAGTTCATGACCTAACTCTTTTAAATGTTTCTAATAGATATTTTGTTAACAATAGTGATAATTCTGTGACTTTTTGGCCCATGTATGAATCAAAAAATTATTCAGAATCACATATTCAATCAGGGTGAAAGCTATTCCCAAATGCAACTAACCCGAATCTTGATCCAGTACTATGGGTTAAGAATTTAATTTTGCTGGGCAACGCTAGAAGAAAGGAATCTGCTATCGAATCATTATTTGTAACTGCCCGTGGCATACCAAAAGCTGCGTCCAGAACTACAATAGCGGGATGGGTTAGATCTGTCCTAAAAGACGCGGACATAGAGGCAACTCCTGGCAGTGTCAGATCTGCTGTAGCTTCCAGAAGTTGGCTCAGTAGAGAACCATTAGATAAGATCTTAAAGACGGCTAATTGGAAATCTAAAAATACTTTTCCAAAATTTAATAAAAAATAAATTAAAGCAACGATTGCTTGTATTTCCAATAGTACCTCGTTGGGGGCATCTTTTGACTCGGTAGAACATTAATTTAATGTTATTATTCAAGTTATATTGTTAGTTAATCAGTTTGTTTTATTTGATTTTATAATACATTTGAGGGGTTATCAAATTTATACTAGCATATTAGGAAACTACCGTAGTTCAGATTACACAACAAAACATTTAGTTATTGGATATAAAATAGCGCAATTATTTAAAATTAGTACTATCACATTGGCGTCCTGTTCACCAGGCGAAAACAAACAATGTCTCAAAATATGTTTAAAAGGCTTCGAATAACGGCGAAGGACATAATAGCTGAGTTTTACCTACCATTAAAACTCTTATTATGTCTGGAGCCTTATTCGAAGCCTTACATTAATTTCTGCCTGGTGTATTTAGTTATTTGTTATTTTGAGACTACAATGATAAGAATAGGAGCTCGCACAAACTGGTGAACATGGCGGACGGAAGTTAACGCCCCCTACAGCCGGAAAACGGAACTACCACGCTAAATTACATAAAATACGGCCGGAAACGGAAGGACTACATCTCAAAATATGTTTAAAAGGCTTCGAATAAGGCTCCAGACATAATAAGAGTTTTAATGGTAGGTAAAACTCAGCTATTAAGGCTGACTTTGCTGGCTGATGAAAATAAAGATAATAATGCAATCTATTTATTTCTAGTTTTCATTAATTCTCTATTTGGCTTCTATAGGAGAACAATTCGGATTCGTCTCTCGTGGTAGATTTAAGCCCGTTCACTCTTGATTGGGCTGTATGGTTATCAATATTCCTATATGGTATTTGGATGATGGCACTGTACAAAATAAACTGTTCTCTTAAGACTTTTAAGACTTATCAATTAAATAAAATATAATTGCCTTATTTGTTAACCGTTTTTGTTCTTTCCAGTCAATGCAGTCCAAAGATGACATGGCCGTCTCTCTGATGTCAATGACCCCCGAAGCCGAAGAACTGCTGCTGGACCGTATCGAGGCTGAGGTTCAGAGGGAACAGGCGGCAAGAGACCAACTGAGCGCCAAGAGGGACCAGCGAGCCAAGCAGAGGCAGGAGATCCAGGCGGAACGTGTGAAGGTAACTGAACTGGTAATTATATGTTTATATTTGTTACTAATGAACTATGGATCAGTTTCACAAATTCTATCAGTTCAGGCTGAGCAGAGGCATTCCAGGAGATTAAAGAAGGATCGAAAAGCTAACCGAGAACGAGTACAAAATTTAAGCAATTAATAGTGAAGGTCCGGAAGTAGAAAGCGAAATTAGAACATATTTCTTTGCTTTAATACCGGAACTATGATTTAGTCAAGAAATGTAACTCTAAATTGTTCCTAGATTTTTAATATGAATCTTGATAAAGAATATAAATATAATAATATTGGTGGACAATTCACGAACCGTCTAGCCTCAAACCAAGAATAGCTTGTACTTGCATACTTGAGTTATCAAGTGAATGACTTTGTTACAGGTAAAGGTTACTTTACCTGTAACAAAATCAAAATTTCATGGGTCCTTGGGAGGACCGATGAAATTTTGATAACTACTACTAAGTATGGGTAGACATAGACATAGACATTTATTTATTTACTAAGTAGCACACAATATATTCTAACACTTTATAACACAAAAAAGAAACAGATGAGAACAAAAATACACAATGAAAAAAAAAAAATATAACAGTTTTACATTCATCGAAATATATAGAAAGAAATTTAATATAAAACACACTTAGGGTACTTAGGTATAGGAAGACCCAAGTCCATGGTATTGCACCCGCAACTTTGAAACTTAAATGTAGAATGTGCTAAGTGCCTGTTATTTCACCGGCACCACACCATTCCAATCAGAACTCAGTAATGTGTAATTGCGTATTTCTGCCTGGAGCCAGAAATAGGTATTGGCAATGTGTTCCCGGACTCGTTGTCTCTCATGTCATGTCTGCGTAAGCTTCGATATAAATTCGTTAAATACCACATCCCAAACTGTTTCTCTCCGACCCAGACGTCGAACGGGGTGAAGGAGAGCGAGGAAGCAGACGACGAGGCGAGCGAGACGACGGACGGTGACGTCACGCCGGCGCCCCCCGCCCCCGCCGCCCCCGCCGCCCCCGGCGCCGGCGCCCCCCCGACCCCGAGCGGCGCGCCCTCCTCACCGCAGCCGTCCGCCGCTTCCGTTTCCGTCCACGATGTCACCACCCGGCTCGCCTTCACACAGGAGACTACTTCCACTGTAGGATTTTATTAACTTTAATTATTTTTGAGACCAATTTTTCAACGAATGCGTTTCCTAACGGTAAGATAAATATCGAGTCTTTACGCCAACTTATCGTAAGTGTCAAATTTACCCAGATAAGACGTCATAAGACGGCGGTCAAGCGTCGATATGATTGCTTTTAGTAGAAAAGTTCTAAAACTGAAGGTCTGTAAAAAAGGCTGCTATTGAGGTCAAATCAATAAAATATGGCTACTGTTGTACACAAACTGTTTCCGTTGCAGGAAATTATGACAAGCACGGTGACCGAAGCCCCGGAGAGCGAGACTCAGGAGACTATGGAGGCCAGCGAGACCACGAGCCGACGCCCCGCCGGCGAGGTATTTGATCTTTTTTTTTGTCTAGTCTAGGATATAGAACGAGCTGACGGCCCATCTGATGTTAAGTGGTAACCGCCGCCCATAGACAACAGCAATACGACTCAAGTCCTCTCCATCAAAGTATGAGATAACACAAGTCGCATTGCGTTGCGTCGATCACCCCGAGATGGGGATGTTACGTCTCAGGTAGTCATCTCGTTCCGTCACCATAGTCCCATATAAAAAGGGGAAAAGCATTGCCTACGTTGCGCTCGTGGGCTATCATTTGTCTTGCCTTTAGTAATGTAAGTATACAGTGTGAAACAATGGAGCAGGTGTACTTACAGACGGAGGGCGAAGGCCTGCGCGCCGCCCTCGAGCACGCGGAGGAGCGCGCCCCGCCGCCGCCCGCCCACGCCATGAAGCACGAGCTCCAGCATTCCCAACCAGTGAGCCATCCCACCCATCTGTCATCATCATCATACTTTGTTATCTTATCTTAATCTTCCTCATCCTCTTAACTGCCCAACGCGAGAAACTTTCGTAGATGTCAATGAAAATGTCGTCAATCGTTATCAATAATAATAATAATAAAACTATATATAATTATATACTTATTAGTTATATACATATTATTATTAGTGATAACGATTGACGACATTTTAACTTAAACATTGATTATTTTATTGTTTTAAAGTATTTTTTCCCGTTAACTAGTAAATAATTTATAAAGAACTGCATTCAAATAGTCAATCTACTTAGACTTAGCCACAGAGAGAGATGTCATAGGCGTTCAACATATTAAAAAACCTCGCTTTTTGAACTAGAAGATTAAAAATAAATAAAACTAAAATAACCCGTATTTATACCGGACCGGAGAATTTTTACCCCGCTGTAACACAGTTAAGCATGTGAGGTATAGTTTTTTCAATTGTTAAGTGGGTCTACCCACAATGCGTATTTCGTTTATTATGTTAGATATATGAATAATAATAGTATATATTTTAGTTAAAGTACAGTACAGTATGTATGTATGAAATAAATATTCATATCCAATTTGCAGGGCTTCACGGTCCGCGGCGCTCCGGGTGCCACAAACCCGGGCGGCGCGGGCGCGGGCGCGGGTGCCCTGTACCCGGCGCTGTGCGTGGGGGGCGCCGCGCTCGCCGCCGCCGCGTGCGTCGCGCTCGCAGTCGCGCGCCGCCGCGACCGCGCGCCCGCCGCACAAGGATTTGTTCAGGTTTGTGAAAGTTACTCACTTTGAAGCTACAAGTCTGCTGACCTGACACCCAAAATCTACACTAACAGAGGTAAAGTGTTGTAATTATGAATGTAGGAGGTAATTCCCGAAGCAAGCGATCCGATTCTCAAAATACTTACACTAATAGAAAGTAACATTATCTTTGAGTGCTACAATGAGTGGCTTTTAAAATTGAAAAACAAGGCTTGACCGGTACTCCTGGATGTCCGCTTTATGCTTTAAGAGTGTCTTCCGCTTGCAGTGATACGCAACTCCAACTGTTTATTTTCAAGTCAGATTTTGGGTGTCAGATCAGCTTGCTTAATTATTTCTACAGTGATCCTTCCTTTATCGCCCTTATTGAAATTCAATGATATTCTCTAAAGATGGTAAGGATTATAGTGAAGATGATTATGGAATAAGTGACGAATATGTTAGTAACGACGATGATAAAGTAAAGTAAAGGAACTTTTAAAAGTTTGATGGGAATAAAGAACACAGTGATGATGAAAAAAAACATGATGTAACTAACTAAAACCATACATTTCAATTCCAGGTGGAACAGACCGGCGCTGTGGCCCCAACTCCTGAGGAGCGACACGTAGCCAACATGCAAATCAACGGTTACGAGAATCCCACCTATAAATACTTCGAGGTCAAGGAGTAAATCATCAGCCCATCCAAACAGTACCGGGCTAGGGGCGGAGTAGGCAAAATCACGGTGAATTAAGGAATTGCAGGGCTTAAGGTCTTAAATAGCAACATAACAAGGAGTCGTGAGTTTTTGGTAATCGTTTCCAGCTCTCTGGTCTTCTGGTCAAGTTCATTAAGTAATTCGACAACAACAGCACATATTTCCTGTAATCCTAGTTATATATCAATGAAATATATAACTAACCAGTTTTCAGAGTGCAAGATAATACTAACGTTAATATCATGAGATGCAGCCTTTCGACAATGCAATCTGTACGAGTCACTTTATGCGGAGTGCTTATAATCATTACTTGTTGACGTATTAATTTGAATCTGATTACGATACAGATTGCAACGATGTCGCTGCAAGCTTTCGTGGACACGTTGCAAAACCTGTTTATGGAAATAATAAGACGCAAAAGCTTAACATCTCAGTGGGAAACTCCTGAGCTATTTATTGACATGGATCGTCAGATGCTTCTTCAGTGGAAAATATCGTTACTGGTAAAAGAAGTCTCCTGATTGCCTTTTCGCCTCCAGTTCAATACTGTTACTTTTCCTCCCACCAGTAATCGCCGATAACTGTGTACCCGTAGTGTTATCAAGGGATATGTATTGATTGTAAACTTATTCGGCCATTTTCGCTCTTTCCCGACCTCCCTTAAATTGAGTTTAAGACATCTAGGTTGTCTTAACACAAGTTCAATACTATCGAACTGGCTTAGAATTATAAAAAGTATTAAAAAAAAAAGTAAGATAACTAATGAACCGTCAACCTATCTCCTTTTTAGAATTTTAGAATCATTGTTTATCATGAAGCAAGAAGTAAAAGTGCGGGAAGGGGCGAATATCAAAATTAATTGTGACGTGTGCTAGGTGCCCTAGACAGGGTGTTTTCTACCCTCACCCGTGTGTCCTCGTAATTATTTATGGAATGAATGTGTGTGGTATATAAAAGTTGTCGGTAAACACCGGTGGGAGATTTATCCGTGTTTATACAATATAATATTCATTTATAAGCTTGTGTGATTAGTGGAAACATAATTTTTGCGTTTACTCGCATTCAGTCAGATACAGTTAAGATAAATTTGTTTTGTTATTGTAGCACCAAAATAATTTATTATTATTTACTAAGGTTAGATATAAGTTTCGTCTAGTACATTAGTATTCATAAGTGTCACCGTAGTAGATTAAATTAAGTTCTTCGAGGCCGCTGTTCGAGCGATAATATTCAAGGAGTTTCCATTCCTAGTTTTTGAATAAGTACTTAATCTGTATGATCTCAGTTTTCGTTGGTTCCGTAGGTTTAATTTCCTCATCAACGTTGAGTGTTATCGCTCGGACGAGTGGAACAAACGTCCATAGTACGCTGTGTATATAGGCTCCGCGTACAAAGTTTTTGACCCTATATTACTCTTAAACGCCCGCTCTCTTTTACTTTTCTAATGTAGGTAGATCATAAACGTGAATTTTATGTAATAAAATGCGAAAATATATTTTAATAATTAATGTGTACTTAGCATTGGGACGGCAAAGCCGGCGCGGGCGAACCACCATTCCCTTTTCGTCCCGTTCTACAAGGAGCTTACACTATTCTGGTATTTTTGTAAGTATTATTTGAACCCGAACGCTTTGCAACATTCCGTTCGCCCGCGAGACAACAACATCCCTGAAGTTGGCGCCGTGTCCTCACCGTGTGCTGTCCCGATAATATATCTATCTAAGTCACTCATGATTTTAGAACTCAAAATCATACGGTGAACTGTTTATCTAGTCATACCGGAGACGAGGTGGGAGCATCGCGCGCCTTGGGTACACGGTGAATCAAATGAAAGCTTAGTAAGTGTATGTACGTTTAATATAAGTAGATGTACAAAAGTAATACATTATATAGATGTTTTAGCGTCATAGTTATAAAGCAAAATATAATTATATATCGCATTCGTCCGTATAACGTAAGGGCTTGCGCTCGTGTCTACTCCCTCGTACGTACACCTCTTAATGTTACGTAGTTAAGATGTAATTCTGCCTCAGTATTATATACATTTAAGCTTATATATTACATAAGCTAATTATATACACTGTTTCTTTGTTTTACGGGCGTAGTGGCGTTATTACAAATGAAGTCATATCATATGCGCCACGGCGTTCGGTTAGAGATCTTTTCGGCGTAACTCGTTTATTCGAAGACGGCGTTAACAACGGTTGTAACGCGATGTTCTGGCGTTGCGTTGTTTCAAGAAGGTTCTAAGTGAGCGCGCGCCCGCGGCTTGGTACGACATTTCGTAATTTACTCACTGTGTTTGTATAACGTAAGTTTAAGCCGGCATCTTGTACCGCTATGAATTTTTGAACTCCAACAAGCCGAATATTATTTTTCTAACAAACTTTGCTCAAAAGCGTCTGTTAATGTCATCTCGATCTGATTGCAATCTCGATGTTTATAGTATTCGGTGTTGTAGTATTAATCCTGGTTTTACCTCCCCGATCACTATTTCGCGTATCTTAATTATTATCTACGTAATAAATGGTTTGATATTTGTGTTACTTGTGCTGCATTTTATTGTGAGTTCGAAGTTCAAATTGAATCAATAAATAGAAATTATAAATTGGTGTTTTATTTGCGTTTACGCTAATCGTTTTTTTACTACCTCAACTCTATCCTGATTTAATACTCTGAATAATCATTTCTTTCTTTCACATCTAGCCCCAAAGCAAAGCTAACCATTTGTCTGGTTCCCATGACACATGATGGAATACTTATATACTTTTTTCGTAATAATACATACATATTAACACCCAGACCCAGAAATAACATCTGCGTCCCTCACAAAAATGTTTGGTGGGAATCGAACCCACTACCTCTGCGCAGAAGGCAGGGTTAACTGTAAGTGAGTTGTAAGGCCAATCAAATACTAATGTAGAAACATCTGAAAAATTATATATTGTCACAGTTTTTTTTCATTTGGCACGTATTAAATAATAGTTTTTTAGTCAGAAAATATTTCCCGCGAAGCTAAGTGATACTACTATAGCTATTATTTTCGTTTTTCATTGTCGAAACATATATATTATTATTGTGCATAAAAGTATCTAGAATATAAAAGACAGATTTAGCTTTAGTTTAGGTAACGTACTATCAGAAACAGCTAGAAGGCACAAAATTACAAATAAATTGTTATAAAAAACATATAAAGGCCATTCAAATATTAGTAGAAAAAAGTATTTATAACATTTTGTGAACCGCCTCAGAGGCGGCTAAATATAAAAAAAAAAATGGTTGTCTGTAAAGTCGGTTTACTGACGATAGTTGAACGTGACAACGTCTTAAGAAAATACTGATGGAATGGTAGCATTTTTCAAAAGAAAATTTTAATTTCATTTGTTTAATAGATTTGTATGTATATATGCACTTGATACTCGATCAAAACATGTAAATGTAAGTATTAGCAGCTGTCCACGCAGACGCATCGCTCACTCAAGTAGGAGAGAGACGGATGTCGAACGCTGCCGAACGCAAAGGCCGATTGTGCTTCTTTGTCGCTCGTTCCGCGCTCTCGCTTGCACTTGCACAAGCCTTACATGGAACGCCTCAGAGCGAGGTAACGCCGCATGAGTCATGTTTTTTCGTGCGTGCAGCCGGCTCTATCGAATTATAAGACGTTGTCACGTCAAAAATTGTGTAACCGCCTCTGGAATCAAAGGCGGCTACATTAAATTATTGAGTTTTTTTTGTTATCTTTACAGAAAAATTAGGAAGCTGAGAATATATAATTAATTTATCATTATTAGTGTCCAAGTATGGCTGGTATGGCACAAGTCCATTTTCGTTTGAGGGGATTATTGTAAATATTATTATGATATGGTCAAAATAAAAACCTTTATACAATGGGTTGTACAACAAATCCAATAGGTTTAAAGTAGGTACCTGAAATTGTCCAGAGGGTTGTACAATAAATTATGACCATGGCAGCACAGATGACAGCACCTTAGACCACTTTAAATTGACAGCGACATCTGTCTTTCAACTCTCGTACTGTTTTTACAGAAAGACTGCGTGCGGCAGGCACCTTTCAAGTACCTTTTCAAAAACTAGTCTCAAGTTCGGAACTCTCTCAATAGATGGCGACGTTGCTCACCAAAATAACGAGCGTAGAAAAAAAGGCCATTCTCAATTTCACCGACAATTTAAGCAATTAATTACGGTAAACGACCGTTTGTCGTCTACTATTGCGTTAGAGAATACTAAGATGTTTGTGATTCTTTAGTTCGGTTATACTAATGACACTTTTGTTTGGCTTTTCTAACGCAATTTGAATTCTATGAAAGAGACTGACCGCGCGGGTCAACTGCTTATTTTACAAAAAATAATGTTGAATAATCCTTAGCGACTATGATCCAATTACAAATTCATGACTATCGCTCATCATTCATGAATGTTTCATTTGGATTGCCATCAAATACCCTAGGGTCTATTTATTCACGTGATTTTAGGTTAAAATCGAGGGTTATTAATTTTGTTCAGTCCGTGAACCGTGAAGATATTTCACTTAGAAGATACTGACACGTCACTAAAGACAACAAAGAAATACCTACTTATTCCTAATTACAACATTTATCTCTACTTTCCGCGGCAACGTAGGTACGCATTAAAATATAGTATCTATGTAAAACAAAACACGTTTATGCGTTGTTCCGTATGTGAAATAGGGCAAAACGAAAACTAACTTTTGCATTGTAGTATAATATAAGTATTAAAACCTTATCACATCATTGGTTAAACGAACAAAGCACATTGCAACCGTATAAGTGATAAGACACATACATCTGCTTGTAAAAACAATCTTAAATTGAAACTCAAACAGAATGCCTCCCCGTAAAATGATATCGGCCGCCAGCGCGGTCCGGCTCGGCATAATTAGCAAACATTGTGCCCTGAATATTGAAGCTCGCGTTTATAATTCACTGGCTCATGTCCGCGGCTTCGTTCGCGTGGTACCTACCGAGATAATAATACATGTTCGAAGAATCGCCCCAAAATTTGCGCACAGAACAAGATCTTTTATTGCTAACAGAAAATGTAAGTTCCTACAAATGGGTCCACTTCTGTGGCGCGAAGCGATAGAGACAGGATTCATAGGATAAGGAAAGACGATTTCAATTTGAAAATAGCTGCTTCAAATCCGTAGCAGGATAGTCTGAATATTGACGTTTCCAAGCAATTTATTTATGACTTCTATGGAAATAAAGTTTATGATTTTGACTTTGAATTTAACTTGATCTAAAAGATATTTTGACAGTGTCAAATCAAACACTGGTTTTCGTGTGAGTGAACTCAAAATCAACGACATGCATAGTCTACGTCAACTCACAGTTCTTTGACCTGACATTACGAAGTAAATCTTGCCCACTAGCACACTGATAATGCTTCGCTTTGAACCTATCTCCTTACACTAATGCGGCATTGTAAACGGGCAACTTTTTCCCTACGTGTCGCCGGCAATATTGTTTGGGAAACATTCCATGGCAGCCATACAATGCAGTATAACTTTTGGTTACCACTTATACCCAGACTCTATCTATCACGAACAATCATCTATGTTCGTCACACACTTGTCACCTAGGTGGGAATCGAATCCACGACCCACAGCGCACAAGGCAGCGTTACTACCAACTGAACTTTGAGGGTAATCTTTATGCCCGCGACAGTTGCTGGCCCAAAAAAACTGTATATAAATATTTTTTCGTTTTTAATGAAACTTTTAGCACTTATTTTATAAAATCACACATAAACAGAATATCATCATTATTTATTATTTATGTATTATCCTGTTTATTTATCTTTATTTCTTTATACCTCTACTTAACGTGGCATTGCAACGCATGCCGGGTACAGCTAGTTGAGAATATTTTTGTTAAATAGTTCGACTAGTATCGCCATAAAACGTATAGCCCGTCTGGTTGCGCCTCAACAGGATGCTAGTGTTTGTAGAGTAGCTTATCAGTCGGTATCACATTACACAGTTCTCGGACAATGTGATGGTAAAATAAAGATTAGTAAGATCTTGATGTTTTTATACTGGTGTATGATTTATCCATTGGGCATAAGAATAAGGGGCAATCCACTAACGTCGTTTCTTTTGGGCTTGTCCCATTGAACAATTTGTACAAAACCGAACGCGAATATATAAAATCAAATCGTTAATTCCACTAGTTGGCGCAACAAGTCGTTTCCAACGAAGAAAGATGAGTGGATTTTAACATGAGCCATTCTTTTTCCTTGTCATAAATTCATGTTATCATCTTCAGTGATTGTAGATTTCGGCAGAAAATAACGTTAGTGGATGGCTCCCTATTCTTCAGCCAATAGATAAATCATAATGTGTATGAGAGCGTTATCGGAATTATTCTTTCATTGGCACATTTATTGAATCAATACGATATATCCGTGGCTAAGTTAGTACAAGTCCCGTGGTAATAGTGCGGGATTCGATTCCAGACCTGACAATGCTATCACACATTGTAATGCTCTGTGAAATGTTTTAAATTATAATATATAATTTTAATTATATTTTAAATCCAATGTAATCCCAAATTCAAATTGCAAACATTATAATCGACAAAAAGGGAAACATATTTTGGTCATAAATATATATTTACAACTTATTGAAATAAATGAGCATCCATGTAATTAGCAGATTTCATAGACTTAATTTCCAAAAAGACAGCGGACGGAACTTCTGTATCCATTTCAGCGGCTGCTTACTTATCACATCTAATATACTGCTAGTAGCAGCAGTAGAACTGTGCAGGTTTGCAGAGGCAGAGTTCATTACGAAAGTACTGCCACCATACCCATTTTAGCCGCCAAGTAGCACTTGCATTTATGTGTTCCGGTTGAAGAGAAGCGGGTGCCGATGATATTACACACATCTTTTACATTAAACATTTCGCACTGCACAATTCTACTGCTACTAATTACAGTATATTAGATGTGATAGTAAGCGGCCGCGAAACTGCCTACATATTACAGGAACTACGTCCGCTAACTGCCTTTATGAAATTTACATTAATGAATATGTAGATAGATATGGGATCGAATCGTGGTCAAATATTAGAATACTTAGTTAATAGACATGGAATGGCGGTTGATGTAGAGACAATTTTGATGTGAATTAATTAACGGGACGATCCATCTGATAAGCTGTATCGTATGCATGTCAACAACCAATCGGTACACCCCTTCTTATGTACGGGAAGGCCCAAGTCGCATCACTGCGTTACTACTACTTTCTTGTGGCGTCATTGGCTCTCTAAAACCAATGTGATGAAAAGATTAAGTGCGCTTCCATATAGGCTCCTTTCGTGCCCTTGACTTATGTGTTCGAAATATATATATAGGTGTTGTATTACAATTATTTAGGTAAATAATTATTTATTATCAGTAAGTATTATTATAGTGACTTATAGGTATATAGATATATCATATTATAATCAAGTTCAAGAGGTAATTAAAGCAAATGTACGCATTTGATAATTATGTTACATTGTATTCGCCTCAGTGTACAAAAAAATTGTTTAACGCAGATATCAAAATAATTCTTATCTCAATTTAACTAATTAACATGCAATTATATTTTAAAGTAAATTATATTTATTTCTTGTTGCATTATTTTCAAAGTTGTAACGCATCTAATTAGTCAGAAACAGAAATAATGGCAGACCATTTGCGAAATCAATTTATTTTCCATCCATTAAATCTCACACAGCTTCAGTAGTGATCCTGGCCAGGATAGGCGGAGCCGCCCCCCGCCCCCCAAGTCCATTGTTCCGTTCGCCCGGGGGGGGGGTGCAGAATGATTTGTCGCAGCTCCGCATATAATGGTCGGCCATAAAAGTTACCCTATGTTAAGTACAATGCATAGTGCAAAGGGCTGCCTACCCTTAGCGAGATTACGAGCTCGGAGGAAATAGTGGTTCGAATCAATTGTTTGATATAGTGATGATTAATTCTCATATATGTATTGGATTACACGTTTACTGTTTTGGAAGCCGTGGAGTGTGATCGGTGATAAATATAAACACGGATTGAAAAAAAATGCTAAATTAATACATAAAAAGGCGAACTTAACCCTAAGAAGTGTTCGCTTCCAGCTAACCTTTAAGGCTAGAGAAAGGTGATATTATGAAGGTAGAGCGTGCACATAATACTAAAGGGTAAATACAACTAAATTTTAGGTCTTTACTGGCAAATAAAAAGTATTGGGTTTAATTAAATAAAGTGAGTCTAATCTACAAATAATAAAAAATACAAATAAATAAAAATGAAGTGTCTATTTGTAATGGCAAAATAACATATTTTTAGTAAATGCAAAGCATATGAAATTATACACGCTACTAATAACAAAATAAAATAAAAGTAATTTATTTTTACTAATTGAATAACTTTCTTCTAATTATTTGTCTGTGTGTTCCGGCTAATCTCCGAAACGGCTGGACCGACTTTGACGAGATTTTCACTGGCAGATAGCTGATGTTATAAGGATTTAGGCTACTTTTTATTAAGGTTAACTCAGAAATTGATAAAAATAATTAAACTACGTAGCCACTGTTTAAGTCACAAAACGAATTTAACGCGGTCGAAGCCGCGGGCACATCTAGTATTATATAAAAAGTTCCAAAAATGGGTGTCAAAAAATATTACCGATTCAATTTTACGTATTTTTTTCTGGTAACTGGCATCTGTTATCCATATAATAAAATGCATAAAAATATATGATGTTTTTCTATAACTCTTCCAGCTTCCGTGGTCCACTGGTAGTATTATTGAAGGAAATAGGTGTCACATCTCCATCAGAACGCGGTAGATGAAGATTTGTCCGTGACTTACTTAGCCAAGGCAGCATGCGCCACTAAGAATTAGAGTCGGCTTTACCGTGAATAATATTTGCTTACACATATTTGCTTTTTATTTGTATCGTCCATTTTTGAGTTACTTACATTGCTTCATTTTAACTGATTCTTTATTCTCCTGTTTTCGGAAGTTTCCAATATAATAATATAGTTATAATAACAGTTCTTCCCCATGGAGGGTCGGATAGGGTTTGAACAAGCATCAAACTTATCGATAAGTACGCGTGACCTTGTTTTGAATAATATTGACGTTTCCAAGCCATTTCTTTATGAATTCTATGGAAATAAAAGTTTTTGACTTTGACTTTGAATTTGAGTTCTTATCTAATTAATATCTAGTTTTCAATTGAATCAATTTTTCAATTGAATTACAATCACACAACTCAATCTGCGTTGCGTCTCCCTACTTACATGCTTTTCACTTATATTTCACTAATGAAATGTAAGTAAAACCATTGAAATTGCAGGTGCAAGTCTCGGGGCCGCATGATGGCCGCAACGCAAAGCTACTTGAGTCATCTCGTACTTTGGTGGAGAAGACTTGAGTCGTATTGTTGTTGTGTATGGACGGCGGTTACCACTTTATATCAGGTGGGCCGTCAGCTCGTTCTATCACCTACATGACATAAAAAAAGTCTGTAAATTTACAATAACTTAATTAAAAATGCTCCCCCAAGCCGACTGGTCCTCGTGGGGGGTGGAGACCACAACCCTCTAACCATAGAAGAAAACAAAAACAAACATTAAAAATATTTTTTGTCACAGCCCTCAATGTAAAATGGTACCTACACTGAAAAATGAAGAAAATCTTAAAGAACTAACATATGCATTAAAACAAGAAGAAGACCATACCATATAGGAACGACCCTAGGTCATCAAGTAGTTGGATTTACTATTATACTATTAAAAAAAACTAGGTACCTTGTAAATTAAAAGGATGACGACATCAAAAAAACGAATGGAAAAGGTTGGAGGAGGCCTTTGCCGACTGGCAAACAGACCTGCAATAAAGTGAAGAAGAGCAAGTAACAAATGTTGAGTAGAATAGATTTAGTTTAGTTTTAATTTTCTTCTTTAAATTATTTTGTAATAGGAGTGGAAATAAAGGCTATTATTATTATTATTATTACTTAAAAATGACTGTTAAGTTTATAGAAATGTTTTATTTTATTTCAATACAATAGAGAAATAGCAGTTAGTCCTGATGCTAAACGGTAACTTCTTCCCGTTACAAAAGCTCCTACTTGGGAAAGACCTTAGTTTTATCGTAACGGCCGTTAATCTAAACGCGAACGTAGAACGTCTCATACCTGTAAATTCATCAGCTACCTTTTAACAGGAAAACCGGATGTCATGTGTTGTGTAATGCTATTTTTATTTCTACTACAC
This sequence comes from Chesias legatella, assembly GCA_947359385.1. Lineage (NCBI taxonomy): Eukaryota > Metazoa > Arthropoda > Insecta > Lepidoptera > Geometridae > Chesias > Chesias legatella. Next base: position 8,973,510 of record OX375769.1, on the reverse strand, counting down.
TTTCTATTTACTACTTTTTCTACCTTACCGTTTCTGTTTCACCTATTCATATTTACTTATCTGTGGAAACTTAATTGGCCTTCCTATATGTAGCACCTGCTGCGCCCCGCGGTGAATAAGTAATCCCACGGGAACACTCCATTTTTCCGGGATCAAAGTAGCCTACGTGTTAACCCAGGATATAAGCTATCTTGGTACCAAATTTCATCCAAATCCATTCAGCCGTTTGAGCGTGAAAGAGTAACAAACATCCATACAAACTTTGACGTTTATAATATTAGTAGGATTAGCAGTCAAACACCTATTTTATAAACCCAGTTGTAAGTTTTCTTACCATTAAAAAAAATGTAAATCGGTTACTGCTTGATGGCAAAAATGGTATCATGTACTTGCTTTCTACTACTAACGAAGACTATAGTTCAAAGATGAATTCTTTTAAGCGTTGGCCTCGAATGTACTTTTTGAAAACATTGTGGGCGGCCCCTGCACCGTCGGAACAAGCGTGATTTTATTGTTCAATTGATCGCAGAGACTGTTTAAGACATTGTTCAAATAATATTGCTGGACTATTCACACAGCGTCATCTAGCCCCAAACTAAGCATAGCTTATGAGAACCAGACAACTGATGGAATACATATATATTTTTTAAATACATACATGTACTACAACCTTTTCAACTTCTATAAAATATATATGCATTCATTCATATTCATATTTATTTATTCACACAAAGATATTACATGGGGTTGATTACTGGTGGACCCCGCACTAGGCCTAGCCTGTATCGCGGGGCCCGAATTACAAAGTGAATTAACACATTATATATTTTAATTAATAATATTTAGTTACCTACTTTTATGTCTTTTGTTTTTTGTTCTTTGCTTAGTTGTAGTTTGTAAGTTAGTAGTTAAATAAAATATTTTTCTTTGTTTCTTTTTTTACAAATGAACACCAAATAGTAAAAAAAAAAGTATTTACGGCGAACATGTATTTGGTGATGCCTGTGTATAGGTATCTTACCAATTTTTAGTTATTGGCATCCAGGCACTGTTGAGACGCGCTTATTAATGATTGGCTCGCGACTTGAATTTGAATTCCTAATATAGCCTAAATTACTCCATTATTATAACATCAGCTATCTGCCAATGAGAGTCCCGTCAAAATCTGTCCAGCCGTTTCGGAGATTAGATAGAACAAACACACAGACAGACAGACAAAGATTAAATATATTTTTTTATAAGTGCCGTATGTACTTTCATATGCAGAAAATGCAAGCTTTTTGTAAGCAATTTGTATATATTTTCATAAGGTCCTAAAGGAAAAACTGTGATTTTGAAAATATAAAAATATATGCTAAACTACAAGTTTCAGATATGTATCATCATTATCCTATTTTGACTCTCGTATTGTTTTGCTAATGTAACAAAATAATTAGATAAAATAGAGGGTCCCATTTTCAGGTTACTCAGCTTATGGCGTCCGTGTTTCTGTCTGTCTGCGACAATAATTCAGAATTTATCGTTTGAAACAAACCAGCTTGCTGAAGTTTTCACAGAATACGCGTTAGAGTTTAAATTTGGTGTACAAACGATATAATAAGCTATATAACAAATTATAAAAAACGGCAAAATGTGAGCCCGATCTCGAAATGAATGAAAAAAGCGTGTAGCTATTTCTGGTACGGAACCTTAGGGTACACAAATGTAATCGCTCTTGGCCGGTTTACTTATGTTAATTTAGTGACCGAAGAAGACCTGACGTTAAACGATAAGTCCCTTGCCCATAACAACAGCAATAACATTTGTCTTCCCCGTCTTAAGTATGGGAAGATTCAAGCATTATATAAAGGACTATTATACAAGCTTTTATAAAATTATACTTAATATATAAGGTACTTATTGAGTGTTCTACTTGCTTGTGTGACTTCCCACAACCAAATGAGCCAAAATTTTGCAACAAGTTTTTTCTCTAAATCTATACAAATAAATAAAATTGGAGTGTCTGTTTGTAATATTAAAATAACCACTTTTTACTAAGTGCACATGGTAACCGGTACATATACCAAAACAATCTTTTTTTTTCAATTTTTGTTTGTATGTCTGTCTGTTTGTTCCGGCTAATCTCTGAAATGGCTGGACCGAGTCTGACGGGACTTTCACTGGCAGATAGCTGATGTAACAAGGAGTAACTTAGGCTATTATTCCGAGGGGTAAAATAGGGGTGCGTGATAAAACCGAATTCCACGCGGACGAAGTCGCGGGCAACAGCTAGTCTCCAATAAATTTATAATTAGTTAGAGCGTCATGAGTTGTGGCGACATACCAACCTCATAACTATGAGATGACGTCACAGGACCGGCTACGCATGTGATTTATGTTGACGTCTGTTAAACATGGAATACGATTTTGTTTAAACCTTCTTTTGACTAAACTTTTTTGAATAACATAGTGACGTCATCTACAGAGGAACGCGATAAAAAAAGATATCAATACTTTCAAACATTCTTGAAATGTCAAAGTCAAATACGATACGTTGTTCTGCTAGATCCTGTTTATAAGCCAGTTATTACTACATAGTATAAAACAAAGTCGCTTCCCGCTGTCTGTCCCTATGTATGCTTAGATCTTTAAAACTACGAAACGGATTTTAATGTGGTTTTTATTAATAGATAGAGTGATTCAAGAGGAAGGTTTATATGTATAATACATGCATAATATAGTAGAGAAACACTGATAATTTTAGAGGTTTCTAATGTGATGTCGTAAATTAACACATATTTTTGCGCTTACATTGCAAACGCTCGCGCTGACTGAGACGAGATAGATCAAAATAATTTAGTTACTACAGTGTTGTACACCTTAAATGGTTTACAAAAAAGTCCGCGATGGTATATATCTGGTGATAAACACATACTAATGGTATGTGTATATTATATCAGCATTGCACCCGTGCGAAGCCGGGGCGCGTCGCTAGTTCTATATAATATTCCATTAATCTACTGAGGGTAAAGAATCGTGGGCTCGGTTCATGAGAGTCAAATATTTGATCTATCAATATTTCTTCCGGGTCTCAATGTTGCGTTATAAATCACGATAGTTTTATTAGAAAGTATTTGTATCTACCACGAAACAGTACTTCTAGTATGGTCAAGCATTTCATTTGTTTTATGAGAAAAATGTATGGATTGAGCAGACGGCTCACCATGAGTGGTAACCTCTGCCCATAATAAAGCAATACGATATATTTCCTCTCCTACTTAGCTACAAGACCCAACTCTCATTGTATGCGCTCGTAACTCTGAAACGTGGTGGAATGTTAAATGCCTATAATTTCACCTGCAACCACACCTTGGAACACAGTAACACGAATTAATTACTGCTTACGGCCCATATGTCCCATAATAAAAGGATAATTTCTAAATCCATCGATTTCCACAGTTCATATGTTCAAATATTCAAATTACAAGGTCATATGTAGTACTTATGGCTAAGTTTGCCTGTCCGACCATCCATAGGGACCCCCCCCATAAGGAACCATAATTATGTCCCATTATATATTAAATAACTAATATAATATTGGTGGATAATTCACACAGCGCCATCTAGCCCCAAATTAAACATAGCTTGTACTATAAGAACCAGACAACTGATAGAATACATATTTACCTACTTTTTTTGTAAATACATACATATTAGCACCCAGACACAGAACAAATATCTATATTCGTCACACAAATGTTTGTTGGGTGGGAATCGAACCCACGACCTATATCGCAGAAGGCAGAGTTACTACCAATTGGGCCGTGAGGCCAGTATAAGCCTAATACAAATTTATACAATCAAAACTCTATTGATTTCCAGAGCAATTATATTCAAAAATCAGTTTAGCGATTCCTTAACTGCGTAATGCGAACCTTATGCCGTGTGAGACAAACTGTAAATTCACTTCATAACTGTATAAAATCAATGATCTGATCTCAAGGGGGGTGTCCACTTTCCAGCGTGACACTCCAGGGACGGAGCCGGCGCGGCGGCGGCGCGGCGTAGGCTTTTGACTCTCAATAAGTAAACAGAATTCTTTGGGCATTATTTAAATGCGAGTGTTTGTCCCACTCAGTCGATGCAAGGTGGAACGCTGCGCTGGTGGGAAAACCAATGATGAAAAATTTATGGATAGATAGATAGATAAAACATTTATTTCTGCACAAATTACACCGAGCATGCATTTATGCTTAAAAAGAGCAGTAGATCTCACGCCAAGTTCGTCCGGGGAAGTACTGCCACCATGCCCATTTCTGCCGCCAAGCAGTGACTTTCGAGTTACAGCGTTCCGCTGTGAAATGTGGTTGCCGGTGAAATAACAGGCATTGAGACATTCCACCTACACGTCTCAGAGTTACGGGCGCATACGATGCCACTTGGGTCTTGTCGGACCTAGTAGGGGAGGACCCAAGTCGCATCGGTCGTTATGGGCTGAGGTTACCACTTAACACCATATAAAAAAATGCGCATTTTACTGGTATGGTCACTTGGTACACCGGCTTCTGCATCCCGAGACAACACCAGCTGTCACTTGCGAAGTTGGATGAAGAATATGGATACACCTGAAGCGCCCATACAGATCTTGTTAATATCTTGTTAATATTCAGTGGTTATTTCCATGTCATTAATAATAATAATAATATTGTTGGTGGACATTTGACACAGCGCCATCTAGCCCCAAAGTAAGCTAAGCATAGCTTGTGTCATGGGAACCAGACAACTGATATAATACATATATACTTTTTTTTTAAATACATACATATAATACATATTAACACCCAGACACAGAACAAACATCTATATTCGTCACACAAATGTTTGTCCAGGATGAGAATCGAACCCACGACCTAACAGCTCAGAAGGCAGACTTACTAACCAACTGAGTTGCGAGGCCAGTAGGTATATCTATGTGTATCTATGAGATCTATGTGATCTGAGCGTAGATCTATGTGTAAAACAGGGATCCATATTATCTTACCAACTTCGCAAGCGACCTTTGATACGATAAACGTATCAGAGATCTATTTGGTCTGAATAAGTTGACTTAGGTGCTGGAGCTGTAAATAAATGAATAAATATTGGTGGATTATCACCGCTATCACCCCAAAGTAAGCTAAGCGTAGCTTGAATCATGGGAACTAGACAACTGATAGAAAACTTGTACCTTTTATATACATAATATTAACAATTAGACACAGAGCAACATGTATGTTCGTCACAAAAATGTTTGTCCTGGATGGCAATCGAACCCACGACTACAGCGCTGAAGGCAGGTTTACTACCAACTGACCTGTGTGCCGTGGAGTGGACAAAAAGTGGCCATAATTGCTTTCACGTACAAATTTACAAATGGAATGCATCTAAATTAATTAAGTGAATTTAATCTTGTTTGTTACTGTCGAATACGATCATCATGGGATTGTTAGTGAGTCATAATATTGGCGCCAATTCTCTCGGCAACAAAATTAACAAATATAAGGTTCACACATCTCTTTCTCTCCCTAGTAAATGAAAACGGACAGACAAATTTTTAGCAATGTCAAACGAAATTGAATGATTTAAAAACTGGTTGCCCTGTGTATCAGACTTAATCTCATTGTTGATTTAAAATCCTTTCTAAAATTGTCTATGGATGGATTTAAGAGATTTTAAGTTTTAGTCGATGGTTTTTTTTATAGTAATTGGTCACTGAAAGAATCATCGTAATTGTTTGTGCAAATTCTTCAGTGGATGAGTCAGACCGATACCATGAAGTTACAGACACAAGAGACATTCCACCTGCACGTCTCAGTTACAGGCGCATACAATGCGACTTGGGTCTTGTCGTACCTAGTAAGGGAGGACCCAAGTCGCATCGGTTGTTATGGGCAGAGGTTACCACTTAACACCAGGTGGGACGTTGGCGTCGACTCATTCCGTAACTGTATCACATAAAAAAGTAACCCTAAGTATCACTATGGTAGGCGAGAAATCCTTTTTCTGATTGTTTTGAAAATGTTACATGGATGAACTTCTTTTCTTAAATTCTATTGCGACTCTCAGTTCTAAGACAACATAATTATATACTTTAGACATTGTATTACTTAGAATTTATAAAGATGATGATTAGAATTTATAATTTAAATCCTTCTTGTGACCATTTCCTTAATGTACGTTAAAGACTTACACACTTAAAACCTGAACAAAAATCTATCAGTAGTTTATAGAATTATAGCTGCGCTCCGCGGTGAATAAGGCATCTCACGGGTACACTGCACTTTTCCCGGAGTAGCCTATGTGGTAATCCAGGCTATAAGCTATCTTGGTACCAAATTTCTTCCAAATCCGTACAGCCGTTTGAGAGTGAAGGAGTAACAAACATACACACACTTTTGCCTTTATGATATTAGCTTGGTTGATATATTAGTTATATATAACAATTATATATATATTATTTATATATATATTATATTAGTTACCAATTTGATCAAAAATGAAACGAAAAATTGAAGTTTTAAATTTATATATATTAAATGATTCTCTTAGCTAGACAGGAAACATTTACAAAATAGCAGCTAATCACAATAGTAAAATTATGATAACATTTACAAAAAATATTATTAACTAGAATAATTGTTCACTCGCCTCTGTTTTACCGTGGACCAGGTTAGGAACTAGAGAAGATAACAAGAAAAAAATGGGAGCCGTCACGGGATGCCTGGCAGATGTGAAACATCGACATTATTTTGTAAAAGTAATATGCAACAAAGCAGTAATATGCATGCCGTGGCGACGCGTCGCCAAGCCAGAAATCGGTTTTACGTGCGGCTATAGATGTTTCACATCAAAAAGAGAAGAGAAAGAAGACTGATCATTGTTTTACTGAGAGCAGAAGCAATGAGGGAGAATGAGGCCAAAAAATTATTTTAAAACTCAATTATTGCAATTTTTATCCTTATTCAAATTTATTTCATTAAATCTAAATTCCTTCTCTGTATTAAAATGTTCAGCTTTCCTAGTGTATTCGTAACATGATAAGATAAGCATTTTCAAAGTAATTTTCTATTTTTTTATATCGATGTCCTTAAGACTTCAAATGGTTTCTAGTGTCTTTATTGTGAATTATAAAATAACATCAGATGATGTCACAGGCTGCGAATATATAACCTAGTATACATCGTTTTGGTAATTAAATTAAACCGTCCTTAAAATTCTACAAGGATTTCCATATTAACAGAAATGGCTAAGTTTTTGAGGAAAACCCACTGATTACGTTTAAACCAAGCTACGTATTCCGATTTTATTTCTTATAAACGGAATTATTCGTCCTAACAAAGGCTTAAATGCTGTATTCTTATACTTTGAACCAAATATTTTAATGTTAGCTTCTAACTGTAGATATGTCGCATATAAAAATATCAAAACTGATCTCCATAAATCCTATTTCCTAATATTTACTATACTCACGTAGCTGCTCTACCAACACCAGTTTATTCAAAGATATCAAAAATTACAAATACCGTACGTTATGGTATACACTTATTTGGTAACGAATAAGGCATATCAAATTGTAAATACCAGTGGTCATAACTGTATCCAGTTTAAAGATCAACTAAAAACTTTTGTTTCAACTTAATCGTTTTTAAAATTCATAAACTAAACGAGCAGTGCAAATTATACAGACTAGCAGAGGCCCTAGAGGTCCTATCCACTTCCTAGTTTTTGTAGATGTTCTGTTATCTTTTGACGTTTCGTTCAAAGACAACTGATCCGTGACCTGTTTGCTTATCTCAACAATATCACTCTAAAGTCAACATATAAAAATCGCAACTTCATACCGCGCGATATTAAACGCTGGAGTACAGTTTAATTACAGAAAGTTACTTTGTAAGTGGGAGAGATATTTATTTTGGTGCGAATATCGTTCGTGTGACACAACAGATGCTGTGTGCGTGTGATTGTGTTAGTGTGTGTGTGTGTGTGTGTGTGTGTGTGCGTGTGTGTTTGTGTGTGTATGTGTTTTTTTTGATTCAATAATCTGATAGTGTTCAGTATTGTTCGTTTGTGCGTACATTTTCCATCGAATGTCGTCTCCACGATTAAAACCAGAGGCTCGGTATCAATTATTTATTCACTAACAATCTCACATAGACCTATATATATATATTCTGGAAGCCACGTCTTTTTAACATAAACTATCAATATTTGGAGGTAAAAACAATGTTCATTAGCTTAAGTGAGATAAATCGGTAGTCAAGAAACGTGGCTCATAGAATGTAGGACTGATAATTTACTTAATATATTACCATAAATGTGCGTTTATGAGTAGATTTGTTATTTACATTTGGAATTTATTCAGCTTATCGTCTATGAACAAAAACCTCGAGTTCAATTACAAGGTTACACTAATCCCTAATAAGGGTTTATATAAAAGCGTTCAAATAACTTATCCGATTTTAATTAAATTTAAAAAATGCTACAACAACGGAAACAAAAACATCTACTTTCACAAAATGTCTAAATGTGATCTAGAGTCGGGTAAACGACTAATATCCGGTTATTCCGTATAAAATGATTATTAGAAAGGGATTGTTATAAGCTTAATTTTTACAAGCACAATATCCAAACATGGGGGGTAAACTAGCACAAATACGACACACAGGCTAGGCTAATATCACAGTAGTGCTGGGAACCGGTGCGGAGACTCACACCCGCTTTCACCCCCTCGGGGGGCCAACCCTCAACCCCCATAACCCCTCCAGCACCCGGCCAGCACGCGCCAGGTACTTATTTACTATTCAGAGGGGGCGAAACGGGCTACTGCCGATATATTTTGCGACAATTAAGATTTCAAAAGTAAAGGAACTTCAACGTTCGCCGAGAATATTGCACAATCAATTGATTGCTTCGATATTGCGCAACGTCTGATAAGTATGCAGTATAAGTAACACGCGATCCCCGCTCGTGGCGCGACCTATGCAACACTTAGTTAAGTAAACAATTTTTAAGTTTCTTAAATTATTATGTCGCGACTAGGCGGCGACACTACTGAACCGAACGTAATATATTTACGGTAACAAAGCGTAAAATAAGAGACATTTAAGCACTAAGGTAACATTATCAACTAAAAATAAACGTGAAATAAAATTGATTAAATAAAATACTTAAGCGACAAATACAACATAACTCACTCGTAGTAGTAACTCAGACTTAGTAAAATGCGGCGTGATGGAACATTGGCCGGTGAATCCCAAACATTGGCCGGTGAATACCGAACATTGGCCGGTGAATACCCAACATTGGTCGGCCAATACCGAACATTGGCCATGCTGACACACGTGAGTATTGATAAGGCGACAGAAATCCCAAGTGCGGCCGATGACGAACACATCGCGACCCGTTCCTTTGTTCGGCTCGCACTACAACAAAAGGAAAATTACATCGCTAATTCACGATGTGCTCGACTCATCGCCGAACGTATCGACTGCGTTCAAGTCACTTAATCTAAAGCGATATCGCTACCTAACTAATAAACGTTGAAGTTTTTCCGATCTATGCAACCGTTCCCAGTCGTTTTGCACTAATTATCTCTTAAGATATAGGTACTCATATATAACAATACAATACAATATGTAAAACGTAATAGCTATCTTATAATTATGCCTCTAATAAACTTAGAACTCGTGATTCTGGTACGACGTGACGCCACGTCGCGTCGCGTCGCGTCTTTTCACGTCGCCGGTGTCCTCTCAGTTCGATAAGAATAATCGTTGAACACTAATTGGACCGCGCCCGTCGGCGGCGCATGAGCAACTTTCACTAAAATAATAAAAACACGCCCAACGGAGTAAGTACTACAGTCTCAACATAATTCGCTAAAGGCGGACCGGTAGTCCGGCGATCTCGGAGTCGGCGTGTCGTCGCCCCGTCCCGGGGCCGGCCCGGCTCGCGCTCGGTGCGCTCTCATCACAGGGGAGTATGCAGGTGTGCCGCGTGGCGCGGTCATGAGTCCAGCACGGTGAGGAGGCTCGCGGGCAGGAGCGCGTCCTGGCGCGGCATCTGGTGGCGCGCGAGCTGCGCGCACCCCAGGTTCGCGTCGGCCAGCTCCGGGATGGCGTCGAGCAGCGCGAGGCACTCGTCCTCGACGGCGCGCCTCGCCTTCTTCCCGACCCAGGAGGAGTCGTCGCACTCGTCGCGGGCGCGGCGCCGCCTCGCCTCCTTCTCCCGGCGCGCCTCCTCGCTCAGCCTGCAGTACGTGTTGTTGATGCAGACGGAGCGGCGCAGGTCGCGCGCGGGGTCCTCGATGTTCTCCAGTTTCTGTGAGCAGATCTCGATGACGCGCTTGCGCTCCTCGTTGGCGCGGATCCGCGCTGAGATCATGGAGAGCTTGGGGCGCGCGGCGGCGGCGGGCTCCGTGCGCGGGGGCCCGAACATATCGTCCTCGAACGCGTCCGCGATCTCCGGCCCGCGCGCGCACTCGCGCTCCTCTTGCGGCGTCATTCTGTAACAACACCACACCGCCTTATTAGCGTCTATTACAATTTACACATTTATTAGGCGCACGGAAATGGAATAATTTCTCTAAATGGATTAAAATAAAATCAAGTCTGTATTAACTGGTATTGTTTTCAATGCATTTTACTAAGTTGTTCAGAATGAATACATCAAATTATAATGTTCGTATATTTAATCAATAAAAATAAAGAATGCGATAAACAGAGCCCTAATTGTTTCATAATGACGAGTACTAGGTCAACCGCAGAACAATGCGCGAGCGAGCGGCCGATCAGGTTCACGAGTATAATCCGCTCTCCATTTGCAATCTCGAGATTAGTCAACAGGTTTTAGCGCGAATCGAAAAAGCATAAAGCTCCACGATAATAATAAAACACCCACCTAAGAGATAAATCCGAGGATAGGATGAAAAATCCTGACATAAGCATTGCAGCTGATTCACACCGATCTTATAAATATCCAAATCGGTTGATACAATGTCACAAGTTCAAGACACTGGCACAATACGAACGCGCAATTCGTCACTTTGTCCTCGATCAGTTTGAAAAGTAAAGACTGAAGTGAAACAAAAATAAACGGCGCGGTGAGCGGCGTGCGCGCGGCTCCGCGTTCACTCTACGAATGACAACACACCTCGCTCGCAGCAGATAAGACATTGAAAAAGCCAATTGCGTCATGTACGGCTACGTACGCGTCGAGAGGAAACGGATGACGTAGCGCGCGAACGGCGAACCGTCATTTCAGTTCAGACGCCAGCGGTGGTCATGACTCGATATGTTAACTTGTTTACTAGCAATGACAAAAGTTTGCAGATTCAGAACACTCTCTGAAGGTCGTCGATTGTTGGAAATGTTGAAAATATTGAAACAGGAAACTAAATATATTCAACATTTTAGCTTTATAAAAGATATTTCCGAGTGGAAAGCCGTCTTTCGGGATAACAGAACAAGAACAAGAGGGCACTAGAGGTTAACAATGTCTCGTCAACGTTTACAACGTTGTTACATCCTACACAACGGACAGTAAACGCGCACAAAGGATAATTTAACTAGAATTATCGCATTTGACAAATTTCAGAATATTTAATAAAGCTTGTTGTAACTCGATGGAAATGAAACATTTCCATTGCACAGAGCAGCGTAATAGCTACGGGCGTACGGTAAAGTGACCGCTATATTTCTGAGAATCGCGTCGAGTATGGAATTGGCAAAAATTGTGCATTATTTAGATAGCTTAAGCTTACTATGTGCATTATTAAGATTTATATTGTACTAATAAAGTATTAAGTAAAGTTTGACGAACTGTGATTTGGTGTGAACTTTTGATTCCGAATCTTGTTCGAAAATCCTAATTGCGTCTATACTTTGTGAATACTTCACTCAGAATAGAACACGTTCCTTCACAATCTTATTATCGAAAAGACGTTACGGGCTACGTGTTTTGTTCCAAAATAGCCGCTCTCTTTGAATCCAGAGCTTGTATTTTAATACAAACTTGGTAATTGTGAACATCATTGTTAAATGACTGGAAATTGTCCGCTAATTTTTAAGCAGTGAGTCAGTGGCGTATAACTAAAACTTCATTTGTATCTTTCAAACTACTGAAACAATTTCAGTTGAACAGCAATTGGGTTTTTGTGTAAGAAATATACAGAAAAAAGAAAATTATAAAAAAAATAATTATATCCCATATAAATTGATTTCTTCTTACATTCGACAGATAGCAAAATAATGAATTTTCAACAGGCTTATTTGATTAATAATTTGATCCAAGTATCAAATTATTCAACGATCCAACTATCAAATTATTCATTCAAGGATCACCAGAGGAGCCGCTTGCGAGATAGTTTCATAAGATCAACAAAATACAAACACAAATAAGTTCCTTGGAAGAATAAACCTAGAAGTTCAACTGACCGTACATGACGTACAGTCTAGTGACAAATAAATGGACAACCAATTATGTGAAAGATCAAAGATATTATTCTGTTTGTTTTAAAATCGTTTTATCTGTATCTCTAAACTAAGTTATGTAGTTCTACCGTTTGAGAAACATTTTTCTAATTCGAAGCTTGCGTTTGAAGTATTTAAGTAATAATAAAATATATTATTTACAGATGAGTTCACGAATCAAAATACCGTGTTTGCGTTCCAAATGCGATTCAAATTGTCTATTCCAAATTTGAATGTTTAAATATTTTTAATTTCTCGCTGGATTATAACAGATGAACTTCTATCATTTGAAGTAGAGTTTCTTAATTCAAAATACAATGTTGCCAGAAATACAATTAGAATAAAATTAGCTACTCAAAATTGTGTTTTAGTTCCGACATATTGTATATATTTGGTGGTAAGCGCGCGACGCGTCGCCGGGTGTTGCCGACCCCGCCGCTGGTTACGACCCAATAAATCCTGCTCGGCGACTGCCTATACCTGCACTTTCTTTTCTCTGTCTCGCACAAGCTAACTGATGTGTTTGAAGATCACCACAGTTGGGGACGTTTTTTGTCAGTTGATATCGAAGCGTGGATATTGGGACCATGTTCTTTGCACCTTTGCTGCCCGACATTTAGATTTACACATTTAGATAGACTTATTTGAATAGTTTAAATTTGTTATCTGTGCATTAAATAATCTTCAAAGGGAATTGTACACTAAATAACTTTGTAGCCACTTTCGCTGCATAGTGAGTTGTGAGTTTAATGATAACGCGACCTCGTTTTATTTTTCCTGTTCAAGTCACATCTGTTAGTGTTTTGGATGTTAGGTACCATTGATTAGGAAATATTTAATTTTTAAAAATAAAATTACTTATTTTCTTTATTTGATTTGTAGTATTACAGATTTCTTCTGCAACTGAATTCAAGTCGAAGCATCTAAGAGAGATTTTATTATTTAATTTTATTCAAATTAGCTATAACGTTCACTTCTATTTCTATAAGCTTCATATTCTTTGTGATGTCTGTATAAGTCTTATTCTAATTAATCTATTCCCTTTATGTTTTCTTCGTTGATATTATTAACGATCAGCTTTAATAAGTATATTTTCTAACATAACTTGTAGGTTATGTCGTATAAATATAAAGATTTATTGGTTGAAATCATTTTGGCCTGTATATTTATGAAAATCTTATAAATTTTATCAAATTTTCTCTAAGTGTGTATTATGTGTCACTCTTAGTAAATATTGAAGATTAAAAAACTCGTTTGTGTAGTATTTTATTTACTTAAGCCCTTTAAAACGTAGGTACGTAACAACACTTTCGAATAGTAGATTTGAGGAAACTTTTCTTAGCAACTTTCATTTTTATTGCCTATTTGCCCTTAATTACATGGACAGAACGATGACAATGGATCAGAATAATCCTAACATAAATAGATATTCCAACATCTTTGTAGGTAACACTGAGCCCTTACCTAAGTAGATAATATTATATGGTAATATTATGATTGAGATGCGTTTAAAAGTAGTACCTATTATAGTAATTATTATTTAGCACCTATCACAAAAGTATTAAATTATTATACTGATGATTGATGAGGTAACTAAGTATGACGAAGTTTTAGTAAATCTTTATAAACAGTCATACAAATAGTATTTGGTAAAAATACGTAAATGTTAAATGATGATGTTATGTAATGTTATATAAACCATTAGATACGGTATCTTGGAGTAAATATGTAGTTATCTTCAGTCATGTATTGCCACTACTTACTGGATATTGATGAGTTTGCCTCACGGAGACCGTATGAGCTACAGCTGTTGAGAGCGACGGAGATAGCATGCCAGATGGAAAGACAGAGATAGCGTCACGGAAATATTTCTGTATCGCTTGGATTCTTGCTTACGCCCAACATTTTTAATTACTTTTCATTCTTTAGTAAATATTATCATTCTAAGGGTTCATTCCTTGTATATATGCAGTATTAAATACTTAGATTAGATTATAGTAGGTATATGACAAATGTCCGTATTTAATAAATGATTGATTCTTTAGCTAGTATTGGTTCGTTCCTAATTATTTTGCGAACATATCAACACGAAGTTAGGCACAAGAACATAAACGACATTGACACGGTTTTACGAACTTTGTAACACGAGGCGAAGCTATTTATTTTGTTTTCACAATCGTTTGATATTTTCAATAGTAGACAAGCTTTAAATAGCTACTATAGCTGCTAATTTGCAGTAATGAAATGAATATGCTTGAAAGATAAGATTGTGCTTAAATAATTGAGCAATAGGCATTTTTTTTACGTTTCTCTAAAATTTATGAACAAGTAAATACCTGCCTGCCTGCAGGTATTATGGGTGACATTTTGACATTATTTTATTTGAGACTATGTAACCTTGGTTGGCCGTCCGTCACTCACTATCACTTCATGCAGAAATACGTCCAGCCAGCGGGAGAAGGGCATACAAAAATACCGGCAGATAATATTTTTTTGCAGTAAATTATAATTAATATTTTTTAAATGTATTTTTTTTCATTTTGTATTAAGTCTGTGTAAATGATTTCCTTCCGGTTTTGAAAAATGCGTTAGTTGACCAGTCTTCGTAAGTAGGTATATATGGTATCAAAATGTTTATTGTATTTTTATTGATAAACTTACAAATACCAATTTATTACACAAGGAACATAATTTCAATATGTTATTCGGTAATAAGACTAGTTTATATAACATTGGATTCATTATGTTTCGCCATTTCTTTACATGATCGACGATGACACTCGCATAAACCATACGGTGTCTCGCTCATACGTATAGCGTGAGAGAGAGACGAACGGTGTACCCGGAAAGACCGTAATGTGTTCAACATCCAATTCTACATAGATAACTCGACAGTTCTAATGTTGAAAGAGACCTACATACACACACTAGCCATGACAAGTGTTGCCAGACTTGTAGACATTTTGATTTCCATCGTCAAAAAATAGAAAAAAATAAAAAACGTGAACCCAAATTTACAAGTCTCGCGAAGGAGCACGCCGGATAAGTCCAAATAGTTGGCAACACGCGATCCTACGCCGTGGTTAATGACAATTTAGATGAACTCCTATTAAATACGTCACTTACATTGAAGAATAACAGAATTCTGTTACAAATAACGCAATTACCTGAGCCAATACACTTTCAATAGGCGCGCATATTTTCCAAACCGATATCATGTAAACAACAAGCGGTCCACCGAGATATAATGGCCCACCACTTCAATATCAAATGGGTGTGTAGTCAAATCACATGCTATACATTGCCGGCATAGAACTAACAGCATTAATTTCTAGTAGTGCACGGGGAACAATGAACGTTGCACATCGGATAAATCACGCTTAACGGCCTCGCAGTTGACGGACTTTTAAACTTATTGATAGTGTGGGAGATATTTACAACGTTTGATTATATTGGTTATTTTAACGACAAAATAGGTTTGACTGAGTTTGGATTTGAATTAGTGTAATTAGCAGCAGTACAAAAAGACTTTAAAATTTAGTTTGTCTCTTGAGTTGGTACTCCTTTAATATTAGGTATTTATGTTTAGATATTTTAATCCCAAGTTTTTTTATCATAGGGGATAAAACAAAATACAGACAGCTCCCAAACTTTATTAAACTCCGTTCCCGACTTAACTAACAAAACTAAAGCTCTTGGCTGTTCTCCCAGGACGCTAAAGTTTATGAGAGTAGTATTCTAAAGAGAAAACGAGACAATTATACCACTAACCTCCCATTCAATCTCCGAATTTGGCGAAGGTAAAAAAATATCAAAGACCACCCACAGTCGAAAAACTTCTACCATCACCGTTTGAAAAACGAATTCGTATTTAACTTCTTGTTACCTAATTAAAATTGAACGTACTCCTTACCTTATTAAAAGATCCTTGAAATACAATTCCATTTTCAAAAGGAAAGAGAAAGGGAATAACATGACCCAGAAGTAGCGACACTAAAGAAAATCAAGTTTTCATATGCGTAGAGGCGATCTTATACAAACTGATACAGTAAGCCTAGAAGGGCTATTTGTGATGCAGAAAATAATGTACGTACTACCAATAAAACAATTAGCTAATGAAAGAAATTCTAGTCCCAAATAAGCACTAATTATACTACAACAGTAATCCAAGAAAATTAGCATTTTGCATTTTACGCACATAGTAATTATATAATCACTGAACGAATAAGCCGAAGATAAACCCCCGAAGCAGTTCCCATTAAAAAAACGCTTATCTAACGAGTAAAGCATAAAAACGTACGCTATTTTTCAAGCCCGCAAAGAAACCCATGCATTCCAATGACGAAACGCCCCTCTAACAAAGAACTGGGTAATACATCCAAACCAAAAATGAGTTAACAGCATAATGGAAGTCAAGAACGCGACAGATTCTAATAACGCTAAATAGGTCTGAGAAAAAATATAATGTGATATTATATGTTGTAGTAACTTTGATGGTACGCTTTCTCGTATAATCCAGTGTGCGCGTGAAAGAGACGGATATCATACGCAGTGATCAGTGAACAAAAGGGCTTGGTCAGGTAGAAATTGAAAAACGTGTTGATTTGAAAATAAAATAACTAGTGTGGTGACGTTTCTTTATGATGCGCGTCCAGATAGTGCGGTGCGCCTGCACTAATTACAGCTCAGCTGATCAACTGCAACTCTTGTTAGTGGATGAAACAATTAATAGCTCCTTTAAACAATCTGTTTATGATGTGGTTCTAGAGAAAGAAATTTTAATGTGAAACAACGTTCAGATTAAAAGCAAATTTTAAATAGAGTATCTTTAGTGTAAATATACATATTAAAACGGATACATTTTTTTAACTCTGCTTCTTAACTTCACTGAACTCCAAAGTAGCTTAAAAAATTATAAATAGTCACCACAGTTTACTAAACATTGTCAAAGAGTGGAAACAGTTACGTCAGGTGAAGTAGTAATTATTTTATAGCCCACAATCAAAATCATCAACTCATAAACCGATTATGCAAGAAATAATAAATTTATGCGAAAATTCTAATGGTGACGCTTCTTTGTTACAAATCACAAATATTTTGGAATAAAATGAAAATAGGCCTAATAAAAAAAAGTTGATCTAAAAGCAATAAATTAATTGAATCAATCAAATTACCTTATTAATCAACCGGAACTCCAACAAAGAGATCAGCACTCAATCCATACAAGTTCAACAATATAACACGAAACAATTTAATAATCGAACGGTCAAATTAAACATAATGGCAACCTCAACGAGCTGTATCACACGAAACGATCAACTTAGCACTTGTCCAAACAGGCGCGCGGTGCTACTACATAACTAAGTCGAGAGCGGGAGAGGGTCACCCGGGGCGGGGTCGGGACGTGCGTCGTCGCCGGCTTCGCTCGCCAAACTGCGCTCTTGTTCCATCCATTCCGTGCGATGCGAGTTGCGAGCGAGCGCCCGCCAGCCAGCCATCCCACAGTCGTGTTCTGGTGTTTCGCAGAGGGCGCGCAGCGCACGCGGGCGGACGCAGCCCTGTAGAGCCCCGAGCCGAGCCTGCTCCCCTCGTGAACGATACCTCATTATCTACACTGTAATCCGTGTGCCATTTTGATAAATTTTTATTTATGGGGTGTGTGTTGTGTCCCAATTACAAGACACCTGCTGGACCTAAAAATTGTACAACTCACTCTAGAACAGATCCTTGAAAGAATACCTACTACTAGATTAATTTCGCGTTTTTTTTTTATTGAAAGCGATAACTCCTTTCTGTCAGTTGACACCGTAATCTTCCAGTCGTATTACGTGGCAAATTATAAGACTTGTCAGTAATCTAGTAGAGTTGCAAACGCAACGCAATACGGCATAAGTCACGTAGGCAGTGCCGAGCGGTAGTGCTGTTTGGGAGATTTCGTCGCTTAACTTTCCGTGAGGGGGACCATATGCCCGATCCCTACATTTATAAACGATGATCGATAACAAAACTAAAGAAGACATTCGATTATGTGTATAATGCTCTAAATCGCAACAATATAGATTAGATATCGAATCGATACTGCTTTGATAGCGATATGTAATGAAAAGATTTCGTATTTTCAGTCACACAAGTTTTGGGTAGCCCTACAGTTCAAACTGAAGATATTATGATGACAATGAACCTCAAGGTGCATGACCTAGACTAGACATGTACATATAGTCCTGGCACGAAACGTAATTCGAATGTTTGTAATAAGTTTATTTATCGAATGACAATGGATTTGAAGTTCGGTTACTAAATGGTAGCCGACTATCGAGATTTTGCTTAAAATAAAAAGTTCGCTGAACTGATTCGAAATAGTTATGAAGTTATTGGTTGAAAAAAATTATGCAACTAATTATAAAAAAAAAATATATATATACATACAGAAGTACCATTTTACCATGTTTTCGGTGATGAAGATTTGTAAGCCCTTGGCTATTCAGTCACTGTAGAGTATGGCGACACACCTTGATTGTGACTCTGTGGTATACAGAACAAAATGTTGTAGAAAAATTAGAACTTTTAGCAAGGTATGTAGTTAATATTTATTTTTGTTGCAGTATTTAAACCATGGCCATTAAGATTACTCTTTTACATTTACTTATGTACAAGTTGGTGACGGGATTAAAGTGCACCTCAAAGAGGCTCCTTTCATTCACTTGACAGTAGTCTTTGGTCTCGTTCGGTTTAGAATATAATTTACGCTATGTGCGCGCACGCAACCGGTATCAATAAATGACATACTGAAGGTATTTTGACGTGCGTGTCAGTTGCGTGTTGCGTCAAACCGTCAAACCAGAAACTCCTCAAACCAGCTGACAGTGACAAGTACACGGAACGCATCATAGTGTTGTAATCATCTGATTAATGGCTCTATAATATTATACAATGAAATGAAATGAAATGAAATATTAAACTGCAAACAATCTGTAAAGTGTGTTGCCCACTTAGTAGGTGTTTTTCTGGTTTTAATTATAATCTCCGCAAGTGAGGAGTTAGCAGCTAGCTTGTGTAGACTTAGATGTTACAGTATTACCTACCTAATATATAATTAAGATTTGTTTTTATTTTATTTAGTATTAATTACTTAACACAATTGTATTTTTTTTATTATGCAGTCAATAAAATATTTTTAGTTATGATTAATACTTTCTCAAGTTCGGCAAACTTATTGTCGGACCGTTAATGCGAACTCGCCAGAAATCTTTATTTCAAAATAACTTCTCTACAACACTTCAATGTTTATGTACTCAAAAAGGTAACAAAACTCCTTAGTTTTTCAAAGTTACATTATTATTCTTCCGCTTACGTTTACTTTTGAACATATATCTCATAGCTAGAATTCCCTGTGTAGCAATTGAGAACGAACTTTATGCTTATTTCACAAATGTTTGCCTAAGCCCGGGCAGGACCCAGGACGGGTTACTAAGCCAAGGAGCCATCGTCAAAAAGCTGTTTGCTGATTGTACTAAGTCGATGAAAGATGGCGTTTGAGCTGCAAACTTTCCAACGAAATTGATTAATGAAATACCTCTACTTAATTTATGTTTTTTTTTAGTTACGCTACTTTGTCTGGAAAGCCAGATAGCTACTTAAATTATTGTTAACTAGTAGTTTACCAAGTTCTATCAATAAGTGTTTACAAATACAAAAAATATTCACGCCTTTTTACCCGAAACGGTAGGCATCGTCAGTGGGTTTTCTCACGAATAACTCGGCTAACACTTTCTTCCAGCAATTAATTCCTCAATATTCCAACAGCCAGGACCAATCTTATATTAACAAGTCCGAGCTAACTAGATAATTTTTATAATTTTGTTCTACCATTTGGGAAATTCACTAACAACGACTAAAAATGTGTCGGTACTGTGAGCACTGATATAAAGGAAGTCTTTAAAACTACTTAAATAATCTGAAGGAGTTTATTTATACAGTGAGTAGCACCTTCGCGGCTGATCGCGGTCGCCCCGCCCCGCCCCGCCCCGCCCAGCCAGAGGGTCGCTCGCATCTGTCGCTTGGCTCCCATTCAAATTATAATTCATCCCGAGTGCAGTTGTAAGATGGACTTGATTTTGTGTTACTATTTCTGTTGATTCACCTTCGGAGGAAATTTCAACGTCTTCGAACAATGTAGATATATTTCGTGCGATTTGTTTAAAATATGATAAAAGATAAATTAAATTTTTAGGTGTGATTACATTTGCAATGTAATTTTATTACGTAATAAATATGAAAATAAATATGTAGCTCTGTTTTTTCAGTGTTTATTTCATCTGTGGTTAGACTTTCATGCTTTATTTTTGTAATTCATAAGTTATAACATAAATGTTTAGTGTTGTGATCTGTGTGATCATGTTTGTTGTTATTGTGAAATAAATTAAAATGTCAATATACTATTTAAATTAATCTGACTTAATTTCATAAAAAGTTTGAGTAAAAACATTAAAATAAACAAATTTTCTCAAGGCTTATTTATATTTTAGGCAATATAACATTTGGTAGTATGATTTTATTAAATTGACTTATTTCCTTGTGACTTCTACCTTCCAATTGCATCTTCAGTGTCGGTTATAATGATACGAAATACTTGCGTCAAGTGGTCGACATATCGAAGTAGGTCAAAATCACATTGCTACATTTGAAACAAAGAAAATAAAAATGAATGCTTCTACAAATACACAACTAGCTATACAGTCGTCTTCCGATAATCAACACCAGGACTGAATACTACCAATAGAACTTAGGACGACCGCAATCTATGTTTGAAAACAGGGCCGCCCTCGTTCCAACGGAACGAATGCGGAAGTCGGGAGCGCAATGGGACACGTCGCCGTGAGTCGCGCTGCGTCGCGTGGCGTCGCGTCGGCTCGCCGTAACCCGAATATTGGAGGATGCCAGGTCGAGGTTCAATAATTGCGGACCGTCAAGACTTTCACCTTCGGCGCGCGATCCATCAAGGCCGCCGAGGCACCGTTCGCCGCCACTTCCGCCGGCCCGTGCCAACCAAACTGTACCCGCGACAGACCTTTTGCAATCCGATTTTCGAAGCAACCGGTGCAATGGCCTCACGCCTAGCTCCATCTGTTGTTACGTAAAGTAACAGCTCACGGATCGGTGCGGTCTCTGATCGGAATGAGTTCATTTCAAATTTGAATCTTTAAAGTTGTCATTGTCATAGGTTTTTTTTTCGGCCAGCTCCATATGTTTTTTGCATTCTTCCACCGCGATTGAAGATTAATCTCAGTGTCAAATCAAAACACAAGCGAGCTTAGTGAGCGTCGGAGGCAAGGTCGCGCTGTCGCAATACGAGAATCGCGTGACGTTCGAAAACAAAAACTGTTTATAGAAACGATATTTACACCTTTTGTTAATTCATTAGTAAAGTGCGTCTGCCCAGCGGCGTTGCGCGCGTACCCGGCCGACCCACATTACATACAGCTACCATCTTATTCCGCTCGTTAAATCGATGCTTTTAATAGAGATGATGTCTCGAGACTCCATTATTTAAATAAACGGGAGCGCAGGCACGTGCAAAATGTTAACCTGACATTTCAGTTCCCACATTCATGGTTTCGATTCCAGGATATATTTTTATCCTGCGATATGCCATAGGTCGGCACTCGGCGTCTATGTGTGTTCCGCGGACGGCGGTAATGCTATTCGTATTCTGATCTATCATGTGATAACTGTTTTATAATTGTATTGAAATGGCAGAATATTATAAACTTTGTTATAAGACTTAAGTGGGCTATATCGTGATGGAAATTAATAAATATATAAATACTGGTATTAAATTCGACGTCTAGAGGAGTGACCTTTGTAAAGAAATGCGATACTAACTTGAAAAAAAATGTAGAAACGCACCTAAAATTAATACTATGATCTTATCTATGAACGTGATAACTTATGTCCGTAATAAACATTAGTGCCTATTATCTTTGGGCTAGAGAACGTAGGCGAGTGTTAAGAAGTCTTTACCTACATCTGAAGGTCACAGGTTCGAAAAACTACTTCGAAAAACGAGTTCTGTTCTAAAGTTTTATTTGCGCTACGCCAGTTTCCAGGATTCGTAAGGAAGATTTTCATGTTCTCCAAAAGTTAGATGTAATCATTTAAAATATAAAATCGCGCCTTTCCTTCGAGTGGGTTGGCAGAGAACCAGGCATATACTATTTAGAAACATAGCATAATATGTTAGAACATGGTAGCATATTACCAATAACATGTATAACTAGAAAGGCTTATCTTTTAAATGACTGCAACAAAATCTCAAAAACTAGATAATTATCATTTTAGCTGCGTACACAGGTTGTCCCAAAAATCAACGTCAATTCCCAATGGATGATGTGTAAATACGGGTAATAAAAAATATAATATATAAATAATATAAATAATAAATGTATTACGTTGACGGTAAATCACTTGAAAAGATGGCGTATTTAGTTATAATAATAAATATTTTATTTCAGTATACTTAATCTAAGATACATTTTAAGTGTAAGTGACCCTATTTTAAGTATGGAGATACCTGTGTTAGAGTAGTTTAGGTAAGTAGTAGTTAATTAGCCTTAAAGCCTTTAATTTATTAACCTGTCCATTAAACTAGCTGTAAGATTTCTTAAAAATGAAAAAATAAAATAAAATAGAGGGACATATTATATACCGACCAAAACGATATAACACCTAAAGCTTTTTTTTTATACATATTGCTTTTTATATTTTTCTGGTAACTGTCATCACTTGAAACCATTTATGGAAGAAAAATTCGCTCGTTCGTGTCACGAACAGCGGTATGTTTCACGAGAAAACCTCCGTCAACAAAAAGACGACCGATTATATTTGGAGGTCACCGGAGTACATTCCTGAAGCGATGTTATCAACCGCGTGACGCAGACCAGCAGCACATTATTGATTCGCACGCAATAATTAGCGCGGCAAGTGAAGCGCGGTGAACTCACTAGTCTGTGCTAGCCTCAATTTAGTACTATGACTGACAAATTTTAAGAATATCATGACAAAATAAAATGTGTTAATTATTTATTGTTTATTTTAAAAATAAATTTCTTTTATGTTTCGCCCCGGCTTCGCATGGGTGCAAAAAGTTACTAATTATATACACAAACCTTCCTCGTTTGTCGCTCTTTTTATTAGTGTAAACTGTATTAAAATTCGTTGCGTGGTTTTGAAGACGAAAGCAGTAACAGACAGAGACAAATAGAGACTTTGTTTTATACTATTTAGAAATTGTAATTGTATTACTGATTAATAAAAATGAATATAAAATTTATTATCATTTCTCGTACCTACTCCGGTGGAGAGGACGAGTCGTACTGCTATTGTCTGTGGGCAGCGGTTACCACTAAAAAGGTGGGCCATGAGCTCGTTCCGTCAAAAAATATATTTGGTTAATTTTGTGATTTATTTTATGGAGTCAAAATCTCAAATTTGATAATTGCGCGCTCTAAAGTAGATCATGGCTGTGAAACCGATATGACCTAGTATCAATAATTCGAATGTGTCATGCATGTGCCAAAGGCGCACTGTTTAAGGCGCACTTTAATCCTTTCACTGGTTCGAGAGAGTATAATAATAAAATAAATAAATATTGGTGGACACTTCACACAGCGCCATCTAACCCCAAAGTAAGCTAAGCATAGCTTGTGTCATGGGAACCAGACAACTCATATAATAATTAAATACTTTTTTGTAAATACATACATATAATACATATCAACACCCAGACACAGAACAAACACCTATGTTTGTCCTGGGTGGGAATCGAACCCACGACTTACGCAGAAGGCAAGCTTACTACAACTGAGCTATGAGGCCAGTCATTATATATAATAGCCACGCAGCTGCAATAGCTGTGGCTGAAACATTAGCTATGCAGTCAATAGCTAATAAACTAACGATCTACGCGCAATAACAATCATTACTGAAGGAAGCGAAGCGCAGCCATACATTAAATTGTTTGGTTATGTATGACGCCTAAGAACGATGTTTATCAATTTACAGCTGATTTTATCGATTGGGTCTGTGTGGCTTACTTAGTATTAGATACTTGCTATGTATAATGCTTTTACATAAAGAACTTATGTCAAGTTCGTCCTGGGAAGTACAAAATGCACTTTTTTCCGCCAAGCAGTAATGCATTCGTGTTATCCTCTGCCCATAACGTGCGTTGCGACTTGGATCCTCCCCTACTAGGTACGACAAGACCCCAAGTCGCATCACATGCGCCCGTAAGTCTGAGACGTGAAGGTGGAAGTTTCGTTGGTAAAAAGAAATAGACTGGAAGAAATAGTCACCCGAGTTATTCGTGAGGAACACAATGGTGGCGACAAGCTCTTCCCACGTCACGTCTACGTTCTCACGACAGTGTAATCCTCGTACTATGGGAATACATATACTTTTTCGTAAATACATACAATACATATTAACACCCAGACACAGAACAAATATCTATATTCGTCACGCAGATGTTTGTCCTGAGTGGGAATCGAACCCACTACCTACTGCAGAAGGCAGGGTTACTACCAACTGAGCAGTCATGTCTTATAATCAATCTTAATTTGATGATAAGGAAGTGAGTCTGCTCTCGAAGATTTTTCCGATATATTTTCCGAAACTGTACACGTACAGTCGCTTGGGGTGATTCGCACCCCTCGCGCTCTCTCGACGCATAAATATATTATACACAAATGTGCACTACTTGCGACTTAATTGTGAATATCTGAGAATTTTACTAAGTTATCTAGTATTAACTTAGTAAAATTCTAGAAACAACCTAATAAATAACTGAAAAGTTCTGAGCCTTTAGTATTATTTCACAGTAGCTATAGTGTTTTCTTTTACTTCTTACTTATTCAGCTGGTTTTTCTAAATATTATTCTAAAATATAATCCTGTTCTCTGTAAACTTTCAAAACAAATCTTTAATTGATAAATGCACCCATTATTGTCCACCAGTCTTTGCACAGTATAATTTAAATATACGCCGTCTTGAAGTTTCCATGTGGGTACGTTATTATCGTAAAAGAGGTGAACTCGTTTCATTTATATCCCACGAATAACTCAGCCATGGGTTACTTCCAGTAAATCGTACTGAAATAATGTTACGGAGAATTTTATACCTACCATCGAAGTAAACCAAAATGTCTGGTCCAAATATGTTAGTGCTCGGTAACTACTACACTTTGACAATGTGATTATTGATAATCTAAATTACAAAACATAATTAACGTGTTTCATACATTATATTAACTCAAACAATATTTTAAAACCCCATACGCGTAATATATTAACAAAATTCGCAATATAATCCCATACGTGTAATATAATATTCTGAATAAAATTCGCGAAATTATCGACTACACCGTGTACCTTATTCCCTTGCTGTAAGGTTGAAAATGGAGTTGATAATATCAGTACGTACGCGGTTTGTTTATAGATTTCCAGCACGCAAACATTTGAAATGATCTGTGATGTTTTTCAACAATACTCGGACTTGGAGTGGGCCAACGCGTACCCGCTCAAACACACTGTGAAATTGCTCATATCATTGTAAAATGAGCCTTATAAAACGATTCTTACAGTGCATTTTTTAATAAGGTTTCGTTTGACCTGATGTAGACTATGCGTTGCAACGCAAATTATTGGACATTGAACCTTATCCTACACTAAATAAAGCAACAATTTAATCTGCTACTTAATTATGAAGGCTTTGTACTGTGCGACGACCTTTTTGGTTTATCTGTAGGTAATAAGTTACAGATAATACTTAATTTGACAATGTAAAGTTACAAATCATATGACTTAAAAACAGCGACAGCAACACCTACTGTCGAATACTAAATCGAGTGGGCCATTTCGAATACAAGGGGCGTACAGGGGTGAAAACCAAGGGGTGACTGTCTGTGCGATACGAGACCCAAGTATCGTTAAGTGCATTACTTTGCTAAAGAATGGATAGAAATACGAACGTAGATTTTTTTCTTGTAATGTTTAGTAACGCAGCGTGATATAATAGGATTCCCAGAGACATCACAAGGTAACAGAAACGTGGAAAATATAAGGTTACTCTGTGCGGGAATCGAACCCACGATCCTTGCGTTTCGGTCTTTGCTTTCGAACCAAGGTCATCAAACTGTTAATGTAGATGCATTTATATCTATAACTTCTTACTTTCTTTACAGTTATAGAAACCCTTACAATGCTAGAACTGACAATTTAAAATCCCATGAATGAATTTTGGACCGTTTAAATTTTCACAATATATAAAACCTTACCTATTTTAACAAAGTAAGGGAAAGTCATTGTTTTATCTACCGTTCATAAAACAATGAAATCTGTCTGAAATGACGTTAAAATGAACCCACGTTTCAAGCAGGAGATACAAGGAACTGCATTTTGGGAACGATCTAAACTAAAATTAGTTTAGTTTGTTCCCAACAAACTCCCCATCAGTATTTGATTTAGTTTAGTACGATATAGGTGGCGTTCCTTTAGTATATTTAGAAAGTTATCAAACACACTTTCACTATCGGCGTTGCAATCTGTGACGTGTGGTGATGGTTGAATATTTGTTTCGTTTTTGTATGAAGCACTTGCTTGCGCGTCTGTTCGGATCAGGTTAATTAACAGCCGCAGTCATTACTTGGATTGGTGACCGTTCATTTTCATTAACTCCAACATCAGGGCTAGAATATGCTTACAGAAAATTTGATTTGTTACTGTCAAAAAACTTGAAGTAGTTTTTTTTAGTAGTAGTGGATTACATACACACATAGTACAAGCTATGCCTATTTAGGGCTAGATGGCGCTGTGGGAAATATCCACCAATATGCATTTATTTAACTCATTACATTTAGAGCTATTCAAAATACTTTAACTAGGATTGAACCTGTGTTACATAAATCTAATTTTTTTCCCTCCCAAATGTATACGGCAGTCTTAAAACGTTCCACTGATTGTTCCCAGAGCGTGTAAGTGGCATGGTAATGAGTTTGCCGGTATAATTACATTACCGATAAAGAATGCATTGTGAGTGTTCGCACTAATCAAGCAGCGATTACGAGACGAAGCCGGGAAAAAAGACTTCGACTCCTACTGATATGATAGGGCTGTCACAAATGACGTTTTGAATTCGATTGACAGCGCAGGGTATGCGAACATGTTCAGATATTAATTACCTAGAACAGGGTCCTAATCATCTCTTCTATCTAAATAGTATAGTACAAGGTTGCTAGACTCGCTATCTGCCTCTGCTGTTTCTCCAATTACGTCTAAACAAAGAATAAAGCAAGAATAGCAAGAGCGATAAACGAGGAAGGTATGTGTATTTAATTAGTTAATTAATTGCAACCCTGCGAAGCCGGGGCGGATCGCTAGTATCTAATAATTTACTAGTGGACGCTCCTGCAACTTAATTATATCATGATTTTTGACTATTTTCACGCCACATTTCACTTGATACGGGTGGAATTTCCCAAATATCCTTTTTGAGTCCAAGTGATTGAGAAACTTGCCTAAATCAGCTCATCAACCATCATCATCATCATCAACTCATAAAACCTGCAGTTACTAAATAATACTAGTTCGTAAAAAATTGTATGCTGTCTGTACCTTGAAGGAACTTGCATTTTTGTCTGACTGTACTGTTCTATAATTGGCTACGGGTAGAATATGAATGACGTATGTGGCCGATATAAAAAAAAAATTGATTAGACTGCGGGTGGAAATCAGAATAGCATATTAAATTTGTGGATCAAAATCATGCGTGGAGATCGGAAGCACTCAACAGAACAACCCTGGGTCGAGGTGACACGTAAATAGTGGCGAACCTTTTGTGTCACTGACACCGGCCAGGCCGCCCGAAAGGCGTCGGCGTCGCTCGCGTCCTTGATTTTTTTAAAGTTGGCAACTCTAAATGTTATTGACAGTTCATAGTTCAAATAGCTGTCGTTCGATGATCGAAAGGATTATAAAAAAGAAACTAGTGGTCCAGCGCGCGATTTCATCCTCGTATAATCTAGAATACCCCCTTAGGGCTGGAATTTCTCCAACCCCGTCTTAGCGAGCATCTACGGCCTGAAAGGATACAACACTACAATTATGCAAAAGCTTTGTAGTGTGTTTTTTTGCAGATATTTAGTGATTGTCACAGCCTCTTCTCTTATAGATATAGGTACGATTGTCAACTGATTTAGACGGTGGATTGATATATACATACATAAACGGGCGTCATATGAAGAGACCGTCTGATATGCAGTTTGAAGCTATTGATAATGAGCAACAATTGGAAAATTATTGTCTTTTGTTTTATTTATAAAATGACGTAGGTATTTTATATAAAGTGGGTAAAATAAGTTTGCAACAAATTACCTTGTCAGTTCGACCGATACGCAGATAAAGTTTTTTATTTGCCGGCCTACTCCAATCACGACGCCATTTGAACTCTGACGTCGCCGTTGTCCTTGATTTTGAGTAAGGTGTTCGAAATTCAACGGGTATCAATTCCCTAGTAATATAAAACAATAAATAAACAAACTAATATAATATATATGTTTTACTCTAAAATTCAAGTAAAAAGTCTAGTTTTTTTTAATTATGACATTTCTTTAGCTTTTATTCGTGGTGTGCCTTTTCTTTCTTAATAACATCATATAATTTTAAACTTTCCATTAACCAGTAAATTTATCACAAGGATCGTATTCTACTATACAGTCTATTCACAAGGAACAAATGAATAACAGTCATTTACTTGTAAATGCAGCGCGGAAATAGTGAATTAATTTAAATTCATGTTAAGGACTCCTTTGGGTAAAACCTGTGTATTTTTGAAATAATTATGAGACAATGTTTTAGTCCGCTCAGGCAGGTTTTTAGTGGGTTATTTTGCACCAACTGTGGCTTTCTCTTGTGTTATGAAAATACGCAATCATCGATTATTTCCAGATGATTTTTGAAAATAGTATTGAGGTTAACTTTCGGACGATCGTATTCTAAAGGTCACCGACAAGAGCGATCGCGTCTTCCGTTTGTATCGAATACGTAGAAAATAATCTAGCCTATTACGTAATAGCATTGTTGTCACACAGTACTTGGGTTAACGGCGAACGTTTTTATATTTAATAATTTAATTATGTTGACCTCTTCGATAGGATATTAAGCATCAACAAAAATTAATTTTCTTTAACTCACTACATACAACATAATCCCGACACACAATAAATTACAGAAAACAACCTGAGTGGGAATCGAACCCACGACAGTGATGAAAAAACATAATTGGATGCCTCTGTAAATACCATTAATAATAATATAACGAAAGCTTTATCAGTTTTCTTGTTACGGACACTAAAGGAAACCATAGACTCGTATCTTAAGATCACGATTCGAGGCTCTATGAGTCAAACGTTCCACTTGCAAAAATTTTTATATAACTTACACAGCTTGTTTTTTGTATAGGATCTTATTGCCGAGCTCACCACTTATCACATACTTATTCCCACTATAGTATACAAAGTGAAACGATGACTACTGCACAGTACCCATTCGGCGTAAAAGGTGTGTTTTAAGTTATAACTTTTAATTTGTTGTATTTCATCCACTCCCCTGTTACCCCTAAAGCAAAAGAGATAAATATAAGCATAAAGTAATACGTAAAATGCGTTACTTTGATTTGAATAACCACATAAAATACGCACTACCTACCCTCCGTAGAAAAGGTTCGATACGAAAAAACGATTCATGTGATTCTAAATCATCACGCGACGCGACTTACTTGTCTACTGGTACAAATAATAAGGCTTTACCGCAGCTTTTACTGTAATATATTATTTACTACTTATATGGTTGGTATTTAACAATAATAATACTTAACCGCTTCAGTATGTAAAGACGAGACATCAGCAATGAAAAGAAGTAGATATTGAAACAACAGATCTGATGTGCGTAGAGCGTAGTTTTAGAAACATGAACTGTGATGGGAATTAATCATACGTTCAACCTATACGCTTTTGTGGACAACTAAGAAAGTAATTTAAATAAATCAACCCCTAAATGAGAACAAAGAGGTGACGAAGTAATATTTCGCTACCAGAATAAAAAAAAGAAATTTGTTCGAATATCAACCTCCTTGTGATTCTACTCCTTACATACTTTTTAGTAGCTATAAACGAGGTTTTGTGTAAAAATAATTTTGGACAGTTTTATTCAAAGTTTTTTTTTAATGTGTTAATGGTAATAATAGAACGAGCTGACGGCCCAATTATTAATTAATTCTCTCCTATTTATGAATGTTTTCCTCAAAATCTCAATAATTTGTATGGTAAGTAATGCTTTGGTAATTTCGACTACTTGGTCGAATACTTTCAATTAGTAAAGCTGTAAAAAGACAGCTGTAGTTTTCGCGTTACACCACATCCATTGCTGTGACGAGTAAAGCGATGCAAGGAGGTTTTTACTACAACCATTCAATTTATTAGTTTATGAGCAGATAGATATACGTAGCGTATGCAGTGCGCCACAGATTAGGGACACAGCGTCACATCGCCCGACCGTGTTACGTCATCAAGAGCCGCGAGGGGAATGTCATGGGACTATTTTAATACGAGAGTTGATTGCATTCTAGAGTTTATATCAATGTATAAAGGCTGGCCTCATACTCGTAGCTCTGTTGGTAGTAACCCTGCCTTCTCCGCTGTAGGTCGTGGGCTCGATTCGCACCCAGGACAAACATTTGTGTGACGAACTTAGATGTTTGTTCTGTCTGAGTCTGGGTGTTAATATGTATTATATCATGTATATTATATTTACAAAAAGTATATAAGTTTTATATCAGTTGTCTGGTTCCCATTATACCAGCTATGCTTAGCTACTTAGCTTACCAGTATTATTATTAAAATTACTGTAATGAAATGAAAATTGATTTATTTTCAGTGTCGAACTACTAATCGAATCGCTGGTTCGAGCGAACCAGTGACG
Organism: Chesias legatella; assembly: GCA_947359385.1. Taxonomy (NCBI): domain Eukaryota; kingdom Metazoa; phylum Arthropoda; class Insecta; order Lepidoptera; family Geometridae; genus Chesias; species Chesias legatella. The sequence continues at coordinate 8,941,991 of OX375769.1, read as the reverse complement.
CGCGCGACGCAAGGAAACACACCCGAAACTCGTTAACTTGAAGTCGGAACGACTCATGTGCCTGTAATTTCACCGGCACCCCCATCTTAAAAACTGGACAGTAATGAGAGTACAATAATTGGCTGCAATCTTTTTATGTGATGAAGTTAAGGAACGAGTAGATGGCCCACCTGGTGTTAAGTGGTCTCTACCCATAACACGCAATCGACTTGCGTCCTCCCTTAGGTACACCTTACCCACGTCGCATTTTATGCTCCCGTAACCCTGAGACGGTGAGTAATTTCACAGGCAACCAAACTTTTCAAACCGGAACACAGAATGCGAATGCATACTTGGCGGCAGAAATGGGTAGGTGGCAGTACTTCCCAGGACGACTGCGCACAAGTTCTACTTCTGCATCGGTACAGTCGTTTCAAATATGGCCCACACGAGCCCTGGCTTTGTTTATTGTTCTCTGAGCTAAGGTAACAGCGAGGTCATGCCCCCCGTGGAGCAACGGCTTTTACCTACTGCAACATATATTTAAGCATCAGTAGCATTATTACGTCACAGTACAGTTACTGAAATATTTGAAAGATTTCTCATAAAAGTGGTAACCGTTGAATTGTCACAGAATTCCTTCGACAAGTCGTATAAAATAGCTACTGCTATTTTTATTATTGACACTTGAATTACCGAATGACAACAATGACAAAAAAATGTGTATGACATCGAGCAGACTAATTGGCTGTCCGTCCACCTGATGAAGTGTCAATAATGACGTATTAGACAAAACATAGTTCAGACCATAGACAATTAGACATAAAGTATAACAATAACAATATAATAATAATATTGGTGGACATGTCACATAGCGTCATCTTTCCCCAAAGTAAGCTAAGCATAGCTTGTATCATCGGAACCAGACAACTGATATAACACATATATACTTTTTTGTAAATACATGCATATGATACATATTAACACCCAGACACAGAATAAACATCTGTGTTCGTCACACATATGTTAGTCCTGGGTGGGAATCGAACCCACGACCTACAGCAGAAGGCAGGGCTACTATCGAGTTATGAGGCCACACAATAAACCGATTTAGTTCAAAATACAGTTAAAAAAAGGAACTGTGAAAATTCACAGGGTTAGTTACATAAATAGTTTTAGAAAAATTGTACAATTATAAAAACCACTAAACGTTAGAAATTGTCTTGTACTTCGAGCACAATGAACACAGAAAACTACATGGAAATGATAGCAAGATACGAGTAACAACGTTCCAGAAAGATCACGCGATTTCAACGAGAAATTCTGCACAATTTCGGTTAGGTACTGCAATATTTCGAGGCAAAATCACATCCAGCCTAAATATACGCTCCGAGCGATGTTTCTAGACCTGGGTTATGGGTTAGCACATAATCCAAACAAGATTACATTTCTTATATCACAAACGGATTGTTTTATCCATGAAAATCTATGATGTATAAACAAGAACCCCCGGAACTAATCCTTCACAGGGCTGAGCAAATATTTGTACTATACGTCAGAACGGTCAATGACAGACCCTTCAAATGTAACTTTTTGATTAATTACTTGGAATACAATGGCTGGACATATTTTGCTTATCTCAGAAGAAACTTTACTATAGCTAAATAAAATGGTGGAGTGAGAATTCAAGTATTTTCCATGATTGTTACGACATGTATAAATAGTCATATTTTTGCGAAAGGATAGGCAGAGCCTCAATGAATCACTTTTTACCTTGTGTGTTACATTATCCATGAAACGTAATCGTGGGACGTAGTGATTTCATTGCCGCCATTATTTTTCTAACAAGCTGTTGCCTGCGACTTCGTCCACTTCGTACGCGTGGAATTCGGTTTTATCTCCACGTGGAATTCGGTCCCCCTATTTTACCCCTCGGAAAAGTAGCCTAAGTTACTCCTTGTTACATCAGCTATCTGCCAGTGAAAGTCCCGTCAAAATCGGTCCAGCCATTTCAGAGATTAGCCGGAACAAACAGATAGACAGACAAAAATTGTAAAAAATCTTGTTCTATCCATATGTATTTAGTAAAAAGCGGTTATTTTAATATTACAAACAGAACTCCAATTTTATTTATTTTGTGTATAGATGACTAATTCTAATGAATATTCCTACGTATTTACACGCTGATGTGACTTCTTTGTATCCTGTTCATCCAAAGGTTGCATGGAAGAGTTCACTTTTAGTAATAATGCCGCATTGTGCGCCTAATTTTTTTTTTTTAAATGTCTTTTTGGTGTATGCAATAAAGAGTTAATCTATCTATCTATCCAGTAAAGTAGCGAAAAATGTGCCAGAACCTGCAATATACCAAAAAATACGGGCTTGGTCATCATCGTGTGTTTAGAGATACCATGGTCAAACAAATAAAAATATAGTCATTAAAGTGATCATAACGGAAAATATCAATCGTATCGAAACAGGCTTGTGTCCTAGAACCAAGTCAGGCTCACGTCCGAAAGGCCTTGCTCATTTTAATACACCATTAATAACAGTTATAAGCGGTTTATTCTAAAAACACTTGTTTTTGTAATACTTTATAGAAAAGCTGGGCAACTTATTTTTTTCAGTCTAGATAGATAGATAAACACTTTATTACACATTACACCAATAAAACAGAAAATACAAAATATTTAGGTACAAAAAACAAAAGAAATGTACAATCGGCGGTCTTATTGCTTGTAGCGATTTCTACCAGACAACCTAAGATCGTTTAAGTCATTAAGTGATTAATAAGTTTAAGTGATTAATAAATTAGTCTGCTTAAATTAATATAATAATAATAATACTGTAAGACAATTCACACAGCGCCATCTAGCCCCAAACTAACCATAGCTTGTACTATGGAAACCAGACAACTCATATAACACATATATACTTTATTTTTGTAATACATACATATAATACATTTTTTATACATTAACACCCAATTTTCAGTCGACATCACACGATAAGACAGAATAATATACGCAGAGTTAAACGAATTAGAAGTAATCAAGAAGTTATATGCCGTAGAGAAATTACGCTCCCAAATAATTTTACAAATATTAATTTGAGTGAATACGTAATTGTGATACCGTAGTTAAGAGCTTTCTCGGTCCATTTCCGGGGATTCAGAACACTCGTTATCATGCGTTTATTCTATTAGACTGACCTCACAGCTCAGTTGGTAGTAACGCTGCCTTCTGCGCTGTAGGTCGTGGGTGCGATTCCCTCCCAGGACAAACATTTGTGTGATGAACATAGGTGTTTATTCTGTCTGGGTGTTGATATGTATTATATAATATCTAAGTATTTACAAAAAAAATGTGAGCCGTCACGGGACGCCTGGCAGATGTGAAACATCGACATTATTTTGTAAAAGTAATATGCCACGCCAGAAATCGGTTTTACGTGCGGCTATAGATGTTTCACATCAAAAAGTATTTAAGTATTATATCAGTTGTCAGGTTCCCATGACACAAGCTGTGTTTAGCTTACTTTGGGCCTAGATGGCGCTGTGTGAAATGTCTACCAATATTTATTTATTATTATTATTTATTTAATTAAGCGATTTCATTTTCTTCGACATTCACAGTAACGGTCACACAATATAACCAAACGCAAAACTTGTTTCAGTTGGAAGGATGAACGACCGCCGCATTAATGGGGCGAACTCGGCTCACGGCGCCTTTTTTGTCATTAATATATTGCCACACTCAAAACCTAAGCATTGTTTTCGTGGTTGACTTTGAATAATAATTTGTCTATACGTGACTTAAGTAGAGTTTATTGCACTGCGATTAAATTAATTAACTTGTCAGCTGGCACTAACAGATGTAGGTACTTGGAATAATTTGTAATGGCTTTTCATTTTATACTCCTTCAATTTTATCCAAAGGTTTAAGAGCAGTAGAACTCTCGGTGAGTTCGTCCGGGGAAGTACTGCCACCATGCCCATTTAGTATAAAAGTATATATATCAGTTGTCTGCTTCCCGTGACACAAGCTATGCTTAGCTTACTTTGGGGCTAGATGGTGCTGTGTGAAAAATCCACCAATATTTATTATATTACTATTATTTCTTGTTACGGGCAGAGGTTATCACGATACGACTTGGTTCTTCCTTTACTTAGTAACGACAAGACCCATATCGCATCATATGCGTCCGTAACTATGACACGTGAAGAAATGTCTCACGTGCCTCCTCAGCTCGGCGGCAGCAATGGGTATAGTGGCAGTACTTCCTTGGACGAATCTGTCGTAAGTTCTACTGCTACTAATATGTAAATCAGCCTTCACTACATTACAGTACACGCAGTCTGGTAGGAATATTGAGGTATATTTTTAGAAGCAATGTCACTTTGATCGCTTTGCCAAATGTCAGTGACACCGAAAGTAAATATGTAGTGTTAAATGCAGAGCTGTGTGTAACACGCACTACAATTTTACATGTCATAGTACATAATAGACTATTTAGTCTACTACTATGACTACTACGTAGTCCTAAAACATAAATTAATAATTACTTTGCGCAGAAACGATAAAAACACTTCATTGATGGACGGGAATGATACCTCGTTAAATCTCCTACTTGGATGACATAATACGAATTAACCGCAATCTAGGCAAGACATAAGCACAGCTTGTAGGATATAGATGTGTGTAGGAATCATAAGACTGATAGAATACTTATATAAGTATATTTTTGCACCCAGACGTAGAACAAACATCTACAAGTATGTTCGTCACACAAATGTTTGTCCTGGATGAGAATAGAACCCACAACCTAAAGCGCAGAAGGCAGGGTTACTACCAACTGAGATGAGAAGCCAGTTTTTTTTTTTTAATGATAATTAAGAAGTATTAAGAGAGCAAACTGTGCATGAATATTTAGAGAACTTGCATTATAACATACAAGCAATACGACTGGAGTCGATCCCCTAATTAGGAACGACAAGACCCAAGTCACATCGTATGCGCTCGTAGATGAGACGTGAAGGTGGCATATCTTATGTGCTTGTAATTTCACCGGCAACCACACCATTCAAATCGCAAAACAGCAGATTGACGGCAGAAATGTGTACGGTGGTTGCACTTCCCCGGACGAACTTGGCATAAGCTCTACCGCTACTTATATGGTTTGCCTCTAATAATATTCTACTCTGTACGGTCTGCAATTCAACTTGCATTTCAACTTTTCGTAGATGACGTAACATAGTTCTTGTCAAATATTACATATGCATGAGATTAATTACTTCTACTTACTGCTAATTAGGGTTCTCTACTCAAAGGATGGGACCCTATTACTACGCCAACGCAGTCTCACTGTCTGTGCTACCTCGAAAGGGATGTATCTCATGAAATGTAATAGATAACCGGCTGAAATTTTACTGTTGAATTTATTCACGGAATATGCGGTATTATGGGTGAATTATAATAATCGATATGTAAAATTTAAGGGTGTACCACGAAAGTATATTGTTTGTAACTTGTATTTTTATGCTATACTGTGAAAACAGTAATAAATAAAGCTAAATGCTGTAACATTAAATTAAAGCAAAAACTCTTTGTAAAACTAAATTAGGAAGTCAGTCGGACACGTGCTATGGACGCCAAACTGATTGGTGAAAGACATAATTATTTTTGTTATACCCTCGGTGCGCGAGGCCACTCGCACTTGGCCGGTTTATTCATTTTTTATTTATTTAAATGTAATGTCAAACAAACATTTATTTTGTGCCGGTATTTAAAAGGCTACCCCACTAGTTAGTTCGTAGTAGTTCAGTTAATTTGTGGCCAGATGGCGCTGTGAGAATTGTCAACCAATATTTCTTTATTGACAATACTATTAACGTCTGCAACTATATCTAAATCGAAAAGACCATTTTGTACATTGTACCATTCTGTATAACCTGGACAAATGTTTTGTCAGAGTATATTAAAACATCCGCACCGAAGGACCAAATGTTGGCGCAACTGTTTCGTATTCGCATGATATCAAATATCTCCGTAGTCATTACATTTGATTAGTATTCCGCATGTCAGCTCATAATGTATTCTGTGGGGTTCACCTTGCGCTGGCATATGTGTAAGGATTTAATTTTACTAAATAAACTTGTACTAGTTATTAAAATAGTTAAACCACGTTAAATAATATACTACTAGACCTTAGGTGTCATTGGAATGTGCAAAGTTTCATAGATTAGAGACGATTTTAAAAACAATTAGTAATTGTTTTTACAAGTAGGAATTAATTAAACATAATGAGTAGCCTCACAGCCTATTTGGTAGTTTTCTTCTGGGTAGTAGATCATAGGTTCGAGTTCCATCTAGAAATAATTCGTCCGTCGTCAGTCTGATTGTCAAGAAATACATATATATATATACATATGTACTAACTAAATTTAGCATTTCTTCCTGTCCTCAGTGAATAAGGACATTTACATTTACATTTACATTTATTTATTTCTGAATAAGATACAGAGGTGCACAGTATACAAAAAATGAACACTGGAAAAAACTAAAGTAAAAACTGTGTCGCAGTTTCCAGTGCCCGACCTTAAGACTACAAAAGATTCTAATCTTCCTCCAGATACATAGATCTAGAAATACAACATACTTACCTAGCTTTACAACCAACAAATTTTGTCTATGGTTACCGTCATGTTTGTCATATTTTAATTTTGACTAAATCTATTTTTTCGTCAAGTTGAGAAAGAGATTGATTATCTTAAATTAAGTATGTTTAGTTGCCAATGACCATCAATTCATAACTACGTCCATTGATGAGGTCATAACCACAGACATAACAGCAGTTGATATAGTCCAGTTCGGGTCTAGCAGTGCACTGAACCCTGTGTCTGGGCCTAGAACACTCCAGGGTAGACTAGACTAGACGTCCGAATTCATTACCTAGACAATTTCTGAGACGTACCTACATTACTGCCAAGTCATTTTCTAGATGAAGGATTTCTTGCGGAGTTGATTTTATATTTGAACTTTGTTTTAATTATTCTGTTGTTAGATACAAAATGGAAATGTATAACTAGCCGCGCCCTGCGGTGTTACCGAGGGTAGAATAAGCGATCCCACGGGAACACTAAAATCGAAAGTAGCCTATGTAATCCAGGATATAAGCTATCTTAGTACCAAATTTCATCGGAATCCGTTCAGCCGTTTGAGCGTGAAGGAGTAACAACTCCTTTATAATATAAGTATGCATAGTGAAGCCTTATTATTTATGTTTCGGTTGGAAACACAATGCTTATTTTCGATCACACGGAATAAACACTGCGTTTTATAATTATTTATTTGTATATCCCATTTTTCTTATATGTAGTAATTAGTAATTTCTATTGGGTATGTTAAGATGTTAAGAAAAACTTTATTCTGAATGCAAATGCTTTCCTTCGCCGTTAACATGAAGTAATAACATTTATTTAATTTTTTTCTCTCTTCGATTCTTTCAAATCAATATGGAAACATTTTTGTACGTTAAAACTGGGATGTATCTAAACACCATAAAGAAGGATTTAAAAACTTAAATACATGATAGTTAACTTGGGGTAGATTGTTGCTAATTTAATCAACCCCAACATATATACCCCAAGTATAAGTGAATCCGATGCGATCCGACCACTGTACTAATAAATTAGTTTTATAAGATCACACACTAACGAGAATGGCCCGTGATGCCGCGCGAAGCGTGTGATGCCGCGCTAACTGCGCTTTTTACACGCCAACCGGCCTCTGATTCTAATTAGCCGCCATTACAACGATACGTTTATGAATATTAATCACGACCCACGAATGCGTGAGTCCGCTTCCGAGGTTTACGTAAACTGCGACATGCGTTATCATTACGTCAAATAAAACCTCGAACGGCTGATCGAAGCAACGGAAAAGTAAATTTAAGTGTCAAAAATGGCGGCTTTTTAACATCGCGTATTATCTCTCCAACACCGTAAATTAAAGTAGGTACGATACCGGACGAGTCGCCGGATTAGTGAGTGAACTGCGCAAACTGTCGACCAGTCGGCCGACGGATCGGTGCGCGTGTCGACGATTTTGAATCTGTTTTCTTTGTCCGCGCGCGGTTTTCGGACCGGTCGGTCGACTGGTCTGGCTTTTCCCGGGTGACATCCACGAGTCGGGCGAGCGGTTTGGCCGGGAACGCGTTAGATGTACTCTGACCTAGGGTTACCAGATGGAAAATTTGAAATTCCGGAGGAAAAACCCGATTTCCATTGAAAAATCCTGAGATTTTCACGCAAACGTAATTTACAACTTTGCGGGATAAAAATTCAACAGTGATTAGAGAAAAAACTTACTGAAAAATAGGTAACTTCTCAAAGTAAATACGATGAGTAGCAGATGAAGGTTTAATAGATTACTAAGTGCTGATTTAATTTGAGTTGATTTTATGATTAGTAATAAAAATAAGTTTTTTTTTGTTTTTGTATACTTTTAATAAAAAGGATTTGAAAATTCTACTATATATTATTGAAAATTAAAAAATCCTGAGTTTTCTGATATTTCCAAAATCCGGCCGCAATCCTCAGAAGAGCCTAAAAATCATGAGATCTCAGGACAAATCCTGATATATGGTAACCCTAACTCTGGCGGCCCTACGGAGGGCAGGTGCCTGTTCTCCGGAATAAGGGATTCAATTGCAAATCGTACGGGGTTGGACGGTATTACGTTTCGGGGTAAACATGCAGCTCATTACTTTATTGGGTAAATGGTAGATAGCATTTTAAATCAGTCGTCGTAATGAATGGAATCTGTTGAAGTGAATCATCGCTGATGAAGAAAGACAATGACAAAGGTTACAATTATGTTGCTGTCAAAATTGGTTGGGGTCACGGAAATCTGAATTATGATAATGTTTCGGAGTTATATCAAATAATAGAAAAAGCAAAATCTTATATTTTTAGTTATAATTCGTATTATCGGTATATCTCAATGGTCACCGACATAGATGAATATAACAACACGAGCTTATACAGCTGCTACTACTACTATACTAAATCTCTCAAAGGATTGAAGCGCGCCCCAAAAAGGCTCCTTTCGTGCACGTATGAACTAACTTACAGCTAACGAAAGGTCCATAAATGAGATAGATTAAAAATAATAATAATAAATATTGGTGGATGTTGCATACATCGCCATCTATCCCCAAACTAGGCATAGCTTGTACTACGGGAACTAGATGACTGATAGTAATATACTATACTAATAAGTAATTCATATATACCATTTTTTTATACAAACATATAAAAACACATATTAACACCCAGACACAGAACTAACATCAATGAGTCACGCAAATGTTTGTCTTGGGTGGGAATCAAACCCACGACCTACAGCTCAAAAGGCAGAGTTACTACCAACTGAGCTTTGAGGCCAATATACAGATAGATAGAAAACTTTTTATTGTGCACCATACAATTATAAATAAGCAAGATTAAAAGAAAAAACAGTAAATGTTGTAAGCAATGGGCGGCCGTACTGCTTAAAGTAATCTCTTCCACGCAACCTTCATATAATGTTGTAAGCACTCAAAAGACTGAAAATCTATTAATTATATAAACTCGTTTAGAGCTGAACTCGAAATCTGTATTTCGTTTACAACGCAAAACATTAGCTCTTTGATAAACTCCAGTTTGAATTCAAAGAGAACGTTAATTTCAATGTGTGTAACGAAATATCTTAGTCTTATTTGCAACGCTAATGGAAAATGCTAATTGAAAAAGTTCATGCGCAGTATTTGCTTGCGTTCTATCTTATGTTATTTAGCCCACGGGGGATCTATCCTGCTGCTCCGTAGATAGTTAGATATAACCTAAATTAAATAATAATAATAAAACTTTACCGGCAACAAAGAAAAAAATACGTTAAAATTAGTAATTAAATATGCATTATATGTATGCATATACTTGTCTGGTTCCCATGATGCAAGCTGTGCTTAGCTTACTTTGGGCTAGATGGCGCTGTGTGAAATGTCCTCTAATATTTATTTTATTATTCATTTATTATTAAAACGAAGATCCTGTCGAGTGACCTTGTAGTAAAATGACACCAAATTAAACCCATTCAAAGAGTTACCGAATACACTAAATAGGGCGCCATATTCCTCACAGACAGATTACGCGAAAGTAGCTCGAATTCCAAACGGTGTCGTAAGTTCACCGTCCACCGTAACAAGACCTCTCACAAATGAGTCTGCCTTCACTGTGGCGTCGCATTCTGAGCATCGGGAGGGCCACCAGGGGTCTACGGTGATCGGTGATCGACTACCTTTCACGATCTTTAGCAGCATCACTTTCCCACTGTTACCAACTGTCAGTCTTTTGTGGCTTAGATTTGATTGTAAGATGAGCTTATCACTAGTGTATGTGAAATTTACATATTATAACCAAAATCGTTACTGGATTTCAGGTTATATTGGGAAGGTATTACTGGTGGAAAGTGTTTATTTTTATGTGTATAATGAGGCACACAAGCTGACGGCCCACCTTATTTATTGTTATACCGCCGTCTAATGTTTATTAATCCATCCACTCATGTGAGCGGCGATGGACTCGCCACTTTTCACGTCTACGTTACTACGACAATGCACCTCTTCAGGTGAAATCTGTGTTGTGGATTTTCCTACCTTTTCGGGGATAAAAGTGTTTTTCTATTTTTACAATTACTTAAAGTGTTAATACAAACAGAAATCAAACACGCATTCATCTAGTTCTTCAATAACCCACGTGATTCAAAATATAACTTCAGATTTATTGAAGTATTGTAAGAAAGAAGGATTTTACTCACAAAAATAGATTTGCTGTTTTGTGTTTTATCTTAAAACTACCCGTCGCACATAAAAGAAAAATCCTGAATCGTAAACCAGTTTACTTTTCTAGATGGTAAAGAAACTTCTATAAATTAAAGTTTCATGCAGAGTTGAAACTCATAATAAATTCATCTCTGAATTTCAAATCACTTGCGCCCCCTAGGGCCCTAAATGCTATTTTGTTCCTCATTTAGCGGTACCTTTGAAGATTGTCTTTCACGCAGGTGAACTGAAGGTGATATTTGCGAGAAAAGCTGATTTTCAACATTTCCAGAAGTAAAAGCAACAAGAAAATGCATATTTCTTTACCACATATTGAGCGAAAGTTGTTAACAATATTAATCTAACCTTACATTCGGTTAATTATTAACCGAGTAGTGTAAGATTAAATAAGGTTAAATAAGTTTAATTTTAATAATAATTATTAAAATTATAAATTGTATTAAATGTATATAATAAGTGTATAAATGTAAATGTATGTAATCATAATATAATCACAAAAATTTATTGATTCTGCTTATAAGTATTTATATTTAAATTGATGGGCTAATAAATAATTTCCGAAAATAAAGCAAAATAAAAAAAAAAGGTGTGTGTCTCCTCCGACTGGCGTTAACTCTCTTAGTATAAGATACGGGAATATGTTGCGCGGAGAGGCAACGACCACACTTTGTTAAACGCTCTATTTTGTTCCCATTCTAATTCGCGAATGGCGGGCTATGTATGGTAAATCCTCCATTAGGGGTTTCTTGCTATTCTTCCCCATCGAGGGTCGGATAGGGTTTGAACAGCCGTCAAACTTAGCGATAAGTACGCGTGACCTTATGTCTTGAATATTATTGACATTTCCAAGCTTCATGAATTCTATGGAAATAAAAATTTTGACTTTGACTTTGAAATTCTTAAGGAGTAACTCCAAAAACACAAACAAAAATCGGTACGTCTGGCTACAACTAGCTACCTACATCTCGTTTAAAAGTGGCCATCTTGCAGTCACTTTCCCCGCTCCAGTGAGTTTTTTCGAACGTAACACCGATTATATAAGTGTAGCACGCGAATCCGCGTTGCTGGAATGCAGCAGCTGATGTATCGGAACATGTGAGTCGCAGAACACAGGTGGCGTTTCACCACCACTTCTCGGTTCTAGAACCCATTTATAAGGACACAAGTAACATAAGCTTGATTACGTGGCGCGCATACTTGGAACACATTTTTGTCCGAAATACCAGCGAGCCACTTTTGAAAATAGGATAAGTATTCATATTTTTTGTTATTTTACGAAAATAACCTAAATCAATATAACTTCAGAAACTCTACAATTAACTTTAAAATTAAATATTTAGAGAAAATTATTAAAAAAATAATTACGATTATTCACGTAATAATCAGTAGACACTATTTGAATACCATAATCATAGTTTCCATGTTGAATATAATGTTTAACCAGCACTGATACATTTTGCAAAATATACAGATGTAACTAATATATATTCTATTTCTGCATAGATACATGTATATATAGATTATAACACCTTCTCCTCGGAGGGGGCAGAACCCAACCCTATATTGAATTAGAAACAAAGTAAACTTCTATACCACTCTAAACATTTGCAATTATTTTAGTTACTACATTTCATCTGTCATTATATCATTTCAATTACCAAAAACGTTCTGAACCAGTATTATATTACCAAACCACAAACACACTAACTTTTCCAGCATAAGTTTCCACTTCGCAAAGAAAGAACTCTCTCCGAACCGTTAATTAATGTATGGCATACAAACAGTTTATAGATCTGTGGTTTCAACGTACAAACTGTTCGCTCACCTGTGGCTCCGGGTCGTCACCGTCACGGGTGACGGATTGTAGCGAGTGGAGTGACTACCCGCAACGGTGCGAAAGCGCTTGATAACCGCTTTTCTATGCCCAACACAACTTCTACGCTAATATTTTTCACTTTCAATAACGTAATGAAACATCTATTTTAATATGACTTTACTTAAGTTTGTTAAGATACAATTATTAAATCTACCACGAGAGTTCATTACTCTATTTATAATATTGTGATGAGATTATGTCGATTTTTTTTAGTAGATTCTAGGCCCAAAATTTTATTCTAACTTATTGTTTATTTATTCATACTTTTTGAGTCAGTAAGTTATATTGTTTTTTAATCCTTTCACCACACTTCTTTCACGCACTGGTTCGAGAGAACCAGTAACTCAAAGAAGATTGTATTTTTTTTTACTTTGTAAGTAAATTATATTGTTCTGATATGCATATTTGTTTAGAGCAATTACTTAAATGCTTACCGCCTTCTTACATATATCTTTACAAGGAACGTAAAGAAAAGTATTGTAAAAAGCCCACTCCTAGAGTGAAGTGGGCTTTTTAGTATGGTAGGTCTCTTTGTGCGAAATTCTTTTATACTGTATGGGTGAGTGGGTATGTAACGATTTGAAGTGAGTTAATGTTGTTCTATAAATATCGAGCTTACCTATAATATCTACTAAAATAATAATAATAATAATATTTAATTTCAGACTGCCAATATGTTTATCATCTAACTAATACTTTCCGATTCATTTGTTTAATTGTATCGGAACTTATTAACTTCACTACAGCTACTTAGAGTGCTGGTAGTACAATGTTTATTTATCTGCAATGATATTGAATATTGTATCGCTTACATAATAAGTGAGATAGCGTATCGGCCAATTACTTGTAGATACACGAGCGTTTTGATAGTATTTCGAGTTATCAAATGAGAATTAAAAATTAGATAGAAAACTCACAAATATAAAAAGAAATATCAGTGTAATGTGAAGCACAATGGGCGGCCCTATTGCTTAAAACAATGTCTTCCATGCAACTTTGTTATATATAAATTTCTCAGTGTCTTCTTACGATCAATCTTATTAGTAGTGTGTGACAAGCACTTATGATGATATTCAAACGAAAATGAAATATTATATTTAAAACAACAACCTCTAAAATAATATGTAATTATTTATGTGAACCTAATTAGTAAGTTGTTAATTTTAATATGTTTTTTAACTTATAACTAATTACTTATTTTTGTTTATGCAGATTATTTTTTATTTATTTATTTATTTATTTGAGGAAGACCTACAGCACATAAAAACATAATAAACAAAACTTAATGAGAAACATAAGGCTAATAACAGGTCTTCACAATTAGTTGTACTTGTATATATATCTAAGAAGAAGAAAATATATACCTATCTGTAATATCTAAGAAGTGTAATTGATCAGTTCACTATAACGATTTTCTATAACTTTTTTCATTATTATTGAGTTTTTTGTTTTTTTAGAAGAAACAGAATTGACTAAACATCGCCTGTTGTTAAGCGTCTAATGTAACGGGTGGTCGCGCCAAGCAACGCCTAGATCGGGACCTGGCTCCAAGTAACGCTACTATGCTAACAGACAAAATAAAATCTTTGTATGATAGTGCGAGCAGATGGCCCATCTGAGATGCTGAGAATGACGGAACGTCTCATGTCCCTGTAATTACTAGGACAACAATAATCAAAATAATGTTATCCGAATTTTTCGACATATTTAAGTTATTATACAATTTCTCTTTGATCAAACTCTCCGTTCAAACAATTTGTAAGACAATAATCTACATTTCAACAATATATTTCAATCATCTGTTCGTCGAATTCAATTCGAATTTGGATATAATTCGGATAGACAGTTACAGTTTGAATGTTATTTTTAGTTACCAAATTCAAATATCTCTCACAACGATTGCTGTGGAAGTAACTCAATCGCTTACTTTCGAGCATCGATTCGAGTACAACTCGTGTTAAACCCCGATTTACAATAGTACACCGCGCGTAAATCGACCATTATATTTGTTTGAACTCGAGTTTCGACGTAGGGGAGCATATCGTACGAATTCCATAGCAGACTGAACTAAATAATGTAATAACATGCGAGCTGTACAATCTATTTTGAACTCTGCACCGATAGAGATAAGAGTGAAAAGCAAGTATAGGGCGGTCCCATCGCATGGCATGCTGTTATATCGATAACGCACCGAGCTTCTATTTTTAAAATCGATGGGTGACCGAAGTGGGACATTCTGTAGCTATTTCAATTAGGAAACAGTTACGTGGTTACGCTTCGATATTTAAACGTGACGAATGTTACAACATGTTTAAAATAATACTCCTTTAAAAAAATTCAACAATACTTTCTGCCCTTTGTGATCCGGCACTAACATATTTTGCCACTTTGCTGAGAAGACTGAATTGTATGTTTTACTTTTTTATCTGTATTATTTAATTTTGTAAGCAACATTTTTTCCGAAACTTTATGAATAGAGAAGAGCATTTAGATCATGTTTTGTTTTGCGGCAGGTAAACCAAGTAAAAACTTTGTATTGGAATAATAGACAGAAGAAATAAGGCTTTTTATATATTTTGTTTTTATTATAAACAAAGTTCCGGTAATGATAACATCTGCGTTGTAGGTCTTTGGATATGAAACTAGAGAAAGAAACATTATATGTTGGCGAACATTTCCCACAGCGCCCTCTATCCCGCGAACTAAGCACAGCTTATACTATGGGAACCAGATAAGTTATAAACATTTTGTAAAAACATAAAAACTTAATAACACCTAGAAAAATAAAAAAAAAAGTGTGGCACTCGGAGACTGCCGCGGTAAAGCTATTGCGCGTGATATTTCAAAAAGTCATTAAAAGTTCTAGTATTTATCGATAGATGGAAAAACTAAAAAGTATCACCGCTGTGCCGGTCGGAGTGGGGGGGTGTTAGGTTTTTTTCGTTACGGAATTTCTGGATTCGGTCTCCACGCCCAAGACCCGCGATAGAAGCTATGCAATAGCTTAATAAAATATCCATGCTCGTGACACAAATGATGGTCCTGACCGGGGATCGAACCCAAGACCTTCAGTCACGACACCAAACAAACTCATTATTGCAAACCTCGATTAGAACCAGCGACCTTTGAATTGAAACCGAGTCCCGAGCATTGTACCGCTACAACGGATTACAAAGGGGCATATATTATGTTTACACACACGTCTCTGTCAATAAGTAAGTGACCGCCACTGAATCAATCACCTGCCTAAAATTGGAAACAATACCAGACTAACAGTAGTCGAAGTGGTAGATAATGAGTCAGGATTGATAGTGTCAACGACACTCGTGCGTCTCAGGGAACGTTGTTCATTACTGATAAGGGAAGTGTACGACTGGCTAATTAGCATGTTCGATTGTAATACCAATCGTTGAACAATGTTCACTGTAATAATATTAGGTATCTATGTGTAAAGGTAGGTATACCTCTTTTAGGGGTTTCTTGACTGTTCCTCCATAACCTCTCCCTCCATGGAGCCTGGACCCTCTATGGAGGGTCGGATAGTTTGAACAGGCGTCGAAGTTATTGATAAGTACGCGCGACCTCATGCTGGGTACTTATTCGACGTTTCAAAGCCATTTCTTTATAAATTCTATGGAAATCAAGTTTCACTCTCACAATAAATGTTGATGTGGATTTGTGGGTTAGTCCCAACTGGACACGTTCACAATTTTACATGCCGCCAACTGGACACGTTTCCAGCTTTACTTGTTCCCGACTGTACGCTTTCCCAACTGTGCGTGTTCCAAACTGTACACAAAAAATATCGTTACTGTGTAACGAATCAATTGAAGTATTACCGCGGAAAAATCAAAATGACATAAAAACAACATGTATTTCTTGTCGGATGTGCAAAGAAAAGGCAAAAAAAAGGTAAAGAAACAGCAAACACCTTATTTCTAATAGTCATCGAACAGTGGTATGAAGAATGGCAGAAAATATAATCGCACATTCTCAAATCAAGCTGTAAATCGTTCCAAGGCATAAAATCAAAGCAAAGAAAACAATGGGGACACAGAAATTGTAAGCAGTCTTCCCCACGCTTCAACGCACTGCGTGGCTTGCGGAGAAAGCGTAGGTAAAGTGGGTGGGTATACTATTTGTAACGAATACTATTAGCTATCCTATGACACTACAAGAATATGTACTTCACTTTTTACTAGACTTGTATGGGTATTACATTAATAAGTTAGAACCTAGGTCCCACAGTTCAGTTGAGTGTAACTTTTTCTGTGCTGTAGGTCGTAGGTTCTGTTCCCACCCAGGACAAACATTTTGTGTGACGAATATAGATGTTTGTTCTGTGTCTGGGTGTTAATATTTATTATATGTATGTATTTACAAAAATGTATGTATGTATTCTATCAGTCATCTGGTTCCCATAGTACAAGCTATGCTTTGTTTGAGGCTAGGTGGCGCTGTGTGAATTGTCCAACAATATTTACGGTTTTATCACGCACACCCATTTTACCCCTCGGAAAAGTAGCCTAATCAGCTATCTGCCAGTGAAAGTCCAGTCAAAATCGGTCCAGCCACTTCGCAGATTAGCCGGAACAAACAGACATACAGACAAAAACTAAAATTTTTTTTTATGTACTTTCACACTCGTTTAGTAAAAACCTGATATTTTGACAAAAGAGACACGTCAATTTTATTTATTTGTTTAATTATTATTTAACTATCAGCGGTTCAATTTCTTACATAAGTTTTATTTGAGTCAATCGCAATTTGAAACTCATGTCAACGATGGCTCGGATTACCTTGTAGGTTGCAATAATTGACGCAAAACTCGCGACTGTAATAATATTTCTATTGAAATAATTATGTTATGCAACATTTATTACTGATTGTAATGTTTTACGTAATCGATGTGGAGTCGTCGTTACAGAAATTCACTTTTCATTATAAATTAAGTATGTAATTCATTGATACGTTGTGAATTATTGAATTACAGACTCACGAGACATTCCACCTACACGTCTCAGTGTTAAGGGTGCATAAGATGCGACTTGGGCTTAGTCGTACCTAGTAGGGGAAGACCTAAGTCACGTCGGTTGTTATGGGCCGAGGCCACTTAACACCAGGTGAGCCGTCGGCTCGTACCGTAACTTTACCACATTCAAAAAAAAAAAAGTAATTTCATATTTAAGTTGAATATATATCTATCGCTTTGATTTGCAATTACAATTATAAATAATAATTTATCTCTTAAAAAATTTTAAAGTGTATTTTTGTGTATCAACCAAATAGGTATAATTACTAAAATTAGCCTTCCCACCAAAATTATTTAAGCTTAAACTGGGAATTAACATGTTAATATTACGCGAAAACTTGATTACATAATTTTAAATACATTATTTAATTAAAATATGTATATAATATGACGTACAGAAATAGACATGAGTTGTTTAAAAAATTGACATTTATTAGAGATAGATGTGCAATATTCGGCTGAACATATGGTATTAAATTAAAAAGGGCATACTAGACTCAGCAGTTTCAAATTCTCGACATTCCATTCTTTTTTCAAAAACACTCATCACTGAACAACAATTTTACTTGATATTCTCGTCGCACTCAAAACGTTTACGCAGTTTACGAGGTATACCATAATGTGCTGTAAAAGCCGTAGATCGGACTCTTGATACCTGTCTCGTCTGTCTTTACCGTGTACTCGTTATTTGACGTAAAATGCATTGGTGTGAAATGTGCTTTACCTCGTTTGCTGTAGACTCAAAATGTTTCACGCTCAGTCGGACTACCTCGAGATGTAGATTCAAGTTTTGTCAAGTGAATTATCAACTGTTACTACCTTAGATATTTAATGACCATACCGTTTGGAAATGTTTCACATATTCAAAATAGTTTTCAATGTGAATCATCAATGTCAATCCGTGTGATTCTGTATTTTATGTTGGGACTTTAATGATCAGTTTTTAAGTTTGCATAAAGACTTTAAACAGTTCTAACACTTATTTACATCATAATTGTCTCCCGCTCCTATTATTATTTTAAAAACGTTCACTAATATAATTCACACAGAGCTCAACTCGCTCAACTCTACAATTTTAAAACCAGTGTAGAGATTTACAAAACTGGATCTGTATATTAATGTGCAATGCGTTTGGCACAGCGCCACCTTTTTGGTAATATCGTTTAAATTAACATGCCCATTTGCGCTAAAACTGAGAAAAATAAACACTACGCAAATAGAACGTAGTACAATAAATTTACTATTTATATATTTTGCGAGATTAATGACTGAATGGATTATTTAGGATAATATTTGAAACTCAATATGAAGTGAAAATAGAATTCCAAGAATAAAATCAGGGCTAGCTTCTTAAAATATATTTCACTATTTAGTAGTTTTAATTAAAAGGTTCTTAGTGTACCAGTATTGTATTTACTGGAAAATAATGAAGAAAATAAGGACTGCTCTTTCTATTTGACGTAACTTTTAATTCGTAAGAAAGAACTCAGTGATTCGTAATCCTGTTATTTTTACCTTAATTTTATTTTATTAACTCAATTATCATAATATTCTAGTCGATTTCGAACTCAACTGATAGGTAAGTTGGAAAATAATATTTGGACTAATTTCTTCGTAGACGGGTGATATCTCCTTCTCTGAAAGGAGCCTCTTTGTAGCGCACTTTAAATCGTTTTTACCACACTGGTTCGAGAAAGCTAGTGACACGATTAATAGCAGTATTCCGTAAGCACACTGAAATCAGTTCCCGTAAATTCTAGGTCTGAATACTGAAAATTCCACGATGCCTCAAATACGTCATGAAAGTTCGAACAAAAACAGGTTGATATACCTTTATTAATGTGCTCTACATATGTGAGAAGAAATCGCAAAACGAAGCCTTTTTCAGGGCTCTATACACGGTAGGATATTATTTTCACACAGAACTGACAGCTGGTAGGCGCTCGGTACAGCCGTCAAGTAATCTCGTTTAGGATGCACCGACAGATGTCAGTTGACTGTAATTAACCTTGACAAGTTCACTGTCCAGCCTCTTGTGGGAAATGATCTGCGATAGCTTTTTTAATTTTAATTTGGCAATGTCAGGAGTGATTGTTGCGACCAAATGCGATGGAATTATGGCAAATTTTTATTCGCCGGCCCGCGATTTTTTTTTAATCAATCTACAACACAAGGTCGCTAGTCACGAATAAAACTGGAGACTGCTATGAAAGCTGTCATAATTCTTCCAAATCTGAACTCTCAAAAACTGAGTAATTGTGTCAGGTAAGGAGTATTTATTGTGTTCTTGAATTCTCGACCTTATTGAAACGTAAGAAGCAACGATGAAGGAAGATGATAAAACATGGAGGCAATTTGTGAAGTCCCGAGACTTTCGATGTTCCGCAAATTGTAAATTGATCCTTCTCGGCATATCGGGGCCCAAAATTGATATGCTACGAGATATCAAAGGAAATTTACACGTTGGCGACACTTCTCATAAGTTACATTAGTTTTCCTACGGAACAATGCGGAAATAATTAATTTTGAACATAGTCAGCGTTGACGTTCCATAAAAGAACTGAAATAAGTAAATTATATATGTGACAATTTAAAATTTAAATAAATAAAATATCACACAAAGAAATATTTGAATTTATTAGCTTAATAAAATATTTAAGCTACTTGAAATAATTATATGAATTTTTATTCATTCCGTCTTGAAATCTTATTTCCATTTTATTGTATTTATACTTATTATAATGTCAAATATACAATTAATGCGTATAAATTTACAATACATCACACTGAAATAAAAAGAAACAGTTTTTCGTGTAATACTTGTCATAGAAATGGATACAAATTGGTTAAATTGTTTATCCAGCGATTTCAATGCAGTTGTCATCTTTATGTCATACTGAAACCAAACAAACAAATAAATACACATTTCACGCAAAATCTTATTATAATTTCGACTGTTATCCGACAATAATCGAGTGTCGATCGTTCGATTTCCGTCAAGACTTGATAACAGTGAATTGATTTCGGCCAAAACGTGTTTCAAGGAGAACTGGCTAAGTTTCACGCCAGAATCTACTTCATCCAACTTTACTTGAGTTTTGATTGTCATATCCTGCTACTTGATTATAAAGCCCGCGTGCATTAAGTGGCTGCTTTTAGTTTTTTTTGACATTTCACACTTTGAGAATTAGATAACTGAAAGAATAGTCGTTTTTTTTTAATATGTATTAAAAATGAATATAATGCATATTAACACTTGGGCTCTTCACACAAATCACAAGTCACACAAATGTTAGTCCTGGGTGGGAATCGAACCCAAGACTTACTATAGTGCAGAAGGCAGAGTTACGACACCAAGCTGTTAGGGTCAGCCAAAAATATATTTGCATAAAATTTTAAAAACTTATTGTTGTTTTATTGGTTAGAGTTAAAAAAATACGCTTGAATTGGTTGTATGGATTATATGTGCCAGTGTTTCAAAATTTTCACCCTCTTAAAGCTTTAGACATTACGATCTGTAGAGGAACGCGCCAACAACCAACTAAGCTTGTTAGCGCGACTCTAGTAATAAGTTGGTTACCATACCGGGGACCAAATAACCAGGTTTTATTGAGTAGTTTTCCATAGAACATTAATTGAAAGTATATTTTGCGTTCAAAGATAATTTGTAGAGACTTCATGAAAAGTCTTTAGCGTAGATCATTTGTTGGTTGTTCGAAACATATCGATTAGTATTTGTATTTATACACATTAGTGGCATATACTTCCGTGTTTCATAATATAAATTTTGGCGTATAAACCATGTCCAAATGTCAACTATATTATATGTATATTATATTGAACTGAAACCAAAACTTGTTAAGATTTGTGGTGACTCTGTAAAATTATCCCCCGATAGTAAAACCGAACTTACTAACGTCTCAACAGATCGAAGGGCTACGCCGTCACCGAATCAAGTCCGTGAGCATCAGACCATGATCATTACAACATTAATCAGATCAAATGCATACAATTTCCTACGCAAAATCCCGTTCAAATACACGCAATAGGAAATTATAAGTTGAATACAGCTAGGCGACGCGTGAATCGCTCGTCGGGCGTCGCGCGCCGTGTTCCCTGAACCGTTAGAGCATCTACAGAATGCCTGACCACCGGACATCGGGCGGGCCGGGGGCGGCGCGGCGCGCGGCGGACCTAATGACTGCGCGCGCTCCCCGCGCTTTCTGCGTTCGAAATTCAAATCCAATTTAGCAAATATTCTTGTAGTGAGATTTGATTTTCAAATTACTCACGTGAAGCGAATAAATGACTCTTCTATGTTTGAAAATCAATTATGATTTTGTTTTTAATAACCGTTTTCTCTAGCCATAGACTAGCCATAGACATGTTTTAATTGAAATTTCGCAATGTGTGCAAAATACAGTCAGTTACTATTTTCAGAGCAGTAATAATTTTCTTAACAAAGCAACGATTTTTAATCCTTGATTGAGATTTGAACGGAAAGCTTTTCTACTTATTGAGATTTTGGATGGTATAATAACCAACCAATCAATAGTGTTGGTATTCACTGAGTTCTGTGTGAGTTCAAAGCTGAATCACTTGAGTGTAAGTATATCAGATTAGATTGGACATCATTTAATTCCTTTAATGAATTATTTTTTGGTCAGATGGAAGGTATGAGGATATCCTTTTTCTTCAATAATTCTTAAAAAGTTACTTTTATGTTTTTCATTAAACTTCGGAAACTTTACCACCAAATAAGCCTGCAAATTTTATCACGTTGAGGTTTTCTCTAAAAAAACCATTTTCCTCAGGAATTTATTTAAAAATTTTATAAGTAGGTGGCAAAATAAGCCTCTTATTATAGAAAAACAAATCGAGCCTGCGATTTTTTTCCTGAGATGGTAACCCTGCCTGCCCCTCGTCTTGAATACGAAAATTAACTGGATAACTGTATCTACTTGATTAATTACAAATAGTTTTTGTGCATCCATTTATACTAGCAACTGCTAAGCGTACATACTCGATAATTTGTTAGTTGAATGAATCCATAATTTTCAATATCACGGCTATTACGTCACGACTGAGTCGCTATCACTCGAAAAAAGGCTACACAGAAAAATGAGGCCTAATCTGTCAAGTGTAGATTGAAAATAGCTTGCATTTATAGAAGCACAATGGGTATGCAGCGCCAAATTTACCAGACGAATATGAGCCGTTTCTCACAGAGACAAGGTGCAATATCGCTTGCGAGTTTTCTACAGGTAGATTTGACAGGCGACGTAGCGAGATTTCCGTACGTCAGTACTGTAGTGGGACAGCGTGGTGGGGATGCCAGTCCGAGTACAGAATACTGATAGTTAGTAGGGGCGCGGTTTATCTGGCTGTGTATGTTTGTATAGGCGGTAGGTTAGTGGCTGTCTATCTTATCATAGAGATAAGCCGTCGAGAGGCGGTGCAAGTTGTTTAAAAGTTTAACACTTATTCGATATTTATTTCACAGTTTGTCCAGTTTCAAATACGTTTGGTTTACAATATTATGACGAGTTATGTTATGACCGAGACGTTCAACCTTCACGTTTCAGAGTTATGTGTGCGATACAGTGTGACTTGGGTCTGGTCGTACCTAAGTAGGGGAGAACCCAAGTCGTACTGTTATCGCCACTGGTTATTGCTTAACACTAGATGAGCCATCTGCTCGTTACGTATGTAATACTATGATAATTGAAGCAAGCAAATGTGTGTTTAATTCGTATTTTTTCAAACCTCTCTGAATTTCTAATCTGATTTTTAACACTTTCGTCCTGCTCTGTTTATTTAATGGTACTATCATATGGTTCGCCAATAATTCACTCATTGATTTCACAAAAATGTTGTATTTACTTTTAATTTTACATGTTTCCTTGTTTGTGAGAGACAATAAATGTATTATTATTATTTTTATATTATAATTAAAATAATAATATAAGCAAGTTCAGCAACTTAGTAAGCGGTAGCGGTATGCCCATAAACAATATAAACGTTGAGGAAACAACGAACCTCTTCTTTTGTCTATACAAACGATTATCTTTATTTTATTAATCTCCTGCAAGGACACAGGCGTTCACTTGATTGGTTCGATTTGTCTGCGCAATTTGAAATCGATATATCGTAATTTATCTGCGTTAACTGTGTTATATTGTTCGATTGAATTTTGTCAGAGACGAAGGGAATATAATATATATATATACATAAATGATAGGTTAGGAGGGCTATCATTTATGTATTGATAATGTTTGCGAGTTTTGGTGGGAGCCACGTCGCTCGCGTCCGTATGTGATAACCGTTTGAATCCATACACGTGTCCCCCGGGTGGTGCGAAAGGAGCAACTCAAAGTAGCAGTACAACTTGTGCCAAGTTCGCCCGGAGAAGTACTGCCACCACACCTGGTAATCTGCCGCCAAGCAGTGATTCACTCATTTTACTCTGTTCCGGTGGAAGGGAGTAACCACTCCCTTCCACCGGAGTCCACTCATGCGCCTGCAATTTCACCGGCAACCGCCGGTGAAATTGCAGGCGCATGAGACGTTACATCCCTGTCTCGGGGTGACGGACGCAACGCAATGCGATTTGAGTCATCTCTTGACATAAACCTTATTGCTGTTGTCTATGGGCGGCGGTTACCACTTAACATCATGTAGGACGTCAATTCGTTCCGTCACAAAAGTTATAAAAAAAAAAAACTTTTGTTTTTGGTGGATGTAGTCAGTTCGACGACAGTATTTTTAGATTATATACTGCTATACACTACTACACTACTACTATTACTATTATTAGTACTACTATATACTGTCGTCAGTCTGTCAGTCATACTGTCGACAGTAGGTATTATACACAAACACGCACAATAGAACCATACTTATTGTTCTTCAATTGCTATTACCTGCATGAAAACCTTCTGAGTTTTTTAAGTTCTAAGAAAGGGTTGTTTCAAAAGGAACGATAACACATTATGACCGATTTCAATTACAAAAAAGTATTTGTTCGACTGTTCACCGAAACAAATTAAAGAGAAATACAACAAGGAGGTTTCATTGTTTTTCATCCGGTAGGTCAATTGATTCTAGCGATTTTTTCGACGTTCGAACAGTACTGGTGTTAGGGAAGACATATTTTACAGGGTATATTGTTCTGGGAGTTATTGGTAAGGTAGGTGGTAAGACACACGTGCTTGTAATTTCACCGGGTCTTGCACTAGTAATCGTAGGCAATACTGAAGAGTTGCAATTAATCATACTAATATAATAAACGTGAAAGTTTGTATGGATGTTTGTTACTCTTTCACGCACAAACTGCTGAATGCATTTGGATGAAATTTGGTACTAAGATAGCTTATATCCTGGATTAACACATAATATACTTTGATCTCGGAAAGGTGCAGTGTTCCCGTGGGATGACTTATTCAACGCGGGTAACACCGCGGGGCGCAGCTAGTTAGTAAATAATATCAGCAAGTATATTAAGATATTATGTGAAATAGTTACAGAATGGGTGGCCAAAAAAGCTAACTGCTTAGCGGCAGAAAAGGTATGGTGGCAGTACTTCCCTGGAATAACATTGCATAAGTTGCCACAACACGTAGAATGAACAACTGAATTAGTTATACAACATAGATAAGAAGATTGATTGTATCCACTATTACGAACTAGATTCCTTGATAAGTTTCGATTTCCAACAGGATTCAAACAAACAATACAACATAATTCTATTGTCGATTAACGACCACAATCTCATAAATTGTTTGAAAAAACTACCCTCGTGTAGAATATACAGTAGTTTCTACCAAAATTTGCCTTATCTTCATCGTAACCTGTATTTATTCAGAGCAAACAGGGCTTTATTGGGATGAGTTTAAGGTTGAATTTCGAGCACAGGGGTTAAATTAGGGGTTCGGAAAAGGGAGAGGTATACTGTGACAGAAGTTGCTCGATTAATTGTGTTTTCGCCCCCATTCAGAATCTTAACCGGGGGATTGTTTAACTAAATGATTTTGCTCTGAAATTGAACGTTTATATTAATAGTTAAGGATTTTAAATTATTGTTTATAAATTAATTAAAATATAATAAATTATTATAACATAGGACTTACGTCCTATGTTATAATAATTTATTATATTACATATAAGTGTATTTTTTAAATGATTTTTATATGTAACTTACTACATATGTACTTACGCCTAATGAATGAGGAATGGGAACAAGAAACGAGTTTAAAGACACTAACTGTTTAAAAAGTATTAAGTAAATGGCTAAAGGTGCTAACACTTTGGATACATAATACACATAAACAATGCACATATACACAACACTTAATATACAACATACTATAAAAAAACTCAGGTAAATTTCCACCAAATATGTGAATCGGCCTTGTTTTAAGAGTACCTCCCACTGTTATGCACACAATTCATAACATTCGTTACATAAACAATCTTACAAAATAATGGGTCCACACCACAATACATATGCGTTACAACGAACATCTTTATTGCAATACTTATAAGAGAGAACTCTATTTATATACTGAGGTTATCCGGAGAATTACCCTCATCGTACACATTTTGTGTGTTTTCGCTGTAGTTTTGTGTTGAGGGGCATTGGTGAAACCTGAGTTACCATTATTATAAGGCAAAAACAAATAGTTAAGGATCATTTTCTCTTCTATTTGTCAATCGAGTTTTTTGTTTTTAATTAGTACCTACCTATTGACTGGCTTTATCTAATAAATTAAAAAATTAAAACTGTTTTTTTCGAAGGCAATACTATAAATAGGAAATCAGATCCAAATCTTATACTAGGTATTATATATTATTTTTATTTATTATCTTATACTACTCCTACCAATATTATCACCGCCGCGTAAATTAATTTTTTTTTTTTGCAGCAAGAATTGCTAATAAGAACTAACAATTCACGGTTTAACTTTGCACTTAAATAAGTTAACCCACCCTTGTTTAGAGAAAATTTTTTGTGGTCTGAGCCAAAAGAATCTGTTTTTAATGCAAAACGGTTTGTATTATCCCGGAGCTCGACTGTTGATAAACGATAATGAAAGTAACTTTAATATTTTCAAATTCGTCATCATTTGATTCAAATTAATTGGAAATTCAAGACACATGGTGTACCTACTGTGCAATACAAGTGAAGAATTACGTTACTGTATCAAGTAATACACGACTATACATATTTCAACGGACCATAATTTAGCGTTTGACAGAAAAGATAAACATTGTTTTTTTTTTATGCTAATTATTTACGGAACGAGCCAACGGCCCACCTGGTGTATGTGGTAACCTCGGCCCATACCAACCGATGCGACTTGGGTCCTCCCCTACTAGGTACGACAATACCCAAGTCGCATCGTATGCGCCCGTAACTATGAGACTTGTAGGTGGAATGTCTCATGTGCCTGTAATTTCACCGGCAACCACACCTTTCAAACCGGAACGCGAACGCGAACGCGTAGCGTTCTGCCTCCAAGCAGTAGCTTGGAGGCAGAAATGGGCATGGTGGCAGTACTACCCCGGACGAACTTGGCGAGTTCTACTGCTCTTAAAATTAAATTATTTGGGCAAACCCTTATCAGATATGTAACCCTGCGTTCACACCTGGCGACGCGACGTTCAGCCTCCTACAGTGTAAATGATCCCTCGTTCCAACCTCCGCTCGTGCAGATTTCGCGAAGTTCCGTCCTTGTTCGATAGATTGGTTCGTGAACGGGTCCGAACTCACTAATTCAGAGCATGAACGATAGTGTAAAACCATACTTACATTAGGGCAGCTTACTATTGATTTAACTGTTATCTGACTGTACTAATAATAAGTGAAGAGTTGTTTGAGCGCGTCAATCTCTGGAACTAAAGTCGGATTTGCTAAATTTAATTGCAATTCTTGAGGAAGATTATAGACTACTTAACATCACGCTATGACACTTAGGAGTCGAGTAAACTGAAAAAGTCAGAAAGGAAGCTAAGCGAGTAATAGCGCGGGCGGGAGGTGCGATGCGGTGGGTCGGAGACGGCCACCTGAAAATAGTCAAAGTCATAAACTTTATGGAAATGGCTTGGAAACGTCAATAAAATTCAAAACATAAGGTCACGCGTACTTATTGCTAAGTTTGACGCCTGTTCAAACCCTATGCGACCCTCCATGGCGAAGAAGAGACAATAAACCCCTAAACCGAGCATTACCGAGAAGATCCGCACTTAGCATGCTTATATCAACGAAAACTGCGGGTGAAACCGCGGGGCGCGGCTAGTAAATAATAAAATACAAAAACACTTATAATGATTTTCGTCGCGGTCCGAGTGTATGTGTTTAAGTGCGCCTCAAAGAGGCTCCTTTCGTGCACTTGACACATGTCTTCGAATTATTTATGGGTTACGGTCAAAATCCTCGATATTTCATTCACCAAGGTCGTTCGATCTTAGATGTTACCATCAGTTAGACCATCTCATTTGCTCATAACAAAAACACTCAATGTAATGTGTGACTGTCATGTCGCACCGACCCACTTTTATGCAAGCATTTTGTAGGTCGTTCGCCGTGGTCATTTCCCCGGCACCCGAACCGTGCGCTTATCAGACCTGTTTACTTAATATTGTAAAATGAACTCTCTGCCTTTACATTACGATTCAAAATGACACGGAGTCACTCGCATTGCGATGCCTTACCGTCCAAGATACGCATTGCAATTTCAACTTTAACAATTCGATTTAAGAATCATTATTCCTTAAACGATAATATCCATGAGTATTGTCAAAGAAGTGAGTATATGTTTGAGGGTTGTAGTACTATAATCTGTGTACAGCTTACGCACCGCGACTTGGAAGGCGAGTAGGTGTACAATACGCGCTTACTTCCCCTTCAAGTATATTTATTGTAATCGAAACAGCAATGGACCACCGCGTGCACATTGTGAATCTGAGGTAAATAGTTTTGGAATGATTTGGGCGAGACAAGGCCATTTGAGATATAATCTGTGTCAATAACGAGAGCTTAATAGTTTTGGTTATTTACGCAGTGAATAAAGAATTCATACAGTTGGGTTAAGCTAATGGTAATAATAAAATAAATTAATATTGGTGGACATTTCACACAGCGCCATCTAGCCCCAAAGTAAGCTAAGCATAGCTTGTATCATGGGAACCACCCATGATACAAGCTACTAATACTGGCCTCACAGCTCAGGTGGTACTAACTTTTTTCCTCCCGACTCGCAACGCCCCAACCCGAGGTCCGAACCTAAGTGGTGCCCTTGGTGACGTTGTGTATAATTTTAAGTTTTACCGGTTGAGAGCCGTCTGCTCTCACCAAAAGCCCGTGTAAACGCTGTCAAGGCCATCTGCGGCCAACAGCAAAAAAAAAAAAAAAAATTGTACTAACTCTGCCTTCTGCGCTGAAGGTCGTAGGGTGCATTCCCACCCAGGACAAACATTACGTTTATTCTGTTTGTTCTGTGTCTGGGTGTTAATATGTATTTATATGCATGTATTTACAAGAAAAGTATATCAAGTATTCTATCAGCTGTCTGGTTCCCATAATACAAGCTATGCTTAATTTGAGGCTAGTTGGTGCTGTGTGAATTGTCTACCAATATTATTATAGATTACTTTGAGGCTAGATGGCGCTGTGTGAAATATCACTAATATTTATCATTTATAAATAATGAAAAATCTACAGCTTTTTGAATTTATGAAACTAAATCTGAAATATAGTATTTTGAAGGCAGGTAACAAATTCCTCGACGTTGGTATTCATTATTCAGTGTAGCCTCGCTGCGCCATTCTCACTGAACTCTACATTCGCAGATTACTACACACACACACGTTCCATACGTACCGACTATTGTAGAGAAAATTGAACTGACTGGCCACAGCTCAGACGGTCAGCGGCAGCAGGTTACTCTGCCTTCTGCGCTGAAGGACCTGGGTTCGATTACTATTCAGGAAAAATATTTGTGTCGCGTAGATTTCTCTCAAGTAGGTCTATTCTGTGTATGGGTGATGATAATATGTAGATTATATGCATTTATATATTAAATACAAACTATGCTTAGTTTGGGGCTAGATGTGTGAAATATCCACCTATCAGAAAAAAGCTAAAGAGTATTGTATCAGTTGTCTGGTTCTCACAGAACAAGCTTTGCTTAATTTGAGGCTCAATAGCGCTGTGTTAAATTTCCACCAATATACTTAATTATTTGAATGAATTATTAATAATAATGTACTTTTCTAATACTTTGCCTGCTCTTTCGATATACTTTTTTGTGTAAATCGACCATTGTAAATATATATAGGTACAAGTCAAAAAAAGTTTTTTTAAAATTAAGCTGAATATCAATAAATCTGAGTTGTTATTTAAAGCTTTTCGTTAAAAAACTTTTTTTGTTAATCTTCCCAATCAAATATATAAAAAAGATGTTATACAGATAAAACAAAATAACGATTGGGTTGAAGTAACCCGGGCGGCGCGGCGCGGCGCGGCGCCTTATCGCCACATACCGCGTGCCGCGCGACCTTGTCGCTTATCAGTCAACTCGATTATTGAATGCGTCGTGTGCTGTTGTAGAACCAACACTTTACAATGTTGCCCTAAATAAACGGTGATTTTTATGACAGAACCTATGAACAGACACATTAAAAACGACTTCAGTGGGGACTTCAAAAGTAGAACTAGCATTATTCTACCGTTCCACGCTGGCAACACTGCCAGAATGCTGGCAGCACTGCCCAGGCAATGTTTATTCGGCCAAAATTTCAGCCATGCTTAGGATCCAGATCTTGTCGCTCGTAGGTCGTGGGTTCGATTGCCACCCAGGACTAAGGTAATACAATATGCGGCCTCATCGCTAATAGCAATTTCTTCCAGGCAACGCTTTATTATCAACGATCTATCTATAAGGAGCCAAATTCAAAGACAAACACACAAGGTTAGATCATGTTCCACCGATGTCCTTTGAATACTTATTAAATAGTACCATAATATTTAAGGTTACTGTTGAAATGATTAAACAATTTATATCTTTTAACCTTCGTCAACTTAAGTCACGTAAACTAGTAACACTTCCTCTTATTTGTCCAAGGAAATGTATATTTATAACAAAACAGGTAATATATATCTACTTTATGTATAAATTACATGGAGTGTTTATCCTAGTTGAAGCCTGTCTACTTCGGGGGGCCAAGTTGCTCGCGTCCGTAAGTGATTACCCTTAGAATCCCTACACGTGTCCCCCGGGTGGTGCGAAAGGAGCAACCCAAAGTAGGTCGGACCCACCGGAACACAGCAACACGAGTGCATCACTGCTTGGTGGCAGATTACCAGGCGTGGTGGCAGTACTTCTTCGGGCGAACTTAGCACAAGTTCTACTGCTACTTTATATAAAACAAAAGTTGAATAGAAAATTCAACCGGCCTTAATGTAAAACAACCCTCAAAAATGTAATATTCCATGTGCTTTTTATTTCACCGGCAACCACTCCAAGTGAAACACAGCAGTGCGTATGCTTCACCGCTTGGTGGCAGAAGTTGTAAGGTGTCAGCACTTCCCCGGCGAACTTGGCACACGTTTTACTTCAAACAAGTTACAAATAGAGGTTACCTCCATTATAATAATGTTACACGCCATTAGAGTAGGTACCTATATGCGACGCCTCGACGTGAATAAATAATGTATTTAAGTCTGGCTAAGGGAACGTACGAATTAGGAATCCTTTAGCGGACCTACTCAATGTGTAGAATGTAGATTATAATTAGAATTATTCCAGTGTAAATGATTCTTTATTTGTTTTCAAATGTAGTTTTTATATAGTACTTCATCAAGTTTTGGCCACTATTTCATCTGGTACCTAGTATTATGTAAGTATTCAAAATTGGATTGGATTCTTGAATCCTTGATTCAATAAATTTATATTTTTTTTTAAATATACAATATGTGGATAAAATACCATTGTGATTTATTTCTCTTTTGATATTAAATCATCATAATCATAATAATCAAACTAACAACTGCAAGAACGCCTTGCGCAAGGAGGCTCGATATAAAATTATTTATTGTAAAACATATTTCACTCAATGACTGTATCGTTGTAATCAGTTTTCTTTATGCGACTAAGTTACGGAACGAGCAAGATGGCCCGCCTCATGTAAAGCAGTAACCTCTGCCCGTAACAATATAAAATGTCTTGGGTCAAACTCTACTTAGGTATGGGAAGACCCAAGTCGCATTTTATTGCGCCCATAACTTTCACCAGCAACCATAGTTTTCAAACCGGAACACAGTTACGCGCATCACCGCTTGGCGACAATAACGGGTATGGTGGCAGTACTTTCCCGGACAAACTTGGCATAAGTTCTACTGCTACTAAAGGCGGTTGAAACAGTTTTAAAATTCAGTTTCTAGATTCTACCCATACATACATAGTAACTACAGGTTAAGTAAGCAATGTTGTTTTTAATTATCACTAATTTAAGTACTTATTCACACCCCACGAGTATGTTATTAGCACTGTCTATGATACCGTGAATATTATAAAATGTACTAACGTTACCTTTTTGACAGTCAAAAAAGAAATAAGAAACCTATTATTTATTTCGAAGAGCAAAAAGCTCAGGCGACATTCCCCGGTACTGTATTTATGCGGCCGCTATAAAGCTTTAATTTGATCCCCTCAGCTGTCCCCTTCCTGTTCTCACCGCTATAGGATTTTATTTGACTCCCTCCGAATAATTCAAAATTGCTTATCTACTAAAACTTATTTAGCTTAGTGTTTGAATTTGGATTATACGTTTTTAATAAATACTCAATCACTGGGCCTTAGTTCACTTAGCCTTACTCGGCCTTTTGCGGTGTGGGTCGTGGGTTCGATACCAAATCACAGACGACAGACCCAGGACAAACATTTGTAGATGTTTTTTGTGTCTGGGTGTTTTTGTGCCTTTTTGACAGTCAAAAAAGAAATAAGAAACCTATTATTTATTTCGAAGAGCAAAAAGCTCAGGCGACATTCCCCGGTACTGTATTTATATGCATTATAACTATAAAAAAAATGTCTAGTTCACATGCTATGCTTACTTTGCTTTGGGGCTAGATGGCGCTGTGGGAAATGCCCACCAATATTTATTATTCTTATTATTACACTATTTACTATTACTAGAAATATCACGTGATTTTTTACATCACGATCATTATCGTACAAAGATGTAAGTTCGTCATACAAATGTTTGTCCTGGGAATCGAACCTACGATCTTCAGCGCAGAAGGCAGGGTTACTACCAACTGAGGTGTGAGGCCAGTCAATGTATCAATCTTGATCTAAATGGTCAATTTAGTTATTTGATGTGGTTTGTCTAGGTGTGGACAATCCGTAGTGCATTATGTGAACAGGTCTTGCCTACCAACAATGGATCCGGTTCGAGAGCAGTCAATAGGATTATACCCAGAACTTCATTATGCTAGTTTATATAACCACCCAATAAACGTATTGATCAGTTCCATTCAATATGCTAGTATACATATTAATATGTTCATAATTGGATCAATCATCTTCATGTATTAGTTGCGGAATGAGACATATATCTTTATCTGTCAAGTTTTTGGACCAGTATTTAGTTTTAAGAGGTTTTTATCGGTAGGTAGTAGAACGTGTGTCAACTTTGTCCGGAGAAGTACTGCCACTATACCCAATTCTGACTAAGCAGTAATGCATTGACGTTCTTGGGTACCGGTAAGGATTGGTTGCTGATGAAATTACAGGCACATGAGTCATTCCACCTTCACGTCACAGAGATACGGGCGCATTCGATGTCATTTGGGTCTTGTGCTTAATTACAGGGGGGGACCTAAGACACAGGTGGGCTATCAGCTCGTTACTAATTCTATTTTTTTTACTAATAACTGTTTCAGGACATGAAGAGTAATTCCACTTTTTATTCAATCAACTGCTTCTCGCCATGTGAAAATGTTTCGTTCAGTTACAATAAGGCCACATTTTAACGAGTTAGAATAGTTAGTGAGTTCTTGACTATCCAGCATAATGCCTTTGTCCTAGATTGTTTTAGTTATCTGGAATATTTTTACTGATTGGGAATTCGTTTACTGAAAGTTTTTTTTTTCATTTATATATTTACTATTATACGTAAATCTATACAAATAAATTGGAGTGTCTGTTTGTAATATTAAAATAATTGCTTTTTACTAAGTGTATATAAAACAATTTTTTTTTACAAATTTTGTCTGTCTGTCTGTTTAACTCTGTTTGTACTTTGTTCCGGCTAATCTCTGATAGGTTTCAGTCAATCAAGCTTAGAGTACTTCACTAATTTATTTTCCAATCAGGTAACACTTAACCAAATGGTATTTTGCCGCGAATTTTTGATAATTATAGCACAATTTTTAGGCTGTGTGAACTTGGCACCCGACTTTGTAAAAATTGATCTTTTTTACGTTTGTTTGATAGATTTAGGTTAGTAGTGGATAGTAGTAAAACTAATTTCGTTAGTAGTAAAGCCAAAAAAAAAAAAATTAAAAAAAAAAAAATTGGCCCCCCATATTTCAAAACATAATTTTTTCCGACTGTTTATTATAGGAAATGGTTAGTAGAGGATTGTAGTGCATTTTTTTTCGTTTGTAGTTACAAAGAAACTGAAGAAAAAAAAACTTGAAAAAATCATAATTTTAAACACGTTCTTTACACCATAAATTCATTTAGAAATCTGTTTGACGACTACTACTAACGTTGAATATGACAGAGAGATGTTCCTAGAGGTTAGTAGTGAACTAATTTTCAATTGTAGTATGACAAAAAGTGATCGCAATCGATCGGAATCAGAAAATCTTCATTTTCACTGTTTCTGACTGGGATTACGTCCGGTCTATGGACTATACGACTACTACTAACGTTGAATATGACAGAGAGATGTTCCTAGAGGTTTGTAGTGAACGAATTTTTAATTGTAGTATGACAAAAAGTGATCGCAATCGATCGGAATCAGAAAATCTTCATTTTCACTGCTTCTGACTGGGATTACGTCCGGTCTATGAATTATACGACTACTACTAACGTTGAATATGACAGAGAGATGTTCCTAGAGGTTTGTAGTGAACGAATTTTTAATTGTAGTATGACAAAAAGTGATCGCAATCGATCGGAATCAGAAAATCTTCATTTTCACTGCTTCTGACTGGGATTACGTCCGGTCTATGAATTATACGACTACTACTAACGTTGAATATGACAGAGAGATATTCCTAGATCTATTTGACCGATTGTGATCACTTTTTGTCATACTACAATTAAAAATTCGTTCACTACAAACCTCTAGGAACATCTCTCTGTCATATTCAACGTTAGTAGTAGTCGTATAGTCCATAGACCGGACGTAATCCCAGTCAGAAACAGTGAAAATGAAGATTTTCTCTATTTGACCGATTGTGATCACTTTTTGTCATACTACAATTAAAAATTCGTTCACTACAAACCTCTAGGAACATCTCTCTGTCATATTCAACGTTAGTAGTAGTCTTATAGTCCATAGACCGGACGTAATCCCAGTCAGAAACAGTGAAAATGAAGATTTTCTCTATTTGACCGATTGTGATCACTTTTTGTCATACTACAATTAAAAATTCGTTCACTACAAACCTCTAGGAACATCTCTCTGTCATATTCAACGTTAGTAGTAGTCGTATAGTCCATAGACCGGACGTAATCCCAGTCAGAAACAGTGAAAATGAAGATTTTCTGATTCCGATCGATTGCGATCACTTTTTGTCATACTACAATTGAAAATTAGTTCACTACTAACCTCTAGGAACATCTCTCTGTCATATTCAACGTTAGTAGTAGTCGTCAAACAGATTTCTAAATGAATTTATGGTGTAAAGAACGTGTTTAAAATTATGATTTTTTCAAGTTTTTTTTTCTTCAGTTTCTTTGTAACTACAAACGAAAAAAAATGCACTACAATCCTCTACTAACCATTTCCTATAATAAACAGTCGGAAAAAATTATGTTTTGAAATATGGGGGGCCAATTTTTTTTTTTTTAATTTTTTTTTTTTGGCTTTACTACTAACGAAATTAGTTTTACTACTATCCACTACTAACCTAAATCTATCAAACAAACGTAAAAAAGATCAATTTTTACCAAGTCGGGTGCCAAGTTCACACAGCCCAATTTTTATGGTCCCCTGCAAGAACATTGTGACGCCAGGATTTCATTTTGCTTCATACGCTGGGCGGATAGCAGTTCTTTCTAAAGTCCTCGTATGAGAACATTGTTTACATAAATTTTGTAATATCAAAGAAAGTTTTCTTACTATGTTGGCTTTAACAGGTTTATAAAAATCGCTAACAGCTAAGACCACTCAAAATACTTAGTAGTCTAGTACCTAGATCTAGTAGCTTGTTACTAAAACATTTTTTTTGATTACATTACACCTCCAAGTATCAAACAAGGAAAATAAATAAGGCATACTTAATCAGACAATTATTAAAGAAGACTCCTTATATTACTCCAGCAATGAATGAAAGGTCACACAATAACCGAAAAGTGGAGCAATGGAAGGCAAATTCAATACATAAGTAATGAGCGATATAATCCGCCCGCCAACACTGTAACTGCCAATTAAACTGTGGCAAAGTCGATACCAACTTTGAAATCATCTATGGCTGATAATAACTGCCAATTAAACTGTGGCAAAGTCGATACCAACTTTGAAATAATCTATGGCTGATACTAACTATTGGACGAGCTGTGGCGACGCAGGACTGCAAACAATCCGTAATCTACTTACTGTAGAATACGCTGTGGTTACTGCATAGTAACTGCCCAGTTGTCTGTGGTTACTGCATAGTAACTGCATAGTTGTCTGTGGTTAGTGCATAGTAACTGCACAGTTGTCTGTGGTTAGTACATAGTAACTACGCAGTTGTCTGTGGTGGAACTGTAGGGCTGCCGCGCCGCGCGCCGTGCCGTGACTGCTGGAGAGAGCGGTATGGCCTCGTGACGTCACTGAGGTCGCACGCACGACGCTTCCTACAACAAGGCAAATGTAAATTAATCGAGGCGGATTTTTAATCGAGATACTGTTGTTCTTTTTTTGAAGTTTTGATATTATTTAGCTAACTTCAGGGCGTCGAGTGTACCAACAGATATACAAGGTTTTATTTAATGTAATATGATATAGGTAATAAGTTAAATAAAAAAGTCTACTATAATGCCTTCGGGACTCACAAAGACAGACCATAATCATTATTATATTCGGTAACCATAAAGGTTAATAACTAATATGAAAATCGCATGTTTCAAATAAATAAAAATGTACAATTGATTTCAATGGACACGCTTCGACTTTGCTTAGATGGTAGATAATGTAGATATGTATAAGGAATTCTTCCGAGAATCCGACATTGTAATCTCGCTTCCTCGTATTTTTGTATGATTGTATCAAAAGAATAAATATTGTCATTCAATTTTGATTATTAAAACAATAATTTCAATGAACAAAGGATCATAGAAATAAAACCATTGCAAAATAACTGAATACGTTACATACATCCTACTAATATTATAAACGTGAAAGTTTGTATGGATGTTTGTAACTCTTTCACACTCAAACGATGAATGGATTTGGATGAAATTTGGTACCAAGATAGCTTATATATCTGGATTAAGACATAGGCTACTTTAATCACGGAAAAGTGCAGTGTTCCCGTGGGTTGACTAATTCACCGCGGGTAACACGCGAGGCGAGGCGCAGCTAGTTAAAGATACAATATCGAACAAAAGCGGTTAACGTCGAGTTTTGGTGTTGGCTACATTCCATCAGAACAGATCGACATGAAATATGCTAAGATAGTAAGGTATATTTATTATCTATACAAATAAATAAAATTGGAGTGTCTGTTTGTAAAATTAAAACAATCGCTTTTTACTATGTGCATATGTGCATATGGATATACACGGTACATATACCAAAACACCATTTTTTACAATGTTTGTCTGTCTGTCTGTTAGTTCCGGTTAATCTCTGAAATGGCTGGACCGATTTTGACGGGACTTTCACTGGCAGATAGCTGATGTAACAAGGAGTAACTTAAGTTACTTTTCCGAGGTGTAAAATAGGGGTGCGTGATAAAACCGAATTCCACACGGACGAAGTCGCGGGCAACAGCTAGTTATTTATAAGAAAACATGAATATAGATCAGACACTTGCTTTGTTTAGAAAAATTGGAACATTTTGTTTAACAAATCTACTTCAGTGAAGCGTTATTATAATATTCCAATGATTTTATTAAATTACAAAGCATCATAGTCTAAAAATAATGTCTCGAAGCGAAATAAACTTATGGCATTACAACCCAACAAGGTCGGAAAGGGCGGTTGTAAAATATTGGACCGCGTCCATCGATGGCTCACAATTAAATGAAACTAGTCTAGTAGATAACACCGCGGCAATGTATGCTGTTGTGCACAAAGTACACAAAACGAGTTCAATCGTACAGGTTACGTATAGAAATTGCTTTGGTTGGTGTCGTCATCGTGATTGTCAACAAACAAGTACATACTGTCCGTAAGTCCGTCGCTCGATGAAACGTGATTCGTCTACTTATTAGGCAATTATATAAAACCGACCAAAAGTTACATTTCCTTTTGTAATCAAACCGGTTGTACACATAATGCTTGTGACTTCTATTACTTATGTAAGTACTGCGGGGTTCCTCTTGCAAGTAACTACTAAAGTATCACAGATTGGATAGTATACATGTATACTTAGATGTGGTGCCGTCCTTTAACTAGAAAGCCGTTAAGCCGCAAAAGGTCCATTTTGACTGAGGTGAAAAAACTATTGTTATACCAGAAGCAACTGAATACTAAATAGTTAGCTAAAGTTATAATAATAATGCCTATTAAAAGTGATGAGCGCAATAATCTGATTGGTGCGACTCCGGCCGAAATCGGTGGAATAGCGCGCCGGGTATTTGCACGCGATACCGTGAGGGGCGAGGGGGGGGGGGTGAACTGTACCCCCACCTAGGGTTACCATATGTAATATCAGAAAAGTCAGGATCTTTTGAATTTTCAATAAATTTGAGTAGAATTTTCAAATCTTTTTTATTAAAAGTATTCAAAAACAAAAAATAATGTTATTTTTATATTAATCATAAAAATCAACTCAATTCAGCACTTGGTAATCTATGAAACCTTCATTAACTGCTTATCGTATTTACTTTGAGAAGATACCTATTAACTTTGCGAAGATAACTTTTTCAGTAAGTTTTTTTTTTAATCACTGTTGACATTTTTCCCACAAAGTTGTAAATTACGTTTGCGAGAAAAATCTCAGGATATTTCAATGGAAATTATGGTTTTCCCCCGGACTTTCAAATTTTCCATCTGGTAACCCGGGTAGGGCCTATCCGAATACTATGTACTGTCTAAACTGGAGTCCAGGTGATGTTTATAGACCGACTTAGATGTTAGTTGACGAAAATTTACCAACTGATTAGCGTTTAGAAGCTATTTCTATGTGAACTGTATGGAAATGAAGTTTTTGAATTTGACTTAAACCTTGACTTTGATTCATTTTCGACTCTGATTTTGTTGAGGTTAATTTGGGATACTTATTTTTTCAACTTCAGTTTTCATATGCAACTATTTTTATTGGGCAATATTCGAACCCCCGACCTAAAGTGCAGAAGGCAGAGTAACTACCAACTAAGCTGTGAGTCCAGGCAAGCAGTCAATAAGCAATGAAAATGAACTAAATAACTGCAAAAACCCCAAGCAGTGAATGAAAACCGCCAAACATTTGGCATTTTCCATGGCCGTTTGACTCGCTAAAAGTCACAGGCGGTCGCTAATTGGCATTACTAGGGAATCGGAAAGTTTTCTTTTACCAAGTGGAAATTCTAGAACAAAAGTAGGGTATAGGTAAAGTTTAACCCTTAATGGCTTAAACCAATCCAAACCCAACTAATGGCGAAAGAGTATTTGTAAATAATTACTAATTATTATTAATTATTACAGTGAGTGTTTATTTATTATTAGTGAAGAATGTTCGTCACACAAATGCCTGTGCTGGGTGTCGGTCGGTGGGAATCCATTCCACGCAACCTACATCGCAGAAGGCAGGGTTACCAACTGAGATGTGGCACCAGCCAATTTTTGATTGTTGGCAATTGGCGAATTAAATGTATCCCTGGTCTGTAAAAAAACCTAAATCCTTCGAGAAGGTGCATTTAAATGTTGGATTTTCAATTAACCTTACGAAAACAAAATGAAGTGTCGATATTCAGCTTCGAACAAGATTTTATTTTAATGTTAGTATAAGTTAGGTATCTTTCTTTTTTTATGTCAACCAAATGTACGTGTGTGATTGAAGAGACAAATAAATGTCTTATGTATCTACTATCTATCCATATTAGACAAAAATATATCATTTAATCATTATTTGACACGTTTTTTCGTGAATTCCATTCAACATTTACAAACACGATCCGCGGAAAACGTTTGTACTCAATCAACGTTCGCGCGTCGAGCGATCACCTCTTTTTACCGTAAGAAGTCCGCCGACACAGAGCACACCACTCAGTAAAGGCATAGTGTATGTA
Organism: Chesias legatella; assembly: GCA_947359385.1. Classification (NCBI taxonomy): domain Eukaryota; kingdom Metazoa; phylum Arthropoda; class Insecta; order Lepidoptera; family Geometridae; genus Chesias; species Chesias legatella. The sequence goes on along the minus strand of OX375769.1, from coordinate 8,901,565 downwards.
TGTATGTATGTATGTATGTATGTATGTATGTATGTATGTATGTGTATGTATCGATATCTTTTTTGTTTTTTTATGTGATACAGTTACGGAACGACCCGACAGCCCACCGATGCGACTTGGGTCCTCTCCTTGGTACGACAAGGTACCAAGTCGCATCGTGTACCCGTAAATGTGAGACGTGTAGGTGGAATGTCTCATGTGCCTGTAATTTCACCGGCAACCACACCTTTCAAACCGGAACACGAACCCGAATGCGTCACTGCTTGGCGGCAGAAGTGGGCATGGTGGCAGTACTTCCCCCGGACGAACTTGGCGTGAGTTCTACTGCTCTTAAACATGTTTAGTATTTAAAATGTGACCTTAATTATATCTCCATAACTGAAACACTGGCGGAATGCTGCACCACTTGTTCTGATAGCGATCTTCGTGGATGGCACTAAATCTTCTTTACATAGTATAAAACAAAGTCACTCCCGCTGTCTGTACGCTTAGATCTTTTAAACTACGCAACGGATTTTAATGCAGTTTCAGCAATAGATAGAGCGATTCAAGAGGAAGATTTAGACGTAAAGTTTAATATTGTTTCTTAATTAATTTGTTGAAATATGACGACGATTGTTCAAGATGTCGGAAGAAATCAAGCCGACTGGGAGCTTTACTGGCGTACACCGCGTACACTGGCGTAAACCAATAAAGTTGTATATCTTTTTTAAATCATATTATACCATCGTCTTCTTTTTTAGGCGTTTTCTTTTTGATGAATACATAATTATAATATAAAATAACAAGTATATCAGTTACAGAAATAACTCGGTATGAATTTTAGAATTATATTTTGGAGATATCTTAATAGTTACGAATTTACACAAAATAATTTATTCACGACAATATAAAAAAACGACTGTAGTTAAAAATGGTTATTTATATCATTATTTATAGCTCAGAAAACTGAAACCTGATGTTTTTTCGCCCAGATTAGAGAAAGCTTTATTTTTATAAATGTTTATTTATAGAAGCTGGGGGGGAATGTCAGATCTATAGCCTACCCACTGCCCACACAAAGGTTCAATAAACAGAATACAATAATACTGAATGCTTGCACCCTCATTTTTTAACCGACTTCAAAAAGGAGGTTATATGTATGTCTGTATGAATTTTGTAACTGTTAATATTTAGTTAACTTTTAATAAGGAGCAGTGACGATTACCAAGTAAAGTGGAAGTCTTGAATAAAATCTATTTTCTTCAAGACCAAATTACTCAAGATATCTGGTAATGAAGGTATGTAAAACAGAAGCAAAACAAGTTTCGAGCCAGTTTCTTTTCACGTGATCTTATCTCTGAAGTTGGTTGCGAAAGGTTCTCGTTTTTGACAAAATGTAGAACATTTCTGTTGCCATGTTCCAACGTCAGAAATGTACGACAGACCTTTAAAAATGTTTTAACGACTAATTATAACTTTGTTTTCTGAGTACATCGGATTAATGTGCGAGCCTCATCCGATAAGACTATCGTGACTTTTTTCATCGTATCTTGTCCTGCCCTACCTTGTTCCTGTATGAGATTTTGTTAGCGAATATTTTCAATATTTGCTTAGTATCTCTAAGATTTAATATTAGTCGTTACTTCGCGTCGTAAGCTTTCATTTACTCGTTATCTCGCCCGTTGGATTGATCGGTACAGATTTTGCAATTAATTTAAAACTAAGTAAATTTCCGATAATCTAGAGATTTGAAACTTTAAACGTGGCTCTGAATTTATATATATTTAAGAGCAATAGAATCCATAAAATGAAGGGCAGTAGAACTCACGCCAAGTTCGTCCGGGGTGGAACTCCCACCATGTCCATTACTGCCGCCAAGCAGTATCGCATTCGCTTTACTTTACTGTGTTCCGATTTGAGAGCTGTGGTTGCCGGTGAAATTACAGGCATATGAGACATTCCACCTACATGTCTCAGACTTACGGGCGCATACGATGCGACTTGGGCCGTCTCGCTTCGTTGGGCAGCACGTTCCGTACCACACAGAAAAAAAACGACCACAGCACCTTTTAATTATTGTTTTATTTTTTTTTTATTTTTTTTTACTCAAAAATATGTACATTATATCTTTACGGGCACACCCAATGCAATAAAGTACCTTATATTCTAGTCTAGTCTCATCTAAGTTAATATTAAAATTAGAATATTAAATTCATTAACAATTCATTAACAAGTACATAAATAAAAAATAAAAAAAAAACAATTTATTCTATTTTATGACATGATAATTACGGATATTATAAAGCACGTCTTTTATTAACCAGTAAATAATAACTAACCATAACTATTTAATAACTGTTTACCTTAACATCTATGTTTATTACCTAGCTATGTGAATCCCTGAGTTAAGGCCTAAAGCCTTAATAAAGTAAGTACATTTTAATACGCGTCTCTTCTTAAGCATTAAGTGCAATATGTTTGTAAATGTGTCAAGCTCAGTGGCGCTGGCGCCAATCGTTAAGTGTGCGTTGTCGCGAAGAAAGTAACATTTACGCTCCGAAACCGTTACCCATTTCCGTTCTCTATCTATACAAATAAATAAAGTTGGAGTGTCTGTTTGTAATATTAAAATAACCGCTTTTTACTAAGTGCATATGGATGTATACACGGTACATATAACAAATCATCATTTTTTAAATTTTTTGTCTGTCTGTCTGTTTGTTCCGGCTAATCTCTGAAATGGCTGGACCGATTTTGACGGGACTTCACTGGCAGATAGCTGATGTAACAAGGAGTAACTTAGGCTACTTTGCCGAGGGGTGCGTGATAAAACCGTATTCCACGCGGACGATGTCGCGGGCAACAGCTAGTTAAAACTAAATTTACTTAATTACTAGTTTCTTAGTTACAATTAGTTGCCTTATATATACTACACAGAATTAGAATTTGGGACCTGTTTCTCCCACTAAATAGGTAACGTGTTTTGTAGCCGTATCATCAGTTAACATGTGTTAGCAGTCGGAGAATGCGAAGCTTCTTGACGCGGGCTTAGCCGTACTCTAAGCTCAAGCCTTGGGATAAGCCCACGTGAAATACTACATAGTAATGTAAACCCAAGTACTATCTGCGTTAAAATTTACGTGAATATAGTTACTATGGTCAAAACCAGTCATTTGTAGCTTGAAGCGAGCATCCTACTGAAAAAGTTTAAAATATACGCAGTTAATAAGTTTCTATGGTCAAAATACGGATGTTCTCCCGACTTTTAATAGAAACGGTTGTAAAATGAAATACTAAACATAGCAGACAATCGATATAATACATACTTAACTTTTTGTGTCAATCATACGTAATCCAGACAGAACAAACATATATATTTCTGTTCGTCACACTAATAAATAAATAAATAAATAAATATTGGTGAACCTTTTACTCAGCGCCATCGCTAGATGGCGCTGAGTAAAAGGTTGGGGCTACCCAAAGTAAGCTAAGCATAGCTCGTATCATGGGAACCAGATAATTAATATAATACTTATATACTTTTCTTTTGTAAATACATACATATAATACATATTAACACGCAGCCACAGAACAAACATCAATGTTACAAATGTCACATAATATTTGTCCTGAGTGGGGATCGAACCCACGACCTATGGCGCAGAAGGCAGGGTTATTACAACTGAGCTGTGAGGCCAGTGAATTTGATTGCGGCCCTTAGTTTGTGCAATATAGTGTTGATGGTATTTCGACCGCAGAGCAGATTACAGGAAAGTAAACTCCTAACACCGAATAGCGCAACGCAACACTTTGCAATCTCTATTTGATAGTGTTACGTAGACCATTACTGATTACGGTAGACCCTTCTCAATACATTTTTTAGTTCCTTATCTATACAAATAAATAAAATTGAAGTGTCTGTTTGTAATATTAAAATAAACGCATTTTACTAAGTGCATATAGAATTATAGATGTATACACGGTATATTACAAAACAAATTTTGTTTTTTTTTTTTAAAAAAAAGGCTAGTTTGCGCTGTGTGATATGTCCACCAATATTTGTTACATTTGTGGCTTTTATTATTAAATTTTGAGAGGAAGAAAAACCAATTCGATAATAATTTTACATAATTATCTCCAATATTGTGAAAATGATATTTATTTATATATAGAGGCGGAATCAAAATAACCACACGTTGACTTTGATACTCGTGATACGGCAGATAGGTAAAGCTCGTATACTAGCTGTGCTCGCGGCTTCGCCCGCGTTCAATTCAGTTTGCGACTAAAAGATGACTATGTACTTGCTTTAGTCATTTTTATCACTTTGTGAACTAACCTTAATAAAAGTAGATAAAGTGACTCCTTATAACAACAGCTATCTTTATCTCTCTTTGGCTGGCCTTATAGCTCAGTTGGTAGTAACCCTGCCTTTCACAGTACACAGTACAGCACATTCTGCGCACCTACCTGGGTCGTGGGTTCGATTCCCACCCGGGATGAACATTTGTGTGACGAACATAAATGTTTGATCTGTGTCTGGGTGTTCATATGTTTTATATGTATGTATTTATAAAAAAAATATATGTATTATATCAGTTGTCTGGTTGCCATATGCAATAAATAGTATCATATCATAATACTCGTACAAGCTATAATTAGCTTACTTTGGGGCTAGATAGGGGCACTGTTTGAAATGTCCACCAATGTTATTATTATTAATATTATTATCTACCAGTGAGAGTCCCGTCAAAATCGATCCAGTCGTTTCGGAGATTAGCTGCAACAAACAGACAGACTTTTTTTATAAATAAGCTCTGTATAATACTTTCATATGCATTTAATACTAAGTGTTTGATCTGTGTCTGGGTGTTAATATGTATTAGGTATATGTACGTACTTAAAAAAGGTTATTATGTATTCTATCAGTTGTCTGGTTCCCATAGTACAAGCTATGCTTAGTTTGGGGCTAGATTGCTCTGTGTGAATTGTCCTCCAATATTATTATCATTTAGTAAAAAGCTGTTATATTGATGTTACAAACAGACATTTTAATTTTATATATATTTGTATAGATTATGTATCTGCTATCTATAGTCGATGTATAACCGATAATGGCAGCCGTGAACCATACCTAAAGAAGTAATTGTTATCGCTTGCGTGAATGTTCATTTGTAAACTGTCATTGAAATTGTTTAGAAATAACTAGCTGCGCAACGCGGTGTTACACGCGCTGCATAAGTTTGCACAATCTGTCTGATCATCCCATGGGGAGACTGCACTTTTCCCGGATCAAAAGTAGCCTATGTGGTACTAAATTTCATCCATATACGTTAAGCCGTTTGCGCGTGAAGGAGTAACAAACACACACACAAACTTTCTTCTTATAATATTAGTGTGATAATGTCTTTAATTATTTAATAAAATATACATTACTTTATACTGACTGGCCTTACAGCTGAATTGGTAATAACCCTGCTATAAATAGTCTAAAAAAAAGTCGCTATATGCTATGCCTCTCTCTGTTTCTCCGCTTACTTCTAAACCACACAACGGATTCTAATACTGTTTTCACTAATAGAAAGAGGGTCGAGTGTCAAATGTTCGTAATTCGACCATAATCATTATTGAAAATTTGAGGGAAACAAAAGAGAAAATTGTACTTTGATTTTGTAAATACTTTATCTTTGAAAAACTATGTAGTTCACATTTTTTTTGTAGATAACACTTTCACGCTCAGAATACTTAACCATAGTGAAAAAAAACGATTCACTAACAGAAGAGAAAACTAATTAACAATTAAATTTTTTTTGACGCCCTTGCCATATGTGGGTTTTCGATGGTCCAGCTATGATAATTATGAAGGTTGAACACTCCAGCCCTTTCGAATCGGGACTCGTCGGTCCATAGTATTTTATTAAAAAAGTCAGGATCTTCTTCAGATCGTTGGATCATTATTTCACAAAAAGCCACTCTTCTTGGTAGTCGGGTTCCTGGAACTGCTGAACGCGTTGGATGTGGTACGCATGGTAACCTTCTGTGAACAAACAAAAAACACAGATAAGTACCTATCACAAGTTAACTGGTTACAACGTGGTGTGTACAAAATGGATTTGATTTTAAAAAATATTGGAAACTTAGTTACCTACTTTTTATGACTCACCTTACTTAAGAATTCTTAGAACGGTAAAATATGTTTAATGCTTAAATCATGCTTTAACGATTTTAGCCTATCCGCCTTCAAATGCCTATTACAACGAAAAAAGTTTGATTAAGTACAATTTTTTTTCTATGATTTTAGTAGCGGAGAACCCTGCGGAGTTTTTAAACTTAGCCAGAAGCTATGGAAACTTCTTTTTGTATTTTTAAATTGAAGTCGAATGTTTGGGCAAATCTAGCTGAAAACTAAACTTCTAACTTTCAAACCTTTTTTGAGTAGCTTTAACTAATTTCAGGAAGCTGAGCTTTTTATTTATTTGAACAACATTTAAGACAATCATTTAACAGAAAAAAAACTGCAAAATACCTACAACAAAAAAAGATATAAATTTTTGCAACCTCGCTTGCAGAAAACATTCAAAAAGCACAAAAAAAAATTTTAAATCGAAAACTACAAAAAATCGTGGAACATACATGGGGTATTTTCGTACATCTCCAGGTGTGAGGAATCTGAAAAAAAATTATTGACGTCACTAGTTGGACCACCCTGTATATATTATATCAAACCAAACCAAAAGGTACTTAACATACTGAATGACAATATATGGGAATTATTCGGAACAGAAAACAAATATTTGCAATTTGAGAGCAGAAATGTTCGCATACTTGGATTTTGGAATTGCATTACCTCAAAACATAGTCCCACTAAGTAATAGGCCTGTAATTTTACTGTCATACATTCCTTTCAAACCGGAACACCGTTACACGCATTACCGCTTGACGGTATAAAAAGATTTATTCTCAACATTTATATAAATCACATAAAACCATTTCATCAACAGACACGGATCCCGTTCTTAGTCTATCTTGCTTCAAGCTCTTCAAGCTCGCTGTGCATCCCCAAAAAGGGTGAAATACACGCGAAGATGCGACGTCCACGAGTATATCTAATTAAATTTGAATTACAAGCATTAAATTTAAATTATCATTGCGCCAATTATATACTTCTATTGTATGTATTACAGTATCTATGCATTATTTTGAACGGCGGTATTTTGCCTAACACCAAAACCGACCAGACCCAAGATGTTCTTATTTTTTATTGCAATGAATAATATTATGTTTTCTAGAAAAACCTTTATCTTGTTAGTTTCTAGCAGTATTTTAATGTAATGTAGTAATCAGACAGAAAGATAATATTTTATCAGCGTAATAATTAGTTACCTACCCAATTTTGTTTTAATTTATTTCATGCATAATTACTCATATTTGAATCTTTCACAACCAGACATGCGGTTATTTCTTATATTACATAGTATTATAAGTAATGGCATTTGACATTGCTCCCACCCTTTCTAATTTCCCCTGTCGTCTATGAACCTTGGAAGCAAGAAGTACTTTCGAGCGAAACATCTCCGAAGTTTTCTCCAGTTAACGAAGACATACGTTTTAAATAATTAATTTAATGCTAATTTCTTTGTCCGTACTATCGCATACCAATTGATTACGTCATGGGCGCCACTAACACCTTCCCCTCCCCTCTCATTACTTCTATCCCCTTCACGGTGTCCTCTTTATCAATCATTCCGTGTACTAAATTGCTTCACGCCGTAACTTTGTATGTTAATTGTATTTTAACCGAAAATGAGGTCAGTTAAGGTTCGGAGAAATAACCTTGCCAAGTACCTCACAGTCACTAGAACCAAGGCCGATAATGTCGTGGCAAAATAATAAAACAAAGTGCGATGACGCGATCGTGTGACCGCGATACATTCGTAAGAAAATCGAGAAGAAAGTGATTTCCATAATGGCATAGCATTAACCATACAATTTGTACATAATATATCGGGCCGGCAATTACAAACGTCAGTCGATGCTATATCAATTAGGTAGTGCGTGCCAGATGCCTCGCCATAACCAGTTTCGGTCCTTTTTATCGAGTCCGAGCTACAACAATACCGATGGGTTCATTCTTCGGTAAAGTTTTGAGTCTACCTGTAAAGAGGTCGGTAGTGAGTGACAGTGACAGTATACACATGCACACACTGACTGTTCGGGAGCGTCCGTCTCGTTCGCGCGTGTGACCGCGAGCGCCAATCGACGGGCACTGACGGGTGGCGGGTGGCGGGTGGCGCGAACCAGAGCCGAGGCACGAGCCGAACAGCTGATGCAGCCGGCTGGTTCCACGCACACCTGTGCTGTTTCTTTGCCGCTCGCAGTAGTTTGGCGGTAGGCCTGTTACGTTGACCCCAGTAAGGTTGCCAGTAGGCTTGTTTTGATTGGTACGGCGATAATCTTGATTCACGCGATTATGATAAATAATATATATATAATATTATAAAAAAATATATAAACTCGGATGTCGAAGGAAAATTTTCTAAGACTAGAATTTACATGGTTTTGATTAATTCTGGATTCGCGAGTCGTCGCTGACGGGGTCTTTGATTTACGTAATGAAGTAACAACACTAAAGGTAGAGTAGTTAAAGTAGGTATTTGAATGTTGTATTTGGGTTTTCAAATAAATAAAAAAGTTTTAAAATGTTATAGTGCAGTAGTACCTATCAATTTAAATAAATTAAGTTTCTTTGCCACAAGTAATTGCACTAGGCAAGTTCACCTAATAAGAAATGAGAATAATAGATTTATGTTAATAGGTAGTCTGAATTGTATGAACATCACAATCAAATAATTAGCATAATTATTTTATAAATGGATTTTGTTGAATATAACATACCACTCACAGCCGCATAAGAATCTAATCAAATACTTATAAACTTTTTAAATTTCGAATTTCCAGTTTCAACCGCATGGTCGTTTAGAATCCAACCAGAAAAAACATGTCAACGGTTCAGCGCTATAAACGCTTACTGTACTGTGCAATTCCACACTGTGTTGCCTCTCTTTCCCTCGCGTGTAATCCGGCGCATGTTATTGTCGACGGAATGAACCCGTTGCGAAGCGTCGGATATCTACCCGGGTCACTGTGATAATGTACGCTTTACGTGACAATCGCCATGTTTTCTAGATCAGTTATTTGGTTGCTAATACTTTTTTAACTGGCCAGCTGCATTCTTCCTTGTAGAGAGAATCGGACGCAGAAACATATTGGCAGTTGCGTCAGTAAAATATATTTGACATATTTTTATATATTTTAAATATACTTATTTTAATAATTAGTTGTCACTTTATAAAGTAGGTGTATGTTCTTACTAAGTACTGATTTATCATTCTACGGATATTATACTTAGTTAAGTACTAATGCCATAAGTAAATATAACATTATATTTACTTAAAGGTGTAATTATGTGTGTTTTGCTCAAAGAGACCATTCCAAAATCTATAAAAAACTATTTATCTAAGTATCCCTAGAAGAAGCTATTGTTAACTTGCGGAAGATTTTTAAGATGCGATATCCGTCGACCTTAAGTACAGCAACACTAATTAGGTCCTCCCGTACTTAAGTAAGGGACCCAAGACCGTAGATTCCTAAGAAAGGGCGTTAGTGTATAGGCAGCTAATACAATCCATGCTAGACAGATGCATGAAAGAAAGAAATAGGTAAAGAAAAATTGGTGGACATTACACACTAGCCTCAAGACCCAAACTAAGCATAGCTTATAATTACTATGGGATCTTGACAGACAGGTTAATCATTCAAAAAATATTTTAATACATAAATATAAACACACAGAACAACATCTATGTCGTCACAAAAAATATCCTAGGTGAGAATGAACCTGCGACCTACAGTGGAGAAAGCGCCGAGTTACCAACTGAGATGTGAGGCCAGGCAAAGAAACACAAATCACAATACAGTTTCAATTGTACCTACCTAAACTATTATTAGGTACTTAATGTATGTCAATGCGTAGTATGCATATTGTATCAAATGGTATCACCAAACTTGTGAAAGTGTTGCCATCCGGCACAACCCAGACAGTCACGTAAGAGGCAAAAAATTTCATAATGGGTGCACTAGATAAATAATTGCAGCTCTGTGCAAAACTAACACTGTTCGGTTCAAATCCGGTTGACAAAATATTAAAGTAGGTTGCTCCTTACTTATTTACAGCCTCTACTTCCAGCAGGGAACTAAGTATCGTATATTTTGTTCACTTATTATCACAGTGGACTGTTTTTTTTAGGAATGCCGTATATTTTTCTTTGTAAGGTTTTCATATGAATCAAAAGATCCTTGTTAAAGGAGCCATAAGATCGCTATGTTGATTGGAATAAATTATTATTCAACATAAAAAGCTTATTTGCTTTGGATAGTTAATTATATCTTAGAAGTGTCGACTTCGAAACGTCTCGAAACTTTCGTCGTATTAAAAACAAGATCACGCTTAGATCTATTCAATAGCTTAGTTTGTCATTCACCGAACCTATATAATAGTTTATTGAAAATATTTTAGGTTTTATTTATATAGTATATCTTTATCTGTTTCGATGTATCACAAAACTACTTTAGATAAAGGTTTGTAAAGGGATTTGCATTTAAAAGAATGCAATACCGGATATTATATCGAGATCAAATTGCTGAGAAACGTGTAGAATATCGCGCTCGTTCGAAATTTAAAATTTCGACTGCGACCGCCCGCCGCCCGCCGCCCGTCGGCGTCGGTCGAGCAAGGTTGGCGCGAACGATACCCGCCGAGGTCATTGAACAAGAAATTTGAATTCCTAAATACCTAACCGATGCATAGTTTCAACTGTGTTTTATGAAACACATCAAATCAATTTATTTTCTTCACAGGAACCGTGCACTCCCGAAAAACATAACAATTGTTTTTCGAGAGGCAATGATGCCCTACTAATGATGTTCTGGTATTAAAATCTGTAACACGGAACGCTTATTTGCTTATATAGACATAATAATGTTGAAGTAATGTTCGTTAACTAATATTTTGTCTTTCTGTAGGTACTTGATACCTAATCATTTTGCTGTATCGGTTTAGTTAGTGTCATCTCGTCATCTATAAAATTAAACCAACGGAATATTTCGAAGTTATTTTTGGAAAATCCTTCGTATCACGTATCCTGGTCGTAAAAAAGTTAATATAAAATATACTGTTATAGTGTAATCGCATGTCAACTGATAAAAATCCTGTCAAGGACACATGTTTCGTTTATGCACCAAAAAAAATTGAATTCAAAAATAGAAATCTCATGCAATAAGTTGACAGCTCCATATTTTTACAATAGGCCGGCTATGACCTTACTGACATTCTACCATTTGGTAATTTTTTTGTATTACCTATTTTTATTTCGGGCAAAATTTCATTTATTTGAATAGTAATAGATAATGATATTTTTTGAACTGTGTATTTCATAAGGTTGTCGCGAACAGTCCTGAGGTCAATGAACACTGAGATTCGGTGCCCTGAATAACTAAATAAATCGAGTCATAGTTGGATGTAAACCATTCATCACTTTATTGCGACGATTATTTTTGCTTATGTTTGTAAAGGTATGTGAATGCCGGGGAAATTACAGGCACATGAGTCGTTTCGACTTCGTATGATATACACCCCGTATCTTTCCTATATTTTAGTGGGGAAATCTAAGTCTAGTCTTTTATTTTAAGCAGAATAAGCAATACTTTAATACCGAATTTCATTCAAGTGCGGATCTTATGGCTCGTCTGATTTGGTTAAGGACAAGCGAATTCTTTGAATTAACTTGAAGTATACTTTACTCAGGTAATATTTTCAACCCAAGTTTAAGAATACCTTACTTATCAGGAAAGTACGTAAGTAGTATTGCTGTGAACGCCACAGGATACATTTGCACCGCTTTGCACCAGGTGGGAATAAAAAGTGTAACAGGATAACTGACTGCCTTTTGACTACCATTCACCGAATTGTCCTGTCACTGATTGTTGACCAGGGAACAAATTACGTGACTTGAGTCATCGGCCATCAGTCATCACGATGATTCAGTTATTTCGTAGGACTTCCATTACGGCCAATATAATGTAAAACGGTATTCCGCCGCCCATTGTGCCTCTTATCTGCTTTCAGCAGTAATTTTGTATGTGTCTTACTTATGGCGTATAATAAAATTAAAATATTATAATCTCTCCCAAAAGGTAAGGTTTTTTAATTTGAGGTAAACAAGCAGATGGCCCACCTGATTTTAAGTGGTTACCGTCGCCTATTGACATAAGGTCTCGTGCTTTTGATGTTGAGTATTAAATTTCTACTTATAACTCCATATGCAATTAATTTCTAGGTGCGGAGCGACAGGTCGAATCTAAAATTAATTATTGTAAGAACAAACTAAGCATTAAAATTTCACACTGTACGGTAAATTTGTCATTTTCCTGTTGGTTCCATAATTTGGTGTTGAATCGAATTATTAAAATTTTAATTTTAATTATTAAATGACGTGTGCACGTTTCCTTTCCCGGGACACATTACAAAAAAAAAGCGCGGCAATATTTGAATATAAGAAGATATAAGAAATATGAAATGGGTATGGTGGCAGTACTACCCTGGACGAACTTGGCCTAAGTTCTACAGAATTAAATGTTTAATTAGTTTAAATATTTCTACCGACGGTAACTGCAATACTTAGGTAAAACAATTAATTGGATTTCATTTCTTTATCAAAAACACTTACTGCGCTTTTTGTTATTATCTAAGTAATGTACTTTATATATGTTATCTATATATGGGACACTAATAATTACATAAAATAATAATATTGGCACCGATTTCATTTATTCAGTTAGCCTTAACCTTATTAATAAATTTCTATAGTAGTACACAATACAAATGCATTTCGTTTATTGTTTTAAAAGCCCCATATAAAATCAGTGCAATTCTTCTATACATGAGATTACACCGACGAGTTTACCTGCAGTATTCCAACGTCAAGCGGTCTCTGCAAGACTGCGGGGTTCGTGTTCAACCCCCGTCTATCAGCAATTTACCCACCCCCCCACGTTATTGTTTATGTGTACAAATCGATCAGCATTCACTACTTCACTAGTTTCTTCATATAAAGTGGTTTTTATGTTCATGCGGCATCGTATGAGGAAAGTATAATAAGTAAAAAGATACTCTGTCATACATCGTATGCGTTAGATTATTTAATTTTGTACTTCTTTGTGATAAGTAATTTTAGATTATAGTTTTAGATACCTGGAAGAGGCTAGTCACAACACAGGGGATTCTAGTGTGGGGACTAGTGAACTTTTATCGCAAATAATCTGTTATGTGAATAAAAAAATAACTGTCCTAAACAGGCACTTTATCATAAACTCCATAATACTTTTTATTATTATTAGATTGAGGTGTTGCATGCTCTTCCATCCCACACAAGAGATACCATAGATTACTCCAATCCCTCTGAACCTTACCCCACGGATGCCTCTAAGGGGCAATCAATTATTCTACTTTGCCAGTGAGCATACAATCCCACCTCCATTGTCAGAATACAACCTTTGCGCAGTTTATTCAACTAAGGAGTATTTAATTTTATTACAAAACAAAGGAGTATTTACTTACAGCAAAAATAACGTTGAGTAAAAAACATTCACGCCTCTTTTGCAAATCAACTAGCGCTTCGAATTTGGTCAAAAGTAACCGAGCTGGTACAATTTCTTTGATATTTAGTTTCAAAAACCGCCGTTCAAGCGAGTTTGATTTTTAATACTCGAAAATAAAGTCGAATTTGGTATATGATGAAGGAAAACAGCCCGTGTGGTCTACGCTTCGTCGAGTGGCTGTCTCGTGTTTGGAGTTGAAATGTTATAAGTTGTTTGTATTTATACGTATACCTACCTATTAACTAACGAAAGCCACTTCGACTCGCCTAATAAGAATTTGTCCTGAAATCACGAATAAAATATCGCTATTCAACATGGATACTTAAAGGAATATGAATGGAACTGTGTTTGGAGTCTACTTGTTAGGAATGTGAATATTCTATTCGTTTTACTCATAATTATTATATATATGTATATATCTGATTTTCTATTACTACTATTTACTAAGACTTTACTGTGAAATTCACTGTGCTCATACTTTTTGCATTACTCTTATTGTGAACAAAAGATCATGTATTTGTCATATTACGATTTATCAAAATACATTCGTATATTTAGAACAAAAAGATGCATTATTTGTATTCAGTCAATCATTAGTTAAATAAGGTTTTAGACATTGTGACTCAATTTCACAATATTACTTGAAAAAATACCATAATACCGGGATATGGGCAAGGCATTCATTGGAAATAAAATGGAGGAATCTCGATTCTCTGTAAATACGAGTAAAGAGTTTGGCACGTTCTGGTAATACAAAGGAGACTATATTGTAGTGATGTACCGCAATACTCGTTGTTCAGTCGACGGAATTGTTGCCAACTATAACTAGTTATTGCGGCCGGAACTATCATAATAGTGTAAATGTTCGGGAAATATCTATAGTAGGTACCTATAATGAAGTCGTAGTAAATTTGAAGGTTTTTTTTTTGTTATTTCTACTATTTTTTTAACATGTTTAACAGTATTATTTGCGTATAATTAATCCAAGAAAATATGAGAATAAGCAATTCTTTCATAACCCAGGTATTGTTTGTGTAGGATATAGCACATTATAAACGTAAGTTCAAAAATGATTATTACAAAAATTAAAAAAAAATATTATAATTTAGGTGTTGATAGAGTTTAGATATAGGTACTTAAAAATTCAAAGTCCAATATGTATCCAATATCCAGTAGAACATGTCGTCACCGCATCCATTGAAAAGTGGGCCCATTTTGAAGTAGCGCATTTATTAATTAAGGGTTTCCTGTAATAATAATATAACTGCCATGTGAAAGTCAAAAGCTCTATTAATCAAATAAGGTCATTATCGTCAGAGATATCAGAGATTCAAGTAGTAACTACATGGGTAGTAACCCTGCTTTGTTTCTAGGGTCTGGGATGATTGCGTTGCAACACAGGGAATACTAGTGGAGAAAAATAACTTAAAAAAATGTAGTCTAATACGGGGAGTAGCCGTATATGAAAATATAACATTATTTCATAATGTGGCCACTTCTGTTACAAAGCCTCAGCTGGCAACATAGCCACCGGCCCCGTTTCAAGGAGGGTGAGGGGAGGGCCGCGCGGGGGAGGGGGGGGGCGCTAAACGGGATGCGCGCCTCCAATTTACATTTATGAAGTCCCGTAACGGATTCCGGGATGTTTACTTTCGATAATTAAAAACGTCTCAGGTGTGGCGTTACCCTTATGTAGTACCCGACGTTGATTGTTGGGGTTGTGACAATTAAAATTGTTTTTCAGGATATTGTGGATATGGCAATACAAGGGCGCGACTGTCGTGACAATGGCTGGCGTGAATTTTGTGAAATAAAGCCGTGAAATATTTTATGGTTTTGGGGAACGGTTAGCCTAGTTATTCGCGGGGAAGCAGTGACAATCACTATTGTATTTATTTACAAAATATATATAAGTATTATATCAGTTGTCTGGTTCCCATGATACAAGCTGTGTTTAGCTTACTTTGGGGCTAGATGGCGCTGTGTGAAATGTCTACCAATATTATTATTATACATGAGTAGAGTGAAGTGAGGGTCAGTAATAGATTATGTGGCGTGCGCACTGAGCGTCCAACCAAGCGCAGTGGTGACGTCACGCTTTCACTCGTGTGGTAACGATTCAACATTATATCAAATCGGCGACAAGTAGACCAGATCGCCCACTTTTACCCATCACATGATTCCGCATTTAATCTTCTTAAATGATGACCAGTGGCTGTTGAGAATTGCTAAGCTCTTTGGGCGGCATCCGAGGGTAGTTTTGATATGTTTGTCACGCTTAATACTAGGGATTTATTACAATAAATAAATTTTGGTGGACAATTCACACAGCGCCATCTAGCCCCAGACTAAGCATAGTTGTACTACGGGAACCAGACAACTGATGGTATACATATTTTTTTTGAAAGATATCATCATATGGGGGCCCACGTTGCTCGCGTACGTAGGTGATAACCCATTGAATCCCTACACGAGTTCCCCGGGTGGTGCGAAAGGAGCAATCCAAAGTAGCAGTAGAACTTGTGCTAAGTTTGCCCGGAGAAGTACTGCCACCACACCTGGTAATCTGCCGCCAAGCAGTGATGCACTTGTGTTGCTGTGTTCCGGTGGAAGGGAGTGGGTGCCGGTGAATTTGCAGGCGCATGAGATGTAACATCCCCGTCTCGGGGTGATGGACGCAACGCAGTGCGACTTGAGTCATCTCGTACTATGGTGGAGAGGACTTGTGTTGTATTGCTGTTGTCTATGGGCGGCGGTTACCACTTAACATCATAGTGGGCAGTCAGCTCGTTCTATACCCTATATAACATTAAAAAAAAAAATGTGAGCCGTCACGGGACGCCTGGCAGATGTGAAACATCGACATTATTTTGTAAGAAACTAAGTACCCCATCACTAATAATGTTTATGATTTGTCGTAACCTTGAACGGACCAATCAGCGTTCATGCCGTGGCGACGCGTCGCCAAGCCAGAAATCTGTTTTACGTGCGGCTATAGATGTTTCACATCAAAACACCCAGACGGAACAAACACCTATATTCATAAATATTTGTCCTGGGTGGAAATCGAACCCAAGACAGAAGGCTATACCTAAACTTTGGGCAAAAAGGCGTGCGTAAGGCTTCGTCGTTAATCATTCGGGGTGACGATCGAAATGCGTAGGCATAATACGATTTATGTCCTAGACGGGATTGTGGTTCAAAGGACACCACTTGTCAGCACATCTGACATTATTCCTTTTAAGAGGAAATAATATGTGATACCCATTTGAATAAGTATTCCCAATCTCACAAATGCTTATAATAATCAAGGTCGATTAATATTATATTATTAGATCAATTAATATTTATGTAAGTCAAGATATCTTTATATATATATATAAATAAATTAATCTTGGGGACATTTTACACAGCACCATCTAGCCCCAAACTAAGCTAAGCATAGCTTGTATCATGGGAAACAGACAACTGATGATTTACATAAAAATCATTTTTTGTAAATACATACATATAATACATATCAACACTTAGATACAGAACAAACATCTATGTTCGTCACACAAATGCTTGTCCTGGGAGGGAATCGCACCCATGACCTACAGTGCAGAAGGCAGGGTTACTACCAACTGAGCTATGAGGCCAGCCAACTATCTGATGTGCTTTGAAAATATTATTAGTTGCCTGATGGGCGTTGGAACTGAAACCACCAAATCATTAACATGTTTTATATTAGTAGCTAAAGAATATATTTCAAGAAATCTATTTAAATCGAACCTATTATCTTATTAGGGTAGAACAAGCCTCAATCACGCCGATAATTGCGAAGGGGACATTCCTTTTACAACGTTGCGCGTAATAAGAAAGGGTTTTTGAATTCACCCTCAGGGGGCGACAGACGATGCTCGGTTCTATAAATAGGTATATATGATTGTGGTGATACGAACAAAAATACACTGACATCTATTTAAAATAGTATTTTGCACCTCTAAAATATCAAAAAGAGCGGTAGAACTCACGCTAAATTCGTCAGGGCAAGTACTGCCACCATGCCCATTTCTGCCGCCAAGCAGTAACGCATTCTGTGTTCCGGCTTGAAAGGTGTGGTTGCCGGTGAAATTACAGGCACAGGAGACATTCCACCTACACGTCTCAGAGTTCGGGCGCATACGATGCGACTTGGGTCTTCTCATAGGTACCTAGTAAGGGAGGAGCCAAGTCGCATCGGTTGTTATGAGCAGAGGTTACCCCCTTAACACAAGGTGGGCGTTCGGCTCGTTCTGTAACTGTATCACATAAAAAAAACAATCGTGCGTAGCCAAAATAATCATTCATTGCGTGACGACCATAGATGTTTGCTATGTGTTCTAGTTTGCATGTTTGTCCTGGGAATTGAACCCATGACCTATAGCGCAGAACCCTGCCGGTCAACGGAGCTGTGATTAGCGTTGCCAGACGTCCGGATAAAGCCGGACACAGTCAGGCTTTATGGTTGCGTGTCCGGCCAAATTAGTTAGATTTTGGCTTTTGTTAGGCTTTTTAAATCTAGCCAGTTTCTTTACATTTCTCATATGTTGGTTTAAAGAAGACTTACTCATTCAATTTTATTGCTGTTTCATTAGAATTTAAAAAGATTAAAAAGTTAAATGATTATGATTTGATATATAAATAAATAAATAAATATGATGAAAAAGTCAAGTTTTAGTTTAAAAAACTGTCGTGTAACACTAAACAATTAGGGGTGTTCGACATTTTTACCAAAATGTCCGGCTAAACTACCCGGTCTGTCCGTCTTACGATCGGCAACCCTAGCTGTGATGCCAGTCAGATAGTATCACAGATAAAGGGCAAAATAGTAAGTCGGGATAAGGGCGTGCCGGCTTCTCCACTCTCGTGTTCCGATAACTGACTGCACGGATACAAATCTAACAAGGTGATAATGTATGCAAATAGCGGATCCGCCAGCGCAGCGGTTCACCTTGTAGAGGAGCTGGCTTTATAATACGAGCAGGTTCCTGCCAGCTGCCAGCTGCCAGCTGCCAGCGACACATGGAACTACCTCCTTGGGTTATATCGCTTTTAATTCTTAGATCATTTGCATATGAGTATTATTTTATGGGCCTAAGGTTTGCGTTCAATGTGATGTCTTAATGTGACATACATAGAGTTAGTTACTGTGTTCCGGATTGAAAAGTGTGGTTGCCGGTGAAATTACAGGCACAAGAGACCACCTGCACGTCTCAGAGTTACAGGCGCATACGATGCGACTTGGGTCTTGTCGTACCTAGTAAGGGAGGACCCAAGTCCCATCGGTTGTTATGAGCCGAGTTTACCACTTAACAGGTGGGCCGTTGGGTCGTTCCTAACAGTATAAAAAACATAAAAAAAAATGCGAAAGAAAAGTGGTTAAATAAAAAATTGCAAGATAACGAATTGTGTTTCATTACCGTGTGGCACTCGGAGACTGCCGCGGTAAAGCTATTGCGCGTGATATTTCAAAAAGTCATTAAAAGTTCTGGTATTTATCGATAGATGGAAAAACTAAAAAGTATCACCGCTGTGCCAGTCGGAGTGGGGGGTGTTAGGTTTTTTTCGTTACGGAATTTCTGGATTCGGTCTCCACGCTCAAGGCCCGCGATAGAAGCTATGCAATAGCTTAATAATAAATAAATTACAACGTCATGTGACTCGAAAGATGGCACTTTTCTGGCTCATAGATTGAGCACTGCCATCCAGCAAGGCAATGCCGCCAGTGTTTTGAGCACAGTTTCACCTAGCAGCGAATTGGACCGGTTGAGCTATCTGCTGATCGTTGGAAACGGTCTTTAGGTAACTCAGTTGATTTCAGTGTATGTGTATGTATCTGCATATATCTTTGTAATTTTTGTAAAATTAAAGATAGGTATTACATAAAACGATCTTGAACCTACAAAAAACTTAAGAATCACAACTGAACTCATCTACCTCAAAGCTTCTGTAAAACTCAAATCGCCTTGTAAGATATAAATAATATTCGATTAATAATCCCAAACAATAGGTTTGTTTATGTTTAAACAATAATGTTATAAAACAAATCAATCCATGAGTCTACAAAAATCTAAGAATCACAATCAAACTCATCCTTCCTCCAACATCGCCTCTTACCTTCTATAAAACTCAAATCGTCTGAATTTATTTAACATAATATTTCCGTTTCCAGAACTTCAGCTAACAAGAAACTTCTGTAGGTGTGGCTTTCATACTAACTAACCCGTAAGCTATGGCACGGTACTGGCTACAATGCAATCTGTGGTCATCTCATAGAAACTATGCATTACACTGTGCACGAAACTTCTGGGAAGGGTCGCTGTCGGCTTCGTCGGTTAACGAAATAAGAAATAACCGGAATGGCGATAAAATACGGGCTTTTCTTGCGAGTTTCATTACAAGAGAGTATTTTCAAAATGTTCTTGTTCCAAGGAGTTATTTCAGTACGATACTGACATTGAAAATATTGTAAAGATAAATTCAAGTGATTTTGAATAAATTTTAGCTCAAACATCCGTAAACTTTACTTCATAATATTCGACAATCTGTCCATGTATTGAATCGAAGAATGCGTTAGAAGGTTTATTAATGGGAGATCAATTTTGCTTTGACCCCTTGGTGTCGTATTTTTTTTTTACCCTTGTATAGCACTCAGCTATCAAAGAGTTCGCGCAAAAGCTGTCAAGGCCATCTGCGGCAGTTATTACAATGTCTATTCAACCACCATTGACCATAGTACCTACCACGACTTTTTCTAAAAGGGGTAGGTAGACGACACAGCTATGCGTTATAAGATTATCGTGGATGATGGAATTAGTAGTACTTGGGATCGATTTGTATTTTTGTAAGTTTGACTGGGATGAAATAAGTAAATAAGTACTAAGCCGGTGAAATTACAACCACATCAGACTTTCCACCTACACTTCTGAGTTACGGGCGCATAAGATGCGACTTGGGTCTTGTCGTACCTAGTAGGAGAGGACCCAAGTCGCAACGGTTGTTATGGGCAGAGGTTACCATTTAACACCACGTAGGCCGTCGGCGTCGGCTCGTTCCGTAACTGCATCACAATAAAAAAGTAAACAAGTACTCAAAACAATTATTTGTGGGTTCAGATGCCATAATATCAGTAGGTTCTGATTTTTAGGTTTAGATGGGTGTTACCCAATCATTAGACGTCAAAACTGGAAAGCGATCTACGCAACTGCTTTCCAATACTTGTTAATAAATGTACGGTGACGACAAATCTTCTAAATATACAAAATAGGGGGGCCCAATTCCCGGGCTGTGGTGAGATTTAAATTTAAATTTTGCTGACTTTACAAAAGTGGTCATCGGTTGGTTGAAAATGAATTAATCGCTATGTGGAATGCTGTGTGAACGAAGAAAGCCCTCCTTTAAGGGTTTCTTGTTTGTTCTTCCCCATGGTTGTCCGGATAGGGTTTGAACGTCAATTATTAACGTTTCCAAGCCATTATTTGATGAATTCTATGGAAATAAAGTTTTAAACTTTGACTTTGTGTGAGATCGGTACGGGGAACGCGTACCCTCTACCCAGTAGATGCTAAACTAGGATCACTGCACATATTTACATCCAATGCTTGCTATTTCATACACAACAGCACATCAATCATTTTTGTACTGAAGATTTTGATTCGAGTGTAGTTTGATGCCGTGAGAATATTGATTCGCTATATATATATTTCTAACTTCAATGTAATTGAATATTGTAGGTTTATTGTCTTTTATTTAAATTGCAATGTTTTTATGTATGTTTGTTTAGGTCAAAATTACCTACTGAATTTTGAACCAGTTTCCGTAGCCCGAATAGGCCGAAATTTAGTAAGTATTCATGTATTATAAACAGTAATGGTGAGCCACCTGCAGACCATGCAACTCCTCAATAGCGGTTGATAGTCCATTGATGAAGGATAACCACAAAAATATAAAAAATAACAAACATAGACGCAGTTTTCTTTTAAAAATGGGACACCTGTGTACGAATTCTATGTTATACGAGTCTACAGCGTAAGAGCATTGCTTTTCAGCTCCAATTTTCCAATATCTTACGAAAGTTAAGCCCCTCTCATTTCAAGCGTCCACGTTCCGACAAAAAACAACGTCCTTAAGAAAAAAACCTATCATCACGTCCAAAACCTCGCTATAAAACAAGCAACTTAGTTGCCGATTATCTTCAGTTTCGTTTGGAAAAAGGGATTGATATTACGATAATTACCTGCCGGCCCAAACGTCCTTTGTCGGTCGCGCGGCCGAGTTCATTGATTCCCTTCAGCGCCCCTTTGCTCCTACACCAACGACCAAAACGCAAGACCCCCGAAAGCTCACCGACCGCCGCTCTCCACTGCACATTGTACACGCAGCAGAGGGGAGGGGGAGGTCAACGAAACCGGTCCTCTGATGCCAACATGTGTTTGTGGCATTGGCCTCTATCTCGCGCCATTCAATTTTGAACTCTCTAAATACGCATTGCGGTCGAATGTTCACCGCGTCACGTCTAGAAATTTTTAGAAATTACTTTTTGCGTAAATAATCTTGTCGTACAAGAAGGGTTTTAAGTTATTTTAATTGTAGTTAAAGCTGAGTTAGAGGTATCATTATGATTTTTGCACTGTCGTCGGCTTAGATATACGTAGGCACAAATTAAATAGCTAACAACAGCTAACAGCAAACGCTTGCTGAATTTCAAGTGGTATCAGCGTTGGCCGTTAGCCATCACCGAGTTCACCTCATACCCCTTTGTAACTAACATAACCTCATTTACCCAGGTCTTTGCATCATAAGATCTACTTGATGCAATTGATGCTTTCCATGTTCCATAAAACTGAGGAAGCTGTTAATTGAAGAGTTAAGAATTTTACGTAAAAGTGTAATAGAAATGTTACTAGTTTAATTCTGCTGTTAATAAAGGAGATTAGACATTATATTGTTCTTTATTTATATTTTGTTTGCTATTACGGACACACTAAGAAAAACCTCTTTACGAAGTCAATTAATCGGTTAAATAAATTAAGCTCGCAGTGATCTCGCAGTGTAGTCTCGATTCCTGAGAAAAAAAACAGATTTTTACTAAAGGTGTGCAATCGTTATTACATAATTATTATTAATATCAATACCAAAATTGTAAAATACTTTCATTTACACGCATAATTTGCCTTCATAACTATTCATACTCTACCCACACGTGACCTTTTGTTCTATATTATATATTTGGCTGCAACACATAATTTATATAATGTATATTGTAAAGGATGTAGCTCAGACATTCGTCCATTTAATACCAAAAAGTATTTTTTATTAATGCTTAGATACCGGACACGCTACCTGCCCAAACAAAGGACTATCGAGGCGCGTGCCAACTCGACTCACTAAAAAGGCTGCAATGTGAAACGAACCTTCATGCAGTTGATTATAGAATCAAAATGGAATGAAATCCGTGTGACACCTTGAGGTGTTATGGTTTCACATCTTACATTATTTAATAACGCAACTGTTTTCGAGTCACCAGCAACAGAAGAATTATGTAGACTGAAAGGAGTAACCTTATCAAGCATAAAATTAAAATAAAATATAAAAGTCAAATCTAAGGTACATAGTATAGAACATTAGCTCACAATTTAAATGGTAAGAGTTAAACAGTCTAACGTTAATTAGTATCAAGAACTTATTTTGGTGACATTATTCATGTACTGAAGATTAAGAAGGCTCAAAACGGTGAAGGAAAACATCAGGAACCGGGCATGTCTTAGAATAAATATTTCTAAGGCATGTGTCAAGTGCACTTTAATCCTTTCACCACACTTTTTCCACGGAATCTGTGACACTAATAGTAGTAGCAGCAGTACTAGGAGAAGAAAGCTTTTTGCTACCGTACAAAATCTAGGTTTTTTTTAAGTATTCTGAGTGTACTTTCAGTTTTAACCATTTATATCAGGGTTCCTATTATTGGACCGATCCGAGAGCTTCGTGGGCCAGTGGTACTGTCTACGACTGTCAATCCAGACGTTGGTGGTTCAAATACCGACGTGCGCCAATGAATTTTTCGTTTCATAGGTTTATGAGCGCCATATCACGTTCTCAAAACGGTGAAGGAAAACATCGGGAGGAAAAGATATGTCTTAAAAAATTCGAAGACTTGTTTTAAGTCCACGAAATAAGCCTCTTTGAGGAGCACTTAAATCCTTTCACTACTATTTCAAGTCACCATACTCGAATAGTAGTGGCATTAGCGAACTGAGAAGTCATCATTCCATTACAATCGTTGATAATTTTCAGCCATCTGGCACAACTTTTGTATAAAAGACTATTTAATTGTCTAAATGGTCAGTCAGAGCTGTAAAGTCCACAGCCCTATTCGGAAATATTATGCTCTAGAAATCCCGGTTGACCTAACAATTCTACAACAGGATTCCAATGCACTAGGAGTTACTTAAATACCTAAGTTGTTAATGCAGCTAAATAATCGCTTTAATAGTGCCAGCTTTAATAGTGTATCTTCCCAAAATGAACTACCATAATACACAAACTCGATTGCTCCACTTATGCTCGACATGCAGATAAGACACAAACCAAGCAATATTCAACCTTACCTTCATACAAACAAGAAGAAGTCAGGTGTCGTCATTCAGTGGCCCTAGACAGCTCTCCATTTCAGTTGACTCTACTACCGCTGTGCCGATATCTGCGGTACGTGTGGCTCCATCTAGTGGCAAGATGATTAAACTCAAGGTAGCTTGTAATCCTATTATGCTTTGGTCTCCATCAATCATTTCTTAATGAATAAAGATTAATTAATAATCCAATTGTCACTTCGAAATAAACAAAATACATATGAGACCATTAGGACCAGTGGCTTACCTAATTAACAAATTTTAAAATCACATTTTAGGCTACACTGCCAAGGAATTTTAACCATAAATCTTATATTGCAAAAAAAGGGGAGTTGGGCCACTATGACCCTAATGTCCTTTGATTGGCTTCACAGCTCAGTTGGTAGGAACTCTGCCTTCTGCGCTGTAAGTCGTGGGTTCGATTCCCACCCAGACAAATATTTGTGTGACGGACGTGGATGTTTGTTCTGTATCTGGGTGTTAATATTTTACAAGGAAAGAAGTATAAGTGTTCTATCAGTTGTCTGGTTCTCATAGTACATGCTGTGCTTAGTTTGGGCTAATGATGCTGTGTGAAATGTCGACCAATATTTAATTCCTGCTGTACCAGAAACGGAGAAGACACAGAACTTCATTTATCTAGTTCATGTAGTAGAAGTAAACAGAATAAATGTGTAGTAATGTTGTTTTGAGGGAAGCTTCAATGAAAATGCGCAGGGGGTTGAAAGGGGAGTGAGAATGGATATCTTCAAGAAATATGTGTAATGATTCATATACTTAAAAGGGACATTTAATTATATGGTTATTATTGACGACATTCCTAAGGCCTGGTCAGTTTAAAATGAAATTGCGTATTCTAATTCCAAATTTCAAATATTCTTTTTTTTTCATTGCATTTTGTTATATCCCTTTGAATAACTTTAATCTCACTCCTGAAAAACCAGTCAATAAATTGAAATGTTTCTTAGCGATTGGTTAAGTTTGCGTTCTCTGTGACAAGTAATTTTAAATTCAATCGGTAAAAAGCAATCACTACTTGACGTTTTGAGATACACACTTTAGAACTTAGATTTTAAGTATGTAGTATACATAAACTACTTAATATCTACATCATATAATACTTATAATCAAAAATCTAAATAAGAGCTACTTAAAAGATCCTACATGATAATTTATTTAAAATACAAACAGTGTGAAGGAAGAGAACTAATTGCATTTATTTCAATTTTCGTTTTTACATTTGAAATTTGAACAGAACGACATCGAACCGACGAACGACTCCAGAGACACGGAACCACAGATAAGCAAAAGTGCCCACAGATAAAAAAAGAGATCTATTTGAATAGGATCCTGTGCTTCGTGCCCGTGACATGCCATTTTTGAATTTAGAATATAATTAAATTAAAGTCACAAAATTTTACCGTACAATAATCGGGATCACGTGAGTATACACTCAAGGTCGTATCTCACACAAAACAATGGTCAGTGTTTTTTCTGTCAGAGAAGGATCGTGTCATTTTACTGGTACTTAAAATATAGGTCTTTTAAACGAGGCGTATGAGTTTGAATTTGCTGTTAGCATCAACATTTTTTGCTTATGAATCTTGACTCAAAACAGAATGCTGGTAGTTGGATAACAATAATTTTTTTGACGCCGGGGATCATGGGTTTAGAAAAACATTAGGGCAACCTGAAAGTTTCGTTAAATTAGTAAAGTGGTTGTTAAGCAAACTCTGTAAATCATTATATTTTCATTTCTGATTGAACTATTTTATTATTTACACGAAACTAAACAACCGAGTTGCACCTGGCTTGAGCAAGACAATACACGATCGGCAGCAAGAAGGGCCCCTCGATCCTTGCTATTCCCGGTCCGAAGTTGAGAATTCACATTAATGCACTGCCAATCGAGAAACATTATTGTCAAAATCACGAAAATATGTACGTAGCCACCTTATTTAATTTTTTCAATTTTATCTTAGCGTGGTGGCTAAGCGCACTTCTCATTTATTTATTACTAAAATGAATCCGTGCGAATCCGAAGTGGGTCGCTAGTGAACCACAATATGAAGATGTTTTATGTGAACATCTAACCTGTGCGGCGCGGGCGGAGTGGTGATGAGGGGGGCAGGGGCCGGAGGGTTGGGGGGGAGGCGTGACGCGTAAGGGCGCGCGGGGCGGTACGGTACACATTCCTAATTATTTGTTGACTATAAAGTGCGTAGGTAATGGCGCGTCATTTTAAACCTTCATGAGTTAGATATAAATATATCTAATGTAATATACAGAAGTAACGTTAAGATATCAACTAATAAATAGGAAGAGTTTATGTGATTTTTGTTGGTTATTACACAATTTGGGGCGGCTTCAACGAACAGTTAGCAAAACTCCGTGATGGAGTTTGTAGTTTTTTTTATAATTAAATACTGTTATTAGTAAAATTATTAATAACTACGGGGCGTCCTTATTAGTTAATGAGATCCACTGAACAACGAAATTATCTGAATTTAAGTATTTATGTTTAAAATATTGTAAACAGAAGAAAAATAGCAATTCAAGTAACAATAACTGACGGAGTCATATATTATAGCGGATAATTAATCTACCCCCGCCCCCTCAGATATGCATTAATAACTATGTAATAATTAAACGCGCTTGATAAAAGAAAAAAGTATTTGCTCAACATGGCATAACATGTGGCTACTTGCGCGCGTAATGGGCTGGTACCACTTCACTGCTGCGGAACGACAGTCCAGCACGTTGCTCGTACACGTCAGGATTCGTTCGATGGGATGTATTAATGTGTAGCGCACACACGTCGATGTACACCGGCCGGCGCGCGAGGCAGTTTGACGTAATAAAGCGCTACAAGCTGTGCGCATTGCCCGTTGTTGGCACTCGCCTCTGCGTCACAGCCGCCAACCGTTCGTCCAACGTTGGCCCAATGTTTGCGTTCATAATCCAATTCATTTTGATACGATCTCTTTGAATAGTCAAGTTGAACTTTGTCTGGTTTGTGAATTTGTAATAAATAATTTAGGTTAACTTGAATAAAACTACATAGGTATATGTTAGTATTGTATCGGAGTGCAGGAAAGGCAAGTGTTTTTGTAAATAAAGATAAGATAAAATAAAAATAAAAGATACATTCCGCATGACTGACTTCTTTGTATGTGATTATGTTACGGAACGAGCAGATGGCCCACATGCCGTTAAGTGTAACCTCTACCCATAACAAGCAATACGTGTCCTCCCCTACTTACGTACAGGACCCAAGTCGCATCGTATGCACCCAAAACTCTGAGACGTAAATTTTGAATGGATCAGTGTTTGTAACTTCACGGTAACCAAACCTTTCAAACGGGAATACTGTAACGCGAACGCATTACTGCTTACTTTTTACTGCGGCAGTACTACCTCGGACGAACTTGACACAAGTTCTACTGTATGTAACCTTACGATGCTTTAAAAATAAGGTGAATAATATTTTGTTTCTCGACTGAATTCAAAAATTACTTGAGGATGCCCTTTTGTGTGCAGAGTCAAAAGCAATGAATAATTTAATTAGAAAATAAATCAAGTCCTTTATTTGAGTGCTACTCTTTTGAAGAACATATTTCTTGCACTCATGGAAGAACATATATGTAATTTCCGTAGCCTTTTTTTCTTATTTTATTCCTCAGCTGACATCTCCCACAAAATACAATATACAAAATAACAAAGGCAAAATAATCTACAAAAAGTGTGACAAGGGGCAGTACCTGCGGGCGGAAGAACTCAGCTATTATCGCTATGTTGGTCAAATAGGTACCCGAATGACTACACTCCATCACAGTTAGGGATACCATATCTTAGGACAAATCCTGAGATCTCAGGATTTTTGGACTCTTCTCAGAATTACGGTCGGAATTTGGATATCTCAGGATAATTCGAATTTTCAATAAAATAGTAAAGTAAATAAATAAGTAAGTAGTAAAGTAAGTAAATAAAAAAAAAGTAAGTAAATAGTAGTAGTTTTTTTTTACTTAAAGACATACTAGAAAAAGATTTCGTAGGAGTTGGGCGGCCATCTTATACAACTGTATTTAACACGGCACTGATAATCTTCATACTGATAAAAAAATCCGTAGTACTGAAGCTGTGAATAAGTACTTTCTTAATTATAAATTACTACGTGAAAATTCTCCGGATTTTTTGAGGGAAATCAAGCTTTTTCTCGGGACTTTAAAATTTCGTCGGGTAACCCTAGTCACAGTATTCTGTCCGGCAACCGTTGAAACGAAATACAGCAATCTGTTGACCGTGTAGCCACCTGGAACTCATGTAATGGCTTCTATTATTGATTTAAACGAGTGTACAATATTAATAGCTATCTTTAAGTATAAAAAAAATAAAAAAATATTTAAATTCAATATTTAAATTTATTTTAGTAATCGTTTTTTGTGATCCTGAATAGTAACCTTATTCGCACTAAAACATACATAATTTGGATTTTAGACGGTTCTCACTTACAGAAAAAACTATAAACGAGGAATGTTTGTTTATATAATTTGTAAATCAATTGCATCCGTGCTAAGCCGGGCGGGTCGCTAGTATAATATACTTGTATTACTTGCTTAATATTAAAACGCTTTCGCTACCACTCAAAACACTTATGCGACATTATGATATAAAGAAATCGAGTCCATGATTGGTTTCTCGTTTTACGAGCGAAAGTCGAAGGGGCGACCGTTTGTATTCTGCTGAAATCATAACTGTGTGCTTTGTCGTCATGTTGTCCCAAGAGTATTGCTATCTGTCTCAGCCTATTTACTACTACTGCTATCTCGAACCAGTGTGGTGAAAAGATTAAATTGGGTCTCAAAGAGGCTCCTTTCTTACGCCTAACATGTCTGAAGTATTGGTTCCAGGACATACCGGTTTCCTCACGTTTTATTAACAAAATACTTACTGGTGCAAGGTGGGATTTGAAACAGCTACCGTTTGATTAAAGCTTGGGGTCTGTACCACTGGGCCACCACGCTCTTTAACATATTGACAATGACAAATGCTTTCTGCGATGTCTGAAAACTCCGATAACAGGGTTAGCATCGCTCATTCAAACTCTCTTGCAATATAGGTTAATTATTAATAAGTAGTATCTATTCCCTAAGCACTGGAGAAATCCATACCTCTAATGACTATTTAGAGTATAAATGCTTTAAAATCCAAACACCTAACTTTAAAGCGAAACTTGTTTTAAATAAAGCTTGCCTAGCGCTCTTTTTAAAACAAGTTTTGCTTCCATCGAAATTAACTTCAATCTAAATCAGTAATTGAATTCTTTTTACAGCAAATTTTAATTTACCGAACAGATAGTCACGATTACAAATCTACTGCTGAAACGAAGAGATAAAAACGACTGAAGTTGCCGCGAGGCAAATTCGTATGCGCGCAAATGCGCATTCACAATAACAGCTGTGGAGAAATCTCCACAGCTGTTATTCTAAAGGCAGACCATGAAGTTTATAAGTAAATCTAACACTTTAAAATCAGTTATTCAGAAGGTATCCTATTTTGTGATGTGACTCCTAGCGCCATCTCTTGTTCCAAAGTTCACTACTAATCGTGTAACTCGCCTGTGGAACCAGTGTGCTGAAAGGAGAATATATATTATATTATATTATATTGTATTATATATTATATTATGACGTGTATAGCGAGTGGTAGTGAGTTTAATTTGCTGGCATTTCCCTTGCACTTTTTATTCTACAATTTAGATTATAAAGAAATTATACAAGTTTAACAAGCGCATTTAGAACATTTTAAAATTCCAAACCACACTTTAAATTCGATAATATAAAAGGAGGTAATATTTCATTGTATATGTATCTGACGCGCTAGAAGCAAATCCGTTTCATATATTTCGTATGGTGGTAACATTTACATTAATGGTGCAGTGTTTCATCTCGCTAAATGAAACCGAGGTGCATCTAGCTAGCGCATCACACCGCAATATACTGCATTATAATTCCGTACTGGTGAGATCATGGAGCGAACGTGACAGCAACCCGAGACAGATTATAAATAGATGTTATTACTAAGACATATATGCATAATGGTTTAGCAAATAATGCCTTCTACAATGTTAATAATTAACATATAATAATTCATTATTATTCAAGCGGTAAATCCCCATGATCTGATGTCGCTGTGCTCTACGACACACAAAAATCTAGTCTGATCTAGTCTAATATCTTAAATCACCCAGGACAAACATTTGTGTGTCGAATATAGATGTTCGTTCCGTTTTTGGGTGTTAATATGTATTATATGTATGTATTTAAAAAAAGTATTTAAGTATTATATCATTTGTCTGGTTCCCATGATACATATACATGATACTTAGCTCACTTTGGGGCTAGACGGCGCTGTGTAAAATGTCCACTAATATTAATTTTATTTATTTAAGTAATAAACTGAATGTTGCATTCGATTTTAAGTTCTTGAATCATCACTTCGCAAATTGTCACCGCTAGTTAGGTACAATGAATTAACATAACCTCAAATACTTCCATAGTAGAACATAATATTGCTAAATATATTAAGCAGTTCTAAATACCTGAAACCCTTCGCCATCTTGGTCTATATTTTATCATTTCTGCCGCCAAGCAAAGACGCATTCTTTTGAGAGGTGTGGTGGATGCCGGTGAAATTACAGGCACACGATTCCACCTTCACGCCTCAGAGTTACGGGCGACACACATACAATGCGACTTTGGTATTATGTTACCCAGGTAGAGGAAGACACAATTCGTTCTTGCTTTTGAATTGACACAATTTGTTCTTAGTGGAAAATCAGTGTATCTACAACTAGCTGTCTCGAACCAATGTGGTGAAAGATAAAGTTCGTCTCAAAGGCTGCTTGCGTGCACTTGACGTGTCTTTGAATTGTTGGTTCTAGGATATGCCGGTTTGCTCACGATGATGTTTTCCATCACCGTTTAACTCTCCTGTTTTTATTGGTGAAAACTGTATCAAAATATTTCTGTACCTTTTCGTGTTTTTTATGTAATAATTTTATGGAACAAGCAGATGGCCTACCTTGTAGGCCTGTAGTAGTAACCTCTGCCCATATAAAAGCAATACGACTAAGTCCTCCTCTACTCATTATGTACAGGACCCAAGTCTTAATAACTTGGATAATTTTTGTTTCAAAACTGCACCTCACTGGTCCCGTACGTAATACGGCCGCATCGTAGTGATGTGAACGCACTGAAAGGGCATAGGAACGAACGAAGGGCCTCGCCAAATATAAATATTCAGCAGAGGTTACGGCGGGTGAACCACCCCAGATAAAAAGTTTGAACCCCCTACCTACATTTTACAGTTTAAATATCTAAACGGGGTGACTTTACTTCGGTCAATTAATTGAACGAAACATTTTTGGATTTGCTTTTGATATCTAACATATTTAGGACCGTGTTATGCAGACGGCAGCCATGTGGGGAAAAGTACAAATGGAGTTATAAGCATTTTAGTGTCGATTTTTTAGTGCCGGTTGCACTTCGGTTATGTATTGATCATATATTGTATTGGCTCGTATCTTCGTGAAAAATAAAGATATCGACACGGTTGTCTTTGCAAAAAATCCGTCATGTCGAAATTAGCATGGCCGCGTTTATAACTCATTTTTGGAAAAAATGCCACATGGCTGCTTTCTGCATAACTAGGCCCAGGTAAGTTTTGTGTAAATGTCCGAAATATGACGATGATTGTTGAGCATATCAGAAAAAATCATACCGACTGGGAGCTTTAGGAGTCAATAATATTATTCCTTATGCTAATTAAACCATCGTTTTAGCGTATATGCTCTGCTACCCGTCCGAAGCAGGGGCGGGTAACTAGTTATTAAAAAAAACACTAATTACATTCAGGTGTAGAATTTATGTCTACTTAGTCCGGGAAAGTACTGTCGTCATAAGCAATACGATTGAATCCTCTCCGTAGGTATGGGAAGACCCAAGGTACATTGCGATGCGCCCGTAACTCAGAGACGCGAAGGTGGAACGTCTTATGTGCCTGTAACCACACTTTTCAAAACGGGCAGAAATGGGTATGTTGGTAAGCTTCCCCGTACGAATTTAGCACAAGTTCTACTGGCTGGAGCAGCTAAAGCTTTATATATCAGTTAGGGTAAGGAACTATTATAAAAATAACTCCGATTATAATGTTGCGTTAATAATTTTTTGAAGGATAGTTTTGGATTATGTTATTTAACTTTGACTTAACCAATGAGTGTCAAAAACACAGAAAAAATAGTAGATTAGAAACATTAGAACAGAATTTATTAGAAACATTCGGACTCGAGATAGATCTAGAATTAAAAGCGCAGGCTGATTTACGCACAACACGCGCCCATACAAAGCAAACATGACGTCTGACTTAACATATATAACAATATTAAATACTGTTGCAAGCATCAGTATTCAATTCAGATTATTCTCTTTATATATAAAAAAACGAACCATAAACAAGGGCATTACCTCACAATGCGCATAACGCGAGTTCCATGCCCCCACAGAATACCGAACAGTCTCTACTGAGCCCTATATGACTTCATGACCAGTGTAACGAGGCCTGCCATTTCTTTCATAGCCGGTGGATCCGCAGCTCTGAGAGGGAATATAAAATGGGTAGACCTTTTACTCGGAGCCAGGCCTTGAGTAGATTGATTCACCTCGCTAGTACACTGAGGTCGATGTTTTGATGAATTACATTTTGAGCTAATGGCTTTTGACTACGCCTGGAAAATGATTTACCATATTACATTTCGATCATAAATAAGTTATAAAAAAAGCAATGTAATCAATAAAATGTTTTTTATGTGATACAGTCATGGATTGAGCGGATAGCCCACTTGGTACCTACTAAGTGTAACTTCTGCCCATAAAAGCAATACGACTTGGGTCTTCTACTTACAACAAGATCCAAGAGGCATCGTATGCGCCCGTAACTCTGAGACGTGAAGGTTTATTGTCTCCTGTGCGTGTAATTTCACCGGCAGCAAATTGACGATTTTTAGGACGTATGCATGCATACTATACGTATATATAATCTTATAATGGACTACATAAAAAAAAACTAGTTTTTAAATAAAAATTCTCCACCCACATAGTCTAGAATCTAGAATCAGGATTACAAGGTCACGCGGTCAGCTTCGTAGAATTTTCTACAAGTAATAATCATTGGCTTCGTAACACAAATCATTCTGACTTTACGATGAGTTCTATTGTAAATGGGATGTTTTATTTAATCTTTAGCAGAATGTTTGCAACATTGTGTCATCATGATAATATGAGTGATCTAATTATTAACATGACAACAGTATTGATACGAACAAATAAAAAGAATTACAGAACAAAAATAAAGTCTCAATGTATATTACATACATACATAGCGTCACTTTCACTTTTCAACTAGGTATAGGTATGTCACCGGCAATGAATATAATGCAGGCATTTTATAGAATACTTAGTCATTCTATACATTGCTGTGTTCGTCTCAATAGGTTTTTATGTTTTTATACTTTATCTATAATAAAATAGAATAGGGACTCATTAAATAAGGCGCCATAGACAACGTAGAACGTAGTGTTCCCTTTCCGCCACGTTTATTATTCAAGTTAATTTTAATATATCGTATTATACAAAACTTTTTCAAACACTTACCGATTGTATATTCGGCATTGTACAGAAATGCCTATGCAAATTATGAAAAACATATTAAGGCATTCCATAGAATACTGGATTATACAGCATTACAGTAACAACTACATACAAGTCAAATAATAAAAGTGCCTAACCGGAAAATTCATAGACAAATGAGGAAACACAACATTGAATATGGAACGTTAATGAACTTTTAAACTTGGAACGCCGAGTTTGAAAAAGCAAGTCACAGTAAACAGAATATTCCGTTTTTGAAATTTGAACTAACGACCCAACAAAAGCCCCTAAAAAAAAAAAAGCCTTTAAAGCCTTTTTTGTGAGTAATGTCGTGGAATAAACCGAACCGAGTAGGGCATCATATTTTTTCCGGCATCATCTAATAATGAGCTAATATTTACAGCAATACCATACTAACAATAGTAACTGAATAATACATAGTTATCTAGTTCGATGTCTTGTGTTAAGCGTACTTTAATTATTTCGGTTCGAGAGTCAGCGATACGAGTACCTATATATTATAGTATATATTTATATAGTATTATTATAGTAAAAACATTGCGTTACTTTTGCATTTGGCATAATTTCAGCGACTCCCATTTCTTCCGTATTATCCGTGACAAACTAAACGAGTGTAACACAAAAATGGTATGATGAAAGTACTTTTCTCTACACAAGGAACTACTTACTACTACTCTACCTGGATATACAATGACGATTTTTCGTTTTTCTTATTGTATTTTTCTACGTAGGTAAGCAACAAGCAACCGAATAGTTATTAATATCGTTAACCTTATTTACGTCAAATTCACTTTAAGCGTCATGACTGAAATAGTGACTTTTTGTCTGGGCCAAACAATGCGACTTTAATGACCGCACGTTCGTACTTTTGTTCTACTGAAATAATTTTTAAACAGCTATTCAGTAGTAGTCACTGAAATTACAACGCATTCGGAATATTTCCAATTTTATATTTGCATATCGTCCCTGTAGTTGGAAAACTAAATAACTAACACATTTTGCCAAATCGACTTTATAGCACCTTCATAAAGTCTAATTCAAGCTGCATCTTTCTGTGTCTCTAAAGTTTTGATATCGTATTTCAATAAAAAGATATACAAAAATGAACCTGTCAAGACGTCAAAGATGAAAAAATGAATTTTGAAGTAATGATAAAAAAGTAGCGAAGGAGAAATAGTATATATCAGCAATATCTCAGCAATAAAATAGCTAAGTGTAATTAAACGTTAACTTTGCGGCGAATGAAATGCATAAAGTTACTTATTCAGTTTTCCTTCGACACATTTCTACGCTCTACAGGATCAATGCAGTTAGGAATAATTAAACAAGAGCATTTATGTAATTTTCATTTTCAATTTTATTAATTAGCTAATATAGGAAAATTAAATAAAGGCACTTAATGCTAGCTTTTTTAAGTAGTATGGAGAACATCGACGAAGAAAAACTAAATAACTGCCATGAAAAAATAAATAAGTGCTTAAAAACTATAAAACTTTGTTGAGGGAAAACTACATAGTCGCTTTTTATTTTTTTTCTTACAAACTAATAAACTAACGTATAAGACCTTTATATTGAAAAATAGCTTAAGTAACAATCTATAACATAGCAAAAGATGCATATAGTAAAAATGTTCCCAAACAAAAATTTATAGCCATATTACACGCAAAAAAAAAGTAAATCGCGTTTTTCTCCCGATTTTAGTTATGTTAGTTATATAGTTTTCCAACTACAGGGACGATATATTTCTTATTTATTATCTTGCAGCTTGAAAATTATAGAACCGAGAATAAGAGCAGGGGCAGTTTAGAAGTCGTAAAATTAATTATTTCTTGTTAACATTCTTCTAGGAGAGTGAGAGCGATACTTTGTTTGTAGGCTCTTCGCCACCATAGACTACAAATTAGCTTAGCATCAGTTCATCAGGATATCTAGTCAAAATAGGTACTTATTAAAAAAGGCGGGGATATCGTAGCGTCATAGACAACGTAGAGCATAGTGTCCCCTTTCCGCCATGTGCACGTGCGCGCGACGACGCGACGGCACCCGAATGCGGCCGATCGGCGGCGGCCATACATCATTATTTACTTTCAAAACGTCTTACAGTTTTCATCCGCCATGAGAAATACTCACTTATTACAATGACATAGAGCTCAAAATAAGCCTAGCACACTCATTCTCTTGCGTCGATACAGCACAATACAACCGTATGCCCTCGAGACGACCGTAGCGCATGCGAAATTACTATGTCGCTTACGAGGCGCGCGTTTACCATTACTTTTTTAATTCCGTCTTCTGTAGAGAAGACCGAGGATAAGCGTCAATGTGCGTATTAGTTAAAAAAAAAACGCGAGCAACAAGGATGGAATTACGGTATTTGTCAGGTGGTTACCACTCGCTTTGGGTTGTCTTGTTGATTTCCAAACCACTTTTGTTCGCGATTAATAACTTTTTTGTAATGATATAAGAGTTGACGTTTTTCTAGGATTACTGATGATTTGCCTCCATCCGGGTGAAAGATTACAGTTAAACAGGGTTTTAGTTCGTGGCACTTACTTGAGATATTTAATAATTTATTACCATTTTATTCATAGACTATTTTGGGAAATTTTCTTGATTAACAGCGTTAACAGATGGGTTCAACGTGGAGTTCAATGTTATTTGAACTTAATATGCGTTAGTTGCTTTATGTTATTATTATAATAGGTACCTACCTTAACTACAGTCTTGAATCCTTGCGCTTTTAGTAATCTCAATTGGTTTAGTAATCTAATCTTCAAAGTAAATAGGCGGCCGCAAGGTACTATAAAAATATTTATGATTTACTATTTTCTTATTGGTAGGTACGGTCCCCAGTTACTATCAATCCGAAAGAAGCTGGTTCAAATACCCAACGAGTATCATGAGATTCATCGCTTCAAAATCTATGGTAATCTAAACCTGGCCTCACAGCTCAGTTGGTAGTAACTCTTGCCTTCTACGTTGTAGGTCATGGGTTCGATTCCCACCCAGGACAAACATTTATGGGAAGAACATATAAGATTGTTTGGTGTCTGGGTGTTAATAAGTATTTACAAAGAAAAGTAGATAAATAAGTAATCTACCTGTTATACCATAGTATGTAATAGCTATGTGCTTGGCTAGGTGGCGTTGTGTATGAATTCTACCAATATTTATTTATAAGAAGATATGTTCAAAAACAACGCTTTCCTTAATCGTTCTGATCTTTCCTACTGACACCAAAAACCACCATAAGGGTTAATTTTAATTTTGCAACGGAACCCTACATATGAGAATGTTTCGACACAATACTTTTTACCATCTCAGGTGTGGTGCAAAATGGTAAACTTTTTTACCATTATCTTCGCCAGTACTTACTCACCAGAAAAATTTCCAACGCTAAATTACAAAAAAAGTACTCTCTGACATCTAGAATGTAAAGAGCAATGAGATCATTATTACGCTCTCGCTCGCACTGAAAAAGCGTACCTACCCGCATCAACGCTGTCTTTTTACATTTTCCATGAATGACGCCAATATTTACTCAGAAAAAACAAAAAAATGTGAAGAATAGTTATATATTTACATAAATATAAACACAGACATATATACATCCTAATATTATAAATAGAAAGTGAATTTGTTTGTTTGTTACGCTTTCACGCCTAAACCGCTAAATCAATTATGATGAGTTTTGATATAGAGATAGATGGAACCCTGGAGACGGTTATAGGCTGAAAATACATAAAAAATAAAAAAATAAAACAAAGATTTTTGCGTTAATGATTTCTCTATCGGTCAACAACCAGAATTGATGACAACATCAATATTAAAGAGAACGAAGCCGCGGCTAAAAGCTAGTAGTCAATATCCGTATGTGTAAAAAAAAAGCACGAATTTGTATAGTACCAATAGCTATATTATATACTATAGACTGAGCTTCATAAAGTTATTACTAAAATTATCTAGAACTAGCTAGACACATTAAGATAACTAAGCGTGTTCAAAAGAAATCTCGATGAAACGAAAATACATCACACTTGCCAGAAGTACCCTCCAATATCAAAAAATCACGTAAAATATTGCAAGGCGATTTAAATTATTATTTTAATAGGAATGGGTGGTACTCGAGATGAGAAATAATCTCGTATACGCGATATTTCTGAGATTAGTCCTTTTAATGCAGTCAGTTTAAGGGAAACTTCACACTTGGGGTAATTCTAAACTTTAATTGGGTCACGCGTTTTTTTTATCTAATCTGCCGGTAAGCATTGATGCACTCGTGTTGCTGTGTTCCGGTGGTGGAAGGGTGGAGTTGCAGGCGCATGAGAAATCCCCGTCTCGGGGTGATGGACGCAACGCAATGCGACTTGAGTCATCTCGTACTTGGTGGAGAGGACTTGAGTCGTATTGCTGTTGTCTGTGGGTGGTGGTTACCACTTAACATCAGGTGGGGCGTCAGCTCGTTCGGTAACTTAGGTCACATAAAAACAAAATTGGTGCCAAAAATTGGTTATGGTTAGACGAACACTAGAAAATAGCAACCTGGATTTGGAGCGTCCGATTCAGTAATTTACTGAATTTACTGTCAAGACGAGTGATGAGCAATGAAGAATTAACATATTGGTAGCAGTAGAGCTTACGCCAAGTACATCCTGGGAAGTACTGCTACCATACCCATTGCTGCCGCCGAGCAGTAATGCTTTCTGGTTTGAAAGGCACATGAGGCATTCCACCTTTACGTCTCTTAACTTCGGATTGCTTGTTATGGGCAGCGGTTACCACATAACACCAGGTTCTCGTATTTTCTCTTTTCTTACTATATTGTGATTTGTGTTGTGCAACGATATAGAAAAAAAATTTTTAAGTTTCAAGTTTTTTTTATTTAAAGTCTATTAAAAACTACATAGTCTAATCCCAGGATAGCCCCGGGATCCCAGGATTACGCATCAAAAATCCTGTAATCTCGGGATCGAAAAACATGCTCGGGATTGTATTCTCTACTCCTACCTCACAGCCCACACAAAGTCGCTATCTGCCTCTGTCTCTTTCTCCGCTAACTTCTAAACCACGCAACGGATTTTGATACGGTTTTCATTAATAAAAAGAGCGATAACCGAGGAGGGTTTATGTATATAATTTGCATATTAACTACCCCCGTGCGAAGCCGGGGCGGATCGTAAGCGTTTGGTAAAATTAAATAATAACTGAGTTCCGTTATTCTACATGACATAGATCTGTTATGAGGTTTCCGTAAAATTCCCTAAAGATCATGACAGCAGATGCTGAGCGTGAGGCTGGTGGCAGAATAAAAATCGGTAAAAAAACTTTTAAGTTAAACAGTTTTATTTTATGTGCACTGAAAACTACAAAATAAATAAATAGTTACTTACCTATCAACCTACGTTGGTGATCTCGGTCATTAATATCTCTGATGGTAGTGGTTGTCATAACATGAACCATGTCAGCGGCCGAAAGGCAGTTCATGAAAGAACACTAACACCAGGGTTTGCTTGGTAGGTAAACTAAGCAGCCCACACTATAACAAGTAGGTATTTTGACCTTCTAGTTCAGAAATATTTTAGTACTAGGCAGAATAGCTTTTAGGCATATTAGACTAAAATAAAAACGTGGGGCCCATTAACTATTTCTGTATTACTTTCTACTATACTAAATGTGGATTGCATCAACTTATTATAATCGTCATCATCATCATCCTAGCGGTTTATCCCGGTCGCATCCGAAACCTCATAGCTCCGGAGTCCAGGGTCCGCTGAATCGACTAACTATAATCTAAAAACTACTATAATCGTAACTGGAGGTTTTGACCATCAATAACCAGCCGTTACGGCTTCACCAGCGAACGCCGCGCCGAGGTCATGATCTACCAAAGTATAAGATATGCTCTGCCATAGGTATGATTTCAGAGGGGCCCCACGTTTTTATTTTAGTCTAATATGCCTAAAAGCTATTCTGCCTAGTACTAAAATATTTCTGAACTAGAAGGTCAAAATACCTACTTGTTATAGTGTGGGCTGCTTAGTTTACCTACCAAGCAAACCCTGGTGTTAGTGTTCTTTCATGAACTGCCTTTCGGCCGCTGACATGGTTCATGTTATGACAACCACTACCATCAGAGATATTAATGACCGAGATCACCAACGTAGGTTGATAGGTAAGTAACTATTTATTTATTTTGTAGTTTTCAGTGCACATAAAATAAAACTGTTTAACTTAAAAGTTTTTTTACCGATTTTTATTTTCTTGTTTTTAGTATTTAGTGAAATTGTCTACCGAATATTCCTCATTCTATTTAATTCATTCAGTGCATCATTATTACATGGCTGCAAGATCTTGGAAGCATATTAGGTAATCTTTCACTGACTTCAAAGATATCTTGGGCAAACAACACTGCTTGTCCGCGGAAACCGTAGGTACTGCCCGTATAGCCCAGTAAATTTTACGATTTTAACAAACGGGATCATTCTACACAGCAATCGCTGCTCTGCTTGCGTCAGCGCTTGAATCTCATCTGGTATTGAACCTGGATCCAGATTATTCCAGTACGCCTTTGATGGTGCTATTGTTTTATTACTGGTCACATGTGTTTGGCAGCGCGAACATAAAAGTAATGTTGTTTTTGAAGACAGTTCTGCAGGTAGATATCCTAATGCAGCTGTGTTGTAACGTACAGTATGAATTTGGTTAGGATAACAATGCTTCGTGCAAATGTCACAAACGTGTATACACGATGTGTTAATAGCATTTTCAAACGCTTGTACATGATTTTCAGCTCTGCGTTGCTGTGCACGCTCACGTTGGTTATTTAACCTGTCGTGGCGTTGCTCAGGTGTTTCTGAAGCTTCTAACTCCTTTCGTCT
Organism: Chesias legatella; assembly: GCA_947359385.1. NCBI lineage: Eukaryota > Metazoa > Arthropoda > Insecta > Lepidoptera > Geometridae > Chesias > Chesias legatella. The sequence continues at coordinate 8,860,609 of OX375769.1, read as the reverse complement.
CTCACGCCGTCCTGTTAACCTGGCCTCATGTTGCTCAGGTGTTTCTGACGCTAATAGCTCTCTTTGTCTATTACGTTGTAATCTTAGCCTGGACTCATGACGCTCAAGTGTTTCTGACGCTATTAGCTCTCTTCGTCTGTCACGTTGTGATGTTAGCCTAGACTCATGACGCTCAGATGTTTCTGATGCTAACAACTCTCTTTGTCTGTCACGTTGTGATGCTAGCCTGGACTCATGACGCTCGGGTGTTTCTGACGCTATTAGCTCTCTTCGTCTGTCACGTTGTGATGCGAGCCTGCACTCATGACGCTCAGGTGTTTCTGACTCTACCAGCTGCCTTTGTCTCTCACGTTGTGCTATTAACCTGGTATCATGTTGCTCAGGTGTTTCTTTTTTTTCTTCTTTCCGTTCTCTTCGTTTCTGTAGTCGACTATGGGTTTCATTTTCACTTTCCTTTGCACGTTTCGTTCTATACTTTTCTTTTGCCTTTTCGAGCCTTCTTTTTCGTTGTGTAGCAGTTTCGTTTTTATTTTTGTTTGCTTGTTTATTTATTGTTACCATGTTGTTCCCACGATTAAGGGGCATTTTGACGGTCGACCCTCCCCCCCCCCCCCTCCCCAGAGGTCCAGTAAAGGAACAAGGCTTAATATACAACAAGATGCGCCCAATCTTGAGGGGGAAGCGCTTACGACATTACACTTTTATCCACCCTAATGCCATACAGTCCTCGGCACGTTTTAACCTATTACCTTAACTTGGGTGGTATAGCTACCGCTTACTAACGAGGTATCTAATTACGTATTTTTTTTTATCTGCCCCTCTAACGTCACACAATCTTGGACGCAACTGTTCTCGACACGACTAATCATGCCCCCACCTAATACGCCATTTTGTAACAGCGTCCATCTTGAGTTTGAAATTTTGACATAATGACAGTATTCTGCAGTGTAGTCCTATTATTTGATACCCATATTGTGGTGGTTGTGGAAAAATATGTACCTAGTCCGCCATATTGGAACGGCGTCCATCTTGAATTTTAAATTTTGACATAATCATCGTGTTTTACTAGTGTAGCCCTTTGATTTGATACCCATATTGTGGTGGTTGTGGAAAAATATGTACCTAGTCCGCCATATTGGAACGGCGTCCATCTTGAATTTTAAATTTTGACATAATCATCGTGTTTTACTAGTGTAGCCCTTTGATTTGATACCCATATTGTGGTGGTTGTGGAAAAATATGTACCTAGTCCGCCATATTGGAACGGCGTCCATCTTGAATTTTAAATTTTGACATAATCATCGTGTTTTACTAGTGTAGCCCTTTGATTTGATACCCATATTGTGGTGGTTGTGGAAAAGCATGTACCTAGTCCGCCATATTGGAACGGCATCCATCTTGAATTTTAAATTTTGACATAATCATCGTGTTTTACTAGTGTAGCCCTTTGATTTGATACCCATATTGTGGTGGTTGTGGAAAAATATGTACCTAGTCCGCCATATTGGAACGGCGTCCATCTTGAATTTTAAATTTTGACATAATCATCGTGTTTTACTAGTGTAGCCCTTTGATTTGATACCCATATTGAGGCGGTTAAGGAAAAATATGTAATCCGCCATTTTGTATCGGCGGCCATCTTAGATTTATAATGTTATTGATTTTATTATATTGTATTGTCATCTAAATTAAATGTGTGTACCAAATTTCAGATCAATCTGACAACGGGAAGGTGCTTAAATTTCAATTTCTAATTTTGACCCAAATAAATTCCGTACGGGTCGAGCTAAATAAAACCGTTTAAAAAAAGGATCTATACTCACAAGGTCTGTGTGTTTGAGCGACGATTTTGGCAAATTCTTTTGTTTAAGCAAGCTTGCTATTCAAATTGTTAAGTAGGTATATATTTTATCTCACTACTTAATCGGGATATAGAGCTATTGTCGCGTAAAATAACTAGTTTATGTTGTTTTTCCTGATTTTTCATTTAGTAATAATAATATTTATAAATAGTAAATAATATGTTTCATAAATTTATTCTTAATCTTGTTCGATTTAAGGTCAACTCTATTCATATAATTCACAAAGCAGATGTTTATAATGTTACGTACCTATTAAAATAGTTAAAATGGCTTAAGGTAAATACAGAAAATATTTTAATAAGGTAATAAAGCAAGTTCATAAGACCTAGTTGTCAACTTTGTTGTCGGAGTTATCCGACCGACATAGTTTATTGACTGCTAAAACTAGGCCCACGCGCAAGAGACGCGCTAGTTACAATCTAACGGATATCCATCCAACTAATGACCACTGGGAACAATGCTCAGCCTAATCTATCTCTTATGAACTACACCTGAAAAGCTACTCAACGAATTTCGGATCTAACTTAAGTAGATACCTATTTATTTATATGTATTTGGATTCTTATAGTCTAAAGTAAAAAAATATTATTTAATTATATATTATGTCTTATTTTAATTTTAACAACTAGTTAATCTTTTACAAATATATACCGGAAACGTCCCAAGTTCACTGCCCCATGTCAGCAAAGGACATGGTTATGGTAAAAACACCAAAGGAAATGATGACGTAAAGTCACCAGGCGATTGTGTTCGCTTATGTACGTTGACCTTTACGTATCGATGAGTTGAATCAGTGTTACTAGCATTGAAAATTCCAAAACAAAACTTATTTCACGTTAAAGATCGAATATTTATTTTATTCGATTTCTTTTTTATGTTGTTAAAATATTACGTATTTGTGGAAAAATATATTTATTTCTAATAAACAGTTTGTTAAAAAGAGATATGACATAATTTGGATTACATTACACCAAATTAATTACACAAAATACACAAAATTAAGTTGTTTAGTTGAGTAGTTTATTTGAATTATGTATTTAGAAAACAAGCACATGACTCATCGATAACCTCTACCCATAACAAAAGCAATGCGAATTGGGTCCTTCCCAACTTAGGTATGGGTAGAATCAAGTTTCATCGTGTTTGGCCCTTGTTTAGACCGGGTAATATACAAACGTGAAATCGGGTAATATACAAACGTGAAATAATATTCTTTTATCATGAACCAGCTAGCCTACTTAGTTACTTCAGCCCAATTTTAATAATTATCGCATTAATTAGTCCTTGAGGCCTATAATCGAATTCTAAAGCCGTTCGCTTACAAAGCCCATGTTAGCTTTGGAAAGGCTTTCGGTCTGTGACGTCACAAGAGGCCTACTTCCAGACAATAGAATGTAATTCATGTACTTATATAATAAGAAATACTATAGGAAACTTACGATATGGAAAAAACGCACGATAAATAGGTACATATTTGTTTTTCATAATTATTAAGTGTACATGTTTTATGACGCTTTAGTAACCAAATGTTTGGCCAAACGGTGTAATTCCAACAATAATCATTTTAGAAAATTTGAGGATAAAATTCACAATCAGAAATGAAAATTGTACTTACCATTTTGCCTGCCTTTTTAAAGATACGTATATTATATACCTATAGACAATCAATCAATTTGCACAGAGACATATTAATTTTGACGTTAACTCTATGCATAAGTAGGGTAGGTATTGTGTATAATTAATGTTATCTATATATTGGTAATTATTAGTAGATTAAAGTCACTCTTGTAATTACAATCAATTCGCTTATACGTAAAGTTACTAGTGGTGCCATCTCTGAGCATTGCTTTGAAACAAAGCTTGTACGTGAATTATTATTGCAATGTAATTTCGAATCTTTATAATTAATAAATCATACTTAAAAATTATTTATGCTCTATCTGTTATTACTTCATTGTCTATTCCGTTATTTTATATAACTATCCTTTTCCAGACTTGCCCTAGAATCGTAAGAAAGCTAGATCTAAAGGCTAAAACTCGATACAATTTTCCATAAAATGCATTTAGCGTTGTAGTGACGAGGCGATGATTTTTTTGTCACTTAACATGGCCATTACTGACGCCAATCTCGAATAAAAACTAATTATAGACCTAACAGTTCCCAACCTAGGTTTACCTACCTACCTATCTATCAAGGATCCGCCTAAGTTTAAACAATGTTTATTCCTCGTGTGATTCTTTGAACCACAAACTCACTAAACGCGTTATCATCCAAACAAGTTTCGGATTTAAATGATTAGTGTTAAAAATATTTCCCCCACAGAGTGCCCTACGGGGCATTGTCGTGTCGCCACCCCAAGATAATTCTACGCAAGCTCATCAAGGAATAAATAACTCTATTTTTACACCGACAAAGTTTAGTTTTCAAGAACAACAAGTCTATAAAAGTAGTAATGTGAAAGAAATTGAACTTTATGCAATTGGGATAAGGTCTATGTCGGGAGTATTGGTAGGAAACTTTCGATCTTGTCTCAGGGTGACGAACGCAATGCAATAACGCGGCTTTATGCGACGTGATGCCATCGTGTGTGATGTTGTACGACGTTGCATTATCTGTGGTGATTATCTTACATGGCATCTTATCAAGAGCGTGGTGGTCTAGTGGTACTGACCCCGAGTTTCAATCCGGAGGTCGAGGCTCAAATCCCGACGTGCACCTATGAGTTTTACGATTGAAAGATTTATGTGCGCAATACCACGTTCTCAAAACGGTGAATGAAAACATCGCAAGGAAACCGACATGTCCTAGAACTAATAATTCGAAGACATGTGTCAACTGCACGAAAGGAGCCTCTTTGAGGCGCACTTAAAATCCTCTCAACCACACTGACCACAGTGACTCAAATAGAATAGATCTTATATGGCCACGTCACCTCAAAAATATGATCAAGAAAATACGCCCCCTCTTTAAAGTATATATGTTACGGAATACGCAGCCACCACAGTGGCAACCTCAAACCTCAACCTATAAAAAAAATACGACTTGTGTCCTCCCCTACTTAGGTATGATAAGACCCAAGTTGTATCGTATGCGCAACGTAACCCTATTGCTTTCCCGACTAACGCTTTCTTTAAGCATTCCTTAGACTTAAACGAACCAGCTAGTACAAATCACATACCCCTAGGTATGTGATTTGTACTAGTTAGATACCTTAGCGGTGTAGTAAAGAGCCGATAATTAAATATTATGTAATATAAATTAATAAAATTTAACTATAAGTTACAAAAAATTCCTATATTTACTCGTTATATTAATATTCAACCCTTCTTCCACACTTTACTAAAATAATGTATCACATATACAAAGATATATACAATTTTATTTACCCCTTACACAAATTTATAGTTATAGAGTATGTATTGTATATTATTATGTATTATAATATCATTATTCCAGCACAATTGGTATAAAAATAATGAATGAACGATGAGGAACGTTGGAAATTTTACAAAGCGTAGGAGGTCGCGGTGGGAGGTAGTTAGATCAAATGCCAGTATAAAGTATTTCAAAATGTCTAAGACGGCCTTTCTATGATTTTGCATGAGAAGTTCTCATTACTTAGTAACCTTTTAAACCGTTGGTTTAACCGTTGGTTGGTCGGTCTCAACCTTATTTTGCCCACCGCCCACTTCGGGATTTATTTTATAGAGCCGTCATTTTCCCTAAAAGTGAAAATCACACACGTGATAAAAATTATAAGTCAAAATAACAAAAATAAAATTTTTTTTTGCTTTATTTGGGAAACGGTACATGAATCATGTTAAATTCATACTGATAAATATTATAGAAACCAGTGAAGTACCATAAAGTACATAACCTTATGGTTACTAATCTGTACTTATGTACTTACAGATTAGTTTTTTAAACTAATATAAACTTTTCCTCATCTAATTAAAGTAGTTAAATAATCTATGTATATAATGTAAGCAAAACCAATATAAAAAAATACAGTTATGTACACATTTTTTCATCTGTTTATGCATGTTTTTCTCAAATTATCAATAATGATTATAATGGAATATCAACAATTTAGACGAACATTAGTGCACCCATATCGACTATTCTATTGCAACGTATATTGGCTACTATAAATGACTACATGTGTGTAGGGGCAATTCATGAGACATGAGTTATGCTCCATATGGCGCAAACACAGGGGGTGAGGGGTGAGGGGTGAGGGGTGAGCGTCTGTATCCTTTTGCTAATTATTTGACCAAATCAGCGACGCCGCCAGCCAAAACTGTTGTGATTAAATAATTACATATAATGTATTCATAAAAATAAGTAGCATATTGTGAATTTAATAATAATACGAATATTTCGCCGTTTAAAAAGTATTAAATTATTATCTGTGGATTTCTATTAGACACTATCTGCCCGCCCCTGATTCGCACGGGTGCAATTTACTAATGAAGAAAATTAAATCAGGAGTGCGTTTGGCATGAAAATATTAAGTAACATCGTTTTTGACTAAAACATCGTCATATTACAACCATTTTGTAAATAAAATTTACAACTTATATCCTGAAAGCTTCCTCGTTTATAACTTAGTTCAAACCGTTTCAAAATCCGTTGCGTGGCTTAGAAAAAGTAAGCGGAGCAGGCATACAGCTACATTTATACTTTTACATACAAATATTCGTCCTAGGTGGGAATCGAACCCATGACCTACAGCGCAGAAGGACTACCAAGTGAGCTGTGAGGCCAGTCGATATTTCTCGTATAAGAAATGGCGACCATAATATTTCCTGATATTCTTCTAGTTTCGCCACTGGAAAGTCATTCGTCGCCTCCTAATATCTTCTCGACAGTTAAGACGGGATTAGGGGTCTTTTGTAAATAGGGAAATCACTCGACTGATGTTTGCATTATTATATAGGCAGTAATCTTACTGTTATGTCCCTGTACCAGACTGTTATACTATTAACTCTCCGTCCTAAATGAACGCATCGAAGGACGTTCATAAATTTAAGTATGAATTTAAACAAATGGTTCTGGCCTTGATTATTCGGTCATTATCGTTCTCAACCTAAATTTGTTCATAAAATTGAAACAAAGAATAGGTCAGACTTATCACGTCTATATTCAGACCTAAGAGGTAATCCCTACGTAATATTTGAACCGTGAGCGAATTAGCTAGGTCAGCCCACACACCAAAATAAAGATATTTCCAGCAGCGTTAATTTCATTCCAACTAAATAGATAATTGAGTTAATTAAACAAAAATTTGCAAAGTCTGCAATATATCAATTATACACAAAATATCACCATGAAAACTTATTACAAAGCCAACGGCGAAAGGAACATATTTTATTTCGTGCCACAGACTGTGGGGTAGTCGAAGGAAAATGTTCGACTTGCGACCAGTTGCTAGATCTGTTGCTCGACTCATCCAGCTCTCAGTCTAGACTTGCGACCGCTCGCTAGACTAGTTGATCGACTCATCCACCTCACAGTCTAGACTTGCGACCGCTTGATAGATTGTTGCTCGACTCGTCCAGGTCACAGTCTAGACTTGCGATCGCTTGCTAGACTAGTCGCTCGACTCATCCAGCCCACAGTTTGGTTTCATTCCGTGAACAGGTTGCGGTAAAAGTCAAATACATAAAATATTTCATGAAAACCTGAAACAGAATCTTACTACTTAATAATCCTGTCACTAGCACATCAAAGTTCGCCTCAATGAGGGCTCCTTTCTTTCAGAATCCTTAACCATCAAGTTCGGATAAATGATCTGTATTTAAATATACGTATATATAATGTTTTATAGTTATAGTTTTGGTACAATGAAACAAAACATTTCTTTCCAAGAAATATGGAATTCTGACACTCGCAAGTTCTTTGTGTTTCGCCTTAATTTATAAAAAATATCTTATCATCTGAAAATATATAACAAAGCATAGTGAGAAACAAGATTCAGCAAGTTATCTAAAGCAGTACTTGATGACTATTTCAACATTATTGATTTTACTGTAACACATTTACTACGCAATACATTCTAGCCAGCTTAGCCAGACCCACCCCGCCCCTGTTCATCCCAAATTTCTAAACCAAACCGGGGCAACGGTGTGGTATCGCAGAGGTCTCGACCACTGGTCGTAGCAACTTACCCTAAGATTTTAGGAAAATTAACTGTAAGGGGCTCTTCAATCTAAACCTTTTGGGATTTCAGCGCACATAAACCGTTCATTATGGTCAACCGTGTGGTTACTTGGAAATATGCTTCTCAGGGTACAAGAGTTCGAGAGCGTGGGTACCAGGGGTATAGACCCTGACTTTCAAACCGGAGGTCGCTGGTTCAAATCAAGACGTGTCCAATGAGTTTTTCACATGAAACACTTATGTACGCAATACCATGTTCTCAAAACGTTGAAAGAAAACATGGAAGAAACCGACATGTCCTGGAACCAACAAATCGAAGACATGTGTCAAGTGCACGAAAGGAGCCTCTTTGAGGCGCACATTAATCCTTTCACTACACTAGGTCGAGAGAGCCAATGATAATTAGTAGTAGGGTTCAAAGCAGAGGTTTACCGTGCAACATTCAGATTCTTGTCTATATTTGCACTTTTGCACTAAATCCTTACCGTCAAATCGTTGATTAACTTATCCTAACTAAGCATAGAATACAAGGGACTAGAATACTAATACTAATTATTACCTTATTACCGTCAATAGTAAGAATTTCCAGAGCCAAACGAGGTTCCATAGCAGAACCATTAAAATCGAACAGGTTTACTGCCGACTATAAGCCATGTAGCCGTAATTAATTTGAATTTTCAGCATTTGCTAACATTTTAATTATTCAAAGTCTTATTTAGCGATAGATTTGGTAACTCGTCTTTGCTCTGTGACAGGTTTCCAGCATTCGAAAGAAAGAAATATTATACAAATTAGCCTATTAACCACTAATACATATTTCTGATTAGATTAATATTTGTCTGACCTCACAGCTCAGTTGGTAGTAACCTCTTGTAGTAGCCTCTTGTGCTATAGGTCGTGGGTTCGATTCCTACCCAGGACAACTATTTGTGTGAAGAGTAGTAAGGCTTGTTCTGTGTGTGGATGTTAATATGTATTTATACGTATGTGTTTACAAAAAATTGTATATAAGTATTCTATCCGTCATTTTGTTCCTATGGTACAAGCTATGCTTAGCAGTTTGGGGCTAGATGGCGCTGTGTGAAACGTCCACCAATTTTTATGTATTTAAATTATAAATAAATAATTTTAATCTCAGTACTCGTATAATTTTACCCGTTTTAGTTGTGTAATGATATTGTAAATAAATTAAGTCCTGTTTTGCTAAAAATTCACACACACATACTTTTGACTTTGATTACGTTCATGACTTACGAGGCAGTTTATTTTTGTACAAATGGTTGTATAAAAAATATATACATTTAATGGGGCCTTCTTTATGGTGAGTTCATGTCTGTATGTCTGTAATTGTAATTGCTGTCAATTTTTGAGACCAGTGTCTATGCAGTATTAGGTACATACAATTAGAATAATTACATGTAATTACTTATCTGTTATATATTACTATCGAAACGTAACGTGACATCAAAGCTGGCACTTTAATCGTTCAGAAATTGAGCATTGCAATCAGGCTAGGCAATGCACTCAGTGTTTTGGGCACTATTCAACTTGTGAAGTGAATTGTAACATTTGAGCTATCTACGTTGGAAACGGTTCAGATCAATGGATTTCATTGTGCATCTTATCTTCTTAAATTGGTGTAAAACAAAAGCTTAAAAATTACTTTTTAGTTGTGGGGCCGCTACCATTTCCGGGATGTGATTGTTTTTATTGTAAAGTAATCATCCCCTCAAGTCCACCCTCCTAATTGAAGCACTATGACATCCCAAAGGGCAAGTTCAAATATTGACGATTTGACGTGGTGTGGAGTGATCCCTATAGCCATGGACGACATAACAGTAAGTTAGCATAAGAAATGGTGCATTAGCCGAAGAGAAACTCTTGTACTCTATGAAGATGATACTTATAGTGAGTGACCTTCAAAGAGTAGAAGATCACCTAAGCGAAAGGAATAATTCAGTGAATATATTCATAACTGACTGTACCACCAGCAACCACACCTTTCAAACCGGAACACAGAAATAAGTATGTGTTACTGCTTGGCGGCAGAAACGGGTGTGGTGGCCGTACTTCCTGGACGCAATGCTATTGAGATATAAGGGTTAACTTTCGCTTTTATTATTATAGATCACCGATGGCCCAAGTGTTAGAGGGAGGGGGTCAGTGAACCCGCGGTGCACCGTGCCGCCCGCGCCCGCGCCCGCGCCGTGCATCCGACATTGATGGGGGACGCACAGAAACTATTAAGAAGCGTTTTACTTATAGGACAGAGGGTGACACAAAACTGACTATTTTATTTGGAAGCGTCGTTTATTTGTTGTAAGCTACACCCTATCAGTCGACGTGTTTGTCCAGACGTACGTAGCAAACGTGCAAAGCCTTGACAACTATCTATACATATAATAAAATTGTAGAAAAGTGGTGTCTGTACAATAGAAATATATAAAAAAAAAGTAGCAGGGGTTGTTATTATATCGATGCCGAATCCGAAATTGTAATTAATTTTTTTTTGTCTGTTTGTCTGTGTGTTTGTGCACGCTAATATCAGAAACGGCTTATTCGATTTAGATACGGTTTTCACTAATATATTGTAGTAAGCTTCACTTAACATTTAGTGTTTATTTCATGTCAATCGGTTCATAAATAAAAAAGTTATGTCAATTTAAAGAATCACGGCGAACATTTTTAACGTACAGAGTACGTACTACACGCCTCGCGCCTGAGCGTCCGTGGCTATATAAAGTGCGCTGAGAGCCGCGCCGCTGCCATAAGGATTCAGTTATTCAAAATATGCTGCCCGAAAAGTCACTATTCCACGCGAACGAAGTCGCGGGCACAGCTAGTAATAAATAATGCTAACTAATATTATAAATGCGTTTTTTTTTTCCTTTGTTTGTTATGCTTCCACAATGCTAAATCAATTATGATGAGTTTTGCTATAGAGGTAGATAAGACCTTGGAGTTATAGGCTTCTTTTTCGCGGCAAAATCTTATAGGGGGTGGGGTAAACTGTGTATGAAACTTTTAGTATGATTAACCGGTAAAACCGCGGTGCGCAGCTAGTAAATAAATAAATATTAATGGAGATTTCACACAGTGCCATCTAGCCCCAAACTAAGAATGCTTGTCTGGAAAGTAGATAACTAACAATACGTTTATGCTCGTATATGCAAAATGTAAAATGCACACATAAATTCATATAACACCCAGGCACATAACCAAACATATAAGTTCGTCACACAAATGTTTGTCCTGGGTGGGAATCGAACCCACGACAGCGCAGAAGACAAGTTGAGATGTTTTCATTGATTTCGGTTTCGCTTAGAGTCAATATTAAATATTCAGTGCTCCCTTTCAAGTCAAACCAAAGAATAGGCCGATTCAAGAGTAACTCTGCGTATATCAAGATGAAACAGCATTGGCGGGTCATGTTCATTGTTCACATATCCTAGAACTAGAAATTCTAAGACATGTGTCTAGTGCGCGAAAAGTGCCTCTTTGAGGCGCACTTTAATTATTTCACCACACAGTGACTCGAATAGAATAATAGAATGGAATAGAATAGGCGGGTCAAATCTGGAAAACCACTAATAAAACATACACCAACGACATTTCCTGGAACCAAAAATTCAAAGAGGCAATCGCTATCCTTACTGGAACATATCTCTAAATAGTATAAAACAAAGTCGCTATCTGTCTCTTTCTCCGCTCACTTCTAAACCACGCAACGGATTTTGATACGGTTTTCACGTATAGAATTAGCGATAAACGAGGAAGGTTTTTGTATATAATTTGTATTAATTGCTCCATTAGGGTATAAGTTACAAAATTAAAATCCACTAAAACTAAATACATGTGCGTTTCGTTCAAGAGCAGTAGAACTCTCGCCAAGTTCGTCCGGGGAAGTACTGCCAACATGCCCATTTCTGCCGCCAAGCAGTGAAGCATTCGCATTACTGTGTTCCGGTTCGAAAGGTGTGGTTTCCGGTGAAATTACAGGCACATGAGACATTCCACCTTCACGTCTCAGAGTTACGGACGCATACGATGCGACTTGGGTCTTGTCGTACCTAGTAGGGGAGGACCGAAATCGCATCAGTTGTTATGGGCCGAGGTTAACCACTTAACACCAGGTGGGCCGTCGGCTCGTTCCGTAACTGTATTACACAAATAAAAAACACAATTGAAGTATAAATAAATAAATAAATATTGGTGGACATTTCACACAGCGCCATCTATCCAAAGTAAGCTAAGCATAGCTTTTATCATGGGAACCAGACAACTGATTATAATTATATACTTTTTTTTGTAAATACATACATATTGACACACAGACACAAAACAAACACATCATCAAATCATAAAAATATTTGTCCTGAGTGGGAATCGAACCCACGACCTGCAGCATAGAAGGCAAGGTTACTACGAACTGAGCTGTGAGGCCTGTCAGTAAGTTAAGTAATTGCATATATCGCCTGTCGAGAGAAGATCCCGATGGTCCCAGCAGCGGGAACTATTACCTTGAGCCCCTGAATAGCAATTTGGCGCCAAAACACCCATAATCCGGGTATGTCCACCCTATTCCATGGTGTATCGATTATTTCCCGTTCTGCGCAAACCCCGCCCCGCCCTCTTGCGTTCCGCAACCTTAGAAAAGTTCGCCTTTTCATAAACTATGTGATTTAGACCAAGTGTTCAAGTACTTGTGAATCCTTATTTGAATTTAAATGCGTTATATTCGCTACAAATATGAGAAAAAATTGCAAGTGAAACAAATTGTAACTTGTGCGAAATTATCGGGTATACACCTAGATTTATTTTCTATACGTCGTAAATATTCTATTATAATTTCCCAGGAATAATTTACGTCTCAGTTGGTCATGTCACCTTATACCCGTAAGTATCGTAGAAACGTAGAAGAGAAAAGTGGTGAGCTCATCTTCGCCATTGTTCGTTTGATTTCCTCACGAATAAGTTACCTAGCACTTTCGTTCATTACATCATAATTAATACTAAAAGCAGGATTAATCTTACACTAATAAAATTACCAATAGTTCTGGTGGTATTAACTTTTTTATTACTTCTTCTTCTTCTTCTTCTCTAAAATCACATAAAAAATTTCACATACACCCAGAAGACTTATTCTACATTTTCATACGACCCAAGAGACATCCCCATTGTGCCAACAACATTATTACATGAAGATGAAACGTGTCATGTGACTGTAATTTCAAAACCAAAACATAACCAAGTAATTTCCTTTGTAGTTATAATATTTATGAAAAATAAGTACCTTATTCCCGAGTCAAGGTCGAGAGAGCCGCATTTTCCGGGTCACGGCGTTACAGAAAATGTTTTACTCGAACCCACAAAAGGAGGGTTATGTTATACAAATGTATCTATTGAAAGAGCGTGCAAAGCAAGTTATGTTCTCTAAGTCGACTTGGACAAATTTACATTATGGGTATTTATGTATGCTCGACGAAAACTCTGACACAGTTTATCCAATCGTCTTGGAACTTATTACGAGGGTGGAGATAATTATAGTGCTGGCATTTGGATGTTAGTTTTGAGCAAAATCGATAGGGTGCTTTTGAGATAGTGGATTCAAAAAGGGGTGAAATAAATCAAAGTGATTCAATCAGCTTGAGATGAGTATCATAAAAGGGAAAGGGAGGAAAGGGTTTGTTTCAACATTTCGGAAGGATTTTTTCCAATAGGTTGTGAGAAAAAACTTTATTGTGAAATTATTTAAATGACAAATTCCTACGACTTGCAATAACAGTAAACGCTCAAATTTAATATGAAAACTCTGAGTTTACCACAAAATTCGAGGATAACATTTTTATTTATCTGTATTTTTCACGAACATTTCATTCCAAAAACGGTATAATTCAATGCATAAATCAAAAAACTGTAGTTTAATTAACAAGATGGCACTGCTAATTTAAAAAATCTTATACATATACTCAATATGATGATAATATAATATCAATTCTGTAATAAGATAATCTTAGATAATCACGATGTCCCAGTTCGGGGTGAAACGTTACATTAAAGTAAATATATTATTATAGGCAGATCCGGAAGAGGACACTTTAATGACTTTTAAACTTTACCTTTTAAAATAATACGAAAAACAAAATACGAATACAAAATTTGGTAATATTATTGATTTTAAACTGCAACAGACCTCTTCATTTTGCGTGGTAGTGTGAGTATCGTTGTGTTTAGTTCCAAACAAACTATTTTTTTATTTGAAAAAGAATAGCAACGCAAGTTAATTATTTATTATGTTATAATTGATGAATTGATGAGCGAAATCATCAGTTGTGTCATTTCTACTTCGAGCGTTAGAGCAAAAAAATAACGAGCGACGCATAACCCAGGTAGCAGCTTCGTGGCTCAGATATTGAACATTGCCTTCCGGCGGCGGCAGGCGGCGCGGGGCGCGGCGAAGCAATGCTAGTGAATTTTAAATAGCGCAATTATTTCTAATAAATAATACCTACAAAATAAAAACATACATATATTTGTAAATATGATGTAATTTTTTTTTTGTTTTACTGTAAAAAAATTCCCATAACTTGGATACTCAAAGTCAATGTTAAAAACGTAATTTCCATAGAATTTATTAACAAATTGGCTTGAATATCGTGGTAAGTGTGTAACATTATATTGTTAATTATATTGACTGATTTCACAGCTCAGTTGGTAGTAACCCTGCCTTCTGCGCTGTAGGTCGTAGGTTCGATTCCCACCCAGCACAAACATTTGTGTGACGAACATAGGTGTTTGTTTTATGTGTTAATATGTATTTATATGTATGTATTAATAAAAAGTATATTAGTTTTATATATCAGTTGTTTGGTTCCTATGATACAAGCTTTGCTTAGCTTACTTTGGGGCCAGATGGCGCTGTGTGAAATGTCCATTAATATTATTATTATACACCATTCTCTCTTGAAGACGAAGAATAAGATAGCAGTAGTGGAAAAATCAGTAAAAACTTATTTTACTAGCTAGGCTCATTTACAAGAGGGAATTATTTGAAAGTTCAAAGCTAATTTTAAATTCTCCGTTCTTACTTGACTTTACCTTAACAATTATTATTATTAATCATTTTATTTCGAACATTACATTCATATTACACTAAAATTACATCAAAATTACATTATTAATATTATAAAACAAAAACAAAAATAAAATCAAAATATAAAAATCTTAAATTAAAAACTTAAACTAGGTGTACCTCACATGGAGCTGGATCCAGTGAGTCCAAATCGGACCAGTCATCCTGTCTGCCACAGTCTTCAGAACGCTGTTAGCGCTGCCCCGAACCCGCTGCATCAGAGAGGCGACACGTTTTCGCATGATGGCGTGAAAGCCATCTATACGTGCCTCAGCGAACATTCCTGATGCGCTGCAGTGTCGTGGAAGCCCTATCAGCGCCCTATACGCATTATTATATTGGACCCGCAGGGCACTGTACGCCTTTTGAGTATAATAAACAATAAAAGCGTAGACAAATTTGAAATCAAGTAGTTACATATACCATTTGCAGACCTTCAAGTGTTGTACAAAAAAGTATATAAAACATATTCCACGAAAGTAGTCCCAGTACAAATGCTAACGTGAAGCTACTAAATACTATATATTACCTATACCAAGATTGCACAGAAACTGGCGCCAAGGCTAAGATCCGTCTCTGTCGGTCTCTGACTACTTTTCGAGCGTCTAAGTAGCTGTATTGTTTCGCGGTCAAACGAATCACGACTTCGCCTTGATGAACCTGCCAGACTTGAGATTCAAACAAATTAAATAATAACTCCAATAATAAAACTAAAGTTGTTCTCGGTTCAGTATTTAGTTTCTTGTTGTGTTTTGTTTGCGATCAAAGAAGCTATTGTGCTGGTTAGATTTATTACATCCTACTAATATTATAAAGGTGAAAGTTTGTATGTATGTATGTTACTCTTACACGCTCAAACGGCTCAATGGATTTGGATGAAATTTGGTACCAAGATAGCTTATATCCTGGATTAACAATAGGCTACTTTGATCCCGGAAAAGTGCAGTGTTCCCTTGTGTTGACTTACTCACCGCGGGAAATACCGCGGGGCGCAGCTAGTAATGTATATTAAATGAAAGCTGTGTGCTCTGTGTATGCATTTAATTTCGGGGAAAACAATGCCGGTTGATATTTTTACATATTATACGTGAACATTTTGCAATCGGAAAGAAAGAGGTGTCATAAATCTTTTTTAATTCTAAAACATATGGCATCAATCAGTTTAAAATAAAAATCGGTAAAAAAACTTTTAAGTTAAACAGTTTTATTTTATGTGCACTGAAAACTACAAAATAAATAAATAGTTACTTACCTATCAACCTACGTTGGTGATCTCGGTCATTAATATCTCTGATGGTAGTGGTTGTCATAACATGAACCATGTCAGCGGCCGAAAGGCAGTTCATGAAAGAACACTAACACCAGGGTTTGCTTGGTAGGTAAACTAAGCAGCCCACACTATAACAAGTAGGTATTTTGACCTTCTAGTTCAGAAATATTTTAGTACTAGGCAGAATAGCTTTTAGGCATATTAGACTAAAATAAAAACGTGGGGCCCATTAACTATTTCTGTATTACTTTCTACTATACTAAATGTGGATTGCATCGACTTATTATAATCGTCATCATCATCATCCTAGCGGTTTATCCCGGTCGCATCCGAAACCTCATAGCTCCGGAGTCCAGGGTCCGCTGAATCGACTATAATCTAAAAACTACTATAATCGTCACTGGAGGTTTTGACCATCAATAACCAGCCGTTACGGCTTCACCAGCGAACGCCGCGCCGAGCTCATGATCTACCAAAGTATAAGATATGCTCTGCCATAGGTATGATTTCAGAGGGGCCCCACGTTTTTATTTTAGTCTAATATGCCTAAAAGCTATTCTGCCTAGTACTAAAATATTTCTGAACTAGAAGGTCAAAATACCTACTTGTTATAGTGTGGGCTGCTTAGTTTACCTACCAAGCAAACCCTGGTGTTAGTGTTCTTTCATGAACTGCCTTTCGGCCGCTGACATGGTTCATGTTATGACAACCACTACCATCAGAGATATTAATGACCGAGATCACCAACGTAGGTTGATAGGTAAGTAACTATTTATTTATTTTGTAGTTTTCAGTGCACATAAAATAAAACTGTTTAACTTAAAAGTTTTTTTACCGATTTTTATTTTCTTGTTTTTAGTATTTAGTGAAATTGTCTACCGAATATTCCTCATTATATTTAATTCATTCAGTGCATCATTATTACATGGCTGGAAGATCTTGGAAGCATATTAGGTAATCTTTCACTGACCTCAAAGATATCTTGGGCAAACAACACTGCTTGTCCGCGGAAACCGTAGGTACTGCCCGTATAGCCCAGTAAATTTTACGATTTTAACAAACGGGATGATTCTACACAGCAATCGCTGCTCTGCTTGCGTCAGCGCTTGAATCTCATCTGGTATTGAACCTGGATCCAGATTATTCCAGTACGCCTTTGATGGTGCTATTGTTTTATTACTGGTCACATGTGTTTGGCAGCGCGAACATAAAAGTAATGTTGTTTTTGAAGACAGTTCTGCAGGTAGATATCCTAATGCAGCTGTGTTGTAACGTACAGTATGAATTTGGTTAGGATAACAATGCTTCGTGCAAATGTCACAAACGTGTATACACGATGTGTTAATAGCATTTTCAAACGCTTGTATATGATTTTCAGCTCTGCGTTGCTGTGCACGCTCACGTTGGTTATTTAACCTGTCGTGGCGTTGCTCAGGTGTTTCTGAAGCTTCTAACTCCTTTCGTCTCTCACGCCGTCCTGTTAACCTGGCCTCATGTTGCTCAGGTGTTTCTGACGCTAATAGCTCTCTTTGTCTATTACGTTGTAATCTTAGCCTGGACTCATGACGCTCAAGTGTTTCTGACGCTATTAGCTCTCTTCGTCTGTCACGTTGTGATGTTAGCCTAGACTCATGACGCTCAGATGTTTCTGATGCTAACAACTCTCTTTGTCTGTCACGTTGTGATGCTAGCCTGGACTCATGACGCTCGGGTGTTTCTGACGCTATTAGCTCTCTTCGTCTGTCACGTTGTGATGCGAGCCTGCACTCATGACGCTCAGGCGTTTCTGACTCTACCAGCTGCCTTTGTCTCTCACGTTGTGCTATTAACCTGGTATCATGTTGCTCAGGTGTTTCTTTTTTTTCTTCTTTCCGTTCTCTTCGTTTCTGTAGTCGACTATGGGTTTCATTTTCACTTTCCTTTGCACGTTTCGTTCTATACTTTTCTTTTGCCTTTTCGAGCCTTCTTTTTCGTTGTGTAGCAGTTTCGTTTTTATTTATTGTTACCATGTTGTTCCCACGATTAAGGGGCATTTTGACGGTCGACATCGTGTTTTACTAGTGTAGCCCTTTGATTTGATACCCATATTGTGGTGGTTGTGGAAAAATATGTACCTAGTCCGCCATATTGGAACGGCGTCCATCTTGAATTTTAAATTTTGACATAATCATCGTGTTTTACTAGTGTAGCCCTTTAATTTGATACCCATATTGTGGTGGTTGTGGAAAAATACGTACCTAGTCCGCCATATTGGAACGGCGTCCGTCTTGAATTTTTAATTTTGACATAATCATCGTGTTTTACTAGTGTAGCCCTTTGATTTGATACCCATATTGTGGTGGTTGTGGAAAAATATGTACCTAGTCCGCCATATTGGAACGGCGTCCATCTTGAATTTTAAATTTTGACATAATCATCGTGTTTTACTAGTGTAGCCCTTTGATTTGATACCCATATTGAGGGGGTTAAGGAAAAATATGTAATCCGCCATTTTGTATCGGCGGCCATCTTAGATTTATAATGTTATTGATTTTATTATATTGTATTGTCATCTAAATTAAATGTGTGTACCAAATTTCAGATCAATCTGACAACGGGAAGGTGCTTAAATTTCAATTTATAATTTTGACCCAAATAAATTCCGTACGGGTCGAGCTAAATAAAACCGTTTAAAAACTTCTCCATTTCATAGTTCATCGTTTGCACAGATAAGAAGAGCAGTAGAACTCAAGCCAAATTCGTCTGGAGAAGTACTGCCAACATGCCCATTTCTACCGCCAAGTTTGTTCCCGTTTGAAAGGTGTGTTTGCCGGTGAAATTACAGGCACATGAGACATTCCACCTACACATCTCAGAGATACGGGCGCAAAAGATGCGACTTGGGTCTTGGCGTACCTAGTAGGGGAGGACCCAAGTCACATCGCTTGTTATGGGCAGAAGTTACCACTTAACACCAGGTGGGCCGTCGGCGCCGGTTCCTTCCATAACCGTATCATTTAAAAAAAACAACACTTTTATATCCAAATGTCTCCTCAATGACTTAAATGAGTAAGGTAATGTAGCTTACATTTTTACTTAATTTGTTATTATCAAAAATAAACGCTTTATTTTACATCAAAGTGAACCCGAGCTCAGATTATGTGCAAAGTTCTAGGCAAAGGTCGTAGTGGCTTGGGCACGGATCATTAGCTTAATGTGTGTAGGCAGGAACAAATGCAGGCGTTCGCAAAGAAAATATTATGGTCAGTTATTTTTTATGTCTTATTTTGGCAGATATTAACCTGACGCCCACATTGCAGACTATACAAAATGCATACGTTGAAACTGATAGGAATATAGTGTTCTTAAAACAAGTAAATTATATAGACCAGGATTTTTTGCGTATAACTTGTTGAAAGGGGAACATATTTCTGATTTAAAAAGTTAATTATGTGAGTGATTTTATAAAATAAAAATATCTATTAATTTTGCATTTTCAGTTATCACTTACACACGGTTTGCCAACTATGAAATTCAGTTTCAAATTCTGTTTTATTAATTTTTAACATCTAAAAGTTAAGTTGAAAAAAACTGGTGAAAATAAAATCAAAGATGCAGAGTTGAAATATTTTTTCCAACCTGTGTGTGTAGTCTTGATGGGATCTTTTTTTATATTTTGTCATTAACGATATTAATATTCATTAATATTTGAAATACAACACACGAAAATCTTTCTGATATGATAATCTGGGACAATGTCGTAGGTTTGCCCGACTGACTGAGACTTGAAGACTGTCATTTCTGTCGGGAGGAAAAGCTGGGAATAACTTTGGTTAACTAGTTAGTCACCGCTGTTGTCGTTATTTTCCGTTATCTTCTTTAGTTATGGTAAGAAATATATTTAACTCTAAAGATTGCAAAAATCACATAAAGAGTAAGTAAATACAGGTTTTTAAACGATTATGCCAAATAGCGTAGGTAGAAGTAACAAATTTTCAACTGAAAAGTTAGAGATTGCAACATGGTTTATATTTCAGGTATGGTCGTCGTATACAAGATGCAATAAACGTTGCTTTACTTAATAGATAAATCAATAAATATGAATATAGGTGGACATTTCACACAATGACATCTGAGATAAATAGATAACTGATAGAATACTTACTGCAAATATACATATATATTTTGACACCCAGCCGTAGAAAAAACAACTATGTTCGTCTCACGAATGTTTGTCCTAGGTGGGAATCGAATCCACGACCTACAACGCAGAAGGCAGAGTTTCTACCAACTGATCTATGAGGTTAGTCAAGATGTGTTATGATTAAGAATGACCGGACAAACTATACATTGATGGCCCCCATTAGGGAAGTACTGACATTATCAGAGAAGGTGATTTGGGGATAGGAACATAATGGGCTAATATTTAAAGTTCGTTTATAATTCAGAGCTCGTTAACTCAGCAAATAATCCCTTCAATTATCCAGCGATATGAGTTGTGAATTGCTTCTCATCGCTCCAACATCATTAAGATTGTAATCTGTCGATCGGTGTAAAGTGTCAGGAGCAAAGAGGTATTTATATAAAGGTTCGTATCAACTCAGTGTGGTAAAAGAGAAGTAGAAATGTAATACTTTTTACTGCTGGAAATCTACTCCGCATACCCAAGCCTGTGAGCGTACCACAGATAAAAAAAACCCAGATCTGAAAAGTTGTGTGTGGTATTGTTTAAAAGGGAATTAAAAGTCTAGTAACCTATTTGTGTTAATGAAGCAATATTTTTAAATTAATATAGATTTTGGAATATAGAGATGTTTGTTTGAACATTTTTGTTGCATTCTAATTATTTCCAGGAGTATTCATAGTGAAAAAAGCTTCCGAGATATTGTGTTTTCTTCTATGAATTAATCCGTATCTTGGCAAAATATTTACTCACTTGAATAGAAATAAGCAAACTGAAAGGAATAAACGAAATTTGATGATTGATACACACAATGGTGGTTTTACCAAAAACATTTACCCTGCCTACCCTGGCATTTCTTTGTGGATTATATTGAAGTAAAGTTATGACTTATTAACGAATGTCAGGTTACGGGTTATATTATTGTGTTGTGGAGTGTCGTGACGTGCAAGAATCATATCGCTTTTTATCTAATTAACAGTCTTACCTGTGTTAATCGGTACAACATTTCTTTAAAGGGATAATTTTCAAAAACATTTGGCTTCTTATTGAGCTATCTCCACGTAAAACTTCACGGATCTACTCCCAGCGTTTCCGAAAATATGCATTTAGTATGCACCTGTGTCCCATAAACAATAAACCAAAACTATCAAAATTTTAGGTTGAACATTTTCTGTCAGTCAGTCAGTCAATCAGGACTTCCTAATCTATAATAAAAGTTGATTTGCCTAAATTTACGCACACTGTATATATATTTGCAGCATATTATATTCCTTCTATGAATGGCTATGAATATACGCAAAAACAAAAATCAGTCCGGCAAAGTGGATGTTATAAATTGGTCTTTGTTCTGGCCAGTGAATAAATTGCGTAGTAAAACGAAAAAAACGTCCAAAATTCGGTACCTATTCAAAACAAAAGGCGCTTAACTAGACCACATATTAAATATACCATTTTCTACAAAAACTATTTTTTTTTATTGATATTTTTGTGGCGGTACGGGCTGACGGCCCACCTGATGTTAAGCGGTAACCGCCGCGCCGCCCATAGACAACAACAATACGACTCAAGTCCTCTCCACCGAAGTACGAGATGACCTAAGTCGTATTGCTAGTCGTATCACCACGAGACGGGGATGTTACGTCTCATGCGCCTGCAATTTCACCGGCACCCACTGCCTTCCACCGGAAAACAGCAACACGAGTGCATCACTGCTTGGCGGCGCCGGCGGATTACCAGGAGTGGTGGCAGTACTTCTCCGGGCGAACTTAGCACAAACCTGTCATGTTCCGAATTATAACGTCAGATAATAAGCTAACAATTTCTAGCTATCATAAAACTGGCTTAATTGTTCATTTCATTGTTTGAAAACCACATATTGAACGGCACTGCTTACCGACGGAATGTAGTCCGAACTTTTGTTATACATTCTCACAATCTACACTCCACCCAAACGCTTATAAATATTATAAACCTTAACACCCTAACAGTAAGAAACAATAAATAATACCACTTTCGTGAAATGAGTTTCTGAACGGCAAACATAATTTTGCTGTTATGGAAGCATAAACTGGATTACTGAGCGCCATCTCGTGGACTCTATCCCGAGGGAAATAAGACGGGATTTGAGTGGAATTAGGGTCTGGAGGAGCCGGTCGAGTCAGCACTCCGAGGTGGCCGGTGATGGAGTGATTCACAACACTATCGGCGTGCATTCTTGGGTCGCATCCGTTTCTTAGTTTTATTTCGTTTTTCTTTGAACTGGAGCGATGTAATCGGTCAATATGTCTAGTCTGATGACCCAACAACGATCTAATACTGGGTACCAGTTTCATAGAAACTAGTCTGTAATCAATTAAGTGCGATATGGTTTCACCGATCAATACAATTTCTTCCGCTTATTTGCAAATAAGTCTTCATTTCTCAATTATATTGTAGGTACACCACTGTTTTGTTCCCCTAATAAATATTTTGATTTAGTTTTTTTTTCTTATCTGACTACTATTTCTCAGGTACCGGACGAGAATTGAACAGTATATAAGTAATCTAATATTATTAATATTGCATTTATGTTGTACTCGTTTATGCAAAATAAAAAAACTACTTCTTTTGCTTTTCGAAATTTCCTTTGTTAGGTAGGTATTCTCAGAGAAAGCGGAATAGTTTAAGCTGCGGTTTTTATATCTGTGTCACAGCAGACGTTGAAGTAACTATCACGTCGTCTGCTGTGAAATGTTGGTATCTTCTCAGATTTTTTATCTGAACAATTGAGCAGATGGCCACCTGTTAAGCGATCCTCAGTAACAACAATACGACTAAACGGCTCGGTAGTGACGCCGACTTAGGATTTTGTAGGTAATGGATTCGAATCCTACACTGATCTTGACTTTCCGGTAAATGAAAACATCGTGAGGAAACAACAGCATAGTGGTAGCTACCACCTTCAAGTTGAAAATCTATCGCGAAGCCTGACGGTCACTAGAGCAGGTTCCCAATCCACGCTTTACGTGGCTTGGCCTCACTATCGGCTACATATCATCAGTAGTCTAAACAACCTATCAGTAGTGAAAAAACCTCTTCTAAAATATACGCCTAAATCTGTCAGTAGTGAAGTATTCACCTAATTCGTGTCGCATTGCATCCGTTACTCACTTTTTAGTCTGAGTCACTGAACTTCTCACCCGTATGTCTGTAATTTCACGGGCCGCCACACCTTTAAAACTGCACGCTAATGTGAGGTATGCAGTAGCTACTAGCCTGATGATTTCTGCGCATACAGATGTTAAAAGCTGTCAATTAGATAACAATTTGATATATTATGTATTTAAACAGTAGTGACCCTATCAGTGATTACAATCAACTTGTAAATGAACAGGTGGTGCGTACTCGGGTTTAAACGCTTCGAAACAACCGATTACCTATCAAAACAATCCTACATTGTTATAATCAAATCTACATTCTTGCTGCACGAATTTGTACCATAAAATAATGGGCAAAAAGTTGGTTTTGTTTCGAGGGTAGGACCCTAGTAAAATATCAGGAGGCCCTATTGTTGCTTACGCAAAGATGTAATCTCTTATTTTATTATTACCTGAGTAGAAAGGGACATACTGACCTTTTTACGTTCAATATCGAACACTATACCTTTAGCAGTAAAGTGAATATTTCAATGATTAGTGTGAGTTTGCATACGCTGACTTTGAAATATTTCATGACTTGGCCATTTGGTATCACAAAGTATGATTTTTGTTCATAATTGACGTCAAGTTCTTGATTTTATGTAAGTAAATTATAATAAATCATAAATTTATTTTAAACGGTCAAAATTATATAATAATTAGCAGGAGAAAAAACTATTAAGGAAATTATAATAATTGTTTTATTTTCTCAAATGGCAATGCCGAAACAGTACCTACGATAGAAAATCACAATATTATTAAAACATAATAGAGGAATAGAAAGGAGTAAATGGTACCAAATGTGAAATTAGTTTGTCCAGATTCTATCACTATAATTGGTTGAGTTTAGATCAGCTCACCACTTATCATGTTCCCACGAAGATGTAACCTACGAGGAAAAAAAAGTCGTGAATATACAGTCTTGAGAATTCTATATAAAGAAACATAATAAGGCTGACCACTCTCATACAAGAAATCCCTGAAAATACGAATTTTTCGAAAGCCTGAATGTTGCCTGCGATTTTTATTAAATTTTTTATACCCATTCCAATTCTTGAAGAAATTGAAAATGAAAAGAGGTCGGAAATATCAATCAGTCAAGTTAAAAACAAGATCAAGCATAGTTACAGTAAGTCTGGCGATAAATTATGTCAAGTGTTCGTACTTCGCTAATTCTGGCGAAAAATTATGCCAAGTCTCCGTAATTCTCTAAGTCTGATGAAAAAAATGTATCGAATTATCCCATTTAATTCCGACCCCTTTCAATTAATGTGGGTATTTGTAAAATGTAGCCACTCAAAAGTAATTTGCGCGCCATGATGCCATGTCGATAGAAAACAGCGCCGGCCATCACTGGGGGACCATTCCGTGCGTGTGAATGTCTGAAGTTTTCGTGTTGCCTCCGCACGATAAATGGATTTTTGGCGTATTTAAAAGTATTGTATTTGTTTTACAATTCAATGTTTAATGTGTAACATAGATTTATTAGGGTTTACCGGTTAATATTAGGTACCGACCATCTCGTGTTGTTCTGTGTGTGTGAACCAGTGGACCGGTTTGTAGTTAACTAGCTGGTGCCCGCAACTTCGTCTGCGTAGAATTAGTACTTCGAGTAGCTTATTTTTTCTCTAAGCTTTCGCCAATCACCATAAAAATAGCCAGGCTCTTAAAAAAAAAAATGTGAGCCGTCACGGGACGCCTGGCAGATGTGAAACATCGACATTATTTTGTAAGAAACTAAGTACCCCATCACTAATAATGTTTATGATTTGTCGTAACCTTGAACGGGCCAATCAGCGTTCATGCCGTGGCGACGCGTCGCCAAGCCAGAAATCGGTTTTACGTGCGGCTATAGATGTTTCACATCAAAACTTTTTAGTAATATATATTTGTAGAATATACTATACAAAATAAAATAATAAAATAAATACACATATCTTACGGAATAATATAAATGATTTTTTATTGTGCTTCAATTGAAAGTAATAAAATCATGCTTACATTGGTATAAATGTACTCTCGTGCGATTTTCTGATAGTCCTACGTCGACCCTCAGATGAGCTGACTCACAGACCGCCGCGCCGGATGCCTTTTGTAGTTTTGCTTGTCAATTCCATTTCGTTAAACGTAGAACTAATGCCTGATACATTAGAGTGCTCTTTGTCGCAGGTGGCATACAAACATACACAAAGCCTTCCAAGACCTAAATACACATACACCAAAAAATTTTGTGAACAAATAAACTCCGAATTGTGTGTCGTTAAATATTAAATTAATGCTTCAGAGGCTCTTATTGGATATATCACATTATAAGCCCTACTTACTGAATTTCCAGTGTAACTTACGTGAATCTACTCCTTCATCCCGCGTCTGGTAACAGCAAGTTCATATATATCGACAAATATTTATTCACATATTCAGAGGGGATCACCTAAACAGCTAAATAATAAATGTTTGATAAAGCTCAAGTGCTCTATACTCTACGCATAGACAGCTAGCGCCATCTCTTATCGTGTTTGGAACTGAACGTGAATTGCCTGCAAAGTTGATGTTATTTAAGAATATTTTTTTCCTATTATTTTCAGAACAATCAATCCATCCAACCATCGGTGGCCTTCTGGTGAATACTAGGTGTCATTAGATTGTCTTTAAAGCTACAGTGTCTTACAAAATAGGTTGCGGGATGGTTAGATACGGGTCAATTGCGTTGCGTATAAATGGTTTGTTCCTCGCAGATAACCGAGATTAGATAAGTTATCTGTGTAGTATATATAAGTATATTTCCTTTCAGGATAACTATTTCAAAGGAGTAATGCTTCTTAGAAGGTAATTGCTATAAATGTTAAGATTTATACACCAGAAATCTTCAAAATCACAGTCGCTTTGCAGCAGATATAATTAGGTACCTTATATTATGAATTTTGAAAATCATTAAAATACTATTCATATCCACTGCCCACAAACTGACCCTTTAGTGACCAGCTAAAGGCATATTTATTAGAGGTCTACTATCTTTTACCAATACCATACCTTTTGAACCATTTTAGAGTTTATTATTAAAACATCCAAATTCCGAATTGAAGATCTGCTTGATAGTAAAAAGGAAATTTTCAAAACATTAATGAGATTTCGCTTTTCACGATAAGCAAAAATTTTCGAACCGTTTCCCCAAGTTTACTGAATAAATAAACTTACCACGAACAGTTTGTCAACTGGATGTCCGACTAGTCGGCCAACTAGTCGCCCGACCGGTTCGCGCCTCATTTTCAAAGCTATAACCGCTGTGCGCTGAACATCGCGAGGAAAAACGTGTTGAACTGAACGGCCAACATCTACCTATTTGGGTGTTTATTCTCAACATTGAATGAGACTTCACCTGAGCTTGATGGTAAATTCGTTGCTATAACATTTGTCCTATTTGTCGTCGGATTTTATTGGGCATGATATAATACAATCGTGGTAAAACAATGGCAGCCATGAACTCACCACTTATCATATCTAAGTGACCACGATCGTGTAAGCCACATATTGAAAGGGGTAATAAATACAGGACGAAAATAAAATCAAAAACAAGTCCGCACTATCATCTATACATATAATAAAATTGTAGAAAAGTGGTGTCTGTACAATGGAAATATATAAAAAAAAGTAGCAGGGGTTGTTATTATATCGATGCCGAACCCGAAATTGTAATTATATTTTTTTTTGTCTGATTGTCTGTTTGTCTGTGTGTTTGTGCACGCTAATATCAGAAACGGCTAATTCGATTTAGATACGGTTTTCATTAATATATTGTAGTAAGCTTCACTTAACATTTAGTGTTTATTTCATGTCAATCGGTTCATAAATAAAAAAGTTATGTCAATTTAAAGAATCACGGCGAACATTTTTAACGTACCGAGTACGTACTACACGCCTCGCGCCTGAGCGTCCGTGGCTATATAAAGCGCGCTGAGAGCCGCGAAACGTGAAAGTTTGTATGGATGTTTGTTACTCTTTCACGCTCAAACGGCTGAATGGATTTGGATGAAATTTGGTACCAAGATAGCTTATATCCTGGCTTAACACATAGGCTACTTTGATCCCAGAAAAGTGCAGTGTTCCCGTGGGATTACTTATTCACCGCGGGTAACACCGCGGGGCACAGCTAGTAAAAAAATATTTTTGGATTACTGAAAGGGAAAATGCATGTTTAATGCTTTTGTTCATTAATGATATGCTAATCAAAATTTTATTATTTTAAATTTTGCTCAGCCTCGCAGCCGAATACACAATCAAAATATTTTATGTCAATAAAAAAACTAATGTTACCTATATTGAGACCCATAAATACATTGTTTACGCATAAAATAAGGTTCATAGACATTTTCCTTGTCGCATTCGAGATGACATATCACCAGCTGATAATAAGTCTTGTACCGCGTAAACTAGTTTGTGTGTATCGCTATGAAAAAATGGCCGCGGAAAATGATATGAGGGAAACCTTACAGTTAGTTATGAGCTCGTTTCAGGCTGATGGATTTGTTGGTTGTAATATGATATACTAGCTTTTATCACTAGTTTGGTTGTAGCGTAGAGTAGTAAATAAACAAAAAATATAAGAAATATTTGTAGACATTTCAGACAGCGCCATCTACCCCAAAATAAGCATAGCTTATGGGAACTAGAACTACTAGAACTAAATTATGGGAACCAGACAACTGATATAATATGTACGTATAAACTTTTTTTGTAAATACATATGATACATACTAGCTGCGCCCCTCGGTGGATAAGTCATCAAACACTGCATTTTCCGGGATAAAAAGTAACCTTTGTGCTATTCCAGACAATAATCTACCACTGTGCCATATTTCATCCAGATCCTTTCCGCCTTTCTGACGTGATTAAGTAAAATACATCCATCCATCCAAACTTTCATATTTATAATAGAAGTAAAATTAACACCCAGACAGAACAAACATCTATGTATGTCAAATGCTTGTCCTGGGTGGGAATCGAACCCAAGACCTACAAGGTAGATGGCAGAGTTACTGAGCTGTAAGGCCAGTCATTTGATTATTTCTCCATCATTGGATCAGTGCATTATTAGATCTAACTTATATAGTATAACTCGGTTGGTACGTAGGAATACTTATTCGTATCATTCCTTCTTCGACACAGATTTGAACCGTAGATATGAGTCGAGTAGGGTGACAAAAGGCTTCTAAGTTGTGGAATTAAAGCTGCTAGAGAAAGACGAATGGAGACGATAACGACCCTTACCCCCATATTTAAATACTTACAACTACCCGCGGTTTCGCTCGCATGACACCAACGTAATAAGTAGTCTATGGTGAGGTATACCTATAGTGATGATTTCTAAATTTATTAATTGATTTTAACTATTTTATGTTACTTTCATTAATATTTGTAATGAAAAATGTTCCAAAGGCACTACACTTGACTCACGTCACTTTTAATAATTATTTTGTGTCTCAATTATTGAGTACTAGAAATGCGTAGCCTCTCAAGGCTGTTGTTGTCAACGACTAAGGAGGTGGTTAGACAGAGAGTCTGTTCTTGTTGAGCGATCGGTCAAAAGAAGTCAAGGGAGGTAAGGAGTATAGTGATAGCTTGTACAGATAGTTCTGTAGTATATTGAGGAATATTATAAAATAAAGTGACTGCATAAGGATAAGGCAGTTTTCTTCAAATTTCCTCATCTACTTATCTGCAAAATTGGTTCAGTAATTTTGTCGTGAATGTGTAAACAAAGTACACATCAGTTGTCTAATATCCACAATGGAAATACAAGCTGTGCTAAGTGTGCACCTATTTATTTATATCCCCAATAACCTGAATCACTGGCGATTTCCCGATTATCCCGTTTTTACGCGGGTTTAGCTGAAATCTATCGTGTTTCAAGCACTGATCGCCCCTGACGTTTACAGGGAACCACACTTTGCCACCCCCGGGTTGCGCCTCACCCCTTCCACGAACCCACCCCGCTTTGGATATCCTTGTTTTTATTAACTGATTGTCGGGTCGGACTTTGAAGTTATTGAGAGTAGAATAATCTTGAATACTTACTGCCTAGTCTGTGGATAATGGGGATCGTGGAAAAAATCAGCTGATAATGACGCTTCGGGGTTTGCTTGTAGTAAATTATCCTTCTAGTAGAAACACGAGGACAATGATGCCCTTATTCTCCTGCTGCATATTAAAAAATGAGGAACCAATATTATTGAGCACTAGCCACTCGCTGCGGCTTCGCTTCGCACGGGTGCAATTTACTAATAAATAAAATGAGGAGTGCGCTTACCAACAAAGAAGTAAGTTTTTTGAAGAAAAAAAAATCATTGTTCTTAGTTCCACCATGTTGTAATTATATACTGAAACCTTCCTCGTTTATCTCTCTTTCCATTAGTGACAACAGTATCAAAATCAGTTGCGTATTTAGAAATAAGCGGAGAAAAGACTGTCAAAGAGCGACTTTGTTTTGTACTATTTAGAGATAGCAGAGATTAGAGCGTTCACGTTGTGATTAAAATGTCTGTCTCGTGTGTCTTGTTCAGTTGTCTTCACAGAAGGTTTACATGATGCGGCCTACGAACACATTTTCTTATACAGTTTTCAGTGGTGTTTGCGAGTGTTTGAGAGCGTGGTGGCCCAGTGGTATTGATCCCGAGTTTCAATGCGGAGGTCCCTGGTTCAAATCCCGACGTGCACCTAAGAGGTTTTTCGCTTGAAAACAGCCGACGGCCCACCTGGTGGTAACCTCGGCCAATAACCGATGCGACTTGGGTCCGCCCCTACTAGGTACGTCAAGACCGAAGTCTCATCGTATGCGCCCGTAACTTTGAGGCGTGTAGGTGGAATGTCTCATGTGCCTGCAATTTCACCGGCAAACACACCTTTCAAACTGAAACACAGTAACGCGAACGCGTTACTGCTTGGCGGCAGAAGTGGGCATGGTGGCAGTGCGTCCCCAGACAACCATGGCGTGAGTTCTACTGTTCTTAAAAAAAACGGTTCTTCGACATAATATGACCAACCCCCTGATCAGTTTACTGTTTGCTAATCCTATGGGCTATTTCGATCACACAAGAACCATATAAATCACCGACAAGTACACACCAACATACAAAACAATCTCGTTACATTCCTCATCCCGCTGCGCGCTCGATTCATCACCATACTTGTCCAGAATTCATCGCGTGAAATTCGCCACGCGTCGCGCAGTAAATGAAGTCGCAATAATTCAGCCCCGTTACCGGATATGTGCCTTTCGTAGCCGCCACAGCTTGCCAAACAGTTACTGGGCACACCCGGTCGATCGGTCGGGTGACTAGTCTATTTCTAGTCTATTAACTAAATAGACCAGTATATTTCTACTGGTTTCTATTCTACTACACTCCTTTCTTTTCGAACCTAAAACCTTTAATCTAAGGGATGCCGACGCTGTTCTACAATTTTGTGATTTAGTTCAGCCGTCACGTAACAGGGGCCCGACTCCCGGATCGATGTGAAACGTATCAATTATTTTCTACCTAACCACATCGATATTAATAAATAAAAAAAATACGATGTTTTCTTAAGTAGGTTTTAATTATTTCATGTCTTTGTTATTACTAAAGCTGTTCTAAATTGGCAGAAATGAATTCAATAAGTTAGGTTTACGAAAAATTGCATTGAAAATGGAAACTTTGCGTTTCTGAATCTCTGCTTCTTCCTTTTTATCTCCCTGTTTTTATTCGAAAAATAAAAAAGGGATATATCATTATTTATGGTCTGACTGACGTAACTGTCACGTGCTGTCATTTCATTGCAGCTGTCACAGCACGTGGCAGATATGACGTGTCGAGTATTGTATGTATGTACCTATGTGTCTTTCAGGATGACAACATACTTCATCTAACATGACAGCATCCGACGGTTACATAAAAATTTATCATATTCGAATCCTAAAATCCTGAGTTATTGTATCAAAAGACTTGCCCATGAGACCAACAAGGAGACGAGCGTCCCTGAGCAGCATGGGCACCTGTCATTCTCAGACGTCTAGGTCAGCAATGAAGAACTCTTATAAAATCATCAAACTCGGAATGAGGAAGTCTAATCCAGCGGCGATCGTTCTATGGGCGTTCCACAAGATACCGTCAAGAGAGGGTCTGACTTCACGCAGAGTGATCAACTTCCTCAAGAAACATTATAGGTTTTTGAGCTCCTTCCTTGTATGATTGTTCTCAGAGCAGGTCAATTAGGAGCTATTGATGGAGCTCGCTTAAGATGCAATAGAAATTGCAATGATGTATGTTTGTTTAGGTCATAATTTGCTACTGAATTTTAGACCTACCCTCCAACCGATTGAGCTGAAATTTGGAACATAAGTATACATATGTGTAAGTTCAATGACAATTCTACGATATAGTAACGTGGAGGTGGTCTTATGATGGAGTTGGGAGGTGACCATAGGAACTCCTCGTGTATGGGCTCGTTGGATCCGTCTTGACAAGCAATATATACCTTGTCCAGGGTCTGATTAACAACTTCTTTTAGTTTAATTATAGATCAATAAGAGTAGTTTCGGAACTATACCTGTCATTTTCTTTTCCAGAGCGATCGCAAACCCGCAGAAGACCGGCAAGTCAATCGGGGCAATGCTGAGGTGTGCTGTCGAGTTCGGTTTGTTGGAAAAACGGAGGAACAAATATTATCTTGTGGCCAAAAAGTAAATCTTTAGTTGCCTAATTGTTTGAATCATTTTATATGGCATTTTGGTACTTCAGTATGTCTGAATGCGCAAGTAGATAGGTACCTATGTGCTGCGGGTTAATCACATCGTTTACAAGCGGCGTAATACCGTTTTCGAAAGGTTGATCACATCTAAAGGCCGGGCCAAACAGCAGGCGTACCTAGCGCGCAGCAGGCGTCTGTAACGCGACAACTATTATAGAACGTACTTGTATACTTTTGTTTTGTTAATACGTACATTTAATACATATTAACGCCCAGACACAACAAACATCTATCTATCGTCAAAACAAATATTTGTCCAGTGTGGGTATCGAACCCACGATCTACAGCGCAGAACGCAGGGTTACTACCAACTGAGCTGTGAGGCCAGTCATAACTTCTACGTATTATATAATACGCGCGGAATATGAGTAGGTATAATAATAATAATACTAAGATGAAGAATTTTAAAGAATATTTTATACTAGCTGTGCCCGCGACTTCGTTCGCGTGGAATAGTGACTTTTCGGGCAGCATATTTTGAATAACTGAATCCTTATGGCAGCGCAGCGGCGCGGCTCTCAGCGCGCTTTATATAGCCACGGACGCTCAGGCGCGAGGCGTGTAGTACGTACTCTGTACGTTAAAAATGTTCGCCGTGATTCTTTAAATTGACATAACTTTTTTATTTATGAACCGATTGACATGAAATAAACACTAAATGTTAAGTGAAGCTTACTACAATATATTAGTGAAAACCGTATCTAAATCGAATAAGCCGTTTCTGATATTAGCGTGCACAAACACACAGACAAACAGACAAAAAAAAAATTAATTACAATTTCGGGTTCGGCATCGATATAATAACAACCCCTGCTACTTTTTTTTTTTATATATTTCTATTGTACAGACACCACTTTTCTACAATTTTATTATATGTATAGATAAGTATAGTTTACGTCGGCAGCTTTCATCACTGAAAGCAACGTTTTTGCATGAACTGCTTTACGTCACGTACAAAGCTGTTTTTTTTTAATTCTATCTGTTTTACAGTCATAGGTACCTAAATAATCACAAAATTCATGCAAGAATGGCAGGCGTACATTGACAAATCCTGTGTCTGCATAATAAATGGCAACACAGCGCCCTGAAGTCGGGACAGCGGGTAGTAATACGGGTTCTGTCCGACATAATATCTATCAACTTGAGAAATACATTACAGCGCTATCCATCACGCTGTTTAAGTTTTAATCATGACGCGCACTCGGTACGCCTCCTGTTTGGCTAAGCCTTAAAGAGCGCCGACTCGTGAGGATATTATTCGAATTTGTTAACGAGATTTTACTGAAATACCTTTCATAAATTACGCGTAGGGCTTTCTTAGGACTTAGACTCTTGACTAAAACTAAATTTTGGGCAAGGTTCCGTTCCGTTCCGTTGAACGTTTGAGGTCTTCCAAAAACCGTTATCTTAGCGGAATGCATTGGTTACGAATGACTAGATAGGGTAGTAGGCAAATGCTAGTATGCCAATCTGACTAAACATCTTTATTAGCCCAAGGTTGTTTCAATAAAAGGTTATACCAAGAGTTATTTTCGTCAGATTAAAACAAAAAGGTAATTCATTAATTATATTCTTTAATATTTCGCTTCACAAACTTGTATTTACATGATTGCTTATAATAATATTTGTTAGATTTTCAACACTTCTACACCATAAATACTTCGATACTGTACTTATACTGATTCTATCCATAGAAGCTTTTAATAGACAAAAACGTTGGAATGCTTACACACCTAAGCAAACAGACGAATACATGATCCGTTTGACCTGACAGACCGTGACACGATTAGTTGAGGGTATAATTTCGTTCAACAGTGATAACAATATAGTATTTACAACGCAACGGTACACTGTAATATCAGTTTTCAATTTATGCAGTCAAAAGCAAAGCTAAATCGCACATAATGCGCCTTCTTTTTTCAAAAATGGCGCAGATTTTTTTTGTGCGAAGCTAAGGTATACATTGAACATTTCACCCCGACTGCATATTGCTACGTTAACTGGCTACGAAAGGTTCTACGGAGGATTAGAACAAGAGATCTTCGTCGCCCTCGTCCAGAAGATTTGCGGTTGTGTCGCGGCAATCTTCGCCAAGCGCGAGCATGGCCGCCTTTCTCTGTAACCACACAACAATTCAATACATAATGTAGGTATGTAGAAGGTACTTTAGATGACAAGTTGCGTTCAGTGTTGCCATTTTCATATATATTTTTAATTAAAATTAATTCATAATTACACATGTACTCAAAATGTAAAAAACAAACTGTCTATTAATTTACTACGATTAAATCTGTTCCACTCATGTACCACGATTGAACCTCGTCTAATGTACCATGATTGAAGCTGGTCTAACCAATGCACCACGATTGAAGCTCGTCTAATGTAGTATTAATGAAGCTGGTCAAGTAATGACCACACTAGAAGCTGGGCTACCACGATTAAAGCTGTAATTGTTAATAAGCCATTTACTTAAGCACTGGCTAAGCCACGCTGGCAGAAGCGATAGAAGCGAAGAACAATGTGGAATAACTCAGAATAAATTAAAAATAAATACAAACCGCTTCTGCCTTCTGCTTGATGATCTTCTTCTTGTCCTGGATCTTCTTCAGCCGATAGAACTCCTCACGCTCCAGCTCGTCCAGCTCGGAGATGATGTAGGCGAGGGTGCGCTCCAATCGAGGGATGATCACTGAAAAAAATTATGTTTATACCTTACTTGTAACTGATCAGCCTCACAACTCACAGCTCTGGGTTCTGCACTGTAGGTCGTGGGATTGATTCTCACCAAGGACAAACATTTGTGTGACGAACATAGATGTACGTGTCTGGGTGTTAATATGTATGTACTAGTGGAATTCGGTTTTATCACGCAACCCTATTTTACCCCACAGCTACATACAATGTCCGATTTATAAAAACTTTGTCTGATTTCAGCTACACATTATTTTAGTTTTTTTTCTTTATTTGCAATGTAAGACCCTACTTCCTGCCAAATTGCATAATCTAGGTCAATGGGAAGTACTCTACTAGTTTTTGGTTTACATACATGCGCCAGGTTAGGTTTTCCTATTCACGTGCGGAATCCTAAAAAGAGCAGTTTGGTCACAGTGCAGCTATAACAATATTATGATCTCACCATGCTCAATGGCGTTGACACGCCTGTTGGTGATCTTGATGACCTCGTCGAGGGTCACGAAGGAGGTCTGCAGGGAGGCGAGCTCCACCAGCAGCTTGACAGCGCTCTGGAAGTTCTTCTTGAGCTTAGCGAGCTGCTGCCCGCCGCGAGCCAGACCCGCCAGCTCGTACGTGTCCGAGCCATCCTGGTACGACTCGAAGATAGGCAGGGTCACACCTGGAAAAAGAGTAAAAAATAAAACCTTTAGACATCATTATTTATCAGTTCCATAGTCCTCGTTCATCCAGAGGTTTCCTGTAAGAAGTCTTTTATAAATGAATGACCACAATTATACAAATGCCTAATGCCTCAGGTCAAATTACACAATCTAAAAACACATTTTCGAGTGATAATGGCTGTTGGTAGTGCTGTCTACTAGCAATTAGGTCATGAGGTTCGAATCCTACAATGAGATCGAGCTTTCACTGAAGTTCTCAATCATTGCATGCTAAAAATAATGTAAGAATATAATGTTCAATGTGTTTCAAGTAAAAATCGTCCCATCTTTTTCTTAAAAAAAAAAAAGAAAAAACTCACCAGCTACATTGTCTTTCTTGGAACGAATCTTGATTTGAGCTTTGGTAACATTTTGGAGCACCACTTGGTTGAAGTCGCCCGTTGTGAATTTAGCTTCGGCCAATGAGAACGCAGCTTCTTTCATCACTTCACCCATAAGGGTTTTTGTCTAAAAATAACAAATTATGTTTTGTTCTTGGAGATATTCTATAATTGCCAGATAAAAAGTACAACATAAAAACATAACATACAATAGCAGATGCAAACAGATTCTTCTAGAGGAAAGGAGGTCACCGAAACATTTGACTAATTGGTATTTTTTGCTACAGCACCCCAAATTAATATGCTGAGGAAAATAAGTTACATAATTGATCCACTATTGACGAAAACACCAGTGCACAAAAAAAAAAAATTACATACAGACAAACACACTAACTTTTATTAAGTGATTTAAGTGATGGAACGAGCTGGCGCCCCTCCTGATGTTAATTGGTATGTTTTGAATTGTTAAAACACAGACAGACCAAGAAAATAACGTCAGAATCAACATTTTCGCATTCACATGTTTCCTTCTCCAAAAGTGGACCAAATGTTAATTTTGGGTTTCACCTATTGGAACAAGTGTTTCTACCCTGTAATATTTTGCTTATTTTACCACATTTATATCAGCTCTCATTTCTTATCTGTCTGTGGAGGTACAACATAATTGATTTTATCTAATTTACCAATGAGCTAAAGACTTGAACATAGCTTAGAACCAGATGACAATGCAATATTATCTCGGTTTCTTCTCTGTCTGTTTCATTAGGGTTCTATATAACTCTCTTTTCTCTTTGGTCCATCTGTTCAGTGCAAATTTTAAAAATTTTTGTTCATTTTAAATCATGGTACATACTCCTATATCAAAAATTTATTTAAGAAATGTGCTAGCATACATATTTTTTTTCTTTTATTTACCACTGCATTCAGCACAAAAAATAACTTGAACAATAAAGATTTTTAAATTAATTTCAATAAATACTTCTTAAAATGACAGTTGTTGCAAAACTATATTCATACAGAAACAACCCTTATAGAGACTTTTTAAATTTCTTCTTTAGGTCACTTAATCTGTTCATCCCAATATTATTATGGTGCCCTATGGTAACTTTATTATAATTTTAGCAAAATATTGTAATGGATTTGATGTAAATAAATCATGGTCTAACTATAAATTAGATGAGAAAATAAATGAAAACAAGCCGCTATAGCTGACTGCACCATACAGCTGCGTACAATAATGACGAATGGCTAACTGGTACATACCTCAATAATTTTGCTCAGGATCATACGGAACCTCACTTGCAAGGCATCAGCCTTTTTCTTGAGAAGACCATGGCCCTTCTGTGCTCCAGCCAGACGGAATTTTATCAACATCTGAGCACTGAAAACCACAAAAGTAGCACAGTGAACCCATGATCAAACATCCCCAAAATTAAATCTTCTGAATAATTTACCACTAACAAAACTTACCCCCGGGAAGGGAAAATTGCTAATCTATCTTTCCCCGACATTTTGAGAAGGAGTTTACAGGCAATTTATCCCTTTTCAGGTTTTTTAAAGCAAACCCTAATCACCTGATGACAGAAGACAAGTGATAAACTATTGTCTATGGTTGGTCTTGTGATCTTAAATCGAAATCAATGAGAATAATGTCAAAGAGCCTTTTGTTTGTAATAGTAATGTATAGGCGAAACTGTGACGTAATAAAATCTCAAACAATGTTTCGTGGTGCGATTGATAGCTGAAACGGTATAAAAATCGTAGAAAGATTAGCCTGTTTGACCGACTCCATAGAGAAGTAGAGATGATATTGGATGGTCAATTATTGAAGGGCGGGCTGATATTAAAACAACTTTTGAATGTCAAAGTCAAATGCCTGTCAGTAATGTCGCAAAGATGTTTTGTTTTTGTAATGCTACGTTTACGAAAATATATATAAAATCCTTCATATTTTATTTAAATTACTTGTATTCAATAAACAATGTTAAACAAGGAAAAGTGCAGGGTTTGCTTAGCAGATAAAGCAAAACATTTCATTTTTAAAGACATTGAAAGTAAAGATAGCATACACTCCAAACTCTTACAATGTTTGAAGGAAAAGGTGAGCTCGTGAAAACCTAGATAGTTGCCGTAGTTTAAAGGAGTTATTATTAATATCACGGCTCTGCGTGAATAATCTGTTAGTAGATAATATATTTCTGTTAACAACACAGAAACCGTTTGTAACCATATTATAGAAGTAGGCTGTGGCGTGGCTCTGAACCTCGCTCAATATATATTGTTAGATCTAACAATTAGAGTTTATGATTACAGATTGAAGACATAGAGGGTTATCCACGCAAAATATGTGAATCATGTAAGAAAATTTTAGACACTGTACACAACTTCATATCTAAGTACAAAGCGAGCTGCAAAGTGCTGGAATGTGGTCTTGACATAGTGAAAAAGGAAGTCTACAGTGAGGATGAGTCGGATGCTGATTTTGTAAAAGAAGAGGTTGAAGTAGAAATATGCAAAAATGAACCAGACTCAGACAGTTTCCAAACTCTGGAACACATCATAGAATCATTACCTTTAGCACAAGCGAAACCAAAGCCTAAGAGCTACAACGATATTAAAGCTAAATTGAAACATCTGACTGAAATAAATATTAAAAGAAAACAGGTTCCAAATAATCAACGTAAATCTAGCAAAGTAGGGTCATCTATTCTGGAAGGAGAATTTCAATGGAATGGAGAAAGGTGGTGGTAATGAGTTATTATGTAATGCAAATATTTTCATGTTAACAACATGCTCAATTATGATTAAATTATCAATTATTTTAAAGAAATGTATTTTTTACTAATTTTTTATGTAACTATATGTTCTTACAGATTCTCTGTCAATATTTATCCTTCATTATATTATTGTTCATTATATTCATCATATCATTCTTCATTATATATTTGTTTGCAGCTTAAAGTCAAAAAACCTGAAAGAATCTAAAAAAGACAAGCCAAAAGACAAACTAAAAGACACAAAATTGGTATTACCAAAGATCCCAAAGGCTCCAAAACCACCACCACTCAAACTATGTGACATATGCGGTCAAGTATTTAAGGATAGTGATAAACTGAATGTACACAGGAAAACGAAACATTTTAGTGAGAAAGTCAAATGTCCGGAATGTTCACGAGTCTTAACATCTGAATACTGTCTGCAACGGCATATGAAACGACTGCATAGGAAAAAAGTGCTCATATGTGACACGTGCGGGCGTGGGTTTGCATATAAAGCTGAATTGAACAAACATATCAAAATAATCCATCTTGGTATTAAACCTAAAAAGAAAATATTTCCATGCAAATTGTGTGATAAGACCTATGTTGTTGCAAAATCTCTTCTGATACATGAAAGATCTGCTCACACAGGTAATCATTATTGTATACTTCATTAATACATACACAGTTGTTTGTTGCCCATTTCACACAGTGCCATCTATCCCCAAACTAAGCGTAGCTTGTAATATGCCAACCAAACAGCTGATAGAGTACTTATATATTTTTTGTAAATAAATACATATTGACACCCAGATACAGAACAAACATTTATGTTCGTCACACAAATGTTGGTCCTCTGTTGGAATCAAACCCACAACCTACAGTCCAGAAGGCAGGTTACTACCAACTGCCAGAGGCCAGTCAAATTATTTATGTCCCATAAATTTTATCATTAAGTTTTGTTTATATATATTACTGTGATTAAAAAATTTGTGATATTATCTTAAACCAAGTAATTAGCTAGATTACTAAGGCGATGTTTTTATATATAAAACAATCCACATATTTATCGTAGTAAATTTTCAGAATAAGTTTTCAAGGTGACTTCTCTCAACACATGTAAAGGAACAATGTTTGAGATTTCAATAATTTTAGATAAATTGCATGAAAAATGATAACAGGATTTTAATTGATGTGAGTAGGGTTTAAGGTCATTTTTATGTGATAACGTTACAGAACGAGTAGATGGCCCACCTGGTGTTAAGCGGTAACCTCAGTCGGTACCGACCAATACAAATGGGTCCTCTCCTACTTAGGTACGACAAGAGCCAAGTCTCTTTGTACTCGCCCGTAACTTTGACAAGCGGCAACCTTTCAAACCGAAACAGAGTTACGCGAATGTATTACTGCTTGGCTGCAGATATGGATATGGTGGCATTACTTCTTTGGACGAATTTAGTATAAGTTCTTCTGCTACTAATGCTACATTCACGATACAATATGACTTATGCAGTTTTTTTAGCGAACCACTGATTAAATATACAAAATGTTGTTTCCAGGTGTGCGACCAGCTGAATGTGAAGTGTGTGGCTCATGTTTCTTCCATACAGACTACTTAAAAGAACACATGCGACTTCACACCGGCGAGGCACCATTTAAGTGCCCAATCTGCGGTCGAGGGTACGCTCAGAGGGGAAACATGAGAAGTCACATATCACACAACCACCGGCTGGCCGATCTGGATGAAGAAACATTGAAGAAGCTTAAACCGAGCTATTTAAAATATTTGAAGCAGCCATGAATATTTTATTAGGTGGGAGTGTGTATGGAACTCCACAGTAGCGTTAGGTATTCATTTTTGATGATACACTGAAGGGAAAATGGGTGACATGTTATGCGGAGGAATGAATGCCGTGTTACGAATAGAATGTTAAATATACATGTGGATGGATGTAAGAGTAAAGGTAGGCCAAAGAAAAGATGGATGGAATGCATGATGTAAAAAAATAGTAGTAATGAAATGAGCACTGAAATGTCATCTGACTGAGAGAAATGGAAGAAACATACATGTTTTGCTGACCCCACTTTATATAGGATAATGGCAGGAAAATGATGATCACACTGAAGGGAAAATGTATGGGTACTTTCTGAACTCTCTCTCTTGACTCCTAGATCAATACAAATATCCATTACCTAAGAACAAACATTATACTCATCATACAAATGCGTCGTACCAGCCAGATATTGAATCCAGGTCCCAACTTGCCAGGTAAATTTACTTTAAAGATGTAAAGCCATATGTTTTTTTTTTAAATCACCTTCGACTGCTAAAGAGGAGATGCCGGTAGAGTTTTATCCATTCAAACATATTCCCGTTTTCCATTCTGGATTGATGCTAGCGTATTTATTAATATAGCCTACTAGCTTGCCGCCACGTTTAGATTTTCAGATAAACTCCACTCGTGCACATCTGTTCTGGAATTGTAATTATATTTATTTCATAATTAATAATAGTGTCATCTAATTATCATTTTGGTTATTCAATCCGCAGTTTGTAACGTGTTTGGTACCTAAAAATAAATATAGTCAATAATCAGCTTATTCTTGAAAAATATGAATTACTACATTTTGTTGTCAATTTGTTATAGCAATTTACGAATTTCAGACATTTTAAGGTAAATACGATCGTGAGAAAGAGGCATTTTAAAGTAAAGGAATAATGGGTTTGTGTTTAAGTATTTTTTTACCGGTTGAGAGCTCTTCGCTCTCGCCCAAATCCCGCGCAAACGCTGTCAAGGCCATCTGCGGCCAACATTGTCTATAGTATAGACAATACCAAAAAAACCGTTGGACACGATACTCATTTTCTATAGAACGTTGCGTGACGGAGTCCAAATGAGCATTTTTGTGTTTTCTTGTCAAATAAAATATTTATACATTTATTATGTAAATACTTTTTAAAAAACAAGGAAAATTTATAACAATCTTGTTGTTGTCCAGTTATCCAGTAAAATTGCGCAATATTAGTAAGTAACTCGTTTATACTAAACGTTAATTTTGAATAAAATATTTTATACTTCATTCATCACATACAGGTAAAAAAAAGAAATTTTATAAATATTGTATATGGATTATTGACTTTTTGAGATGATACATAGATTTATTTTAGTTCATAATTATAATTATGATTATTTTAGTTTTAATATCTGTTATGTTATGTTTAATGTCAATAAGTTTATATGTAAAACATACGTTTAAAATATGTGTGCAGTTGATATGCAGTTCTGACAACGAACGTTGGCAAGTCTGTTGCTGCTAAAAGTTGTCTCATACAACAATGCAGTTAAATAAATACAAAATAAGAAAAAAAAGAGATGTTTCTATCAATAAACCAACTGGATAATGGCGGTTTAGCTGGCGCAGTCGAGATATAGACCGTTTAAAAAAAAAACACTATCCGCTTCTACAAAACAGCAGTTTTGTAGTCCGGCGGATTGAGATTTAGCCGGAATGTAATCGGGCTAAACGAAGGAACTCCAGATTTTTAAAGCAGAACTACAACAAATTGAAAAAAAAAACTAACAAAATAATTAG
Organism: Chesias legatella; assembly: GCA_947359385.1. NCBI lineage: Eukaryota > Metazoa > Arthropoda > Insecta > Lepidoptera > Geometridae > Chesias > Chesias legatella. Next base: position 8,817,977 of record OX375769.1, on the reverse strand, counting down.
GACTCACACCCAATGACATTGGTACTTCCTAAATTCATATTGCTGCATCTACCCAAATAGAAGACAAATGGTACTTGATCGCCTTACGTATTAAATTGATTTCGTCAAAAGTTGAAAAGTATCTGGCTAACAAATAATACAAGTTATTAAATAAAGTTTCATGCGCGTGACATGACAAACACCATTAGAAAGGGCATAAACTGTAAACGATTTCAAAGAATTAGGATTATACGGTCTTTTTGGAGTTTACAGGTTAGCTCCTTCTGAATCAATTTCATTTAGAAAATTTGATGGGTAGTAACGTCGAGCGTTATCAAAATGTATTATTAAAATGACAACCCGACTTAATGAGTAAACTTCAGTCGCGCTGCGGAACTAACACACACTTTTTTAACCCCGGTACATACTGTGATAATGTGTGTAGAATAGCAGCTGTCTGTGGCATCGTAGGTTACGAACGGGTGAAACGAGTCTGATTTAACAATTTTTTTGGAATGGTGACTAGATCGAGAGTTGTCCTTAACTATATGATTCAAGAACATTTGTTATGCCGTTTGAAGATATCTGCTCTTTTCCTATTGATGAAGGGATGTGGGCATCTTCCACTGGTCTGATCGATTCGAATTTGGTATCCTATTACTTCAATGATATTTTAAGTATCTTGTTTGGACTCATTGAGGAGGTATCAGTGAATAGGTTGCCATTGATAGTTGGTAGTTAGGGGCTGATGATATTTTGCCGGACACCCAAATATCGAATAATGTAATAAGGCCTTACTTAAATAAATTTGCCAAAAAATGCCATCGCCAACAAATACGAAAATTAAATTACCAGTTTAATCAATTCTGGCCAGAATTGCCCCCTTTCTTTAACATGAAAATGTTTTTTTTTATTTACAGAAAAAAAGACACAGTTTGGTATAAGTATAGTAAATAACAAATCTAAATTTACTTATGATTCCTACATACTTAGATTTATATACTACTTAAATGTGATACATTGCTGGCGAGAATCATTCACATGGTCAAGTCTTATATACTTGATATGATTGGGTGGGTTACATTTTAAGCTATGTTATATATACATGGGTACATTTACTTGCGCCAGTACTGGACACGAATGGCTCGTGACGTAACTGCATATATGCATAAGCTTCAAAGGTGCAATATGTTTAGTTTTCTAGCCATTATGGAGTGTCAGGTCAACTATTTCTAGTTTAATTAGTCTTGGCAACACTGACTGGTGATTGGTTGTAAAAATTGTTTACAAAAATTGCAAACAAAGAAATTTTACCGGATTTTCCTGTCGCCAGTCGTACAGAACACCAGATAAAAATATTAACGATACAGCATTGCTATTGAGAGCACGTCGCGATGTTACGAACTAAAATTCACATAGCCATAAGTGCAGTAGGCGTTATACTGGGATTATCAGCGTTCGTATGTTTTTGCATAATTTACGCTAATATCGAAGCTGGGATGTGGGCGTTATTGTCAGGTAACTACTTCTGCTCATATTGAACGAAATAAAAAAAAAAAAACAATGCTACCTTGAAGGTTCCTTCAATGATTGCTTACCTCTCTCTTTATCATTTTAAAAGAAATTTCTACAGGGTAGGCATTTCCATCATTTGCAAATGTCGATAGGCGACGATAAGCACGTAACACATTAAGTGGGGCCAGTCTGCTTGTTTGCCAAACATAAAAATAAAACATCAGGTACTACAAACTCATATGGCACTAGATAACCTTGGTCACTTGCACTCTTAAATTTATTAAAAGTGTAAACTACCAACAATGATACAAGATCAGTTGGAATATCTGTCATTATTTCACAGCTATACATATGAAGTTCTCATCACTCTGTATTTATCTTATGGTTATACTAGCCGCACCCCGCAGTGTTACCTGTGGTGAATAAGTAATCCCTCGGGGATACTGCACTTTTCCGGGATCATAGTAGCCTGTGTTAATCCAGGATATAAGCTTTTCTTGGTACCAAATTTCATCCAAATCCATTCAGCCGTTTGAGTGTGAAAGAGTAACAAACATCCAAATAAACTTTCACGTTTATAATATTAGTAGGATATCATATGAGCAGTCCAACTGCAAACAGTCAATTTTTAACTACATGTGAGTTAGTGACGGAAATTAAAAGATCTTAGTAGATACATGACAAAACAAATGCATTCAATGAGATTTGGGTCTTGTCATACTTAGGAAGAGGAGAACCCAAGTTGTTTTGCTTGTTAAGGGCAGAGGTTACTACTTAACACTAGGTGCCATCTGTTAATTTAACTTCATAACATAAAAAAACCTGGTCTCTTGGTACCAAAGTCAGTACTAAGAGCCATTTTGTATGGGTTTGAACTATTGCAGAGATGTAGGCTGTTTGTATTACATGATGAAAATACAAATAAATTGGGCTATTTTATTATTATTATGATTTAAATGTTTTCCAGGTGTACATGCTGGCCTGGCCCTGATGCTCCACTGCCACTACCTGAAGGAATCCTTGCATGTGAACTTCTCTCGGAAAGCATTGCAGTATATCGGAGACTTTGGAATAGTTGGCTTTGTGTCTGGCACAGCTCTGATGATCTTCTACATATTTTTGCAGTTCTATTACAAAACTGGTGAGGACTTGCTTGTTTTCAAACAGAATCAACATCTGATGCATAAGCGAGTTAAAAATCTTATAAGTATTCTTACTAATTATAATTATTACAAAAAGATTCAGATATTTTGGTTTTAACTAAGTATTAGGACTTTCAGGATTTGATTCAAAATAGCAGTTATATTTTTTCAAGTAAATGTTGCTCAATAATATTATTTTTCTCTACAATGATGTACATTTATTACTCATTGGTTTCACATTATCTAAACCTAGTAGGAACAAGGTCAGTGTTATCTGTGGTGCAATATTAGTTATTTATTTGTTACAAATAAAATAAGTTGCATGTTGAGTTACATTAGTAATGAAATATTCATTCTATATCATTCCCTGAGGTAGTTATATTTTGAGGGTGGAATCCACTGTGTCAGGAGGAATTATTTTGAATTTCTTTTAATATGTGCACACTGTAAAGTTATTCAAGTATATGAAACAAGACATCAGGCAGTCGAGACCAGTCAAATTACAGTCAGTTTAATGTTTGCAATTTGACAGGCCTCGCAGCTCAGTTGGTAACGCTGTACTCTGCTGGGGGTTGGGGGTTCAATCACCAACACACACAATATATCCACAACATATGTTTTGTGTGATTTCGGTTTGAAACTGTCTAACAGCCCACCTGATGTCGCATAAACGAATAAATAAAATAATAATTATGTAACAAATGAACATTTAGTCAGCATGTTAGTTTTTTGCATAAAAAGTTCTCTAAACGGTAAATGAAAACGTGAGCAACCAGCGTGTTGGAACCGAAAATTGCCCTGGGTGGGAGTCGAACCAACAACCAGAGTTACTACCAATAACCAACTGCGCTTTGAGGCCGGTCTAAAGAGATCTAAAGAGTGTCGTTGTTCGCAGGTACGTTGCCGATCGAAACGAGCATCATGATCAGGTTGGTGTGGGCTTTCATGATGACGAAATGGGGTCTGGTGCTGTATTACACCACCAAGAAGTACTTACGCACCTACCACGATCACCAGCTGTTCTCCGAGAACCCCAACATTGAAGAAACGTAAATATACTATAATTATTTTGTTTTGGTCTGTGGTTATGTCTATCTCGTTAAAATAATCGGATTTCTGTCTCAGTTATGGGCGCAGTGCGATTTGGGTGTTCCCATACTTTCGCACAGAGCACCCGATGCATTAGGTGGGCCATCCGTAAATTGTTTTTTCAAGTTGTAACATGAATGATCTATTTCATGTTATTTTTTCTGACAAAGTTATAAATAAGTACGTTCATTTGCTTCATTTTGGTTTAATAATAATAAATCCTTTTATTCAGATCCATTTCTGTTACATAATAATATAAAGATTAATAATATAGTATTCCAAATTGTTTCCAAAGACAAAGTTTGTTTCTATAGAATCTAAAGAAATTGTTTGGAAAAAGTCACGCGTACTTATTGCTAAGTGTGGCGCCTCTTCAAACCCTATCCGACCCTCCGTGGGGATAAAAGACTAGAAACCATTAGGAGGGATTCCATTATTTTCTCGAGCATGATTATTTTTACAGTTCAGTAACTTAAACTGTACATTACATTGAACTAAGCTATTTTACACTGCAATCCCATTTGAAAAACAGCCTAGTCATATCACAAAAATCAAGATTTAAATGTTCTGAGACAAATGAAACTGCTGCCTTAAACTGATAGAATGACTCGTAACACCTTTACCAAAATAAAATCAGCATAACCTCTTGACCATTTTTAATTTAATTTTGTACTTGATGTTTAATTCTGGGATTGTTTCGGCGATCAAAATGACTGATATATAAATTGTAGAAAAAAATCTTATCGAATTTAGTTGCTGGTATCGACTGATGATTGTGATTAAACATTTCCATCGATTATGATTGCCACTATTCGAAACAGGCGTCGATTTAAGAGGACTAATTAGTACATTAAAAAATCATTTAAAAACTTTCAGTTACCTATGTTCTGTGTACACTTTCTATGTTCTAACACTTTTGGGAAATGTTTTATTCGTTACAATAAAATGTGTTTGTTCTGACGCCCTCAAAACAATTAATTTTTAATTATGCATGAATTATATGTAATAGTATATTGTAGGTATTTATAATTTAGCATATATGTCAATGACGTATTGCATACTAATCTTGGGGAACATTTTTAACAGCACTGAACAGTTAAAAATGTTCATAGACTTTATTTATAATGGTCATTGCTGTCATAGACAGATTAGCATACAATTTTTGGGGAACCATTATTAACTGCAGTGATCAGTAATAAAATAGTTAATACGTGAAAGTAATCGTCTAAAGTGTGTATGTTTAGTTAAACCTTTTACTTTAAATTTATGTGAATCAGTTAAGTTTTTAGTATTAGATTTAGGCCGTTCTTACATTGAGATGCAAAACTACAAGCGACTATTAGCCTACCCTCTTACCATAAGTTTGCACTGACGAAACATTTACAAGAAAACGTAAAAACTTTGTTTTACGTCCATGTATCGAACCAGTCAATGTACACATTACATTACATTTGTAGAAGCGCAACTGTTTGATATTTCATAGTTTCTATCTCTCTCGTCTTGCAACTAATTTCATATCATAATATTTCTATGTTTTAAGATATGTACCTTTTTTTAATTATACTTTCACAATATATTTTCCTACCTAACTGGATAATACTAAACTTAAATTTAAACAGTGCGAATGTCAGCCGTAATGAGTCTATTGACATGTATTATGTATACAGATTTAGTCAATGCAAATGTAATCAAAACAAAACTCGAAATCTGTCAGTGGATTTTTATTTTTGGAGTGTGAACGTAAGACTTTACAAAATAAGTCCTGAGATATTTTTCAAACGACAATTACATTTTGAGAGAGAGAGAGAGCAAGGTTGTGTGTTTTCAAGGTATTATCTATTGGAATAGTGAATCTCACACTCTGCTATATCTAGCGGCATCTAATCTACCATAGCAGCGCCTCGACTTGGAGACTCAAATAGGATACCTAATAGTCGCCTGTGGGCATCGTAAAGCTTGAAGGGCCTTAAATTTTGTTACGCAGAATTACAAGTAATATAACTTATTTCAAATCAATTCTTCAAGAGGAGAGTGAATAGGTTACTAATCGCATTGTCACATAACATCAAGTGAGATTGAGGTCAAATGAGAGTCTATCGCAAAAAAGTAATTCCATTTAGAGTATATTTCGACAGCTGAATCTTTTCGTGTTGTTTTGAGGAATGTTCACTTTAAATTCAATTGTTCTGTTGCTTTCTTATTATAAGCTATTATGAATTATAGTAAGTATGAGAGCGTAATAGAATAGAGAAATTATTGGGACACAATAATAAGGACCAGTTTTGTACATGTTTTTCTACTATTATTTTTACTTATACTACTATACTTTCGTCTCTCCATATTCTTAGGAATGGACACTAATTATTTCCACTTTGATCACTTGACTCGTATCACTTAGACGATTTGGTTTTTGAAACAAATATTTTTAGAAAATAAACATTCTTTGTCTGTGACACCCACGAGATCAAAACTCAATAAGCCTTCTGAACTCCCGTTTTACTGTTTCTTGGGAAATTTCTAAGAATCTCTCTAAAGAAAAATCGGCTCTAACTTTTGTCTATACTTAAATCATCTATATTTTAAAGAATTAATATGATTAACGACAATTTTTTTTGATGTTTTGAAATAAATCTAAACATCTGATAAAGAAAATTATAACTAGTGACAGATTCCCCAAAATATGTATGGCAAGCTGCAATTGACATTGATGATAGCGACGTTTATCGTAATTAATAATTACTAAGTACCTTCATTATATGCTGGGAATGAGTTGTGTTCGGATGTTAGTATAATTTTGTTGAATTATGAAATATATTTTATTGTTATGTATAACTAGCTCATTTAATAATTCACTTCCGTTATGTAAACTTAGGTTTATAATATAATACATAGGGTAACCAATAGGCAACATGTATCATGAACAAAGGTAAGTAATATCATCTACTTTTAAACATGTATTTGTATTGATATAATAATTATTATAAATTAATAAAAAAATATATATTTACATATATATTTATTTATTATTTTTTCATAATTATTATAATCTTAGCTCTCGAATTCATGCCAAAACCATGTTATTGCAATATAAATAGTTAAATACTTATACTAATACCTTTATAATTATATATATTTCGTCGGTTACCATTATTAATTTACCGATGTTTCGACCGCGTCTTTTGAGCTCAACATGTTCGAAAAATAAGTAATTAAGCCGATGGCAACGCATAGAAATTTAAATAATTGTGTGAATATATATACCTTCTATTAATATAAGTCTGAGTTACTAAAGTATTTATAAACACTGTCCAGAGTAATTGTGTAATACTTTCAAAAGTGTGTTTTTTTTGTATACTATTTCAAGTACTTTATTTATTACTTTTGACAATTATATCATTATTATAATGTGTACTTAAAATTAAACCATAAATTTCAACTTATCATGTAGACTTTCGTAGCATGCCGAAGATTTATGCATGTTTATATTAGGGTAAACAATAATTAACTTTGTAAAACTAAGGTTTATGTTGATTTACCTAGTTTAAAATGTTTAATAAATTTACAGACGAATATATACATAGTTATCTTTTACTATTTATTGAAGATGTTTTATTTTCCTTATTAATACACTAGTAATTGCAAGGTGCAAGGATAATGTAGGTACCCCCAATCTTTGCAAAAGATAATTAAAAAAAAAACCATTTATTTTGTTCATAATGTTTCTTTCAACTTAGACCAAGGAAAGAGACTATTTAAAAAGTCTTACAGTCATTTACGTGTGTGTGTTTCATAGTTTATTTAATGACTGGCTTACCTTATGTCTGTTGTTATTTGTGTTATGTCTTAGCGTCATACTCATAAATGATTTATTTAATCGAAAATATAAATTAAAATCCGTTATAGTAACGCAGAACATGTCCGTTATGAGTTGAGACTTATTCAAGTATAATAAAAGTGCTCTGTGTTCGAGCTTTTGCGTCCAAGATGGAGGGAGCGAAGAAAACATTCAGTGCATAGAAGAGCGCACGGCGCGTCAGACGGATGGCCCGCGCCGCGTTACAAACTTGATATAACGCGCGTAATAATGTCTATGACTTAAAAGAAAATAATGCGCAGCGATACTAAAAGAATTCTACCTTTTTTTTATAAAAAATAAAATCAAGTGCTGTGATTGTGGCGTGCGTTCAATAATAAAATAACATGATTAGTGGTAAGTGAAACAGGATTAGCATAATACTAACGTTGTATCTAAGATGCAGAAAACATGTTTATGTTTGGTATATTAACCCTAGGGTAATTGCTATGACGGACTAACATAAGTGTATGTCTAAGGGAACTATATCAAATTATCTCATGCGAACTTTGTAATGCGGATTGTTGTCGGTAATTGCTCTCTTAATTAGAACTTCCGTTTTAAATTAATTTAAAGATATAATTAAAATACTTACCTTAGACGTAACATTTTTAAAGTAAATTAAGTCATAGGTAGGTTATGAAACTCGTAGACTATGTAAGTAGGAAAGAGAATAAAACTTTTTCAATATGAATTCCGATCCGATAAGGATTGTGTCACTAGTTAATTCTTGATACAGTTTTCTCTAATAAAATATGTTTCACGAGAAAGGTTGGTGTATATAATTTATAAATTTATGAAACGAGCAACCACTAAAAGTGCCTTTACTACAAGTGCGAAGGCGGGGCGGGATCGCTAGTTAATTAAGATTCTGCATTAGGTCGTAACCTTCTTTACACCCATTTTCTAAAATTAGCTACTCAAGTGTACAATTATAATATGGAGTACTTTCCCAATAAGATTAATCATAACATGAAAGGACCTTGAATCCTGGTGCTTGATCCAAGATTTGCCTCTGAGTGGCTGGGCGGTTAGTTTTTGGGAATATGGACACAAAATTTTCTAGTTTTGATTAGCCATATTACTAACTGTTCAGAAGAATATAAGAAGCCGCGAATATAAGAAAAACAAGCTGAACGCGGCTCAGTCGCTTTGGTAAAAAAATACCGATTATGAAAGAAATTATTGTCTATTGTTGCCTTTGCAAAAAAAGAAATGCAAAAAAATATGAGCGCGGTTTGTAAAGTATTTACCTAGCGAAAGTAACGCGATGCTCAATCGTATATTTTTTGTGTATCAATAGCATAATAAGCTTTTTCAGTTTTCTATTCTCGGTTACGCTACGATTATCGTGCGCAAGTCTATATTGTGCAAAATAGAAACAAAATTGAACAGTGTACGAACTAAAGAAAAGTACCTTTCAGACATGTTCTTTGTAACAAAGGTTATATTTTATTATACTGATGGAAATTTCACATAGCGCCATCTAGCTCCAAAGTAAGCTAAGCATAGCTGTATCTAGGGAACCAGAAAACTGATATAATACGTACATACTTTTGTGTAAATATCATCAATGTATATTATATACATATCATTAATGTATATTAACGCCCAGACACAGAATAAACATCTATGTTCGTCACACAGATTTTGGCCTGGGTGGGAATCGTACCCACGACCTATAACGCAGAAGGCAGAGTTATTACCAATTGAGCTGTGAGGCCAGTCAAAGATCGCAGTATAGTTTTTACTTCAATATTGTTTATAGTTATAAAACTTATACTTTGTGAGTTTTTTAGCCGACTTATATAGATTGGAGTTGGAAAGAGTACCGTATTTCGTATCGAAAACTTACAGCACAAATAGTTTTTCAAATGCAGTACATGATAAATTGAAATAAGCATCATAACATCTCAGTTTATTTAAAATAAAACGGACGACTAGGGTTGCCATAGAATACTAAGCATCGTTTAATCGTTTAGCCTGGCCGGGTGCAACGATAGCTTGCGGTCAGAAGATTCAAATCTTGTTACATAGTTACTAAACTTAAAATATTTATTTCACAAAAGTAGTAAGTATTCTATCAGTCGCTTTGGTCCCATATTACTAGCTATGCTTAGTTTGGGGCTAGATAGAATGTGAATGGCTGTATATTTATTATCCATTCAAAGGTTACATGGAAGAGATCACTTTAAGTAATAATGCCGCCCATTCGTGCGTGCGTCAAATTTAGTAATGATTTTCATTGCAAACTGTTTTTTCTTTAGTGTACAATAGAGAGTTTATTTATGAATTCGAATGACTAATGTCCAATTTCACGTCCAACTACATCAAAAGGCAATAGACATTTCACCTGTATTCGGAATGCGTTCGTTTCGGTCGGCGCGGCGCGGCGCGGCGCGGCGCGGCGGGGTAATCGTTGTTAGTATTCACAGCCAATGTTGGATGCAGGAAGAGGAAGCGTAGCCAACAAAGTTAACGTACAGTGGACTGCGACGAAATTTTAATCGGATAATGTCTGTCGACCGTGTCTTACTCGCTTCTTGGGAATTTGAGACCGACATTGCTGGTACAGTTTGAGACTAGCGTGAAGTCACGAAATACTTCTCCTTTTCTCGACAACAAATACAAAAATACAAGTAATTGTGGAAGCTCTGCCTCCTGTTTTAGTTTACAGAAACTGTGTTACAGGAAGCAGTGTCTTCCCAAATATAGGAACATACATAATCACTCTTACTTTGTACACAAGAATATAAGGAAAAATACTTAACTTATGAGAAAAAATACAGGTACTAATTATGAAAATATAGTTTTATAAAAATAAATCAAAAAGTTTCAACACACAGTTTAGATATATTGCAGGAGAAATTTCGAGATGCTGCCTATTATCTGGAGCTGGCTACTAGTTCATTGACGTTTAAAAAAGCGTATCTGAAAAATCTCTATAAAATTATCTTCAACTCAAATAAGGATTAAAAAAAAGCTCCTTTACGTTGATTGACGTACGATATGCTCTAATACTTTGGGGGTATTTTACGGAATAGTTGTAAAGTAATATATATTTTGTTTGTTTTTTTTTAATGTATTTTATGTACGATTATAATTTAATTATTATTTTAAGATTATTATAATGATTTTTACAATTGATAAGAGTTGATATACCTAAATTATATTAGCTTTAATTGCCTGTGACCTGTAAACTGACGTTTATTAATAAAAATTGTTTATTCTGATACCAAGGTACTCAAGTTTTGTAGACGATATAACCTTCATTCCTTTATCTAAGGCATCAATTGAAACCTAGAGTTAATTCGATGGCGACCTAGGTTTGATTACAAAACGTGCAATTTGAGTAATGTGTGCAGTACCTAATAGGGTCAAGCGATGGCGCACGATCCTTGCAAAAGATCCGCTGGTCTGCCGCCACCATTGTATAGGCTATGGATACTTCTACACTGCATTGTCTGAGAGTTGCAACAGTGAAATATGGGGCCGTGTGGTTAAACAATTGGGGCTATTTAAAGATATATCCAACGAGGCTATCCTTTGAAGTGATAACAAAACACGGCTCATAGATTAATCAAGTCAAGCAGACCAATTACGATCGGCAAGGCTTTGAACAAAAGAGCGAAGCGAGTTCTCCTAAACGATTGGAACGAATATGGAAGTATTTACAAAAAAAAAAGGTATCCTTGTATTCTAACAGTTGCCAGGTTCCCATAGTACAAGTGCTTACATAGTGCTTAGTTTGGGGCTGGATGGTTCAATTTCATGACCAGCCTTTGAATTGGCCACTAGGCTTTGAATTTTTTCTATAGTCTGTCATAAACCACATAAAATGACAGATCGCCTCTAGCAAAACGACAAGCTAAGATTTCATTTCCATTACGTTCACAATCTTTATTCCTTTTTATGCTATGAATCAAGTAGTCTTATAGCAGCTTCACATACCTAAGGCGCAAAACACTGTAATTTAAGTGAGTTATTTGATTCAAAGATAGGCGCACCAAAAAGGCAAGTGCACAGAAATGCATTATTTTACTGCGACATCGGCGACACTTTGCCATTAACTTTGAAAAAGACTTGCCGGGGGATTTGCATTCAGATTTTAATAAACTAAGAAAAATAAGACTAGAAAGAAATAGATTTCAGAGACTAGTATTCCAAAGCTCACTGATTTGAATACAACTTGCACGGGAATAATATTTCGCTCATAAAATGCAGATGCGGTTTATACATTTACAAAACGAAAAGGAAAAGTTAGCATGCATTAGCAAACCAGCTTATTTCAGAACGTGACATTCGAAGATATGTATAGTTCCGTGATAAAAATAACATTTCCGCGATTCGTTATAATCCAACAACTCAGTTTTCATGTTCTCTTTGTTTTTGAATGTAAAATACTACTTGTAGGCTTTACAAGTCACGCTACATACGAAATCGCCAATTTACTCAACCCAATATCTATAGCCAAGTTACAGAATTCGGTCATACATTGAAGCTGAATAAAAAAATGAAATAATTTCAATTGGCTTTGTTATATCATAGACGAAAAGGCATTTGCACCGCCTGATGTATCGTGGGCGCAATGTTTTACTGGGCAGTGCCCGCATATCACAACATTCATAATAATTAGAAATACCTAACTACAAATAACTACAAATAAATAAAATTGGAGTGTCTGTTTATAATATTAAAATAACCGCTTTTTACTAAGTGCATAGTAGCATAGTGCATAGTGCATATGGTATATACACGGTACATAAAGGTACCAAAACAAAATTTTTTTTAATTTTGTCTGTCTGTCTGTTCCGGCTAATCTCCGTAACGGCTGGGCCGATTTTGACGGGACTTTCACTGGCAGATAGCTGATGTAACATGGAGTGACTTAGGCTACTTTTCCGAGGGGTAAAATAATTGTGCGTGATAAAACCAAATTCCACGCGGACGAAGTCGCGGGAAATAGCTAGTTGAAAAAAAAAAATTCAATAAAGAATTTGCTGTTCACATCGGACCCGCCGCTGCATAGTGTGCTTAGACCAAATAGGCGTGATTTTAAGTATATACTAGTTGCCGCCCGCGGCTTTGGGCGCGTGGTCGGATTAACAGCAGCCTGTGTTATATTTTACATCTTCATCAACGTACGTTTAATGTAGTATAGATCTAATGATAACAATATTATTGGTCGACAATTCACACAACGCCATCTAGTCCCAAACTAAGCATAACTTGTACTATGGGAACCAGACAACTGATAGAATACATATATACTTTTTGTTAATTCATACATACATTATAATACATATTAACACCAGAAACAGAACAAACATCTATATGCGTCACACAAATGTTTGTCCTGGGTGGGAATTGAACCCACGACCTACAGCGCAGAAGGCAGGGTTACTACCAACTGAGTTATGAGGCCAGTCAATGTGTGTAAACGAAATAAACAAAGGTTACAGTAAGCCATTACACGTGCAATAGGTATTGCTGCTAATGAGAATTCAGCGTTCACTTTCAGAGGCGCGTATAATTTTACACAAAACATTTACATTTCAGGGTTGTGTGTATGTGAAATATAGATTCGGCATACTCCGGTTAGCTAATGCAGTGTTTGTTAAGATTTAAATGAAAAAAATATGCAAATTGCAACGTGCAACAGTATTGTAAGAGCACTGTTGACTGCCAGAATATGTAAAAGAGCTATTTTATGAACTGAAGTGTTTGTAAGAATTACTTAAGCGTATTACGTAATTATTTGCCTTATTATTAAGAAATCTATAAGTATTTTGTTAGGTTAGTTTTAAAGGTTGATTGACAGTTACGGAACTCTGGTTTTAAGTCCGAGAAGTCTACTAAAGAGGTTTACGATTTAAAGGCTGACGTTCACAGTACCACTTTCTCGAGAAATGAAATGAAAAAAATGAAAAACAATTTATTTACAACAATATACACAATGGTGAAGGAATGTATCACGAAGAAACCTCAAGGTTCAGGAGTCAGGTGCGTGCCATGTGATATCTACCAAGCCAAATTGGGCTCCCTTTTGGTAGATAGATATTAATTAATTTATATTGATAGTCCCCTTTTCACTCTTACTTGAGATAGACCGGTGTCCGGATAGCAGGAAAATTGCAAAGAATAACGGAGGTGGTGCGAGTTTAGTAGCATTGTATGATATCTGTGTTAGAATCAGGTAAATATAGCCTTTGTGTTCAGTGTGTGAAGGTAAACTTATACCCACAGTATGTCCCGAAATAAAATATTACCCCGAAAGGGAGTGAAACCAGATCTGAAATTATCGATAAAATTAAGGAAAAAAACCATATAAATAGCTTCTGTTGAATTAAAATATTCAGATAAAATATTCCAATTTTAAAAATCAATATCCTTATTAAATGGTGAATTTGTTGGTATAATAAAAAATTACAATTGCCTAGCTTGTGAGGGTAGATTAAGAATTAGCTCGCATAAACTCGCTATCTGACTTAACCTTATTTGTTTTAAAAAATCCCTATGTCTAATGTCTATTTTCTGTTATTTATAAGTTTCTTGTAATTAGATGCTAGCATATCTAAAAAAATATAGATAATTTAAAAGTGTATTCTTCATATTATTACTATCGTCATTTGACAATATCGACTGGCTGTAGGTATCTATTGAAAGTTTTTTTTTGTTTATAAAGAAGAATTTAAAGTAAATATATATAATATTATTTAATATTTCATTCAATAACAGATAATTATTCATAGTAGTCGAAAATTTTTGTCTAGTTTCACCCCGTTTCGAGATCGCGGGACACACTGTATATGTATATCACTACACGAATGTAGGTACTACAAAGTTCATATATTTTACAAAGTTGTTGATATTTTCGCTGTTTATATGTAAGTCGGTATAATTAAGAGCCCTTCTCTTCCCTTCCCACGCGGTCCGGCCACAAAACTTGATTTGTTATTTTGCTGCATCGTTTAAGCCATTATTTTACATCGCAGTTTTATATACCTTCAGGTCTATTAATCATATTTTATTGCGGAGGAAGTTCTTCGTAATTTTTGATTAACTAAATGATATTTTGTCGGTATAAGTCTAGACCACGTTGCCTGATTCTTAAAACTGAGTTTCTGAAAGAAAATGTTAGCAGAGTTGTTCGTGGATAAATATTGACAGCGCTCATCGCTCAACTTGTCGAGTCTATTTTCCAAAAGTAATGTAACCCAATAATTTTTAAATATTATCAAGCTGGACAGCCTTGATACGACATTTGGTAATTTAAGCTTCTCATTAATATGCACGCAAATAATTCAATAAAAAAAAAAGTATTATATTGTATACTATTTACTATGTAATGTATACTATGTAATACTATGTATTTGAATAATATTAATCCTTCTTTAGTACTGAATTTAAGTAACATAATTATTTGCAATATTACGCAAAAAAAGTATTACAGCCTACTTTCTAGACAACGTCTTGAATCCAAATAGTATTACGAGATGCCTCGTTGAGTATAATTCGAAGTGCATGTTTCAGTAAGCGTTCACTCTCGCACAAGGACAAATTGCGCAACTATTCATCGAATATTCATTTGTTTTACCTAAATACATAACTGTTGTTACTTCCTCTCGTTGACAACCGTTCTCAATACTTGTGCATACTGTTATTGATAATAGCTGTTGCCCGCGACTTCGTCCGCGTGGAATTCGGTTTTATCACGCACCCCTATTTTACCCCTCGGGAAAGTAGCCTAAGTTACTCCTTGTTACATCAGCTATCTGCCAGTGAAAGTCCCGTTAAAATCGGTCCAGCTGTTTCAGAGATTAGCCGGAACAAACAGGCAGACAAAAATTGTAAAAAATTTGTTTTGGTATATGTACCGTCTATACACCCATATGCACTTAGTAAAAACCGGTTATTTTAATATTACAAACAGACACTCCAATTTTATTCATTTGTATAGATTAACTTATCACTCGCATCTGAGTGAAGGCCTATCTGTATCTGTTTTTGAGTACTGGAAAAACCATTCAAAATAAAATAAAATAAATAATCCCTGACAGTAAGTATCGGTCTAGACTAAAAATATATGAACCTAATACAATGTCATTCTTTACCTAGTGAATAGGTACTCTGACATTTTATTACTTGGTGAAGAATGGTAGGCAATACCCAGGTACGTCTGAAAAATCCAGCATGGTTGGCCAGTAAATAACTATGTTAGTTATAGTTTAGCTATATTCTTATAGCCTGCGTCTGGTATATCTTATAACACAATTTGCACTTTACTAAGGATGTGTCTTGGAAGTGCCAATTTGCAGATGCAGATGCAGATATATCGAATCTTCAGAGATATGAACCGAATTCTAGTAAAGTGCGAGTATAAAGTTAAATAAATTCTAGTAAATGTTAAATGGCTTTTTCTGTGTATATTTATCCAGTATTAAGTCAACAGTGTAATTGTTCCGCTTAGCAAAATATCGACTATTTCTTTAACAACTAGTTAAATTTTAAAGAAATATCTTGAAATTCGCCATGAAATTAATGAAGTTTGCTCTGGTTGCTCTAAAACAGTACCTTTATCTTTATCTAAACCATAAAGCAAAGCTTTCTTTGGGGCTAGATGGTCCACCTATATTATTATAATAAATAAATAGGTACTTACTATTTGTAGAGCTGGTAAGGTACGATGTAAATAAATGGGTATTAATATTTAGGTAACTAATTTAGGAAATATAACATTTCCACGAGCTACTTAATTGCGACGCAACCTCCAGTCAAAACTACTCTGTCATACAATCGTCCCGAGCGAAATCGCTTCCCCTGACATCATAATATATTCCCATGTTCAACTCCTATGGTCAACGTCCTAGGCAAATCTGCATTATACTGTCGAGATTGACCAAGAACCGGCATTTTAAACATAGCATTTGATAACATGCCATTGAAACAGAGATGCATGCGCGCCGGCTTCGCTCGCTTGGACGCACACTTTCGCACGTTACATAACGAAACTTACTTCACATGTTATTACCAGGCCTTAAGGTTCATATTCTGTTAGTAGTGAGAAGGTCGGAAGGAAGGAGGACATTCGGAACCTATTTTTTGTAGCGTAATTGCAGTTATTAAATAATTTAATAGTGATTAGTATAATGCATCGTACTAGGACGTTATACTCGCGTGTCGGTTGAGTGGCGTCTTCATTGGTTTGGAGTTAAGTTTTTATTCGTGATAGCAATTAACGCTAATTTTGATACAATGGATGTTAGTTGTTGTTATTGTATTGAGTGAATTATCTTTACATTCATTGTACACCGCAACATAATGCGTTGAAGGAATTACTACATGTGGGCTCATAGGTAACCGCACTGTGCACCGCGAGCACGAATTTGATAAAAATTATAAGCCCATATAAAAATGTGATCTTTTTTTTTAATTCGACGTGATATTTATATCGTGCATTGTGCTCAGGCGTAAATTATGTATTTATCCGATCATAGGTTTTTCAATTTGAATTAGGTAATATTTGGGATCTCTGGTTTTATTAGGAAGGGTCTAAAACAGTGCACAATTTCGAATTATAAACGTTCTTTTGATTGAATTGAAAAGTGTTATAACTTTCAGTGCAAAATATAAATTTGCTGTAAAGAAAATAAAACTGTACGAACCTTGATATTACGTAGCTTAATCTACTTTAAAAGTTGTGTTTCAGGCATATTGAAGCGTCTGCGTTCCCTCGATAATCTAGTAAGAGGCCCTCTAAGACTCTATCTCTTCGGAGAAAACTGCATAAATATGAGTATATATATAGCAACTCCAATGGTTCTGACTTTCCATTAAGCTACTGAACATCGAGTTGACTGCTCGAGTATTTTCTCAGCAGCGTCGTTTCCCAGAAACGGTGTGAAATGCACAATCCCGGTGTAACGGTGATCGCATTAGGGCCAACCGCGGTATGCACTAAGCTACCCTGTTGCTTAACACATTAAGCCTTGTAGCTTAGGTCGGGTTACTGGGAGATATTATTACTTTTAGAGTATGTTTATATTACTTTTGAGGCAAAGGCCTCCCTCAATTCGTCACATTTGTCCCTGTTTAGAGCCACTGTAGTCATGAGACATTCCACCTACACGTCTCAGAGTTACGGGTGCATGCGATGCGACTTGGGTCTTGTCGTACCTAGTAGGGGAGGCCCCAAGTCGCATCGGTTGTTGTGGGCAGAGGTTACTACTTAACTCCAGGTGGGCCGTCGGCTCGTTCCGTAACTGTATCACATAAAAGAAGTCTGTTGTAGGCGTCTAGTTCGCCTCGCCATCTTTTTCGTGGAGTACCTTTTCGCCTTTTTCCTGTTGGCGGGTTTCCAGGTTTTAGCATGTTTTAGCCCGCAGGGTTGTCGGAAGGTGTGGCTGTCTATTGTCTTCTACTCAGTGAAATTTTTTGTAATTCATTCATTTACTCTCTTTGATTAAACTTAATTACGCTACAGATTAACGAAGAAGAAAGTATGTGTACTGAAAGGATATTGACTATGTACCTGGTACATAACGGCGGTCGTATTAGTTCGAGTGCATGCCTGCGGTATTGCATATTGCACCCTTGGGCTTTTTGCTCATAACCTCATGAACATTAGTGGCTGATTGTCGAGTTATATTATTGAGTTAAGTCAGGAAGCATTTACCAGCATACTGCAGATATATTTGTATCAGAGCAGAGGCATTAGAATGTGCCAACTTCGTCCGGAGAAGTGCCGCCACCATACCCATTTCTGCCGCCAGTAATGCGTTACTGTTACGTGTTCCGGTTTGAAAGGTGTGGATGCCGGAGAAAATACAGGCACATGAGACATGTCATGGAGTTACGGGCCATTTGATGCGAATTGGTCTTGTACCTTAGTCGTGGAGGATATAGGACCCAATTCGTACAGATTTGTTATGGGCAGAGGTTGCCATTTAATACCAGGTGGGCTATCTGCTCGTTCCATAACTTTTACACATTAAAAAACAGTAAGTCTGTCCGCAAAACCTGGGGTACTTCGTTATCCGCACAGAACAAATATTTGCATATGTGATGAAGACCTCGTTTTGTTTTTAATTATCTGTCGGCGACAGTACATCTGTTAAGAAAAAACCACCTACTAAGGGAGGTGCGCGTTGAAATCTTTTGTATTCAGTCGGACATTGTTTAAAGTATGATTAATTTGTAAATCAAGTTGTAACAATTTTGTTTGAACTTAATTTCATTGTATTTTGTTTTCAAAATATCCTCCAAATAATTACGTTACTAGGAATTTGTCGCAGCTACTTACACAAAAATCGACACAATTCTCGGCTATGAAAAGTTTTTTTTTTAATTGTATTATTTAGATTTTTGTGGTATTCGAGGTATTCGAATTACTTTGGATTCGAACCGGCAACGTTCTCTCAAAGGCTGAAGTGATTACTGAGCTACTGCAATTTCTCCACAGCTAATAAATACTTTTCCATGTAAACCTGCAGATCACTTACAAGGTAATTGTGGTTTTTTTATTACTCTACCATAAATGTATGAGTTCCTCTTACAACAATGTTGGAATACCAGGCGTAGTTATAGCCAATAAAAAGCAATTTATACCCTACAACCACGCTTGCAGTACTGAAGGGGTGTGGCAGGCCAGGATATGCTGGTTTAGAGGAACAATGGGAAACTAACTCAGTTCAAACTTCAGATGTAGCCTAGGGAAGCTGGCTAATCTTTTTCTAATCGAAATTGGCTTGCCATTTCGTAAATGCCACTACGACCATTTTTGACCTTATTTTAGAACTCTCAGTACCGCAAACAATGGAATCTCTTAGTCCCCTATGTTGCGGCAATTTTTATCAGAAACTATAATGCAATGATATATAATATTTTACACAGTTCGAAGTTTTTGCTCTAAGTTATGTATTACCCAACACAATAATAAACCTTAATATTTTTTAAATTTGTAATTAAGAATTAAATTATTTACTTTTAAAATTTAAAGTTTTGTGAGATGAAATATATCGTAAGCATTTTGAAGTCAAAGAATAAACGAAATACACTATAGACTGAATAAAGTATTATTGTTACATGGATCGTGCTCGTGGAACGTGGAATCCTCCTAGGGGTTTCTTGGTTGTTCTTCCCATGGCGGGTCGGATAGGGTTTCAACAGGCGTCAAACTTAGCGATAAGTAGGCGTGATATTATGTTTTGAATATTACTTATTGACGTTACCAAGAAAATTCTTTATATCAAAGGAAATAAAGTCTTTTGGCTTTCATATTTGTTATTCATAGCCAACTAACTTTGACAACAGGTTATCTATTAGTAAAAATATTTCTTCGTAGCTATGTTAGCAGGGTTCCAATGAGATACTGTCAAACAACCTATCATTACTCGTGACGATTGCATCATCCCAACTTAGTCGCAACTCCTTGCAAGTAACAGTGATTTCCAAGTGGAGTAAATATTCATGAACGCCTCATCCTGGGCACACAGCACCATTAACCCAGACCCATCTAACAGCAGTGTCTAGCTCCGGTGCCGTTACACGGAAGACATACCACATCGGACCGGTTTTATTGAACTTAATGTGCGATATACACGTTCTGAAAACGGTCAAGGAAAACGGGAAATGCGGAACATGGAAACATGCCCTAGAACGAAAAATACGCAGGATTATGGTCATAAATTATTGTTAAACATAGATCTGCGTTCTTGATATATGGGGATAATGGGACTTATTCAAAATTGATTAGAGTAAAAATTGACGAATTAGTATTTTTACTGTTCACACAGTAAAACTCTCTCACGAGAGTTAGGAGCGTAGTGGCCCAGTGGTACGTACCCCGCGTTTCAATCCAGAGGTCGCTGGTTAAATTCCCGACGTGCAATACCACGTCCTCAAAACGGTGAAGAAAAACATCGAGGGAAACCGACATGTCATAGAACCATTCAACCAAAGTTCGGAGACATGTGTCAATTGCAAAAAAGGAGCCTCTTTGAGGCGCACTTAAATTACTTTCACCACACTGGTTCGATAGATCCAGTGACTCCACGTATATGATGTCATCTCTAGCCTACCCGCAAATGATTTGCTCCACTTGGCTAAAGTTTTTATTTTTTGGGAACATTAGACCTAGCGTTGGCTGTATCAAGCCTAATAACAAGTAGAATAGAATAGAAAATATTTATTTGCAACACACATACAGGAAAATAAATAAAAACAAGTGGACTTCTTATTCTACCTGACTGATTAGCTGGCCAAGTATTTACAAAGTGTAAATATTTTATTTATACGAGGGTTATGTATATATAAACGCATTAATGGAAAATCGATACCATTGGAGTACATGACGTATAAAGTCGATAAATCTAGCTTTTAATTGTTGTTTTTATCAGATAATGTTCTCGTTCACTGAAGAAACGTTTCCTTGTAATTCCCATTATAATTTCTTACCATGAGATATTCACATTAATGTAGCTCGTTCATTCTCGTTCATTGTTTAATTATAGTTTTTCTAGTTTTGATTATATAGTAGACCTAGAACTGTGGCTTAAATAACCAAGTATTGTATGTAGTATTTCCATCCGGGATACCTATACCATACCCTTTTCTGCCGCCAAGCAGTAATGTCTAACGACCTACAGCGCAGAAGGCAGGGTTATTACCAACTGAGCTATGAGGCTAGTCAGAGAAAAATTAAGTGTTCCATCCTCTGATTTTAATGAAATGTATATTCGGGCTATTCAATTCTTGTCGCAACGAACCCTTGTCTCTGCGAGAGTGTACAGCCCGCAGCCCGCGGGCCATTAAACCGTGCGATGGCGCGATACAAACGCGGAAGATTCGCAACTCGTGCTCTCTATTCACAGTCAAGTGCGATCGACCTCGGCTGTGCTATGCTCGAATAGTTTCAAAGGGACGGCTTATACACTACATACGAACGGCTCAACTCTAAACATAATTGTATAGATAAATTTATACACTCGCATTGTGTGTATTTATGTGTATTATATGTATGTATTTACAAAAAGCCTAGCCTTTTTGGCTGTTATAAGCTACATTTTCTTTTATTTGTACCTAATTTTATTTCTAATGTAACACAAAATAAATATTTTTCTTTCTTTCCTTCGTTCGTCCTTGATATCGCATTGAAAAAACAAAATAAGCAAACGATGTGTTAGCTATTGTGCTACCTAGTTTACAACATGATTAATAGTTAGTGCTCCTACGTAGAGCCTAGGCTCGATATATAGTACACTCTTGGTACGGGGCTCATTCATTAGCGCTATCGTGACGTGATCGTGAAAGCCGGCGACGTTGTGTGGGCGAATGCTGTTCCTAGGTGGGCTAGGAATCGAACCAATTGTATTTAAGTTCGCATCTTTATAGACCTTATACTAAAATGTTGGGTATGAATTTGTTAAGGATTAATAACTTTACGTATTGATATCTTATCTTATCTAATTCTACTGCTAAAATTATGTCTGTTATTATATTTACCACGTAAGTAAGTAAGTAAGTATATATTTGCGTAATTTTTATTCTTATCCTGATAGCTTTGTCTCGCGTATGATATTATTTTCAAGTGTTGAAATTGTTTTATTAGTCCATTTGTTACCTAGTCTAGATATAACAGCAGCATTGAATTAAGGTTCATTATGATATTATCGTAAAATTGTTTGTAAACAGCGAATGCTGTTCCTAGGTGGGCTAGGAATCGAACCAATTGTATTTAAGTTCGCATCTTTATAGACCTTATACTAAAATGTTGGGTATGAATTTGTTAAGGATTAATAACTTTACGTATTGATATCTTATCTTATCTAATTCTACTGCTAAAATTATGTCTGTTATTTTATTTACCACGTAAGTAAGTAAGTAAGTATATATTTGCGTAATTTTTATTCTTATTCTGATAGCTTTGTCTCGCGTATGATATTATTTTCAAGTGTTGAAATTGTTTTATTAGTCCATTTGTTACCTAGTCTAGATATATCAGCAGCATTGAATTAAGGTTCATTATGATATTATCGTAAAATTGTTTGTAAACAGTGTCTTGGCGTATTCTGGTTGGTCCTGATAGTCCTAACTCCTAGGTTGTTATTAATGGCACCATTATCTATTCTCATCTCGAGCCACAAATCCTGCCAGTAGAAATATAAGGCCGTAGACCGCAGCTTGCGTTCATGATAGCTTAGATGTAGGTCTCATTCGTTAATGGTATCGAGATAGGATCGCAAACTCGATGATGGAGAAGAATCGTATCGTAGGTGAGTATGATCACCGATATAATCGGACCATTATCGAGTAAAACTATAAGCAAGATTCCAATGTAAATTTTTTCGTATTACAGGTACAGAAACTCGGAATCTTGCTTTATATTTTGTTCGTAAATCTTAAGTAAATAATAAAAAGCAATCTTTGAATGCATTAAAGGTTGAGGATAGTAGTTCGCCGCAATTTATGTAGAATGTTGCTCAGTTCCTGCTTCTAGACCTTGTGCAAATACACGAATTTCTCACGGCGAGTCGTGGAAGTCAGGTATATTTCGTTTTAGCTTATTTCCCTCGGCCTAAGAGTAATGAGATAGATTGCACAGCAGAGCTAATTTAAGCATAGTAATAAATGGCTCTGTAACGAAGATAGTTAAAAGATTTATGCTCACTCAATTCAGTTCAATTAATTTATTTCTACACTTAAGGGCTTTAATGGTGGGAATCGAACCCACGAACTACGGCGCAGAACTGCCTTCTGCGCCGTACTTACTACCAATTGAGCTGTGAGACCTATCGATACCTTGCTATACAACATAAACATCCAATGCCCTAGAAAAACTTCAGCCTACTGCCCGCATCTAGTATGGGCCAAGGCCATGTGCCATATGTGCCAAGTTCGCCCGGGGAAGTACTGCCACCACACCTGGTAATCTGCCGCCAAGCAGTGATGCACTCGTGTTCCTGTGTTCCGGTGGAAGGGAGTGGGTGCCGGTGAAATTGCAGGCGCATGAGACGTCTGGCCATCTGGGGGTGATGGACGCAACGCAATGCGACTTGAGTCATCTCGTATTTGGTGGAGAGGACTTGAGTCGTGTTGCTGTTGTCGATGGGCGGCGGTTACCACTTCAGGTGTGTCGTCAGCTCGTTCCATAACCTACAGGAAATAAAAAAAAATAAAAGAATATGATGCTATTTCTAGTTAAATAATCTGCTTACTTGTAAATTCCGTTGCTATAACCTTCCACTGGCACTCCTCGCGGCGGAGTTGGCCGACATCACGACTAACGGTCCAGTACCTTACCACAGTGTAGGCAGTACTGCCGACCATTACAAACTAGCAGGTACTAGTGCTAACGGAATACGATAGATTGTGGATTTACTCAGGAGATGTAAGGTAACAAGAACATAGATGTTTCATAGAAATTTAATTTTATTTGAATACTAGCTGTTACCCACGACTTCGTGTGGCGAGAAGATTCGAGAATATTTTTTGGGATAGAGATTTTAGTTAAAGCCACAAATATTGAATCTTCAATTTGGAACATACGAGTGGGTACATGATGACCTGGAATATCACATAGACATATACATTATCCCGGTATTAAGGTGAAGCTGCTAATAGCTAGCAGCCAGTGAAAAATGATTCGTTTCAAAATTACGTTACATTACTTCAGTCTGGTCCTTGCCTGTATTATCAATCTATACAAATAAATAAAATTGGAGTGTCTGTTTGTAATATTAAAATAACCGGTTTTTACTAAGTGCATATGGATATATACACGGTACATATACCAAAACAACATTTTTTACAATGTTGTCTGTCTGTTTGTTCCGGCTAATCTCTGAAATGGCTGGACCGATTTTGACGGGACTTTCACTGGCAGATAGTAGAAGTTTTTTTTGATTGAAACATTGGTAAGGCGCCTTTTCGGCCTAGGCTGTATATAATAGGGAATAAAATAACCCAGGGATAAAGAATACGTCAGTCATTATCACGTGAAGCATGACCCATTTTAGGCACGACAAAAAACGTCACGTTACTTCGGACGTCAGTCAAGTTCTTGCCTTGTAATCTTTTAATCGATATAATGGTGGTATGCGTGGTGGCCTAGTCGTAATGAAACTGTTTTCTATTTTTATTTGAAAAATACACTCGGTATTAATTGCTTGTAAGAAGTCTCTGAGGCACATTTTAATCCTTAATTACTTGCGGCTAAAAAGTTTCGTGGGTACTTACACTCTCGCATGTTGTGGCATCGGGAGAATTTGCTTACAGTGCATGGGGGTCGTTATACAGGTCAATTAAGGGTTAGTAAGTATACGAATTTGCTTTACTGTGCTCCGGTTTTAAAGGTGTGGTTGCCAGCGAAATTACAGGCACATGAGACATCCCACATTTTTATTTATTTATTTATTTCACTTGGTAAACTCGTACTTGACGCTTTTGTTATTGCATCGTCACCTCCCGTCACCGACTATTACGATGTCGATTGAATTGTAAGGCGTCACAAGTCGTAACTCGTGTTCGGAGCTACGCCGACGCGACGGTCACGGTCAACTAACGGAATTCCGTCGCGCCCTAGAAAGGGCTTTACCTGTTGTTTTGCCTACGTCATTATGTTCAAATTTCTACGGTGGTTACACTGATAATAGTCGAAGGTTCCCTGATTGGATTTTATGATTCTCAAAATTGTGTAACATTTATGTAATTCGTTGATTAGTGAGATTTTACGTGTTCATTTTAAAATAACAGGTTTAACACATTTACGTTATAAAACTTGCTTGTTAGTACATACAAAAGTTTAGCGTAATTACTGTCTATCTTATGTTAAATGTTTGGGTTACTGTAAGTTGAATGGAAAAAATCTTTTGACTTAGCATGATTGTCGATATTGAACAGAAAAGTATTCTATTCGACTTCTGCGCTGTAGGTCGTGGGTTCGATTCCCGCCCACGAAAAACTTTTGTGTGATAAATATAGATGTTTGTTCTGTGTCTTGGTGTTATCATAATGTAGATATAAAAAAAAGTATATAAGTATTCTATCAGTTGTCTGGTTCCCATAGGACGGCGCTGAGTGAATTATCCACCAATATTATTATATTATTATCATCTTTACTAAAATGAATCCTATCATTGATAGCTGGCTTGTCTGTGCAATCGAAGATATCGATTAAAGATACCCATGTATTTATAATTTCCGCCTAATGTCCTATCATGCTCTTATTAGAAGCCGTTCCCGACTTTCACTCGAAACTTCGTTGTATGGGTCAACGCAGAGGTCGCTACGCGATACCCATATCAATCAGTAATATGCCAAGGGGATCTCTCTCTTATGTCCTTGCGATAAGGACTATTTACACGAGCAAATGCTAAGTTATTTGGAGTAGATGTGCTTTACGTGATAGGACTGATGATGGAAGCGTGGCAGTAAGTTAGCGGGACACACCAGCGGGACTCACATTTCTGATTAACTGCGCGGGAAAGATATTAATGTCATGAAGTGAATGTAAATGTCGGCACATTTGTTACTTCGGTACGAAAGTATTATAAACTGGGTTAAGAATTTTGGACGTGTGAAAATAAGGAAGTGTTAATGATGAAAGTATTATTAGCTTTTATTAAAAGCGGACTACTTCTGCGGTGTTAACCGCGCTCAACCCTGTGTCATTCTCCCCGTGTCAGTGTCGCCAGGCGGAGAGAGTTATTTAGTTTACTGAGCGAATTGCTAAGAGTGAGAGAAGCTAAAAGAAGATAAAGATATTTATTTCAATAAACACATGTGTAGGTCACAACATATTTTACAAATAGTGGTGTGCAAAGTTAGAAATGTTAGGTAGGTGCCTATTTTATATTTTACTCCTACTTTTGAGGAACATTGATGTTCCTCAAATCACATCACACTAAAATCATAAATGCGAAAGTATGTCTGTTTGTAGGGATGTATAGAAGTATGTATGTATAACTGGACTGACCTAACAACTCAGTTGGTAGTAAACCAGCGTTCTGCACTGTAGGTTAGTTTTAAGAGCAGTAGAACTCTCGCCAAGTTCGTCCGGGGAAGTATTGCCACCATGCCCATTGCTGCCGCCAAGCAGTAACGCGTTCGCGTTACTGTGTTCCGGTTTGAAAGGTGTGGTTGCCGGTGAAATTACAGGCACAAGAGACATTCCACCTACACGTCTCACAGTTACGTGCGCATACGATGCGACTTGGGTCATGTCGTACCTAGTAAGGGAGGACCTAAGTCGCATCGGTTGTTATGGGCCGAGGTTACCACTTAACACCAGGTGGGCCATCGGCTCGTTCTGTAAATGCATCACATAAAAAAAAAGGTCGTGGGTTCGATTTTTATTTTCTGAGATAACAATCCTGAAATTGTATATAGGGGGGAAACCATAAAAATGATTCTTGATACTAATCCCCATGTTGATAGCTGATCATATCGAAAAGTTACGCTTGCAACGACGCTTGGTCTGTCCAATTTAATTAGGTTACTCTAGGATACATGATTTAGTAGATCAACGATTCTCTACCTCCCGTTAACCTCCGATATATAACAGATTAAGGTTAAAAATGTTAGATAACTTTGACCGAAATAGAAACTAGATTTGAATCCCTCACATAACAGTTAGATAACATAACTCATCCGTCGGATAGTGAAAGCGTTCCGGTGGTTCGCGTCGCGTGTGGTGACTGAGCACGGTGAGTGGTGAGTGGTGAGTGGTGACGCTCTACATGCCGAGGCTGGTCAACATAATGGAAGCCCTCCTATAGGGGTTTCTTGGCTGTTCTTCCCACGGAGGGTCGACCACGCGGACGAAGTCGCGGGCAACAGCTAGTCGTCAATAATATTCAAAACATAAGGTCACGCAAACTTATCGCTAATTTTGATGCTTAGTTCCTTACAGCGCAGAAGGCAGAGTTACTACTAACTGAGCTATGAGGCTTGTTATATATATCTTTATTGTACACCATAAGTAAGAAACGTACAAAAATACTGCTAAAACATATGAGTGGGGGCGGCTTTATCGCTAAATACTAATGCAGAATGTACCTAGATTGTTACTAGTTTGCCCATTAAACGTGAAACCTGCGTTACTGCTTGGCAGAAGTGGGTATGGTGGCAGTGCTTCCCCGGAAGAACATGGCGCAAGTTCTGCTACCTTAAAAAATGACAAAAACCTTATCACTTACTTCGTAACCTATCCTACGAACACCAACTCTCATGTTAGTCAGGCAACTGACCTTTCCTTGGTCCAATTACCTCACATCCATACGAAGCGTTTTACTTCCACTTTCATAATGCGGACAGCCCAAGAGTGGAACTCCTTGCCTGCGTCTGTATTTCCCGAGAACTATAATCTGGATGTCTTCAAGAGGAGAGTGAATAGGTATCTTCTAGGCAAGCATGTTACATCGTACACCGCATCGTCACTTAACATTAGGTGAGATTGCGGTCAAAATCAGCCTATCATAATTAAAATAAAACCTGTCAAGAACTGTACATAACTGCATCTTATAATGTGTACGTAAAAAGAACTGCATCTCGAAGTACCTGCAAGTAACCGCAGTCCCGCAACTGTGTGCAGCGGTACTATCACCGTTTGACGAGAACATGCAATATTTGCTTTGGTATAAAATCTACAAATATTTCACCGGAAAGCGCCAAAGAGTATGGATTGGAATGTGATGTGTTGACTGGTCTCGTCTATACTAGAAGAGTGATTCCCACCGATTAATAATAATATAATCTATACAACTAAATAAAATTCAAAGTCGCATCGGTTGTTGCGGGCAGAGGTTACCACTTAACACCAGGTGGGGCGTCGGCTCGTTCCGTAACTGTATTACATCTTAAATACTCTTTTTGCAAACATATACTGTTATTTTATTATGTAGCCTAGCACGTTTGTAAGTAGTAACGGAAAACAAGAAGATGAGCCAACGTTACAGTTAGAACGTGAACACTGCGTGCTAGTTGTGCAGATGATAGACTAAACGGTTTTCTGTTCCACCAACATCAATATGGAGTACTGTATGACCGGCTTCATAGCTCAGTTGGTAGTAACTCTTCCATCTGTTCTGTAATATGAATAATTATGTATATTTATTATTTTTCTATGGTCATCAAAAATATATCCATATCCGCGGACATAGATATTACCTAGTCTTTGCGAGATGCACCAAGCAGTGACGCATTCGCGTTACTGTGTTCCCGTTTGAAAGGTGTGGTTGCCGGTGAAATTACAGGTATATGAGTTCCACCTACACGTCTCACAGTTACGGGCGCATACGATGTGATTTGGGTCTTGTCTTACCTAGTAGGGGAGGACCCTAGCCGCATCAGTTGTTATGGGCAGAGGTTACCACTTAACACCAGGTAGGCTGTCGTCTCGTTCCGCAACTACATAACATAAAAAAAACCTGTCGCGTGTATGGCCGGCTTAAGGCTTACTGATATCTAACTGATTAACGTCATACCTGCAAATCTATCTAACTAGTTTTATTATTGTAGCGAAAAATATACACCAAATATATACTGTACCACCAACTGACCTTACAGCTCAGTCAGTAGTAACCCTACCTTCTGCTCTGTGGGTCGTAGATTCGATTCCCACCCAGGACAAACATTTGTGTGACGAGCATAGATTTTCTGTTTGTTAGGTTGTTCTGTCTGGGTGTAGATATGTATTTACAATAAAAAAATATATAAGTATTATATCAGTGGTCTGATTCCCATGATACAAGCCATGCTTAGCTTACTTTGGGGCCTGATAGCGCTGTGTGAAATGTCCACCAATATTTATTTATTATTATTATTAAATACACCAGCATAAAAACTCCGACCATTTCTAGCAAAAACTTGAAATGCAGACAAGAATCTACAATTCCGATCTTCGATACACATACGATTTGGATTGTTCGTCGTTCCCACATCTATTGTTGTTTCATCTTCGGCATCGAAGAGTTTCACCTTATTGTTCCATTTCATGGGGAACGTGTACTCGCTAATTGGCTTAATCATTTCACTCCGGTTCAAAAACTCGGAATGAAGGTCGGACGAGTTCCTGATATTGAATAAATATTATATAGGATGGTTTGTCGACCATTACGGAATATGGCTGAAGCAAAGTATAACCATAGAATAGAATATAAAGCTTTAACACTCATATCTCTGCTGCACTAGGGTTTTCTATGTCGCAGGTGGCACGACATACATAAATATGAGACATTTATTTAACGACCAAAGAAGAAAATCAACTTTATTTTATCCATCACCATATTTATTTATTTTGTCTCCCTGGCAGACTCTTAGTAGTAGTAGAACTTATGCCATCGTCTGGGAAAGTGTTGCCACCTTGTCCATTTCTGCCGTCAAGCAGTAATGCTTTTGCGTTACTGTGTTCCGGTTTGAAAGATATCGTTGCCGGTGAAATTACAGGCCTATGAGACACTCCACCTTCATATCTCAGAGTTACGAGTGCATACGATGCGGCTTGGATCTTGTCATAGTCTTAGGGGAGGACCCAAGTCGTATCGCTTGTTATAGGCACAGGTTACCACTTAACACTAGGTGGGCTAAATGCTCGTCCCATAACTTTTCCATATTAAGAACTACAATGTAAGATTTTTAGGCTTGCTGTCACAGAAACTGATAACAAAGTGTAATTAAAGTTATACCTCGCGCAGAGGTGTAAGTAAAAGCGTTTCTTGAAACCATTAACCCAAACAGCTTACGATAAATTCCAAATGATACTGAAGTCACAGAGACAGTTTTCATAACGGCACTTGGAATTACGAGCTAATGACAAAGCCGCCGTTTATGACATTTGCGTCCGCAATTTACTCCGCTTTGTAATGATTTGGGACTTGGTAAATGTAGGTTACGCCGCGCCGTACTCTGGCTGGTGTCTCAGATTATGTGGTTTTGTCATTATTCGTGTCCAGAGGTTGTGTTTTATGTATTACATTTTCTAAACTCCGATGCTTTTATTAGATCAATTCAAATATCTAGTTGGCATCTGTCTATTACAGTTTACATTTGCTTTATTAAACATCTACAGTTAGAGGAATATCATCCCAAGTCTATTTTTATCGATGTCCGATATCCGAAGTTATTTTACGGATTTCGGGAATAAAACCAATTATATGTTAAGAATATATAATTCCGTTTCATTTAATATTTTCGCTGATATCCTTCCCGGATTCAAACCTCTAAAGTAAATAAATTAAGTAATAAATATTGGTGCACATTTCACACATCGCCATCTAGCCCCAAGTTAAGCATAGCTTGTGCTATGGGAACCAGATGACTGACAGAATACTTAAATACTTTTATTTTGTAAATACATACTTATATAATATAGTAAGTAGATACAAATCAACCTCCCAACCGGCAGATTGCGGTATATCTAAATATCTAATCTAGATATTTTGTGCCGTCAATTCTCTGCTACACCTATAATGTACCGTGGAGGGTAATTTGGGTTACTGTCAAATCTCTTTTAATCGATTACGGCGCTGGCCGGCGTGCGCCTTACTAAATTGGTCATTACCGTCACGGGAGGCAATGAACTTGGATTACGAACTGAGTTATTACGAATGTTAGAAGTACCGGAGATGAGATGCTGTGTAGCAGTCATCAATCCAGTGGTAGGTACAGTCGGGTGCACACGCCCTACCGTAGTAGTAATATTACAAAGGGAACTTTGGTTTTATCTTTAAAGGGACCGAGTAATCTTTTTTTCCGCACTGCAATTTGAAGCTTAAAATGACAGATTTTTTACATAACTTTGTTAGAAATTATAATGATTTGATGATGACATATTCCGAAACTGAGATTTCTTAGAAACTGTTTACCGAACTGAAGACTACATACTTACGTACATAAACCGCCCGCATTTATTTTTATTTTTTGTTAGATTATTTTAGCTCAAGATTATAATTGTTTAGTTACGATGTTAATTATGCACAATAAAGAGTATACCTCTCTATCTATCTATCTACATAATTTATGTCACTTAATTATTTACTTAAGAAAAAAATACAATGCTAGCAATTATAGCAGTTTTATTATCTCTTGATATATATTACTTGGTCAAGAAGTTTGGTTACTGTATTAATGCCCAAATTAGATTTATTAATTTCGTTGGTTTTAAGAAATTAATAATTGGAATAATTACAAATACGAATAAACAATAAAATGTAAACATTCAATCAAAACAGCAGGGCTAATAAAATTAAACCAAAATAATCATGTATCGCACAAAACCATCTGAGAAATTGTGAAATAGATAATTAAAATATGACATACGGTCTCTCCGAAGACCTGTCTTGTATGTTGGTTCTGATCTGACCACGACGTTGTTCGGCTGACTGTACCCGTACATAAAACGTGAAATGGATCGCCGCCCGTGGGGTACGTATAAAACTGAATTAGAGTGTTCATTCCGAGTCGGACCATTTCAATGCATGATGAGAACTGTTGGTCGATGGACTGACAAGTATTTCCTAGGTTGGTGTGAACTAATATGATCCAATCATTCAAACGCATGCATAATAATAGAGTCGTTGTATCAGCATTACTTCTATTAATAATCTATACAAATAAATAATTGGAGTGTCTGTTTGTAATATTAAAATAACCGCTTTTTACAAAGTGCATATAGCTGATGTAACAAGAAGTAACTTAGGCTACTTTTCCGAGGGTTAAAATAGGGGTGCGTGATAAAACCGAATTCCAAGCGGACGAAGTCGCGGGCAACAGCTAGTAATATAATAATATTGGTGGACAATTCACACAGCGCCGTCTAGCCCTAAACAAAGCATAGCTTGTACTATGGGAACCAGACAACTGATATACACATGTATATACTTTTTGTAAATACATACATATAATTATTATTTTAAGAGCAGTAGAACTCTCGCCAAGTTCGGCCGGGGAAGTACTGCCACCATGCCCTTTTCTGCCGCCAAGCAGTAACGCATTCGCGTTACTGTGTTCTGGTTTGAAAGGTGTGGTTGCCGGTGAAATTACAGGCACATGAGACATTCCACCTTCACGTCTCACAGTTACGGGCGCATACGATGCGACTTTGGTCTTGTCATACCTAGTATGGGAGGACCCAAGTCACATCGGCTGTTATGGGCCGAGGTTACCACTTAACACCAGGTGGGCCGTCGGCTCGTTCCGTAACTGTATTACATAAAAAAAAAAAAAAAAAAAAAAAAAATAATACGTATGTATATATGTATATGGTAGTAACCCTGCCTTCTGCGCTGTAGGTCGTGGGTTCGATTCCTACCCAGGGTAAACATTTGTGTGACGAACACAGGTGTTTGTTCTGTGTCTGGCTGTTTATTTGTATTATATGTATGTATTTACAAAAGTATTATGTATCAGTTGTCTGGTTCCCATGATACAAGCTATGCTTAGCTTACTTTGGGGCTAGAAGGCGCTGTGTGAAATGTCCACCAACATTTATTTATTTATTAATAATATACATTTAGTAAAAAGCTGTTATATTGACATTACAAACAGACAATTCACTTTTCTTTATTTGTATAGATCACTCAATTCTCGCAATGTAAAGGCGCATTATACTATTGAAATATCTTGACCGCTGACGGAGATTGAAGATAAACATTCAAAGATATCGTGTCAGGAGATAAAAGTGAAGTTCCTTCAGTAGGTTACCGAATTGGAACGGGTGATAAATTATGATGTGCAGATAACGTGCAGAACCATAGTTCATGCTCGGTTCATGCTTTCACTTCGCATTGATGTTTAAATCAATTAACTTTGGTATGTTGCTGATTGCCGGAATTCATGTTTTAACCAGGGCGAAACATTAATATGACTTTTAAGTGTAACAGTGTTAATTGTTTTCATCTTTTTAACCGACATCAGAAAAAGGAGGAGGTTATCAATACAGTTATATGTTTCTTGTTTATTACCTCATTACCTCATACCTATAGCGTAGAAGGCAGGGTTACTACCAACTGAGCTGTGAGACCAGTCATATAGGTATTCTGTCTAGTTTTTCTGACATCAACTGATTCAGAGCTGCATTGTGCTGAGTCTGTCACGACGCCGACGTGCGGAATTTGAGTTCTTGTCGCATTGTATTTTTAGTATTGTGTGTTCCGTGTTGTGTTTATAGACAAATAAATGTATTTTCTTCTTTCATTCTTCATATTATCATTGTTGCGGTAATGCCGCCTGTAATTTAGGCACACCACCTGCTTCCACCTGTTAGTGAATTGGATTAGTTGAGTTATCTGTAGATCGTTGGAAAGTTCTCTAAATATCTCAGTTGATTTCATTGTATTAAGTAAATATTATGTGATTATTGTTTTTTGGTCTACAAGGAAAGAAATTGAGAATGTTCGGCAGAGGATATATTTAATTTCCCCGAAAAAACCTCTCCATCATCTGTCCGTGAGTCAGTCAGTCATCTTAGCATCCAGTAATCTACAGTCAAACGAGTCAGCGACACTGTGTTAAAATCTATGAATCCCTTTCCATTTATTTCTCAAGTTGTTCGGATGTCTCTTGTTTTTATTATACCGTATCTCTCTGCCGTCCTTTAACTAAAAGGCCGTTAAGCCCAAATTGTTGTTTTTGAGATATGTTCATAGAACTATTTTTAATTCCTTTTAAATCGGTCACTTAACGGCCAACAACTTTTTTTTATATCTCCGGAACTAATTATAATTTACAAACGTTTCTTAGACAGAAAGATAGAGAATTCTGTACTGTATCGCTTCCTATTCAAAAGTCAAAATTGACCTTTTGAGGGCCAAACGGCTTTCTAGTTAAAGGACGGCAGCTCTGCTCACAGCATCGTAGTTGCAAAGAAGATCACATTACGAGGTTTATTCGCACGCACGACTCGCACGCCTCAACGGGAAAAATTAGTGGTCACACACTCATTTACTGTTCTAATTGTAAGCTAATTAGAAATTGCGCAATGCTATCGTTTATATAATTGTTTTGTTATGGTGGCGCCTGGGATACTAACGGAACTGCTCGACTACTACATCTCACTTATCTTTACATCATAGAGCATTAGAACGCACGCCAAGTTCGTCCGGGGTAGTACTGCCACCATGCCCATTTCCACCGCCAAGCAGTAACGCATTCGCGATACTGTGTTCCGGTTTGAAAGGTGTGGTTGCCGGTGAAGTTACAGGCACACGAGACATTCCACCTACATGTCTCAGAGTTCCAGGCAAATACGATGCGACTTGGGTCTCGTCGTAACTAGTAAGGGACAACCAAAGTCGCAGCATCGGTTGTTATGGGCAGAGGTTACCCTTAACACCAGGTGGGCCGTCGGCTCGTTTCGTAACTGTATAACATAAAAAAAAAACAGAGATGTCTCAGGTGGTTGTCGGGTCGTAGGTTCGCATCCTACATTGATCTTGAGCTTCCTCAAGTTTTAAAGCCACCAAGCACTTGACAGAAACGTCACACACAGCCAGTTCCGAATCCGTGCCTTATGTAACGCCATTTTCGGCAATAAAGTCGCTCAACAACGTAAATAAAAAATGATATAACAAAATATTTCTTAGACGGAATAAAAGAAAGAAGAAGTAAATTCAATATTCCGTATTTTTTCTCAATTTTAGTACTACGTCTTCTTCTCTAGTTGGTCATTGAGAATCTAAAAATACTACTACGTCAAGCATCTATAAAATGTAATTCCGAAGAAATCACTAACAATCAGATCAATATATCAATTGACTCGTGCCGAAACTAATGCATTCCGTGATCGGTCCCAAAACGAATACACAGTTTAATTCGTCTCAAAGCAATATCATTGTTACTATTATCTATGTAGAGTATCGCTATTTTATCCGCTAACAACGGAAACAACGGTTTTCTAACAATATAACCACTTATTATAATTGGTTGGTGCTAAACTGATGTCTGTTCCGCGGATTAACTTCGCGTAATTGTTTTGCACAGTTGCTGATATCCTGTCCTTGTTTATTATACAGTTTGGAAGTTTTGTCCCCATTGTCTGATGTCGCTCTACTCAACGACACACAAAACATATTGTAATATTTTATTTCAGTATGTATCATAATAAATGTAACATAGATCTAAGTTAGACTGTTACAAGGATTGTGCTCGCTAATAAAAAGGAGGGTAAAAAGGCCCTCCTTTACGGGTTTCTTGGCTGTTCTTCCCCATGGAGGGTCGGATAGGGTTTGAATAGGCGTCAAACTTAGCGATAAGTACGCGTGACCTATGTGTTACCTGTATGATCTATATGATATGTTTTCAATATTATTGACGTTTCCAAGTTTAATTCATTCCATTTCTATATGAATTCTATGCAAATAATGATTTTGACTTTAACTTTGACTTTGAATCCACATAATACAATACGATTGGTGCCTAAATTAAAACTATGTACCTTCCAAGAAGGTGTTTTGCGAAATAAATGTTCGGGACATGCCTACGACTCCTACGAGTATTATTATTAGTATTCTAGACTAAGAATTACAGGAACCATTCCGCCCACAATTATTATACAAATGTTTGTATCCAGGGCGCGCCATCATGTGGCGGGCGGTGGTGCTGGTCTGCCTGGTGACGCCGAGCCCCGGACAGAGGAGCCCCCCCAACCAGGTGATCGACGTCACCACCTCCTGCGACAAGGGATCCATGAACGTGCATCTACAAATGGAACAGCCCTTCAAGGGACTGGTCTTCAGCAAGGACTTCTCGCGGGAGTGTCGCATTCAAGGTAACTTAATTAGTTTTTTTTTGAGATTGCCCACCTTTTTTGATACTTTGTAAACACATCAAGTATGTGGCTATGGAACAAATACTTACCATTTCCTTAGCTGTCACAATTAGTTTATTAATAGGGAGAAATTACTTACACAATGGAATTAAGAGAGACGTCGTCTTTAATAAAACCGAGAAGTAGTCTTAACGGGTAGTTAGACACACGCCGATGTCCATAGACGTGGTTACTTATGTATTAGATCCAGTTTGAGACGCCTCTGAGCCGGTTATTGGGTAGGCATGACGATTATCTGCGGAAATAGACGGTGTCAAAGAACGAGCTACGAGTGTCCGGAGTTCGTTCCTTGTAAGGAGGAAAGTAAATCGCTAGACGCAAATCGGGTTCTATTAAGTTTAGAATCTAGATCACTAACATAAGTATTTAGAACGTCCTGGAATGATTTATGCCATATTCTGTTATATATCTGTTATATATATATATTTTTTTTTTTGCCACAGATATATATATATATATATATCTGTTCTTCCCCATGGAGGGTCGGATAAGGTTTGAACAGTCGTCAAACTATAATCGAAAATCTTGGGTATTTATACAAATTCTATCACTTCAGTTATTCTGGCTATGTAAGCATTGATCGTGTAGATTAATGAATTTTAAAGAGTATTGTCTGAGCATACTTGAGGCTTGAGTTGGGCGAAATAGTGCGCAAAAGTTTTTTTTGAGCGATTATTTGATCTAAAGGTAAGGTATGTCAGTAGGGGTAGATCCAAGACGTTTTGCTTTTGTTATGGGCAGACGTTACCGCTTAACACCAGGTGGGCCATCTTGCTCGTTCCGTAACTTACTCGCATAAAATGAGCGCACAGCGCGCTAAAATTTAGCTTAGTTTAAGTGAAATTAAATTAAATTAAATTTGGAATAAAATTCATTTCGGTTCATTTAGATAATTTCATTTGAGTTTAAGTACAAGTGCAATCGTCTATTGGAGTT
This sequence comes from Chesias legatella, assembly GCA_947359385.1. Classification (NCBI taxonomy): domain Eukaryota; kingdom Metazoa; phylum Arthropoda; class Insecta; order Lepidoptera; family Geometridae; genus Chesias; species Chesias legatella. The sequence continues at coordinate 8,780,641 of OX375769.1, read as the reverse complement.
TTGCTGAGATATGCTAGCTAAAATCTTTGTTCACAATGAAAACAAAATAATAATTAAATAGTTTTGTATTATAATTTGACTGGCCTCTTAGCTCTGTTGGTAGTAACCCTGCCTTCTGCGCTGTAGGTCGAAGGTTCGATTCCGACCCAGGACAAATATTATATAGGGATACTACCAAATGAGGCCGGTCAAAAAGAATCGTCACCATTATCACACTAGGAAGCTGATAAAAAAATGTTGATATATTCCAGGGAACCTTCAAAACAAGGTGTCACTCCAGTTGCCGTCGAACGCGTGCGGAGTGAGGACCTCGACCCTGAACAGCACTCGTGAGGAGCCCGATGATGAGGAGGCGCTGTATTACAACGCGGAGCTGGTGGTGCAAATGGACCGCCAGCTGCAGCAGTCCACGGACCAGGAGATTCTCGTCAGGTAAATAAGAATAATAATAATAATGCTTTATTGTAGTACAATGGGCGGTCTTATCGCTATAAAGCGATCTCTTCTAGACAATCTTGGGAAAGAGTATTTAATAGCTAAAGTGGTTGTGAGTGTACTAAAAGCTAACGGGAGATATTTATCAAAAGGAATAAACTAATAAAAATAATCAAAATTTAACTTCTTACTAAATATCATCATACACTAAAGGAATCAGCATCATTCCAAACTGTGTGATGTGTGTGATATGTCGAGAGCTTGGTGGCTCAGTAGTGAGACGCCAAGTTTCTGTCGATGCCGTTTTAATCCTGACGAGGACTAATGAGTTTAACACTGGAAAAAATATGTACACGTATCCACATTCAGAATGATGGTGAAAAATATCGTGAGGAAAACGATATCCTAAAACTAAATATTCGAAGACATGTGAGTCAAAATAGCTTTCGTGCATTAGAATGCACGAAAGCTATTTTGAGGCACACTTTGCCACACTTGTCGACACAGACACGATTAGTACTAGCAGTAATATTAGTTTCTATTCTGTTAGTCACTAGTTCTCTCGAGCTAAATATCATGTGCTGTTCGCATCACCTGGTCAAAATCCAGGTGTCTAGTTTCTACACTAATACTACAATACAGTACTATACTAATATATAGCGTGGTGGTCTTGTGGTACTGACCCTGAGTTTCAATCCGGAGGTCGCCGGCTCAAATCCCGACGTGCACCTATGAGTTTTGCAATTGAAAGATTTATGTGCGCAATACCACGTTCTCAAAACGGTGAAGGAAAACATCGTGAGGAAACCGACATGTCATAGAATATAAAATTCGAAGACATGCGTCAAGTGCACGAATGGAGCCTCTTTGAGGCGCAATTAAAATCCTTTCACCACACTCGTTCGAGAGAACCAGTGTCTCGAATAGATTAGAATAGAATAGAGCATAGATCGCAAAATTAATTGCTTAAATTCACGTAAATAACGGTTTTTTTCAGATGCAAATTGAAACCGAAGGCCGTTCGTATAAACAGTTCTGCGTTGGAAACAGTCATCAGTTCGAAAATACGTGAAATTAATGGACAGGATGTAAAAAAAGTTAGGTGAGTTAGTAGGTCGTTAGGTGAGTAAGTAGGTGTTAGGTGAGTAGGTAAATAATTTAAAAAAATAATTATGAATGGACTATTTAGTTTTTGGCTGCAGATGACCTTGACAGCGTTTACACGGGCTTTTGTGAGCGCAGAAGTCTCACAACCGGTACCCACTGATAAATGGATATACTTTCAGATTGGATTCCATAGAAATTTCACTGAAATCGGTTCGTTAGTTTGGTTTAAATTATGATAACTGCCAAAAAAAGTCATCTATCATGTTATCTATCTATCTACATATCAACACCCAGACACAGAACAAACATTTATATTTGTTATACAAATATTTGTCCTGGGTGGGAATCGAACCCACGACCTACGGCGCAGAAGGCAGGGTTACTATCAACTGAGCTATACCTGCTAATTGGCGATGAAGTCGGTTTTTCCTGTTGCTGCGCAAAGTTCCTAAGTAATTGTACCCTGATTTCCAGAACTGGTCGCAACAGACAGGGGTTCGTGAGCCCCTTGGAGGTGGAACAGCGCGAGTGGGTGATGCGGGCGGCGCGCGCCTGGATGCAGCTCTCCCCCGCGGGCGGCGCGCCCGAGCCCGCAAACGTTGAGGTCGGCCAGCAGATGACGCTGCTCATACAGTGCACACTACCAGGTATACAGATGATACTTTCACTGGCAGATAGCTGATGTAACAAGAAGTAACTTAGGCTACTTTTCCAAGGGGTAAAATAGGAGTGCGTGATAAAACCACATTCCACGCGGACGAGCGCGGGCTAGCAAAAGCTAGCTAAAAATTTAGAACATTTCGAAATTCCAGTGGGCGTCGGACTGCGTGTTACTAACTGCGTAGCGCACGACGGGTTAGGGGAGGCCTCGCAGAAACTTCTCGACGAAGCCGGCTGTCCGGTCGACGAGGGAATATTCACGAAGCCCACCATTCACCTACACAAGCCCAAGAGCACCGAAATCGACTTCTCAGATCTACAACCCGTCGATCCAGCGAAGAACATAGACGAAAACACAAACATAAAGCTGTCCAAAACGGACCCCGAATACGTTCTCAAGAAAATCATGACGTACCAACACGCCGTCACGACTTTCTCAGCTTTCAAGTTCCCAGATCGGGCGAAGTTGCATCTCAGTTGCGGACTGGAGTTGTGCAAAGGTCAGTGCCCTCCGGTGGACTGCAAGGCGCTGCAGAGGCCGCAGCGGACCAGGGATGGCCTCCTGAGGAAGGCTAGGCTGGATAAGGACGCGAAAGGGATTGTGATCGATAGACTGGAGGTCTATAACAGTATAGAGGTCCACGCGCCTAATATCGAGTTGGAAGATGAAGCTTCGATAAGAGGTGAGTAGGTACTGCTACTACTATGTGGTACTAGTCGAGTCAAGAGTTCTATCAAAGTGTTCTTCTAATATATATACTTTTTTATGTGATGTATGTGATAGAACGAGCTGATGGCCCACCTGATGTTAAGTGGTAACCGCCGCCCATAGACAGCAGTAATACGGCTCAAGCCCTCTCCACCAGAGTATGAGATGACTCAAGTCGCATTGCGTTGCGTCCATCACCCCGAGACGGAGATGTTACGTCTCATGCGCCTGCAATTTTTGATTCTTGGACATGTCTGTTTCATCACGTTGTTTTCCTTCGCCGTTTTGAGAACGTTATGCGCACATAAATTTATCAAACGAACTCATTGGTGCACGTCGGGATTTGAACCGGTGACCTACGGATTGAAATTAGAGGTTACCAATGGGCCAACACGCTCTGTAGAGGTGAGATAGTGAGTGATTTGTACGAAAATGAATATAGCATTTGTCTTATAGTCTAGATTCTGCCTAGTACATGTTTTTCCTAGAGGGTGATTACAAATGTATTGGTAGTAACAGAACTTATGCCAAGCTCGTCCGGGGAAGTACCTACTGCCACATACCAAAGCTGCAATGCATTCGCATTACTGTGTTCCGGTTTGAAAGTTATGGTTGTTTCAAATTTACGTGCGCAATACAGTGTGACTTGGGTCTTGGAGAAACAGGCGACCTGATAAGGAACAGAGGATAACTATCAACTGTCTTCGTTCGTTTCAGGTTCAAGACGAATAGAATCAGAAGAAGATGAATTCGTCCGCGGGTTTTCACCCGGAGACAAGACAATCTGCATGTCACCAGGAAAAATGGCTCTAGCGTTCTGCGTGCTGGGTGTCATATTCCTGTGTGCTATTGCCGTAGCGTTCATTTCACTGGTGCGCGCGAGACGACGCATCGGAAGAGAACCTCTGCACACTTCTCTTTCTTTCTACACCGGAAGTAAGAGTATGTTTTCCTCAAGTGAGAGTTCTAGTTCGGGACTGAGCGGGAGTAAGATGCTGCTAACTGATAGCCCTTATTTTGACCATCACTCCTCGTCTAGCAATAACTGGCCATATACCAGGGCGTTATAAGTATTTCCTATCTATTTTTAATATCCGTTGCATGTTCTAGAAGTTCTAGGAATAATTAGAGACGCTAGTTACAATTAATATCGATTTGTAAGTACTATTAATACCTACCTTCATTTAAAGTGCTAAGAAGGAAAGTGTGCCTTAATCGGATAGGGGGGTGGACAGGGCTATGTAATGATTGACTTAATTCGTCCTATTTCTATTGATCCAATTGTCCGTCCTACTATTAGGACTATCATAATACCCAGATAAGTAAGTGTTGTGACTTTATAACATAAATCTTTGAGTCAATCAATAGATCTGTTCATTACCGTAGACTAAAGTCGATTCAACCGTTCGCTTAGTTCGGACTTGCCTTGTTACGTACTTAAGTAGGTAGGTATTTCAAATCTACCTAATATTACATAATAAAACACATTTTTGTCATGAGGCGTAGTACATGTTATGGGTACCTTCATTACCGAGTCATGAAGATTTGCTATTGAGTTTCAAATCAAAATATTCGGACAGGTAATTTTCGAACGAAATTCCCGAATATTTTGACTGGAATGACATGTGACCTAAGTATTTATTTATAAATTTTAATTTAGTTGGTTCGACAATGCGCTCTGTCATTTGAGGGGGTGCTTTTGAAATATACAACGTATATGCATGTTTTTTGTGTACACATAAAATTTGTTTGGGCTATGGGTAAAGATAATGAATCCATCAGCACCTCCTCGACACTTAGAATTAATAAGTAGAATAGTAGAATTAATAACTAATCGTAGGAACATTGAAGTAATTTATAATAAGATTAAATTATTGTGATGTAATGATAAATAATAATACTATGGTATGATTTATTTATGAACCTATTTTTATACATTGAAATAAAATAGTCCCCAAAAAAAAGTTATTTTCATTATAAACACACCTTTTTGCGTTTCACAGCCAAATGGCCAAAAACGCATGCCTTATAATTTCGCACTGTCCCTAATTGGACAGCGTAGTGAAATTATATATAAATTAGTAAGTTATTGGTACTTCATAACTACTGATAACTAGACACTTATAAGAGTAGTGTGTTTATCCCCTAATTACCAAATATCTTAAAAATTATTATTAGTATTATCAGTTAATCGTCGCTGCCTTTCAGTAATGGTGTAATAATAGATGATATCGTAGAAGTTAATTAATCCCAAAGACATGTCAGACGAAGAGGAAGTCAAAATTGTGTATGGAGATGTCTAATTTTGTTTGATTACATTAGATGATAGGTATGTGTTTTTCTTAGTGAAAACTGGCACTGTTTCGAATGTCATCAGTCAAATCTGGTATGGAAAAAAGGCATTTAACCTAGCAAAATAAATGTAAAATAGGTACCTGCTCTGTTACTTGTAATCTATTCTGTTCTATTAGATTAGATATGCATAGCATATCGTCTTAAAAGCATTTACCGCCATCTGTTGAAAACATTGTTACCTACTATGCTGCTTATGCATTTTAGATTGGCGTAACAAACATAGATGTCACTAGTATGTAAAGATTTACTTAATAATTTTGATTATATGGTTTTAGAGCAGGACAATAAAAATATATGAATAAAATTTAAAAAATACTTGATTAGTAATTTAGATTAATCTTAAAAAAATCTAAAAAAATCTTCGTACACGCAATCGAACGAACGATTAGCCCCGCGACTTCTTACCGAGAACCACCGGCACAACACTATTAAACAGCGCGCCGCCCTAGCGGGCGATGACATCATGCTAGACAAAGATGAAAACAACAGAGAGGACAAAAGCATTACAGTAAGTATCGTTGCAGTATTCTGATTGGATTGTACCAACAATATTCCACAGGGCCTGTGTGTGTGTGTGCAGGGTCTCCACTGTAATACTGCTCATTCAATCGGTAGCAAATATTATTTATATCTTCACCAAGAACCATAATAACAGTTTTCTGCATACTAATTATAATATGAGGTGATTGAAATTATAATTATTAATTTAAAATATATATATATATATATATATATATATATATATATTATTAATGGCACGTTTACCCTTACTTCATCATCACTGTCACTGACAGTTCATTATCATTCACAATTCGTTATGCATTTTATTATCAAGATTCTTCAACGTTACTTTTATTAATTTAATTACAGAGATTAGGAACTATTTGCTTTTGATAGCTTTGATTTTTTTTGAATATGTTAAGTTTATAAGAAAAATACTTAATTAAATTAATTTATTTAAATTAATAGTGAAAATCGGAATCGCACGACAGGAATCAACAGGAAAAAAATTAGGCAATTTTAACCTTAAAATCAAAGACTTCCGTTTTATACCGTCGCGTACTTTGTCTATGACATGGGCGGAACGAAGTTGGTTGGATGCTTTCGCGGTCGGTCTTTCGCTTCGCCCCCGATGCCGTGTTCGTACTCGCAGTCACGGATGATTCTCAACTAATTCTACATGAATAGCGATTATAAATAAACTATCAACAGTGAACGGGTAATGTTAACGTAGATGAAAACTTAGTGCTTGAAAACGGAAGTGTATGTGTCGTCGTGTGAACGAGCTGGAATTCGGCTTCGTAACCGACCTAAGTGTTTTTGTAGTCGAGGAATTAGTGTGAATAACTGTGCTGAGAAAGCGCAAAAGGACCTGAAAGTAAGGTATGTATATTTACGACTCGAATTGGCTGGTATTTTTACGTGTTCCACACATTACGCGGCTGCTGTTTGCTTCTGTTACAAATACGAAGTACTCTTTGAACTGTTGAATCTTAAGTTTTCCGAAAGCTTTTGGACCCAATCTTAGCCAATTATTGCAGCGTTGACTGCGGGTTAAAGTTTTCCATCCCTGTAAAGATTTTGGTGAGCACTGATATATGAAATAGTAATGGTAAAATGATAGGTAAGGTACCTATACTATCTACATCTAATCATGCCGCTCTCTATATAATTGGCAAAGTCCCTATAATTTTGTAGATTCAACGAATTGCATTTCTCCAGTCTGTCTTGAAATTGACATAACAAACACAGATTTTGAATTAAGTTCTCTATTTTTTTTTTTATCAAATGATGCAACTAGTAAGTAATGATTCATACAACCAGTGACAAGACCTAATGAGAAATGGAAGCATAATTCAATATCAAACTTTACATGCATACAACAAAAATGTATTTATGTAATTAATTAAATCTATCTCCTAAATATAAAAGCCAAACTGTTCAACTGTCCAAACCTCACCTAGACTTGCTGGGATAAGATTAGTCCTGGTTGCCGAATATTAAGGCATGAGTTACTGGTTGGCTGAGAATAAAGTGGTGCATGAGTTGTTTGCAAGAAAGCAATGACAGCTGTAAGCTCACTCCTTGTCAAAAAGTGAAAAGTAGTTCACCAAAGATGAATTAAAAAAAAAAAGCTTTGCCTTCACCTTTAGTCATAAAGGCTTGAATATGTATGTAAAATTGTAATTGTCAGTATCATGCAAAAACGGCTGAACATTACTGATGAAACTTTTGTGCTTAAAATCTTTTATTTAGACGAAGACCTGGAATATATTTTACCTTGCTAAGAGCAAATAAGTAGTTACCAGCAGTACTTAAGATTCCCACATAAAGCAAAGGTCACACCAATGAGCAAGGTGTGACTCATCGCTGTGATGATGCCATTACTGGTATGTAAATGCACAATTTAAGTTGATATAACTACCTGTGTGTTTATAGATTTTGTGCTGCAGTATTCATTATTATCAAAATATTAATATGAATTTATCTAGAATTATCTGCTTGGACTTGGGATGCATCTACCCATGTGCCAACTGTATCACTTTAAAAAAAAAAAATTTTTTTGGTTTATATGTGTGAATTAACCAAAATGTAACTAGATGGTTTAGATGGTCTTTAGACTTTGGAGAATTCAAAAGATGGTTCTAATGGCACATCGGCAAATCATCAATGAAAACTTTGAAAAATTAGTAATCCTAAATAAATGCGAAAGTGAGTTGCACCACTGAATAAAAATCTATAGTTAAAATTGCAAGTTATCCAAAAATGGTCTGTGTTTTGTATAAAATTTTTACACAATGCTGTACCTACATTGATTGCATAATAGTTCCCATTCATGAATAGACTTCCATATTTGCATAGTATGCCGCATAGCTATTATTATCTACATATTCTATGGACACTAAAGAATTAAACAAACTTGCTTTTTTTACATGATAATAGCAGATGGCCCACTTTGTGACAAATAGTAACCTCTGGCCGTAGAAAGGAATACAACATGGGTCATCCCCTACATAGGTACAACAAACCCAAGTACTCCTGTAACTCTATGAGGTGAAGTTGGAATGTCTCCTGTGCCTGTAATTTCACCATCAACCACACCATTCAATGTTTTATAATGATAAACATAATTTATACTTTGAACAAGCACAATGTGTTATGTCAAGGCACATCCCCTCAAGCCATTGCAATTTTATAGAGAAAAAACAAAACATTGACATCAAACAATGTTCCTAAAGCAAAGTAGAATCAGCCTCAAGTTTCTCATTCCACATCAAAACAGAATGTTGTAAATCTTTAGTTGTTTAAAGACACTAGGATTTCTAGTCTGAGGCCTGAGGATGGGAATGATCCTCATTGTGTCCCGACGATTTTATTCTAAGGAAGGAAGCTACTAATGCTTCTTCAATATGATGTTAGATCTTTGGACGAGCCCTTAGGATTCAAGTTCTTTTAGTCTGTGATAAACAAACATTAGTTACAACTATTTCAAACTTCACCTAAGCAAGTAGCAGTAGAATTACGCCATGTTTGTCCGGGGAAGTACTACCTCCATGCCAGTTTCTGCCAAGCAGTAATGCATTCTCTTTACTGTGTTCCAGTTTGATAGCTGTGGTTGCCAGTGAAATTACAGGCACATGAGACATTTCACCTTCATCTCAGAGTGATGGGGCATATGATGCGACTTAGGTTTTGTTACCTAAGTAGGGGATGACCCAGGTCATATTGCTTATGGGCAGAGTTTACCACTTAACACCAGGGGAGCCATTTGCTCGTTCCGTTATTATACCACATATTAAAAAATGGACATCAGCTTACAAAGAGCAAAGTCTGCGTTTGTGATATAAGAACATACTTTATTAAATTTTAAAACGCATGTTAAGATAATTTCACTATATTCTACACCGCTGTGAGCCTTGCTCCAGAATATACATCAAAATCTAGTTTCCAAATGTGATTAACATAAAATATATAAAAAAATCAAATTTTGCCTTTACGTTCTTTTTTAGAACCGTATTTTGATAAAGGTCAAATCCCTTTAGATAACACAGAGTCATTCCTTATTTACAGAATTCTCTACGTACTCGTAATTCCCTTACGAAACTCTCATTTCGTCGGAGCCTCTGGGGTAACGGGGTTTTCATGTCGCGGGTACAAGGTCGGTTTGAAGAGGTGGAAAGAGTCCCAGTCTCCTTAACATAATAAAAGAGGATATACTGACTCCTGAATGACTGATTTAGTGACGACAACGTGCACTCTAAACGGCTGGATCTAGATTCTAGTCTACTCCATAATCGATTTTAGTGGCACACAGAAAACGATGTATTTCGAAACCTTTGGTGATAGATCCTTGAAATTTTATAAGAAGATTACTGAAACAAAATAAATATTCATGTTAAAATATAACTAAGTTTGAACAGGCGTCAGACTTAGCGATAAGTACGCGTGACCTTATGTTTTGAATATTATTGACGTTCCCAAGCCATTTCTTTATGAATTCTATGGTAATAAAGTTTTTCACTTTGACTTTGAATATTTATCCCTCAAATATAAAGAGGGTGGTTTTTCCCACTCAAAAATATTAAGTTTGATAGCTAAGTTCTTTAGTTTATTTTAAAACTAGGTTTTTAGAACTTAAGGTTAGTATGTAAAGATGCTGGTGAGGGAAACCAAACAAAATTTTTTTGGAAAGCAGAAAAATTCAACGTTCGACCTAGCTCACCTTTAAAAAGGGAATATGGAAAAAGTCAAATTTGGGTTTATTTTTAAATATTTTGAAATCCTAGCACAATATTCAAAAAACATTAGCTTGCGAGACAGTTCAATACTTTAAACTTATTTCTAAAACTTGAGTGGGATATTTTAAACGTTATTATTATTATATCTTTTATTTTGACTATCCAGAATTTAAATAACCAGCAAAATATTATACAACGAAAAAAAGGTCGCCTATCAAATTTTTTTGATATCTTTAACCTGCCTAAACAAAACAAGTCATATTTTTTTTTCTGAAGGTTAACGTTAGAACCTGTTCAAGTATTTCGAACCGGTCACGTTGATCCCCTATCATGGGGTGTGTTATGTGGGGTGGCGAGCGACCGGGGTGGGGCGTGCGTGCACCAGGGATATGCGGCCCGCCGGCGCCGGGACACCGATCGATACATTCGCCGTTTCACCGCTCAGTCGGTACCGTTCAGTCGGGCTAGCGACGCGCCTCGTTGCCGCCTCGTTACTAACCGCACCTGTGTACATACCTGTACAGTTTCTCGTCCAAAAAACAAGTGAAGTGTACCCTACTTTTGGATGTGCCACTGGGATGAGATAGTGTCGGATATTGGGTATGTTTAACTTTGCCTACAGGTCGTGTCGGTAGTCGGGATCGATAGTTTGATTCGTGATGTCACTGCTCGACAGGGTCTTCCCAACTGTGAAGCGTCTTGTTATGCATGACTGAATGGAATTCGGTACGGTCGCCTCTTTGTAGGACTCGAAGACTGGTTGATCGCGTGGGTGTTACCGGCCTACACTTATCTCATACTTGAACGTACCTCCCGTATTTGAAGATGAGTCTAATGTAGGTGATCTTTGTTAGGTTTCATTAAATTGATGTATGTCCTCTGTATAATTTCAGTTTCAAATGTTTGAAATGTTTCAGTATTATTTTAACGAAAAACAGCAGTGTTTAATAAGATTGTAAGTGTGCATTTCCAATGGAATGTAAGCAAAGTTGAACTAGGTCATTTGGAAGGAAAATAGCTATTAGATTAGTCAGTGCAACGGAGACGGCTAATTTCTCAGTTCAGTGATCGTATTGACCTGCTCTTCCTGGTGTCGTGCTCCAGACGTTCGCCGGGTATGGCACATTGGTGTTTGCAGCCCCGCCCCCTGTCGTCTGGGTCATGCGCACTGTTGATGTACCATCCGAAACTGGACGACTAGGTTTATAGCTCGGGCCTGGTTTAACCTAATTAGAGCAAGTGATTGTTATTTTACTACCTATTATATTTTCACGTCCATTCTTACATTCCCAAAGATAACTCGCGACAGCCAAGATACTTAATGATGTCTCTGCGAGGCCTAACGTCTACGGCCATTTGCAACGTTTCCGAAGCACTCCCAAGGCTTAAAAGATTAAATAAAGTGGTTGCCCGTCCGTACTGTTTCGTCTTCATAAGTTCATAGGTATGATATCATACTCGTAATTTTTATTGCGCCAGGCATTATGATGTCATACCTTATCTGAGAATTCTGTACTAGATTTGGAGCGATACCTTTCAGTGTATTTTCTTTTTGGAGATTAGGAACTATTTCACTGCTCAAACAATAGGATTTGTATAGATTTGGTTGTGTAATCTCACTGTGGTAATGAGTCAAGCGGTCAGACGTGTTGACCATGATAATGCTAATGACAAAAAATAAATGAGCTCATCGTCGCGACTCTTCTCACATTGAATGACTATTCCGTTTGTTTACTATTGATTGCCGAGCTTTGCTTCGGAAATCTTAAAATATATTATGGAATCGTCCAATACTTGGGCGTCTTGGAATTTTCGAATCTAAACTCGTTCACCAAGCTTCTGCTACAGCTACTACTAGTCGAGTTACTGGTTCTATCGAATAAATGTGTTCAAAGGATTTTAAATGCGCCTCAAAATGCTCCTTTCGTGCACTTGACACATGTCTTCAAATTTAGGTTCTAGGACATGTCGGTTTCCTCACGATGTTTTCCTTCACCGTTCTGAAAACGTGGTATTTGTTGCTGAAAATATTACACAAAATGAAAAAGAAATGATGAATCAATGGAAAAAGAGTCATCGATATCGTATTTTATTTATCTACTATAAAATGTCGGTGATTAAGCGAGATTATTTTGCAAAGTATTTAATCCGTTGCATTTTGCCTCATGCTGCATCTTGCAACATTTCTCATTAAGAATGCGTTGTCACAACTGGTTCTTAACGTTGATATTTTGGTTTATTTGGACAGAAATTACGGCAGTACGGCTTGCCTTATCAAGTAATTACGGTTTGGTAGTTATCAACCCAGTCATGTGACCTTCCAATTGACCCGGAGGAATAGCATCGTTATGACACAATAGACAAAATGTCGACCTCTATTGGGGGTTATAATTTTTTATAGCGTTCTTCTAATCGACGAAATACTTTCCGTCTCTCCGGTTGGTGCTGCAGTGCAGAAGAATTATATTTCATGTGTACATTTACAGAGCGCCCGTTGAAAAGGCTTGTTAGAAATTACGATTACTGTGGTAATCTTGTTAAGACAGTTGTTAGCCTGGGCCTAAGCAATAGCTGTTTATATTTACAACTGAATATCGTGAATATGTTAATCTGGGACCTTGGACGTGACAGGTGTGTTTTCTTAATGCACCTAATTACTATTCATGGCGGCGATTTCGATGTAAGAATTATTCTATCGCTTGATTTTCCGAGATATTGATCTAGGTCGATTAATACTATAACTCGACTGTTTCTATATTTAAGTATGCTAGTTGCATTTCAATTTTTTTTTTAACTTTAGTTTATAGTTACACTTATGGGATCACTCACATTGACCCCAGAGCTTAATTGCAAATGTATAATGTAGTTTCACCGGTATTTATTTGTTACTAAATACCTAGTTCCTTATAGATTTTTTAACACATTGACGCTATCTAACACCATTTGTCTATAGCAAGCAATAGCTTGCGTTTTCATCCTGTGTGTGTGACCTGTGACTGAGGTTGTCTATAAATGTAATAAACACATTTGTTGCAGTTGTACATAATTTCAAGTCCTACTTTTTTAAGGTATTATTCAGTAAGTGTGTTTACCAAATTCTTCTATGCTATTTTCATTCAATCTTTCCTGTTTAAAGTTGATTTTTACAAATTTACGTTAGTGTCCATTTTTGAGTGAGGTCTCTGTGACCCCGCGCGAGTGTAATGCTGTTATTTTAATCGTTAATACTTTCTGTGGCTTATAACTCGATATTAAAATGGATACCCAGGAATTCGCCTTTACTTTAATAATAGATATCTATAATTAGACGACCAGTTAGTTGGTATGTTCCGATTGTGAACGATTGTGAACACCGTGAATACTGATCAAATATTGGATTGGCTAGTTCAAAATCAATCCGTTTTATAATTTATATTTAACTCGGTAAATTGCGTTTTGACCCTGACATCGGTCGTTGCACAATTTCTCATATTTCTACATCATTTGCTACTAAATTTCAAAAATCTTTGAAACCCATTCACTGCATAGATACATAGCTGTAACGGTGTTAACTGCGAGGCCATGGAAGGGCCTTTCTAATGAAGATAATCAACAATGCCCCGTTGTCGACTGGGTATGTTCATTGTTTGTGGTGCATTAAAATTGTTCACGTACTAGGAATTTGTATTATATCTCTAATTCCTACAGACTTACCTAATTAGATTTTCCAAGCATTCAATGCTTAGCCTTTCAATGAAAGGAATTCTTTGATTACTGTCAGTTTTAGCAAAGCAACTGACATCTTAGTGACTCAATCGTGACAATAACGCTAGTTAAAGAGGGCTCCATTAACAATTTGATTCAGTTGGTTAGCATTTAATATTCCAACAGCGAAGTCCTGAGTCCCGCTCCGACCCCCAGGTCAATGACCTGAAATCCAGTCCATGTCTTGCACTCGCCGACTCACGTAACCACCGCTGTCTGTACACACCGCGCTTACTTGCATGTCTACTGCGTAAGACTACAACAGTTTGAAAGGATTTTTATCAATGTTCTTTGCATGCTTGCGACATGAATAATCAATTGCGTTTTAGCATTCGTTCAGGTTACCAAAGAGATTATAGATTGGCATACAGTTAGTAGTAGTAAGTACCTCAGTGATTGTGTGATGCTGGAGCTATTTTTTATTTTTTATTTTTGTTTGATGCATTTACGGAACGAGTCGATGCCCCACCTGGTGTTAAGTAGTTTTTTTTTTTTTAATGTGTTTAAGGTAACTTCGGCCCATAACAACCGATGCGACTTGGGTCGTCCCCTACTTAGTATGATAAGCAAGTCGCATCGAATGCGCCCGTAACTCTGAGACGTGTAGGTGGAATGTCACATGTGCCTGTAATTTCACCGGCAACCACACCTTTCAAACCGGAACACAGTCACGCGAATGCGTTACTGCATGGTGGCAGGAATGGGCATGGTGGCAGGAATGGGCATGGTGGCAGTACTTCCCCGGCGAACTTGGCGACAGGTCTACTGCTCTTGAAAAACTCAGATTTAGAGCTTCAATGGTAATTACAAAAGTAGAGTCAGATAAATTGCACGGAAACCATAGATTCGGAAGTTTTATGGCTAGCGATCGAATGTTGATGTGGTACTTGCGGAGAACCGGTTGGAAATGTGCCACTTTCTGTCCAGACCGCTTCATGTCCTGTCGCTAGGTGTTTAAGAAGCCAATTGGCCATCTGGCTTACCTATACCGCGACTGATTCGTCTGATATCAATTACATTTTTTGCGATTATTTAGGATGAGAACATCTCACTTTCAAAAAACGTTTCAATCAATCATCGACTCTTACATTGCCGTCATTTAAAAGCTCTGTATAAAATCTTGACAAAAAGCGTATACTCGGTGTTAGTGTACAACCTTATTTATGTGTTCACTGAATGGGGCGGTTGATTTCCTATACAATTTGCCGGCTCTTTCAGTTCAAAGCAATCAAATCTCTTATTCTGTGTGTGACATAATGATAATGTCATATTCGTTTATATCCAAGGTTCTGGCTTCAGATTGGTACTAAAAATGCCCGATATATTAGTGGCGTTAGAAATCACTAGTAGTTTAGATTTGTCATGACTTGCTGCGCCCCGCGCTATTCTCCGCTGTGAATAAGTCACCCCACGGGAACACTGCACTTTTCTGCTATCAAAGTAGCCTATCTGTTAATCTAGGATACAAGCTATTTTGGTACCAAATTTCAGCCAAATCAATTCAGCCGTTTGAGCGTAAAAGAGTAACAAACATACATACAAACTTTCACTTTTATAATATTAGTAGGAAGTAGGATAAATAAGGATTTTTGATAAGGGTTGCATACTCGGGGATAATACGATAGTCGCTGCAGAAAATACTACGAAACGTCCATCCAAAGCATAGTCGTTATATTCATTTTGGATACCCCGTCCTTTAATTATTATTGTCATTGTTCCAAAGGTTAAAATGTCAATAGACTGCTGCCTTGTTAAAATTACTGATAAAATAACTTAGTTTGAAGGGCACACGGTCATTACTTTGGTGCTGGAAAGTCACTGCTAGATAAAATTCGCCTTGACATATTAAGTAACTTAAATTCAACGAGATTGCAAAATTTAGTTCTGTAATTAAAATCGTTTTCCATTAGGGCTTATTCAGCTTGAAACTTCTGCGGAGGTACCATCCGGCGGGAGTATTCGTATCGCCCGGTTTTATTCGACAATGACAGCCCTCATTGTTCCCAGTCTCGACTTCGTTCTCGGAATTGTGAGCACTCAAGCGGTTTTGACCTTATTTGATGTTATCTGGGTTTCATTATACGCTTTATCTTATATCTATTGGGCCCTGCGTAGTTGCAAGACTTTTGTTGGTTGAGTTAGTCTTGATGTTCTATTGTTCTTTGAGACGATTTTTAACTCTCACACGGGAGACCCAATTAGACTAGTACTGATTCCTATTACATGTAAATCAAAGACCATGATATGCGCCATAGCCTGTATAATATCTTTTATATATAGAATGTCATTGTTTAGCATAGATTATCTGATCTCTGCCATAAAAACTGCACTACGTAATGTACAAGAACCATTTTTATTTGACCATGTTCTAGTGTAAGTACTAACCTAAATAGTATTTAGACTACAACAAAAGGCGTAGTATCAACATTAACATGTTGATACTACGCATGTATTCGATTCATTTATGGCATTTCAAGTTTTTGTGTTCCTCAGTGTACGCCATAGCACTGCTTTCTCCACATATTGACATTATAGAATGTAGGCTCACGTACAGTGCCTACCGCGCTCAGAATCTATTGTAAATCGTGACTTGTGAATAATGCATGGTGCGTTATGAGCACGAATGGCTGATTTGTACTCCTCACCTATTTTCTTTTCTGAGAATGTGCATTACCGTAATGACGGCAATAAATACGTGATTATTGGCTCTTGGTTACTGGTATTTATCTGATGATAATAAATAAATTGCACATAATATCGTAAGGTAGATAATCAGACTAAGTAGTAAGTGTTCTTAACTTATAACAGTAGTATATTTCCACAGTGAACTATATTAATTTAACTACTAAAATTAACTATATATTAGCCTAAAAACAGGAATTTATCCATTGAAGTGTTTCATTTGTGTTCCCATTTCAAGAGTTGTTTAGTAGTAGTAACTCGATACCTGATCGCATGCCCGCAGGCGCACCCGGCCGTGAATCCATTTGCTAAATTAATATTGAGCGACTCAGCTTTTTGTCAAGATTGTATTTCACTATGCTTCTAAGGTTCGTCGACCAATACTAGAGTTAAATCTACCAAAAACGTACTAGCCATGTAATGCTTTATGTCAGTTGGCAACACTTCAAATATTCCTCGGGGGAATTCAATGACCGAATACTTATTAAACGGTTTTATTTAGCTCGACCCGTACGGAATTTATTTGGGTCAAAATTATAAATTGAAATTTAAGCACCTTCCCGTTGTCAGATTGATCTGAAATTTGGTACACACATTTAATTTAGATGACAATACAATATAATAAAATCAATAACATTATAAATCTAAGATGGCCGCCGATACAAAATGGCGGATTACATATTTTTCCTTAACCCCCTCAATATGGGTATCAAATCAAAGGGCTACACTAGTAAAACACGATGATTATGTCAAAATTTAAAATTCAAGATGGACGCCGTTCCAATATGGCGGACTAGGTACATATTTTTCCACAACCACCACAATATGGGTATCAAATCAAAGGGCTACACTAGTAAAACACGATGATTATGTCAAAATTAAAAATTCAAGACGGACGCCGTTCCAATATGGCGGACTAGGTACGTATTTTTCCACAACCACCACAATATGGGTATCAAATTAAAGGGCTACACTAGTAAAACACGATGATTATGTCAAAATTTAAAATTCAAGATGGACGCCGTTCCAATATGGCGGACTAGGTACATATTTTTCCACAACCACCACAATATGGGTATCAAATCAAAGGGCTACACTAGTAAAACACGATGTCGACCGTCAAAATGCCCCTTAATCGTGGGAACAACATGGTAACAATAAATAAAAACGAAACTGCTACACAACGAAAAAGAAGGCTCGAAAAGGCAAAAGAAAAGTATAGAACGAAACGTGCAAAGGAAAGTGAAAATGAAACCCATAGTCGACTACAGAAACGAAGAGAACGGAAAGAAGAAAAAAAAGAAACACCTGAGCAACATGATACCAGGTTAATAGCACAACGTGAGAGACAAAGGCAGCTGGTAGAGTCAGAAACGCCTGAGCGTCATGAGTGCAGGCTCGCATCACAACGTGACAGACGAAGAGAGCTAATAGCGTCAGAAACACCCGAGCGTCATGAGTCCAGGCTAGCATCACAACGTGACAGACAAAGAGAGTTGTTAGCATCAGAAACATCTGAGCGTCATGAGTCTAGGCTAACATCACAACGTGACAGACGAAGAGAGCTAATAGCGTCAGAAACACTTGAGCGTCATGAGTCCAGGCTAAGATTACAACGTAATAGACAAAGAGAGCTATTAGCGTCAGAAACACCTGAGCAACATGAGGCCAGGTTAACAGGACGGCGTGAGAGACGAAAGGAGTTAGAAGCTTCAGAAACACCTGAGCAACGCCACGACAGGTTAAATAACCAACGTGAGCGTGCACAGCAACGCAGAGCTGAAAATCATATACAAGCGTTTGAAAATGCTATTAACACATCGTGTATACACGTTTGTGACATTTGCACGAAGCATTGTTATCCTAACCAAATTCATACTGTACGTTACAACACAGCTGCATTAGGATATCTACCTGCAGAACTGTCTTCAAAAACAACATTACTTTTATGTTCGCGCTGCCAAACACATGTGACCAGTAATAAAACAATAGCACCATCAAAGGCGTACTGGAATAATCTGGATCCAGGTTCAATACCAGATGAGATTCAAGCGCTGACGCAAGCAGAGCAGCGATTGCTGTGTAGAATCATCCCGTTTGTTAAAATCGTAAAATTTACTGGGCTATACGGGCAGTACCTACGGTTTCCGCGGACAAGCAGTGTTGTTTGCCCAAGATATCTTTGAGGTCAGTGAAAGATTACCTAATATGCTTCCAAGATCTTCCAGCCATGTAATAATGATGCACTGAATGAATTAAATATAATGAGGAATATTCGGTAGACAATTTCACTAAATACTAAAAACAAGAAAATAAAAATCGGTAAAAAAACTTTTAAGTTAAACAGTTTTATTTTATGTGCACTGAAAACTACAAAATAAATAAATAGTTACTTACCTATCAACCTACGTTGGTGATCTCGGTCATTAATATCTCTGATGGTAGTGGTTGTCATAACATGAACCATGTCAGCGGCCGAAAGGCAGTTCATGAAAGAACACTAACACCAGGGTTTGCTTGGTAGGTAAACTAAGCAGCCCACACTATAACAAGTAGGTATTTTGACCTTCTAGTTCAGAAATATTTTAGTACTAGGCAGAATAGCTTTTAGGCATATTAGACTAAAATAAAAACGTGGGGCCCCTCTGAAATCATACCTATGGCAGAGCATATCTTATACTTTGGTAGATCATGAGCTCGGCGCGGCGTTCGCTGGTGAAGCCGTAACGGCTGGTTATTGATGGTCAAAACCTCCAGTTACGATTATAGTAGTTTTTAGATTATAGTCGATTCAGCGGACCCTGGACTCCGGAGCTATGAGGTTTCGGATGCGACCGGGATAAACCGCTAGGATGATGATGATGACGATTATAATAAGTCGATGCAATCCACATTTAGTATAGTAGAAAGTAATACAGAAATAGTTAATGGGCCCCACGTTTTTATTTTAGTCTAATATGCCTAAAAGCTATTCTGCCTAGTACTAAAATATTTCTGAACTAGAAGGTCAAAATACCTACTTGTTATAGTGTGGGCTGCTTAGTTTACCTACCAAGCAAACCCTGGTGTTAGTGTTCTTTCATGAACTGCCTTTCGGCCGCTGACATGGTTCATGTTATGACAACCACTACCATCAGAGATATTAATGACCGAGATCACCAACGTAGGTTGATAGGTAAGTAACTATTTATTTATTTTGTAGTTTTCAGTGCACATAAAATAAAACTGTTTAACTTAAAAGTTTTTTTACCGATTTTTATTTTAACTGTTATATTCAACATACTGAATCATCGTTAGAAACAATGATGCTTACTTGAGAATTTTGTTCCATTAAGGCTATTCTATATAAAGTATCTATAGAATGGCCTTAATGGAACAAAATAAAAAAAAATAAAAAAATAAACAACTTAAAAGCATATTGCACAATGTTCCTTTAGTTGGCTGTATGCAGTCTGATGAATGCAGCTGTTGTTTTTATAGCTGGTTTATACTTATTGACCTAAATAAAGAAATGACGTCATCGCTCCACTCGAGGCGAACTCTTGCATTGGGCGTGGTTGAAAGGAAATAAGTTTAAAGCGATTGTGTTGAAGATAATGTGACGATGTTCGATGACATTGACGATAATTCCATCAGTGTTCACCTTACGGTGTATCACTTGATGCAAAACACAAGTAACGTGCAGTCCATATGTCTATAAAACCAGTTGTAGTCGCGAACACATCGGCCGGCTGTGTGGCGTCGCCGGCCGGCCTTCGCTATAGTTGCCGTCCCCCGCTGACGTCACCCTGATTATGTCATACCAACACGCTACCAGCTACGAACCTGACGCAGATATACTGTCGAATAGACCTGCAAAACTTAGCACTTACCTAACCTTTTGCATAGAATGAAATACTTCAATGCCATCCAAGCCTAATGAACTATCACGACCGTCTACCACTAAAGATGATTCGTTCTGCATGACTATAAATAAGTAACTGATTCTCTGACGCCAGATTTATTTACAACAATGGGTAGGTAAGCAATTGGTCAAACGATATTTGCGTCGTGATCACTAGAATCAATAATAAGTTTGTTTGCCATTATCTCAGACGATGATCTTTGGACATCGCCTGAGGATTAAGCCATCAATATTTGAATCTGTCGTAAGTCTGTCATTATAAGTCTTGTTATTGATTCAAGTTCCTAGAAACGTGGAGTAACGATTACAAACGAATGCGTGACACTCGAAATGGGAGACTCTAGAACTGTAAGAAAAAATGCCTCATGTTATTATTGCGTTCTTTATTTTTAAACATGTTCGAGCACTTTTAAAGAGTACGTATTGTGGGAATCAACAGTGTAGGTCCTACACATATTTATGAATAGTTGTTGTATTTCTTTAACTAACGTCTAAAAATATGCACGTTTCAGGCTAAGCATATTAAGATACGTGGTTGGTAACAAATTAGGCGCATCCTACTGCAAAGTTCAGTGCCGACGCCCACACACCAGACTCATTGACTTCTCCTCCTCACAACTAAGAGCGGTGTCGTAATCACAACGTTAGAGTCTTGAATTATATTTAGATAGATGACCAAGTTTATTAAATAATTTGTGAACGGAAGCATGATGAAAACAGCAACTCTGGAAACTACATTTCAAATCAGACGGGATAAATAGTTTCTATATTACTGGTCAATTAGACGCTAATACTAAAATAGACACTACAATCACGAATGTAGACTTAATCTGGATGACCAAAGAGCTTCTGAAATCAACGACCTCGTTTCAAAAAATCCTAAACTTAGGTGAACTATAAATAAATGTTTGACTTTCATCATAATAAAACGAAACGACCTGGCAAAAGAAGTGGAGTGTGTAACGTCCGGTCACTGACTGACATTAGCCTCTTCCACCCTATAACCTCATGTGGTGGGTGGGTAGCAACTCCTAGGGTGTGTAACGCGTCTATCCACTTAGCTGGCATATCCAATTTGCTTGGGCTGTTTGAGATAGGCCTTCATTTTCACATAAATCAGATAGCACAGACAGTTTAGGCTCGGCTGATGTTTCCGGAATGTGTTCAAAGGAGTCGTTCATTAGCGTTCATTAGGCTTCTCTAAATGATTGAACTCATTAGTCTACACGTCTTCGAAACGACGAGCGATGATGGACCGGTGCAATTTTATAGAATTTCCACGTAGGGTGCTATGTAGACCGGATATCCCTTTGTTTCTGTTATAAGCGTCATGTTTCGTGTCAGTGATGCCTTTGTTTATTATGTAGCGGGCGTTGTGGTCTGATTCGGAGGGGAATGCTCGTTAGGGGTAGCCGTTGATTATGTTCGTCGGATAGTTGTATGTGAGGTGTTTAATATACAAAAGTCTTACTATGAATACATTTGTTTGTATAGTAGTGTAAGCTTATTCGATCACGCTACCTGATTTACTCACTAGTTGTTTTAAATAATCATACACGGTCAACTGATTCATTGCTGTCGTATTTATTGACCTTGGCTTTCATTAATTCATCGAGATTCTCTTACGAATACTTTGGAACTAGAGATTACTGGCTATCTCTACTGTTGAATGTTAGTTCGTGTTACCGATTGGCTCTTAATTTGTTTTAATATTAATTGCTAGTTACATTATCATATCTAAGCATACCACTTAAGTAACACTTGTTTATAAAATAAGTTTTAGATAAAACTATTTCTATATATATGTGTAGGTGTAGGTAAGTGACGCGATTGAGTTCGGGCGCGGTTCTATATTTGGGTTAATAGATTCGTCCGCACACCGGCTCACCAGCATGGGAAGTGCCTGTTAGCTCTGCTCCGGCCGCCTCGTCCACTTCCAGGCCTTATTTTTCCAGACCTGTTCAGTTTTCCTATTTCACGACAAAAGGAAATGGATAGTTTGCACGATCTTCGTGTGTGCTGGACTACATTTTTCATTCCTACATGTATATGTAATACAGTGCCTATATCTTGTACTTTTGTAAACTTATCGATATGGCCGGTGATAATGTAATGAGTACATACAGATAAGGGGTTTTCATTACACATATTAAACAAATTTCTTTACAGTTTACTCAAGAATAATAGTTGAATTTTATCATAAGACCAGCGACTGGACTAGAGAGCACTTTTGCTGAGTTAATGGATCTAAATTTAGAGCTACGACGTCAGAAACTGACACGTCGGGAACTGGAAATAGTTCCATTGCAGATTTTGATCACTTCAGTTGAATGTTGCTCAATATGTTACATGATAAGTACGTAATGGATGACGAGTGAGACATTGTTTTATCGATTGCTTTTTACAAACTGAAATCTTAGATCAACCATGATCAATAAACACTAGGAACCGGAATAACAAAAGCTTAAAGAGTGATTGCAAAAACAAACAAAAGCTTCCATGCGGTTAAAGTGCAGCTATGTGTGATTACCGCGCTGGCATTCGTTGTACTGTGACTGTTACGGACAGTAACTGCTAAATTCATGCGTAAATAATAACAGTTACCTGGTGCCAATCTAAATTAAACTTTATTGCCGGTGACGTAAAAGTTACACGGAACTACAATACTAACAGAACTGTAGTGATCGAAATCGCGTATGTTTCCTGCGCTGAGATTTTCAGTAGCATCAATGGTTTCCTGTGGTTGTATGGGGAAAATGACAATTCATTGAACTTGGGACTTCGCATTTGTTTTTTACTGACAGATTGCGGTAAATTTGGCAATCCATTATATTAAAAATTTATCATTTTTTTTTATTCCTTTTTCTAACATTGTTTAAACTATTGATGGAAAGTCGTAGATATGAACTATTTTTAACTTTATCAGTTCGTTTAAAGTTTTATGCTTCGATCTTTTTTGCGGTTATTACTGTTTCTTATCGTAAGAGTTTGAATATATATATTGTAAAGGTACGATTTCTTACGCTCTGATTACATTTTACGTAACGAAAAAGTAAGCGTGATTATTTACTCAACTGACCACAATATTACGTCGGTCTATTTACATATAAAATATTTTGCCTTCTCATTTACTTACTCTCGTTTAGAAATGCAACACCAACACTACAAATCTTATATGTCTTCTTTAAGAAATTAAATATTGCTGGGTATAATCGAATATTAATTAACCAATTATCCGATCGATCTGAGTAGGTGGATATTAAACTCGATAATATAAGAGTACCTACTCAGGTCGATCGGATAATTGGTAGGGAATTAATATAAGATTACATACACGATATCATTTTAAAAGAGGACAGTCAGAAATATTTTAAACAACCACAGGTGAATTTCCAACGATAGGGTCATTGAATATGGCGAGTAGGAATTAGGATATCCGCCAGCCCAGAGCGGTCTGAATAGCTTATTATGTGCGACGTGACGACGGCGACGGGTGGGACCCGACGCCATTCTATGCCCCTCCCCCCATAGAAAGGGGGGTCTTTCTAGATAGCGTGTCGTCTAGTCATTTCCTAGACACGGTAAACATTCGAGGGCTCATAATGTCTGTGCTTTGTTCGCGGATTGCGGTGGAAGGGTATTATAGGTCCTGGAGCAAAGTCACTCACGCACCTATGTCTTAGATGATTGCAGACATTGCAAGCGCATGAGACGTAACATCCCCGTCTCGGAGTGATGGACGCAACGCAATGCGACTGGAGTCATCTCATACTTTGGTGGAGTCGACTTGAGTCGTATTGCTGTTGTCTATGGGCGGCGGTTACCACTTAATATCAGGTGGGCAGTCTGCTCGTTCAGTAACTGTAACACATAAAAAACGTGAATAGTTTAAGAAGATAACGTAAGCCATGAGCACTGCAAACAAAAAATGTTATATTCAGATCTGCAATCAAATCAATGATGCTGTACAATAGACCTAGATTAAAGCACGAATCGAGGAACTCTAAATTAATCCAAAAAAAAGCAAGTGTATTCAAAGCGGCGAGGTCGTTAGCCTCTTGAAGGCAGACTAGTCGATAGTACACAGCTATTAACAGCCATGGTTGAAGGAAGCTATTCTGTGGGGTACCACAAGAATTGAAGTTCAGATTTTTTATACCATACAATATAATTTACAGTTTCAGCTCATAACACTATGACTTGGGTCCTCCCCTACTTACCAAACAAGAAACAAGTCGTATCGTATGCGCCCGTAAACAAAGACGTTAAGGTGTAATGTCTCGTGTACCTGTGATTCCACCGGCAACCACACCTTTTAAACGGGAACACAGTAACGCGAATGCATTACTGATTGGCGGCAGAAATATGTATGTTGGAAGTACTTCCCCGTACGAACTTGCCATTCTACTGATACAAATACCACGTAATACTAATTCGTGGATATTATCTTAAGCTTCATAATGTGTCATTTGTTACCTCACTTCACATAACCGGTTTAATGAATACGTTTAGCTTCACGGTGTCGATGTCTGTGGGCGATACGATTTTAACAATATTATGTTCTTGGCGTGTTCAGATGTTATTTCTGTTCTTGTGAGAGTTATTAACTGTATGATTGTTCGGTAGTTATGATCTGCTGCGTAAAATTAATGTAAATAGGGCGATGTTGGTGCGTGACCGCTCCCACTACGTGATGGAAAGTGCGAAACTGTATCAATTCATAATGGTTTATCGTTATCGGCGGGCAGCCGTGTTCATATTTGATTTAAGAATCATTTTATTATGATGAATCTTGTTTCATAATTCATTTATATGCGGATCATGGGTAAAAAAAGATGACAGTAAGGATACAAGCACAGCTATGTTCTAGTTTACAGCACGCAAATTGATAAGATAGGTAATGGTTAGTCGGTAAAAATAAATTGTGAAATATTAGTAAATTAAATAGAAATATCATTGACAAAATTCATTCAAATTTATTTATTTATTAAATTTATTTTCTTCTATTTTTAATTACTACTTTTATGAGGGAACGGCTTCATTTATTTATTTGAGCTGAGCGCGAAGGGAGTAACAAGGAAGCTCGTCTATTATCTCGTTCTGTTACCTGTAATCTTACACTCTTACCTATAAACTTACACTCGCTTAATCAGTGCGTGAACGACATTTCTATTGCAGTCAATCATTTAACTTACTTCAGTAAGCTTCAACCTAGTTCTAATCGCTAGTATCTTGTATTTCTAGATTATTTATGGCACACAGTCGCAAAATGTACCTGTGAGATCGAAAAGTTTTTATATGAAGTTATGCAAATGATTGCTTACAGCCAGCACAATGGTGGGAAATATGTTTTTGATCTTTAGTTTGGAAACAGTTGAAACTTAGACATAAGTGAGACCAAAGAATAACCTACGGATTTTTCATCTACGTAGTAAATATATTTCTTTTTATATGGTACATTAAATTGAAATTCAAAGAGATTTGCTTCATTCATAGCAGTAACTACTTCATTACATACAAAACTGTTCAATAATACACCGGTGACGCGAGCTAAAGTATTCTGTAATGGTACTACTGAAAGAGCCTTCGTCAATGAAGTCTATCTATTGTGTTTGAAGGTCAGAGTCATCGACGTAACATTTGTTCGAGTCGGCCAAAAAAGTTTTAAAGTACAACCATTATAGCAGATTTATGACTGATACCAGTTTAATCTATAATTACTATATTAAATTATTCCTCCCCTCTTGTAACCATTGGATCCATTATTACGCTTTGGATAAGATCGGAACGTTGATTTTGAGTTTTATTTTTATAATCTTAAAACTATTAGTTGGTTATATCCATTTGACTAGCCTCACAGCTCAGTTGGTAGTAACCCTGCCTTCTGCGTTGTAGGTCGTGGATTCGATTCCCACCCAGGACGAACATTTGTGCGACGAACATAGATTTTTATTCTGTGTCTGGGTGTTAAAATATGTAGGTAATATATGTATTTACAAAAAAGTATATAAGTATTATATCAGTTGTATGGTTCCCGTAATACAAGCTATGCTTAGCTTACTTTGGCGCTAGATGGCGCTGTGTGAAATATTATTATTCATTGTTTTAGAATCTAAAATGAACTATTAATCGCTACATTAATTGATCAGTTGCCATCTCGAAGTAGTGTGGTGAAAGGACTAAATTGCTTCTCTTTCCGTGTACTTTACTAATGTCTGAATTTTTGGTCCTGGCACATTTACCTCAAGATGTTTTCCTCTGATGCTTTGAGAACGTGGTATTGCGCTACGTTTATCTAACAGTTGAGAATTTGCGAGTCACGTACAGGCTTAACGTATCGCAACAGTGATAATGTTACTAAGCAGTTTAATTTCATAACAGTTGCAAATACCTCTCGAGTGTTAATTATGAGGAACACCCAGGATTAGCTAAGGCTTGTTAGAATAAATTATTGCTACGAACAAATGAAACTGTTCGAATGCTGAATTTACGAATATGTTGTTGAAATCATAATTGCACTGTTCAGGCTACGACACTTCAAAATTTATATCTTATCTTATCTCTGCGTGATGTCATTATCAAATAACAAAATATGTGGAGCTGTTTTATGCAGTTCGTAATGTCTGTGTATTTTGGACTTGCCTGCAAAAAGTTATCTGCTTTGAAACTAAATGGTGAAGTGAATTAAGTATTTTGTGTTTGGATGTGTCTGGCACACGGTTGGACAAACGGGTATGGCGGAGAGGTGGGACCGTCTGCTACTTATTCGGCCCCAGTGATATGGTGAAATCATTCTTTTTGCCGTAATTCATAATTTAAAATCAAATTTAAAGAAATTAATAAATCTAGGCAGTATAGGAAACATATATTTTTTAAATTTGATGTTTGGCTCATACCTAGAAAAAAATATGAGCCCTCAAAACCGTGCGCCCTTTAGATAAATTTTCCTATAGATGTATTTTATATGTGTTACTGTCTGTCTGTTTGTTCCGGCTAATCTCTGAAATGGCTGGACCGATTTTGACGGGACTTTCACTGGCAGATAGCTGATGTAACAAGGAGTAACTTGGGCTACTTTTCCAAAGGGTTAAAAGGGGGTGCGTGATAAAACGAAATTCCACGCGGACGAAGTTGCGGGCAACAGCTAGTCTTTAAAGTTCTATTCCGTTTGGTTGCAGATAGTTGAGCGTGGCGTGACGTGTAGCTGGTCGCGATGACGACCGACATATCGGTGTCCCGGTGGGACCCGTCCAAAGGCACCGGCCAGGAGATCATCGACGATTTCGAGTACGACGGCGGTAATTCGTCGTCGAGGCTATTCGAACGATCGCGCATCAAAGCGTTAGCAGGTAAGCCTCACTGTGTATTCATACAACAGTAGCTGTCATATGTAGTCAAACTTGTGCCAAGTTCTTCCTGGAAAATACTGAATGAAAGTAAGAAAAATATATTTATTCGTGACAATACAGGTAAAGAACAACACATTGAAAATGATGAGGAACATACAAAAAACAACAAACATAAGAGTACAATATAGTCTCAGAGATTGCGGATAGCCACAAAATGGCACCCAACTCAGCATTTGCTAATACATAATGCACCCCAGCGCTGGTCTTGTCCGTTGGAGCCAGGAGTATGTGTGAAGCACGGTACGGTACTGCTACCTCACCTATTTCTACCGCCAAACAGTAACGTGTACGCAGTACTGTGTGCCGGTTTAACAGGTGTGGTTGCCGGTGAAATTACAGGCTTCCATTCCTTCCTTCTTTCTTCGTGGTTCTGAAACAATGCATCACTGCAGTTCTCCTTCAGTCAAAATATAATCAATGTATGTCAAGCGATTTGTTGTTAACTGATAATTGTGGACGTATGTATCTCCTTCGAGGCGATGCTTTTTACGCTAACAGATTATATAAATAAATATATAAATATTGGTGGAAATTTCACACATCTAGCCCTAAAGTAAGCTAAGCATAGCTTGTATCATGGGAACCAGACAACTGATATAATACTTATATACTTTTTTGTCATACATATAATACATACCTCTATAACACCCAGACACAGAACAAACATCTATGTTCGTATATGACTGAAGAGTATTCATTGGGCTTCAAAATATTCAGATACAGAAGAAAAATAAAAATACCCCAAAATTTTAATCTATTCGAAGTAAAGCCGCTTTTAAATACTTTACTCAATTCATTATCAGAATTCCAGAATCTGAGCTTAGAATATGTAATTGCTTCAAACCAAATACTTAAGTAGTTTATATTTATGTGACACACTATATAATCAGCTAATTTAAATTATTATTATAAGCTACGAACACATCATATAAATGTTGCGAAAATGTAATTAACCACAATTTCCGTTTTTCCTTCCCGCTGACAGAGGAGCGCAACCTTCTTTCCTCCTGAATCATTTACACGTTTCAGTAACTAACAAACGCGCGTCTATGGGCCTCTGATAATACATTTCTTTATCAGTGATGTAAAGTATTGCTATCTAAACCACACGATTTCTCTCGTTTATCCATTTACTGTTTACGGGCCTCTCGGCACACCTTCATAATTTTGTCAGATATATTTGTAATTTTTAACATAAGTTGTTTACGTGATTGAAGTTTAAGTGAGTAATTGAAGAAATGGGATAATTTACAAACCGGTTGAAAAGTTGTCGACATCTGAAGCTTTTGTATCGAATATCCTCGTCGACTGGTAGTTCAAATTTGTCGCTCTAATTGTTACCGTCTTTCGCTCGATTCTGGCCGACTTCTGGCCAGTCGTTTGCGCCGCTGTGCCGGCGACATGACATCCACGGATTGTTACGAACTCATTAAAAAAGGAATAGACATTGAAGTGCCCGGTTTGGACGTGTATTATGACAAGGTCGTGATAGAACTACGAGGTTAGTGTGTGTTGTGTGATAAGGCTTTTGAATTGGAATAATTGGACCTGAAACTGGAGTGGTTATTTAAAAAAATGTTGATAATATTGGGCGTGGCGTTCAGGAAACAGTTATCCTGTGAAATTAATAGATTTCCTCGTTGGTATTAAAACCTTCATAGCCATGTCTGATTATTAAATTTTCACAATATATCTGTTAATTCTACGCATTAAAAACTAATTGATAAAATAATATATCATATATAAAATAATATATACTAGTTGATGAGAGTAGATGAAGCTAAGGAGGTATGTCAGGATCGTAGCAGTTAGAAAACCATGATCTCTGCCTAGCCCTCCGGGAAACAGGCGTTATTTTATCTATGGATGTGGGTAAAAACTAATTTTTGATATCGTTATTTTGCTGCATCGTAGTATGCATGTTGCAAGTCTAGCGCTGAGCTTTCCGCTCTAAAGCGTGCGAAAAGCCATCTGATACCGGTCTCGAATTACGTGGTATTGCTTACCGAACATAACACCGTGGTCAAGTATTGTTCCTCCGGAGTTATTACAATGGCGTTGTCGACTCCGGACGCGCGCGGAACACTCCCGAAGACAGCAGCCGTAAGGCCGGCCATCTGGTCACCGCGCCGCGGTCGACCACACTGGCTGTTAATGTGTTAATCTATATTGTTTTTTTTATTATTCTTTCGATGAGGGTGTACTATGTGCATTATTTTTCGGGTCTTTCAGGTCTGTCCTACTATTTCGTTGTGAATAAGACTTTCGTTCAGGTGTTTAGCTATAAGGTTGTAATATAGGGAACATTTAATACATTTCACTGAGCCCATTAACTCGGCATGTTATGATATTTAGTTTCAAGATTTCTAAAATATCAAGCTTATAATGTATCTATTCTATGGTAGACTAATACTGCAGTGAGTTAAATATATTTTTCCCTCCATCAGACGAACGAGAAAGCGTACAGAAGAAGACCTTTCAAAAATGGGTGAACTCCCACTTGGTCCGTGTCGGATGCCGCATCGGCGACCTGTACGTCGACATGCGGGACGGCAAGAACCTCATCAAACTGCTCGAGGTGCTGTCTGGGGAGAGACTGGTGAGTGATCATGACACCAAACAAGAGAAACATACAGTTTTGTTTGTAGCAATATACAAAGCATAAATTAATCTTTAAAAGAAAATCAAACGTTTAGAATTTATTAAAATTTAATTTGCTGTCTACGCGTATACAACATACAATATAGACGTATATATTGTTGGCCTACTATAATTAGACCCATAAAAATACTAATACACTGTCTTTCTCTACTCCTGAATTTGTTTTAATTTCATTCGCAATGCTCATTAATTTTGTTGCAAAAACATTAAGTTTTCTGGAAGTCTATTGCTAGCACTAATAAATAGCCATATAAGATAACATATAGTAAACCATTTCTTTATATCCAATGTATCATTAGAAAAAATATTAAAATATTATGTAGAGTCCTTTGAATAATAACCTAAATAATGCACCAATGTTTATAACCTTCAGTCCGCGTTATTTTGGTCAGCGTGTAAAATTAGCGGAACCATAACAAAATTCTCGATGTTTATACGTTACTAACTAACAGCTATACTGAGTGATTCTTTATGAAATCCCATTTCAGCGTAGCTCAGTGTTATTTAGAGCAGTTCTCGCAATTAATTGATGTGCGGGAAATTGAGACCTTATCGTTATACTCATGATCTGCAATCACTACAGAGATCCAAGTGTACAGTGTTTGTGATTTAATTCAAATCTAGGCCCAATCTAGATTACTTACTGAAATAAGGTCCGAGTATAAAAGTAGTAGATGCTAAATTGCACAAACAAAACGTTTTATTTGAGCTTTGTTGAGAATTAGTAACCTCTTCATGTAATTTAGAAATATATTCGTACAATGACACATTTTCCTGTTTTAAATATCCAGATACATCTAAATAATTATTATTCTATCAGATATCTAGTTCCCGTAGTACTAGCTATGCAATGTTTGGTGCTAGGTGGCGCTGTGTGAAACGTCTATCAATATTTATTTATTATTTTATTTTATATCTTAGGTATAGGCAGTCAAAAGATTAGATTTTTGAAGTTTCAAATAGCTTTTAATGTTAGTTTGATCTGGTCTTTGTATAGGCTCGGTCAAAGGGCTCGGTAATTGAAGCAGTGACGCCAAGCAATGTATACAAATTCGAGTAAATGTGAGTGAAACCTACTCATTTGCATGACGCTCGCAACAATTATGGTAATGCGAGGATTTGAACGCGAAATAAATTTTTACCTTTATAAGCGGTATTATCACTGAATTTGAGTACTAACTCAAGAAATATATGATAATTTGCACAACACATTTGGGAAAAACATTTATCCAAAAAATTATTATATTTGATTTGAAGATTGCGAAATAACTATGTCTTTGCATTGCATACAAGCTTCGATCGCAGTCTAAAAAAGTCAGTGCACGAATGGAGCCTCTTTGAGGCGCACTTAAACTATTTCACCACACTTTCGAGAGGGCTAAGTACACGATTAGTAGTAGTAATAATGGCAGTGATCTTATCATTTAACATTTTTGTAATATTAAGTTTTTTTTTGTCCAGATTGTTAGACTAGTCTTTATATATCACAAATAGTATAAATGTTACGTTTGTGAGAATAATAACAATAATAATATTGGTGGGCATTTCACACAACGCCATCTATCCCCAAAGTAAGCTAAGCTTAGCTTGTATCATGGGAATCAAACAATTGATATAATACATTTATACATTTTTTTTGTAAATACATACATATAATGCATATTAACACCCAGACACAGACAAAACAACTATGTTAGTCACACAAAATATGTTTGTCCTGGGTGGGAATCGAACCCACGACCTACAGCGCAGAAGGCAGCGTTACTACCAACTGTGAGAGACCAGTTAAATAGAGAATATTTTCTGTTATTCCAGCCTCGTCCAACGAAAGGCAAGATGCGTATCCACTGCCTGGAGAACGTGGACAAAGCACTTCAGTTCTTGCGCGAACAACGAGTTCACTTGGAGAACATGGGGTCGCACGATATCGTCGACGGAAACCCGAGGCTCAACCTTGGCCTCATCTGGACCATCATCCTGCGCTTCCAGGTATTCATATTGTACCATCTATGTATTCATATTGCCTGGAAGAAATCGCTATTAGCCATAAGGCCGCTTTAAAGTTTAAAGTTTTTCTTTTATGTTTTTTATGTAGGTGATTGAACGAGCTGACTGCCCACCTGACGTTAAGTGGTAACCGCCGCCCATAGACAACAGCAATATGACTCAAATCCTCTCCACCAAAGTACGAGATGACTCAAGTAGCAATGCGTTGCGTCCATCACCACGAGACGGGGATGTTACGTCTCATGCTCCTGCAATTTCACCGGCACCCACTCCTTTCCACCGGTGGTCCACATGTGGTGTTAAATGGTAACCTCTGCCCATAACAATAAATACGACTAGGGTTCTCCCTTACTTAGGCTTTACAAGACCCAACGCATCGTATGCGCCTGTAACTCTGAGACGTGAGGGTGGAATGTCTCGTGCTCTTTTAATTCACCGGCTACCTTTCAAACCGGAACACAGTAACGCGAAAGCATTACCACTCGGCGGGTGTGGGTAAGGGTACGGTAGCAGTACTTCCCCGTGTACTGCCTGTGTGTACATGTAACGCTTTCGGGTGGTAATAACTAGATTCAGTTATTATGATTGAGATAAATCCCTATCTTCTAGATCCAAGACATCACAATCGAAGAGACTGACAACAAGGAGACTAAGTCCGCCAAGGACGCTCTCCTGCTCTGGTGTCAGATGAAAACCGCCGGATACAACAATGTGAACGTGCGCAACTTCACTACCTCGTGGCGCGACGGACTCGCCTTCAACGCTATCATACACAAGCACAGGTGAATTACACACCCACACACAGAACAAACATCTATGTTCCACACGCAAATGGTTGTCCTGGGTGGGGATCGAACCCACGACTTACAACGCAGAAGGCCGGGTTACTACCAACTGAGCTATGGTTAATAATCCTACTACTATGACCTACAACGTACAAGGCAGAGTTATACCAGCTGAGCTGTGAGAGTAGTCAAAAATTATGACATTATCCCATCAAAGCCCATGTCCGGTAAGGTTTTTATTTTATACTACCTTATATATATATTACTCAAATGATACACAGATATTCAAAGAAATAAGTTATTATAATATATTGCAAATATATCCGTTGTGCATGGTCTTCTTGTTCGGTCATACAATGAAATACAAAATTTTTCATGTTAATCGAAACCGAATATAGGAAAACCATGTTGCTTTGTATTTCAGGCCAGATCTGATCCAGTTTGAGAAGCTGCACAGGAGCAATCCGATGCACAACCTCAACAACGCTTTCAACGTTGCCGAGGAGAAGCTCGGCCTCACTAAGCTCTTGGACGCTGAAGGTGAGACCAAACACTCAGTTTGTCCTATTTTTTTTATATTCGCTCTTAGTACACATATGCTATATGATGCACAAGGAATATTAAATAAAGATCTCATATACACATACAAAGTAACGAAATTAAAATAAAAACTCAATTATATGTCAATAATGGTTAAGTTTAAAATAAAAAAATAAAAGTATTAATATATTCATTTACAAGCAAAACTGCTTAATTTGCTTACAAATTGGTATATACATTAAAGTATCGAAGGACCATTTCGTCGTATACGTTTACTTGTTTTAACTGATACTTTTTATTTCAGTTCTAAAACAATAATTTATAACTTTTTATGACTGTGTTGAATAAATAACTAAATATTGAACCTTGTAAACAGCATAAAATGCATTTTAGTGTTGGCTTCGACTACACTAACACTTTTTAAAGGACTGAGTTAGGACTTGAGGTAGAAGTTAATGGTTAAATGATGATTAAATGCTTAAATGATGTTGCAGACATCGCCGTGGAGCATCCGGATGAGAAGTCGATCATCACTTACGTAGTGACGTACTACCATTACTTCAGCAAGCTGAAGCAGGAGACCGTGCAAGGCAAGAGGATCGGCAAGGTGGTCGGCATCGCGATGGAAAACGACAAGATGATGCAAGAATACGAATCCCTCACGAGGTAAGTCAAAGTCAAAACTTTATTTCCATAAAATCCATAAAGAAATGGCTTGGAAACGTCAATAATATTCAAAACATAAGGTCACGCGTACGTTATATTACTAGCTGCACCCTACCTGATACTACTAAGTCCTCCCACAGGACCACTGCACTTTTCCGGGATCAAAAGTAGCCTATGTGTTAGACCAGGATATAAGCTATCGTGGTACCAATAAATGTCATCCAAATACGTCGAGCCGTTTGAGCGTGAAGGAGTAACACACATACACACACAAATACATACAAACTTTCGCCTTTATAATATCAGTGTGATAAACAAATAATATATTAATCTTGGGGACATTTCACACAGCGCAATCTAGCCCCAAACTAAGCTAAGCATAGCTTGTGTTATGGGAACCAGACAACTGATATAATACTTATATACTTTTTTTTTTGTAAATACATACATATGATACATACATATGATACATATTAAACACCCAGACACAGAACAACATCTATTTTTGTCACACAAATGTTTGTCCTGTGTGGGAATCAAATCCACGACCTACGGCGCAGAAAGCAGGGTTACTACCAACTGAGCTATGAAGCTAGTCATATGCATACATACACATTCACTCCTAAGGGGTAGGCACAGCCTCATTGGGCTACTTGTCACCTTGGGTTACACTATTTTGGGGACGTAGTCGTGAAGTGGCGTGGCTCTTCGCCGCCATTGTATTCTCGCGCATAACTCGACTAACACTTTCTTCGAGTATTTCATTGCTCAATAATCGGAGAGTCAGGACAAATCTTACGCCAACGAAATTATCAACAAGTTGAGGCAAAAAATATTGTTTATTTCACAGTGATCTCCTGCAATGGATCGAACGCACCATCGAAGCGCTCGGCGACAGAACGTTCGCCAACTCGCTGGAGGGAGTTCGCCAACAGCTGATCCAGTTCGCGAACTACCGCACCGTCGAGAAACCACCTAAGTAAGTATGGGAGGTTACGGTATCCGCTCAAAATGGCGGACGCCAACATTGTGTCCTAGCTCAGTACGGGCTAGCCTAAAATACTCTACATTTGATGATGAATGTATAAATATGGTTCAAATAGGTACAAATAGTTCAAAAGGGGCGACTTACGGCTTACAACCGTAAGTCCCAAATTGAAGTTTGTTGTATAACTACTTTTAGAGTTCAATAGGCATGTCTAACTGTTCTTCTAGCCTTGTCGAGTGTGTGCGGTAGATATTTTATGTGCAACAGTTTTGGATTTCGCGTTGCACTTTTATTCACTTTTCATGTTTAAAGTCTTTTTATATAGAATATTATATGTCCGCGAATATTGTTTCGCTCGGCCTGAACGAATCGTAGAAACCGGGTGGAGAAACGAATGACAACTGAAGTACCAGTTGGTAGCGCACACGTTTTTTGTAGCAGTAGAACTTACGCCAAGTGCGTTCGGGACGCATTCGATCCGAATTGGGTCTATTACTAAAGGAAGGTTCCAAACCAAGCTTGTTATGGGCAGAGATTTCCACTTATAAACACATGGGCCAACTAGTAGATCCATAACTTTGTCATATAAAAAAAAAAACTGGGACTTGATTTATTCTGTATACTTTGCTGTCCAGCAACGCCCGATGGTAACACATTTGTTTTAATAATAATAATAAATCATTCATTTCGAAATATCATTTTTCTTAAGTATGAAATTAAATTAAAATTACAATTAAATATTGTTTTGACACCCCTAGGTTCGTGGAAAAGGGCAACTTGGAAGTGCTGCTGTTCACCCTCCAGTCCCGGATGCGCGCGGCCAACCAGAAGCCTTACACCCCCAAAGAGGGGAAGATGATACACGACATCAACCGCGCTTGGGAGCGACTGGAGAAGTCCGAACACGAGCGGGAACTGGCTCTCCGCGAGGAGCTCATCCGACAGGAGAAACTGGAACAACTAGCAGCCAGGTCAGATATAATAATAATAATAATTCTTTATTTCAGACAATTGAATCCATATCACACAATACATACATAATCAACACCAAAACACAGAACAAATACCTATGTTCGTCACACAAATTTTTGTCCTGGGTGTTCCCATCCCATCCCACCCACGACCACGACGAATATTAACAATAGGATAATAGAATAAGGATCAATATTGTAAATATATTTAAGTTCTTGTTTTGTTTGAGTTTTATTCTATTATTAGATTATAACACCAGCAACATATTTACATGGTATTTCTTTTGATCTTTGTAAAGGTTGTCTGGTAGAAATCGCTATAAGCGATAAGACCGGTATTGTACATTTCTTTTGTTTATTGTACCCAAATGTTTTGTATTTTCTGTTTTATTGGTGTATGTGCAATAAAGTGTATTATCTATATTCTATTTGTGTGTTATTATCTATCTATCGGATATTCCAGGTTCAACCGCAAGGCGCAGATGCGAGAGACGTGGCTGTCGGAGAACCAGCGGCTGGTGAGCCAGGACAACTTCGGGTTCGACCTGGCCGCGGTGGAGGCGGCCGCTAAGAAGCACGAGGCCATCGAGACGGACATATTCGCGTACGAGGAGCGAGTGCAGGCCGTCGTCGCCGTCTGCTCAGAACTGCAGGCTGAGAGGTTACTATTCTTCTATTCCAGTCACTCACTGGTTCTCTCGAACCGGTGTCGTCAAACGATTTTATGTGCGCCTCAAGAGATACTTTCGTGCACTCGACAAATGTCGTCGAATTTTTAGTTCTAGGACGTGACGGTTTCTTCACGATGTTTTCCTTCACCGTTTTGAGAACGTGGTATTGCGCACATAAATCTTTCAATCAAAAAACTCAGGTGCAAGATTAGTGCCATAAGGCTATGTACGTAAAATGTAGGTAATGTGTGTAAATAGATCGCGCGAGCGAACCCGCTGGCGCATTTTATTTAAATACATTTGAAAGCGTAAGTAAACCCGCGGGGCACTACCAGTAAAACTTGGTCCATGACAAATTTTCTTCATCACTGGCTTGTCTCTTTGACAGTGATATCTGTGTGTTTGCAAAAAAATACCTCGAATTAAAAACCAGAGTATGGGTACTGAGCCTCACGGTAATCCCTTTTCAATAGAAAACAAAAAACCGTAAAAGTTTCTACAGATCCAGCGGTATGGCCACTGCCCTAATCAAATGTATAAAAATAATCAATTTTTGATTTTATCCATTTCTGGGCTATGATTTATTGTCCAAATGACAATGTAATATGGGGTAATTTTGCTGAAATATTTGAGAATGGTCAATATACTATAGTGCTCTGCCTTTCTGTATATAAATAATGATATGAATTTAGAGAATTGAACACAGAACTGGTATCGTAGCCTAAAATAATTTATACCATTTTAATAAATAGTTGTTGTGTTGTGTAGATACCACGACGTAGAGCGCGTGTGCGCGCGGCGCGACAACGTGCTGCGCCTGTGGGCGTACCTGCTGGAGCTGCTGCGCGCGCGCAGGGCACGCCTCGAGCTCTCGCTGCATCTGCAACAGAACTTCCAGGTGCAACACACCACATACAACACAACATATTACAATAAGAAAAATCAACACATAGTCTCAGACAAAATCGTAGAACATAACATTTTTACATTTACAAGTAATATATATATTAACTGTTAACTTACTATATATTTATATATACTTTTGTGAGTAGCTATAAATAAATATCCTGTCGTATCTAACTGTAACATACATTTTTAAGGTCCATGCATACTTTTTTACTTTTTTAGTCGAATAAATAAAATCATCAGCTGAACTTGATTAATCAGGTTTTAAATTCATTAGCAGAACATGAAAATATGTAACACCGATATATATTTTGACAGGAAATGCTGTACATCCTGGACTCGATGGAAGAGATCAAGATGCGCCTGCTGACTGACGACTACGGTAAGCACCTGATGGGCGTCGAAGATCTGCTGCAGAAGCACGCGTTGGTCGAAGCCGATATCAACGTGTTGGGCGAACGCGTCAAGGTAACATAACTAGTCATAGCATAACAACATTTCAAAGTTAAAGTCAAAAACTTTATTTCCAAATTCATAAAGTAATGGCTTGTTAACGTCAAAATGGCTTGGTAACGTCAATTTCCTGTTTAAGATACCTGTGGGACGTTGAATAAATAAATAAACATTAGTGGACATTTCACCTAGCCCCATATTAAGCATAGTTATTACAAAGAATATTTATATAATTTGGTTTATGTAAATACATCCATATAATACATATTAAGACCCAGACAAAATAAACATCTATGTTTGTCATAAAAATATTTGTCCTGGGTGGGATCGAACCCACGACCTAAGCGCAGAAGGCAGAGTTACTATCAACTGAGCTGTGGGGCCAGTCTAGAATGAAAGAGGAGTTTACTCTGATCATCATCAGGAAAACATTGTGTCAAGTGCACGAAAGGAGCCTCTTTGAGGCATTTTAACCCTTTCAACTCGACTCTGACATTACGTTAACAATTCGTTTGTGTTGTCAGGTTGTGGTGGGGCAGTCGCAGCGTTTCCTCGAGCAAGAGGAAGGCGGGTACCGGCCGTGCGACCCCGCCATCACGGTCGAGCGCATACAGCAACTCGAGAACGCTTATGCGGAACTCGTTCATCTTGCCGTCGAGCGCAGGTAACGTACTAATTAACCTTTTATGTACTAGGTGCGTCCCGCGGTGTTACCCGCGTTAATAATAATTACAAACTTTCACGTTTGTAATATTAGTAGGAAGTCATTTATCCTTAGAAGCTACGTATAAGATGCTACCCAACATACAACGCCTAGGAATAATATATCTTTTAATGATAAATGTCTCAATTGTCTTATATCCTTCTGTCTTTTATATAGAATGATTTGACTATATTGATATTTGAGGTTAATAAATCAGTTGATGATATATAAAAAAAAAACATTGGAACTGACTAACAATAGAAATTTAATTTCGACAGAAAACGGCTCGAAGACAGCCGCAAACTGTGGCAGTTCTATTGGGACATGGCTGATGAAGAAAACTGGATCAAGGAGAAGGAGCAAATCGTCTCGGTGGACGACATCGGCCACGATCTTACCACTGGTGAGTTGTTCAGA
The DNA here is from genome assembly GCA_947359385.1 of Chesias legatella. Taxonomy (NCBI): domain Eukaryota; kingdom Metazoa; phylum Arthropoda; class Insecta; order Lepidoptera; family Geometridae; genus Chesias; species Chesias legatella. Next base: position 8,741,129 of record OX375769.1, on the reverse strand, counting down.
GCCATTACCATTACCATTTTTTGGCCTGCTGGGATCGTTTACCGACGCTTTTGGGAAGCGGCTAAGAAGTAAAATCCCTTTCATTTGTTGTAGTCTTAAGTTATTATATGTATGTTAGTCACTAAGGTATATATTTATATGGGCCAATGTATTTAATACTTAGTAGCCTGAAATAAACAAATTATTATTATTATTACTATTATTACACTCCGATTCGACCTGGTCTTTCAGGTGGTAGAACTTGTGCTAGTTTCGTCCGGTCTACTACCACCACATCTATTTCTACCGCCAAGCATTAAAGCTACAACATTTTCTACGATCGATCTCGATCGACTCTCCAGAGTGTCAGATATTCTGGCGAAGGACGTTGGCAACTCTGAAATAGGCTTCAGAGTTGGCAAGGTCTCTGCTCTAATGCTAACTGGTTGAATGGTTGTCGCAGTGTACCTGCTGATATCGAAGCACAAGGCGCTGGAAGCGGACGTGGAGGCTCACGAGCCGCAGCTGATGTCTGTCGCCGCCGTCGGGGATGAGCTCATCTCACAGGGACACTTCGGCGCGGACAAGATACAGGTATATACTAACGTTATATTGCTTATTTCCCAGCGAGACGGGATGTTAGCGAGCGCTCGGATCTCCCCATAAAGGGGTTTAGTAATATTATACTTTCGCGTGGTTTTGTGAATTTTCACATCCCCCAAAAAATTGGTATTCTAAAAGTTTAGGGTTTTACTTTACGCGACTGCTCGTTATTTGTTTGAAACTGTATTTATCCATAAATTAATGTTTCATACAACAAGTATGAAGTATTGAAACAATAACCTCAATCTAGATAAGATACATCTCATTTCAATAATTCTAATCCTGACATTTAGAATGGATCTACAGGTTGGACATAGGGTGTATATTATTCCGATAAAATAAAGGGGCTTTTCTTTGGAGGAAAGAAATGAACGAATGAATAAGTATAGGCCTTTCATTACTCTTAAACAACAAAGAAATGACATATGTTAATGTTATTACACAAAGTGAAATAATATGACTAATCGGGATATTATATATTCGCCGCCCCCGGCGAAGCTACACTAGTGGTAGGTATAGCTAATCTATACAAATAAATAAAATTGGAGTGTCTGTTTGTAATATTAAAATAACCGCTTTTTACTAAGTGCATAATGGATGTATACACGGTATATATACCAAAACATTTTTTTTTTAATTTTTGTCTGTATGTCTGTTTGTTTGTTCCGGATAATCTCGGAAATGGCTGGACTGATTTTGACGGGACTTTCACTGACAAATAGCTGATGTAACTTAGGCTACTTTTCCGAGGGCTAAAATAGGGGTGCGTGATAAAACCGTATTCCACGCGGACGAAGCCGCGGCTACAGCTAGTGTTCTATATATATGGTAACTGTATGTTATGTGGACAGGAGCGTCTCCGCGACATCCTGTCGCAGTGGAACCACTTGTTGGACGTGGTGTCGCTGCGCAAGAACCGTCTGGACGCGGCGGTGCGCTACCACCAGCTGTTCGCGGACGCGGATGACATCGACAACTGGATGCTGGACACGCTCCGGTATATATATATATATATCCACTAGTTATTGCTACTGTCGCAACGTTTCTCATGCGACACAGGTAACTGTGTGTGTATCGAGAGGTTACTTTAAATTGCGCATTAGTTCCGTTAGCCTGACCGAGAGCCACACTTGTGGTAAGTTCCTCTCACATAAGGACAGACTAATAACCAATGCATCTCTCATACAAACAGTAGGAACCGAAGCCCCTAGATGGTCCTAGTAACGAAACTATCTGATGGTCCACCTGGTGTTTAGTAACCTCTGGCCATAACAAGCAATATGATAGACGCACCGGCATGTGACTTGAATCGTCTCGTACTTTCGTGTTGAGGACTTGAGTCGTATTGCTGTCGTCTGTGGGCCGCGGTTACCACTTAAAATCAGGTGGGCCGTCAGATCATTCTGTCACCTACATGACAAAAAAAAAGCGATTTGGGTCCTCCCCCCAAGTTGCATCGTATGCGCCCGTAACTAGAATGTCTCATGTGCCTGTAATTTCACTGGCAATCACACCTATTATTAAACTAAGGTGTTTCTTCTTAACTTTTATCACAACAGAACAGTGTTTCTAACTTATATTATTTTGTACAGATTGGTGTCATCAGAGGACACCGGAGTGGACGAGGCTCAAGTACAGAGTCTGCTGAAGAAGCACAAGGACGTAACAGACGAGTTGAAGAACTACGCCAATGTTATTCAGCAGCTGAAGCAACAGGTATTCCAACTAATTACATTACAGCCAACGACGTGATTCATTAAATAATAAATTATGATGCATATCTATGGCAGCGTACCCACTTCTGCCGCCAAGCAGCAACGCATATGCGTTACTGTGTTCTGGTTTCAAAGGCTTGATTGCCGGTGAAATTTACATACACTTTGATATATCACCTTCGTCTCTAGAGTTACAGGCGCAATACGATGCGACTTCGGTCTTCTATTCATGCTTGGGAGGGCCCGAATCGTATTGCTTTGTAAGGGGCAAGAGGTTAAGACTTAACGTCAGTGCGCCATCTGAACGTAAAAACGCGAAACATCATGTAAAAGCATAAAAGCATGCATGAAGGTGATGAGAGTGGATGAAACTAAGGGGATATGTCAGGATCGTAGCCGGTGGTAAAACATAATTTCTCCCTACCCCACCTGGAAACAGGCGTAATTTAATTTAATTTATTTATTTTTATTTATTTAGTAATTTCAACGACTATCATTACAGGACTTACCTAATGCTAACAGTGTTATAAACATGTCAATCACAAAATCAAAAATTAGAAACAATAATAAACAAACGTTCCAACAAATCAACAATCTAAAATTTTATTTATTTATTTACTTTCACAAAACCCACAGATCTTAAAACTTGTATTATTTTTTGTATGTTTTTATTTTAAAAATAATACAATTTGGCTTTTGCGAACTGTCTCAAGGAATATATAAATTATATATGTATGTACATTAGTTATAAACATGAGTAATATATAATGTATGTATGTTGTCAGGCACAAGAGCTGAGCCCGGAAGACGCGAACAGCGCCGAGGTCCGCGAGCGACTCGCCGCCATCGACTCGCGCCACTCGGAGCTGGCGGAGCTCGCGCGGCTTCGCAAACAGCGGCTGCTCGACGCGCTCTCGCTGTTCAAGCTGCTCGCGGAAGCGGACGCGGCTGATCAGTGGATCGCGGAGAAGCACCGCATGCTCGACACCATGCTGCCGCCCAAGGACATCGACGATGTCGAGATCATGAAGCACAGGTACACATACCACTCATGGAGCTTATTGAACTTGTGGCTGTTCAAGCTGCTCAGTTCAACGGACTTCTTAATCGCACAATCTGTCCAATATGGAAAAAAAGGTGTTTTATGAATGAAATTTAGAAATTTACTGATTATATTGACTTTAAACTTTGTAACGAAAATGATCTGAAAATCTGGTATGTTGTACATACAAAAATGGATATTCGTGTTAATTTAGTTATCTGCCTCCCGTAGTACAAGCATTACTAATCTTGGGCTTAGAAGCGTTAGAAATGTATACATTATTTATATCGAACTTTTGTCCATGTCTCGCAGATACGACGGCTTCGACAAGGAGATGAACGCGAACGCATCGCGCGTGGCGGTGGTGAACCAGCTCGCTCGGCAACTCATCCACGTGGAGCACCCCCAGGCTCCGAGGATCCAGGAGCGGCAGACCGCCCTCAACCAGTCCTGGAGCGCGCTCCGCGAGAAGGTAAACTGCACCCTGTTCACTCACATACACACATCGTAAAATTGGGCAATGGTTCGAGCCATCGTTACTCTACCAACCCTCGTGAGGCAAGCTGAGCTGCACCCTGTTGTACAAAGATAATTTATTCTGTATATAAATGGGTCTTGACTTAAATGCAGTCTTGCGTGTTGGATAACTGCTACGTCTGGTAGTAGCTGGACCAAGATTATAGTAATCTGTGTTAGTTCTCCAGGGAGTTGCTTAATGGAATGGATTTTTGCACATTCCAATCCGGCGTAGGCAGTCGCTTGGAAATAGTATACCCAAACTGAAAAAATGACGAAGGAGCGCATTAGAAACCGATATGCTTTAAATAAAGGCGTTCAACGACTATCAATCCAGATATAAGTATCATTTATATCACTTATATCATCTTACTTATATCATCATGGAAGCTACAGCTTCTTTACCCTTTCTTTTTTCATGTCGATAACAGATCTGCTTCCCTTTTGCTATTAAATTTCGACATTGCAATTATACAACAAAAATTTCAGGCCGAGGCAAAGAAGGACGAGCTCAAGTCGGCCCAGGGTGTGCAGACATTCCACATCGAGTGCCGCGAGACCGTTTCTTGGATCGAGGACAAGAAACGCATTCTCCAGCAGACAGACAATTTGGAGATGGATCTCAACGGTGAGTACATAGTGACCTAATCCCGCAGCTCCATTCCACCCGAGGGCTAGCAGACAGACGGCCCAGACTGTCCTAATATCGTCGCTATAAGAACATTCGTAATCAAGCGAGACTGATGCCAAACACACGGAGAAGCAACGAAGTTAACGCGCCACGCACTCACAAAGGAGTAGAGAGCGCTGGCGGAGTGGAAGTGTGCCGGCATAAGAGAGTGTCATGCCATTTGCCGTCACACTTCAACTCCGAGTCCTGACTCCGTACCTCCAAGGCGCGCAAATACATGTCTCATATAGAAAAAATAAACTAATAATTTTTTTTTTTTCAAGGACTCATATCCGTCGATTAAATATTATGCAGCTTCGATGCAGTTCACTTCACTTAGTCCGAGCAAGACATAATGTTAACATTGAGTTTTTACTTTAGTAATAAATTGTCTTCCATTACAATCGGTCAGGCGTGATGACCCTACAACGTCGCCTGTCTGGAATGGAACGAGACTTGGCCGCCATCCAAGCCCGAATCTCTTCGCTGGAGAGCGAGGCGAGCGCCATCGAGGGCGAACACCCGGCCGAGGCGCAGCTCATCCGCGACCGCATCGAGACCATCACAGAGAACTGGGATCAGCTCACGCAGATGGTGAGTACACTGTCGCCGCTCCGGAATGGAACGAGACATAGCCAGTCAGGTCACTAGCGAGCGCGTTCTGCCGACGGTTCTTGCCAACCTCAAATGTATCATTTATTTGTTGGCTCTTTCCATGTCTCCTTCATGGTATAAGACAAAACCTCGTGCTTTAGACTTGCCAATAATCGTTCACCAGTATTGTACGATTGTACACTAGCGTTTGAAAATGGAAATGATTAGAATCTTGGTTTATGGCGCGTTCTTTCAGCTTCGATGCCAGTTTGGTAGGTTCAAAATTGTTTTTCTTGAATACGCATTCGACTCTTGTCTGATGGACAAGGCCAACATCCTAATTCCAACGTAAAAGATAATCTGTCAACGATAAACAGCCCATAACCTCACAAATGCCATATCGATGCTTATTATGATAATTTATAGCATTTTTAGGTGTTAATTTTGACACTAAGCGCCATTAGGAACACTATAGTATCTGGAAAAACAAACCGCGGTGTAGGATTCGCGGCTAGCTCTTCCCGGGATGCTGATATAAAAGTCAAGTATATGAAACAATAGCTATATTGTATGAAATTACGACTGATATGATGGTAATGAGTGCGGTTTGGATGATTGCTGCACTGCATGGTCACGAGTAACCTCTTAGGTCAAATTGCTGATGATGCTTTATACTACGTGATCGATGTGTCGAACACGCGGGGACAGTGTAACGTAGATTTACAGCAGCATGTAAATGTAGGAGCGAAGATGATATTTCTCATTTATAACTTCTAAACCCTTCCTGATAAAATTGTGTTTTCTAACTAGGGTCTTAACTATTACTTTTATCGGCAGTTGAAGGAACGCGACTCAAAACTAGAGGAGGCTGGCGACTTACACCGCTTCCTGCGCTCCGTGGACCACTTCCAGGCGTGGCTCACCAAGACACAGACCGATGTCGCCTCAGAAGGTAATTTTATTTACAAATGGATGATAAACTGTGTTTGCATCAAATATAAAAAAAATTGGCTCAGTCTAATGAATACGAGACAGACTTCGTCATATATTATAAAAAAGAAAAAAAAAATAGATATTGAAAATAAAATTATAAATTCAAACTCATTTAGGATTAATTTGTTGTCAAATCTAGAGATCTAGATCAATATGGTCTTAGAGCAAATTAAAAATAAACTTAGCTACGGAGATGTGAATTCTTATTTGTTTACAGATACCCCATCAAGCTTGTCGGAGGCAGAGAAGCTGCTGTCTCAGCACCAGACGATCAAGGAAGAGATCGACAATTACAAAGACGAGTATGCAAAGATGATGGAGTATGGAGAGAAGATTACTGCGGTAAGTTTCTTACTACCCTCACTAAAAATATGATTGAATAAAGAATTTCAGTGACAAATATAATGAAGACTCTCTGGCACAGCAAAAGTATGGAACGGATATCAACTTAAAACCCGCTCTGTAGATACACTTTGCAGTGACAAGATAAAGTAGCCGACAGCGAGCGGCAAGCGAGCGTGCCCACGCTATCCACTAGATGGTCTTCGCAATACAATCTGTATTATTGTTGAACAGGAGCCGTCGACCCAGGACGACCCTCAGTACATGTTCCTCCGCGAGCGTCTAAAGGCGTTGGGCGAGGGCTGGGCCGAGCTGCAGCAGATGTGGGAGAACCGGCAGCAGCTACTCACGCAGAGCCTCGAGCTGCAACTGCTGCAGCGCGACGCCAGGCAGGCGGAAGTGCTGCTGTCTCACCAGGAGCACAGGTAACCGGGATCTATATCTAGATTACTATTTCCGCCGTCAAACAGTAGATCACTCGTATTACTGTCTTTTGGTCTGAAGGTTTTCAGTACAGGTGAAGTCTCAAATTGACGACCACAATTCGGTGTAACTGAGGTCTTCCTATACTTCAATAAGAAGGGCCAAAGTGTTATTTCTATTGATTTGAGCAGATGATATCACTTAACATCAGGTGGAGGTCATGGAGGAGAAGCTGGGCCGAGCAAATGTACGAGAACCTGTTCCAAAATAAAACTAGATATATTCTGAACTATTCTGATTTGGTTTGCCATTTCTTAAATACTCATCCATCTCCACAGGTTAGCCAAGACCGAGCCGCCGGCGAACCTCGAACAAGCCGAGAACATGATCAAAGAACACGAGGCCTTCTTGACGACTATGGAGGCCAACGACGACAAGATCAACTCCGTCGTCCAGTTCGCCAACCGGCTCGTCGAGGAACGCCACTTCGATGCCGACAAGATCCAACGCAAGGCCGAAAACATCGAGGCCAGACGGAACGCCAACCGCGAAAAGGCCCTCCAACAAATGGAAAAACTCCAAGATCAACTCCAGCTCCACCAGTTCCTCCAAGACTGCAATGAACTCGGCGAGTGGGTCCAAGAGAAGAACGTCACCGCCCAAGACGACACCTACCGCTCCGCCAAAACGATCCACTCCAAGTGGACGCGCCACCAGGCCTTCGAAGCCGAGATCGCCGCTAACAAGGAGCGCCTGGTCGCCGTGCAAAATGCCGCCGAACAACTGATGCAAGAGAAACCCGAATTCGTCGAGGTCATCTCCCCGAAGATGAACGAACTTCAAGACCAGTTCGAGAACTTGCAGACCACCACCAAAGAGAAGGGAGAGAGGCTGTTCGACGCCAACCGAGAAGTTCTTCTCCACCAGACCTGCGACGACATCGATTCCTGGATGAACGAACTCGAGAAGCAGATCGAAAACACCGACACGGGCACTGATCTCGCGTCTGTAAACATTCTCATGCAGAAGCAACAGATGATCGAGACTCAGATGGCGGTCAAGGCGAAACAGGTCACCGAACTCGAAACCCAAGCCGAGTACCTGCAGAAGACCGTCCCCGACAAAATGGAGGAAATTAAAGAGAAGAAGAAATTGGTGGAACAGCGATTCGAGCAGCTCAAAGCGCCGCTACTGGACCGTCAACAGCAACTCGCCAAGAAGAAGGAAGCGTTCCAGTTCCGTCGCGACGTCGAAGACGAAAAGCTATGGATCCACGAGAAGATGCCTCTGGCCACCAGCACCGACTACGGAAATTCTCTCTTCAACGTACAAATGCTGCAGAAGAAAAATCAGTCTCTGAAGACCGAGACCGATAACCATGAGCCACGGATTCTGACCGTTATTTCTAATGGGCAGAAGCTCATCGATGAGAGCCACGAGGCTTCGTCCGAGTTCAAGGAGCTTATTGAGGAGTTGACCGCGAGGTGGCGAGAACTGAAAGGTACGTAGAGCGAGTGTCACTTCTGTTGGTATTGAACGAGACTAAAATCGTTTTTGTCTACTCTAATGTTTCGGCCATCTCTTACGAAATACATGCTAATTTGTTTATTTTCGTTTAGTCTGATACCGAGTTGTGAAGTTTCAGGGATTGCTTATTTAAGTCTTCTGTATTTAGTTAGACTAGCAATATGCATCAGAATAATTCGGATATTGTGAAACCTTCTGTTTGAACTTATTATTATTTGATTCAAATTAAACATGTTTTTTTCACTTTCACTATCAAAGAAGAAATCTAAAAAATCTAATAAAAAAGTTTATCAAATACTAATAAATACAATTAAAATGTAATTTCTTCCAACAGATGCCATCGAACAACGCAAGAACAATCTATCGCAATGGGAGAAGGCGCAGCAGTACCTCTTTGATGCCAACGAAGCGGAAGCTTGGATGAGCGAGCAAGAACTGTACATGATGGTAGAAGACAGAGGCAAGGACGAGATCTCCGCCCAGAACCTGATGAAGAAGCACGAGATTTTAGAACAGGCTGTAGATGATTACGCGCAGACCATCCGTCAATTAGGAGAAACAGTGAGGCAGCTCACCGCAGAGGAACATCCGCTTAGGTAATTTATAAGATTATAACTTTATGGCCAGGTAGTAGAGAGGATCTGATTACCCGTTCTTACTGCGAATTCTCCCTGGGGGGTCTATTACCGTAACACGCTAATTTATTGAAGATATACGAAAGGTGACCTCTGTCAAAGTGTGACAATATTTATAGATTCTAGATAATCGAGACCACAAAAATTTTTTTTTCATTTCAACAGCGAACAAATCTCCGTGAAGCAATCCCAAGTGGACAAGCTTTACGCTGGACTGAAAGACCTGGCGGGAGAGCGTCGCGCCAAACTGGACGAGGCGTTGCGGCTGTTCCAGCTGTCGCGCGAGGTGGACGACCTCGAGCAGTGGATCACGGAGCGCGAGCTCGTCGCCAGCTCGCAGGAGCTCGGCCAGGACTACGACCACGTGACGGTAACTATTCAACTGCAATATGCACGGTGACACGGCTGTGTCAACCTGAGCCCTGTACTGATGTTGTCAACTGTAGATATTTAAGTGATCCGCTGGCTTTGGCACTTTAACATAAAAAAACTTAATTTAATTCAGTCAAAGAATTTCCTTGAACTACTGTGCTCATAATTCTTCATTGTCTGCAGTATCAGATACCAAATTTTCACTACTATGAATGAATTTCTTATATTTTATGTTATCAGCTGCTGTGGGAGCGATTCAAGGAATTCGCTCGCGAAACCCAAGCGGTGGGGTCGGAGCGCGTCGCCACTGCCGAGAGAATCGCAGACCAGATGATAGCTATGGGACATTCGGACAACGCCACCATCGCGCAGTGGAAGGAGGGCCTCAAAGAGACCTGGCAAGACCTGCTCGAGCTTATTGAGACTCGCACACAGGTATGACAATTTAAATAAAAACAATAAAATATGCTACTGCATTTCAGATTTTCCCACGAAGTATGACCAGCATTGTAAAGAAAGCTGTAATTGATTGTGTAAATAAACTGTAGCTTCTGTAGATTGCTGATTTATTGCACTCAGGAAAAATAAATGTACAAATGGTGCCCGCAATACTAAGGACATTTTCTACCAGTGTTGGAGCATTTGAAGACTGTTTTTTCCAGTAATTTTAGGTACTATTTTGAAGTCTTCGTTCCAGAACTTGTTAAATTTGTTGCTGATATGTTTGCATTTGGCTTCATATCTCCTGATGTTAAGTGGCTGTATAGACAACGGTGGCGCCGCGCAACGCCTGGATGGTTAACTGACTTACAATTGAGGCTGCCGGAACATATTAAGTGTTGGTGGTTGGTTGACAATGTGTTGAATTTGTGACAGGTGGTGGATTTGCTCTACCACCACTCTATGGATTCCTCAAAACTTTTTCCTTTAGTAGATGCTTAAGCTCATTGTAGAATTCGAAGCCTCGACGTCACAGACATCTGAGTATTAGTACTGCTGACTTTTACGCTTGCTCCGTAACATAGCTTAAAAAAAGTTTTTAGCAGAGTTAACGCAAAGATTAAGTGACGGATTGATTATGTGCAGTATTAATACTTATACCCGCAGAGTATGCATTTATTCCACCACATTTGAACTTCCAGATGTTATCCGCCTCCCGCGAACTGCACAAGTACTTCCACGACTGCAAGGACACCCTCCAGCGTGTGAACGAGAAGGCGCGAGGCGTTAGCGACGAGTTGGGAAGGGACGCCATTAGCGTTGGGGCGTTGCAAAGGAAACATCATAACTTCATGCAGGACCTTACTACTCTACAACAGCAGGTAAAATAACTCATACACATTCTTATAGGGTCATTCATACTATTCATTTACTACTTTACTATTCATACATCCATTCCTACTTTGGTAAACTGAAGGGAAGAATCAACTTTGTATACCTTTCGTGGTGGTTTTCTTGCAGTTTTTTTTAATTTGTTAATATGTAATACAATACAAGCAAATAAAAATAGTTTATTTGGAACGAACACAATGATACATTTAAAAATAAGGAACGATGACTACTGCAAAAGCTAGATTTAACTGTGTAGCAGAGTCAGCGCCCACCTCCATAACCGGTAAGCAGTGGTAATATGTGAGTATGTGTTGTAATTGTAACGGCGGGGGGGCGGGGGCGTGTGTTCAGGTGGAAGGCATAACGTCTGAGTGCAGCCGGCTGGGCGCGTCGTACGCGGGCGACAAGGCGGCGGAGATAACGCGGCGCGCGGGCGACGTGGCGGAGGCGTGGGCGGCGCTGCGGGCCGCGTGCGCCGCGCGCAAGGCCAAGCTCGAGGACGCGGACGACCTCTACCGGTTCCTCAACCAAGTGCGCACGCTCACCCTGTGGATGGACGACGTCGTGCGACAGATGAACACCGGGGAGAAGCCCAGGTAACCCACGTTACTCGAACATACACATTTTGTATTGGGTTATTGTTTGGGGAGTCAATATGTATTAATGTATGTACATATAAAAGTATGTAAGTATTATATCAGTTGTTTGGTTCCCATGACACAAGCTATAATTAGCTTACTTTGGGACTAGATGACGCTGTGCGAAATGTTCACCAATATTTATTTATAGTTTATTTATTTATTTATCACGTATTTTTTCTGTGCCCATTTATACTTAATGAAACTGGGTAGAGGTATTCGGACTATTTGCTATGGCCATTTGTGCTGATTCTCTCTATTTTATTGAACGCGGGTATTCTAAGAGTCAGATTTTGAAAAATATGGAAAGGTCGCTGCTCTATGACAGCGTATAATAATTACTCAGGAAAATTTACTTTTGAATATAGAACAGATGCTGTGTTATCCATATTTTTCGTCAACAAATAGCTAAGTAGGTTTCCATAAGGACAGTCGAATCAGAAACAGCTGAGCAGACACATAAGCAATTTCAGTCAATTATTTAATGCAATAACCATTATTCTCTACAGAGATGTAAGCGGTGTGGAACTGCTTATGAACAACCATCAGTCTTTGAAGGCTGAGATCGACACACGGGAAGACAACTTCTCTGCTTGCATTTCCCTCGGCAAGGAGCTGCTCTCGCGCCAACACTACGCGACAGCCGATATCAAGGAGAAACTTCTGCAGCTCACCAACCAGAGGAATGCTCTGCTCAGGAGATGGGAGGAGCGTTGGGAGAACTTGCAGCTCAGTGAGTTAATTATTTTTTTATGATATAAATAGTAAACGGACGGGTCTGACTGTAACTGATATATTTTTATTGTATAGATAGTAAACGAACAGCTCTCTCTAACTAATGGAATGGGTCTATGCCCCGCATTCACATTTACAACACCATAGGCAATGCTGATTGCCATTTGAAGGGCCCTTTAATATATGAAAGAAGGGAAAACCGCACAACTAGTTATTTATGGTTACCGCTTCCTTAGACTATATAGTGTTTCTTGTCCATATTTGGCAGCTTTCGATTCGACCATGACCATAGCTGTCGATCGGGTTTAAACTGTGTGGATGGCAGTTAAGGCACACGAATTTCCGTCTTCAATCTCAAAGGTACAGGCGCTGTAGGAAACTACAAAAATTGGTTTAAGTCAAAGTCAAAAAACTTAATTTCCATAGAATTCATATAGAAATGGCTCTGAAGCGTCAGTAAGAAAGATTTAAAACATAAGTTTAAAGCCTGTTCAAAACCTATCTGACTCTCCATGGGGACGAATAGACTAGAAACCTCTAAAGGAGGGATTCCTTTTACGCACCTAAATCGTATTAACTTCGGTCAGCCATCTATTTGACTTGTTGAAGATCACTGAGTACTTTTTATTTTTATTTATATTATCAGTCATATTCAATTGTCACATCTGATAAGTAATGTGTTCCCTCAGTTCTGGAGGTGTATCAGTTCGCGCGCGACGCCGCCGTGGCCGAGGCTTGGCTGATAGCGCAGGAGCCGTACCTGATGTCGCAGGAGCTGGGGCACACCATCGATGAAGTGGAATCCCTCATCAAGAAGCACGAAGCGTTCGAGAAGTCCGCCGCCGCGCAAGAAGACAGGTTCAGCGCGCTTCAGCGCCTCACGACCGTAAGTCTAACTCTAAGACTAACTCACTGCCCTAACTATGAATATATACATCCGCACTACGTAGTTTCATGGTATCTATAGTGGGTGGTGGTAGTTTCAATGTATTGTGTATAAGTGTCAGATGATATTGAAAGAAAATATTTTTGTTGGAAACATTTATGCACGTGATTGTTACTCATTCCATTTCTACATTCAGAAATACGTAATACACCTTCACCTGGATAGTAAACGCATAACATACAACTTCGCACTAAACATAGTCATCGTAGTTTTTGCTTGTTGGTTGTGGTTTTTATTTGCACTTCTAATTAATTTTCTTTCACTAGCTTGAACTTCGGGACGGGGCACTGTGGGTCAGTGCACAGCCTTGGACAAATACTGATGAATCCTCGTTTACATTCCAAACCCCTCCTTGCACCACAAACACTAAACCTAATATTTCTAAACCTTTGATCGCTAACACCAAAAGACGACCTATAGCGCAAGTAGTCAAAGAAATTATCAGCGACACCGACAAATATAAAATTCCAGATAAATTCAAATCTCGAACTCTTAACATGGACTATTCAAAAAATGCTCCAATCAAAAACCAGTCATACTTATGGACGACATCTGCGAACAACAGTCTCTCCACAATATCCGAGACGAGTAGCCCGACTGCATCACCACTAAACTCACCTTTAACCTCTGACCTATACAGCTCAGTTTTCTTTGAATTTCCCGACCGAAACGAAAAGCCAAATGTCTACCTCGCGAGCATCGATTTCATCCTGTGGGAGAGATTGTCTTACTGCAACGTGTATCCGAACGTTTCGTTGCTAAGACAAAAAGATAGACATCCCTCTCTGACTAAATCTTTGATGAGAATGATCCGCAAATTGTCGAGGAGAAGTAGACATTCTGGGAGTGAGAATACGGGTGAAGTCGCCGTGTTGTCGCTCCCGGGGCTGACCAGTAGTGACAAAGCTGTCAATGATCTTGGTAAAGAGGTTAAGAGCATCCCGCTGAATCCATCTCTCCTCCTCCTATCCCAGACTAAGAATCTCGCAGGCAATGATGCTGCATGGTATTATGAATATTTGAAATGTGTAAGTGCGGTGTTTAATGTCGCATGAGCTGCATACGCATACGCTTTGCATGAAGCACTGTTGTTTTGCATGACATTTAGAATATACAGTTTAAATGCTGACTTTTATGTTTTGCTGATGTTAATTATTATAGTACAGTGAGGAATTATTGTTAGAAGTCCTAATGAAGAACTGGCTTTTTCCTCCAAAAGTAGCTTTGAAAACGTGAAAGATGTGTCTTTGGTTAAACAGCCGTCAGTGGTTGGTAAGGTTCTGATAATGTAAAGAAATTTGTTACTAACACCCGCCTGTAATGTCCAATTTCATCGACAGTATGTTTTTCTGTATATATATATATATATTTATTGCAATCTTTGATAAATTAACTACTGAAGCGATTCGGTTTTAAAAAGTTACATATAGCAGTGACAAAAGAAAAACATGTTCCAAAGCCGAAAGTAACTTTTGATACTTGGCCCATGCTGAACCCTTAATCGTCATTTAGGGCAAAGGCAAAATTATCCCATCTACGCAACGCATTACAACGGTTTTTGACATTACGGCACTTTATTTTGTATATATATGGAGGAGATCACAACTAGTGTCGACTAGTCACAACGGTACATATTTATTTTGCCACCAGGGGACCAGTCTTTACTTTTAAAACGTCATTAAAATAAAGGAGTCTGTGAAATAGGGCATCACGCAAATTAACTCATAACGCTCGTATCCCGAAAAACTGCAGCTTCCCTCGTTCCGCGAAACTTGGCTTTAAATTCAATACTTGCATACATTACACATTCCAGTTCGAAGTAAAAGAGATGAAGCGTCGTCAAGAGGCCGCCGAAGCCGCCGAGCGCGAGAAGCGGGAGCGCGAAGCCGCCGAAGCCGCCGCGGCCGCCGCCCAGGACGCCGTCGACCGCGCGGATACGCCGCAAGACCAACCGCAGCCGCAAGGTGAGTTTGGAACATTTGAAATTCGAACACATTTGTTTCATAAGAGACGGGTATATTTGAAATTGGAATATACTTGTTTCATAACAGACGGGTATATTTGGAATTGGAATATAGTTTCATAAGAATCGGGTATATTTGAACTTCGAATACGTATGTGCGATAGAAGTGATTTACAATACTCGGTGGATCTTGCCCGGCGTGAACAAAGGCTTTGCGTTTACGATATAAACTTTTTGCCTCGGTTCAGCAACTTATTTTAACTTAGCTAATATTTACCGATAGTACCGATAGTAGTGTTGGATCTTGACAGCTCTGAAGATAGCTACGGGCCAGTTAAGATCCACTGACAATACCAAAGGAAACAATAATTTAGAGAGATATTTAAAATTAGAACATTTTTAAGTGATTCGAAGTGGAACGGAAACAGTTATGAGAAACATTTGAAATTACAATTTATGTCCGTTATCTGAAAGTAATATTGACCATGAATCAAGTAATCAATCAGTCAATCAATCAAGTATCGATTAACAAATTGATGTTTCCGTTTTGTTTCCCTTCAAAAGTTATAAGTCTTTGATGAATAAAGTACTTTTACGTCAACAAAACCACTCATATATTTAGGTCCATTTATAAACTGAAAGGTTTTGATGTTAAATAATCAACAGTTTCATAAGTTTTATCAAAAACACAGAGATGTTTAATGAAATTAACACTTTCGACTCACAGACTGCAAAGTTAGCACGCATGTGTAAATCTTCTAGCACTTTAATGAGGATAATACCTTTTTCTACAATTTCCATGAAATTTTCCACTAATTTTCACCATAACGGGTGAATGTTGCTTGTTACAATAACACTCGATACAGTGCAAAGGAAAATAGGTTTTGTTTCAAGAGAGATAAAGCACATTCGCACTGCGATACAGCCCAAATCTTACGGCAACGCTTGCCGCTTTTCGTGTGTTATATAAATCCCTTTTAATTCGCTTTCTCAATCTGCGTACGGAATTCAAAAATAGCCCCAGATTAGTACTGCCATGATTATCACAACAGATTATGTAAAAAAAACCTATTTGAGAGAATCGAACCCGCGCCTCTAGTATCAGTGCACCATGCATTCCAAAATATTTCCGTACGCCGATTAGAGCAGAGCGTTTGACGTAAGGGCCGTTACTTACCAATGTGTTGTCCACACATGCACACGCGTAGTCGTAAGGAGAACATCCACTAAAGCGGCTGAGAAGGCCCAAGAGCGACCCCACTCCCAGCCAGGTAAAGAGCGCTTGTATTAAACCGCCCGATGTTATACCATCATATTGGTATGAGCTTCTACGGTAGTCGACTGGAGTTAAAATTAGTCTGGTTACACTGCGCTCGATTAGACGACACTGGGGTGTAGTTACTATGGCTTTTAGCTTGTAATGACACAAATTAGACATATAACGAGTAGTTGGGACGAAGAAGCACTTATGTTTGCACGATTTTATAGTTCTTTACACCACTCTTCAATGTTATTTAGTTTGGTTATATTAGGGTGATGGTTCACGTACTTCTTAGTCATCATTTACTTCAAATTCATCATCAGATACTTTACTTTAGCTTTCTACGTTTTCTTCTATTGTTTTACTTGTATTCAATTTTATTACTGTGTTATAGTGTTCCATGTTCATCAATGTTAAATATATAAATATATTTAAGTAATACAATACATACTTCTTCAGTAATATTTTCATCATGAACTCACGGTGATGGTTTGATGCTCATTATCATTTCTGTATACAATTGATTTCTATAAAAAAAAGACTTGTCTAATTTCTATAAATGTCAGTGCTGTTTATACGTTCTTGTCAAGAAGCTGTCTTCGATAAAGGTAGGTATATACTTAATTTCGCTTTCTTTGTCTATAGCTAACTCTATAACGCACCGCTTTGTTTTATAGCTTTGATGTGTATATACTTATATCGAGAAATGTAAATATGTACTACATTTCCGGATCTGGTGTTGGGTTTTGGGAATCACCACGTTACTAAATACAATGAATTTGCTTTATTTTTCATCAAACTTAAATCAACTAAATAAATTGACGTTAGTTCGGTCTAATTTAAATTAATTGGAATGCCAATTCGTTCTATACTCATATGAAAACTTGATTAATAGCTCGATATGTGTATCCGTAGCATGTAGTTATGTAATATCAGGATTATGTATGCCTATTGTATATAAGAAAATGTAGTTCATTTTCTCGTAGTTTAAATCTGTGTGCTGATTCTGCGGGTTTTTACGTTAATCTGAATTAAATTCACCTATTTTTGTTTCCTACGAACTTCACAATGACTGACAATTATTACAGTGCTGAAAACATATACAGCTACTGTTATTTTGTAGCATTAGAACTGATGCCAAATTCGTCCGGGGAAGTGCCCGCCACCATACTCATTTCTACCGCCAATCAGTAATAAATTCGAGTTACTAAAGTTGTGGTTCTCGGTGAAATTATAGCACATGAGACATTCCATCTTCACGTCTCAGAGTTACGGGTATATACGATGCGACATGGGTTTTCTAACGAACTAAGAGAGGACAGAGTCGTATGGGCAGAGCTTTCAGTTACCATGGGTGGGCCATCTGCTCGGTTCGTAACTTAATCAAATAAATAAAACCTTGTGATAGTTGACTGGTAGACATTTGACTGAGCGCCATCTAGCCCCAAACTAAGCAAAGCTCATACTGCGGGTACTAGAAGTTTTTTTCTAACTGACGAACGAACTGACGGCCCACCTGATGTTAAGGGGTTACCTCCGCCCATAGACAACAGCAATACGACTCGAGTCCTCTCCACCAAAGTACGAGATAACTCAAGTCGCATTGCGTTGCGTCCATCACCCCGAGACGGGGATGTTACGTCGCATGCACCTGCAATTTCGCCGGCACCCGCTCCCTTCCACCGGAACACAGCAACACGAGTGCATCACTGCTTGGCCGCAGATTACCAGGTGTGGTGACAGTACTTCTCAGGGCGAACTTAATAATGCTATCTATTAGGAAATACGCATACATAATCGTGCATGTAGTGGCATGTGTAGCACGCGTAGTGGTAGTTGTAACGTAGCACGTAGTGTCGCATGCAGAGCGTAGTCCGGCCGCGCGCTCGCCGGGCCCGGCGGCTACGGACGCGCCGCCCTCCCCCGCCTTCTCGACCCCCCGCCCGACGCCGCCCAAGCCCGCACGCCTCTCTAGTGAGTATGCTGGTAACGACGCGTGTAGCTCAGTTTAGATCAGTTGGATTTCAGTTCTACACATGGTTTCTGTGTATATTATGTAGTCATAAATGTAACATAGATCTAAGTACTCAGTTACAAGGATCGTGCTCGCGAAAAAAAAGGAATTCCTCCATTAGGGGTTTCTCGTCTGTTCTCCCATGGAGGGTCGGATAGGGTTTGAACAGGCGTCAAACTTATCGATAAGTACACGTGACCTTATGTTTTGAATATTATTGACGTTTCCAAACCATTTCTTTATGAATTCTATAGAAATAAAGGTTTTGACCATGACTTTGAGGTTGTCTATAAGAGATCGCTTTATAGCGATAGACCGCTCATTGTTTCACTCTATTGTATATTGTTGTTATTTTGATTTTGTGAGCAATAATGTGTCATCTATCTATCTATGAGTTGATTTTTAAAATTCCTGCAATCATATTGGATAAGATGCTAAAACGTTAGGTTTTAATCTATGTTTAGGGTTTTTTTAGCATGAATCGTATACCGAAACACCGCACTAGTTCGTGCCCGTTTATGTATTGATCCTTTTGATCAAAATGTCGAATGAGCTACATTAAAATGTTTAAACATAATATTGTATATATATTTATATATTACTAGAATATAATATATACTTGTAATTTTTTGTCAGTTATTTATATTTTACAGCTGATCTTAATTGGGCTATACTTTTAGATCGATTAGTAAAAGCTAGTAGAAGAAATTTAGATGGTTGGCAGTATAATGTAATGTGTTATGTACCATGTGCATGAAATATAACATCTGTGTTTTTGTTATTGACCAGTAAATGTTTTATGTGATATTGAAATACATAAGAAATAGCATGAATGATTCGCTTCTGTTCCTTTGCTGCGCCGCAGTTTTGTTTTTATGTTGCTTTGATTTTTGTTTTTTGTTTCTCCCTCCTACCCATCCTCTCATATAATTTTACAATATTTCATCATCACGTTTATCAACTCATATAAATTGCACAATATTATAACTTTAAATTCCCTTTAAATTGTCTCCATATCCGTTGTTGATTCCCCACTCCTCACTGCACCGTTCCCGTATACCGCACTCCCTCGATCCCAACTCGCGCAGCGGCCGGTTCGAGCTCGACGCCGGCGACGCCATCTAGTTCCGGTAAGGTGAAGTCGCGGTCGCGGAGCAAGTCGCCCTTCAGAAGCTTCAGGTGGCGCTCCGCCAAGAAACTGATCGCCGGATCGCACCACAGCGACGACGAAGGTACACTCGCGTACATTGTGGATGGATTCATTGGTCTCTATTCACGTACGATTTATTTCAGCACAAATTACACATACGAACAAGATATTATAGACATTGAATAAATAAATATTGGTGGACATTTACCACAGCGCCATCTAGCCCCAAAGTAAGCTAAGCATAGCTTTTATCATGGGAACCAGACAACTGGTATAATACTTGTATACTTTTCTTTTGTAAATACATACATATAATACATATCAACACCCAGACACAGAACAAACATCTATGTCACAGATCGTTGATATCGTCACAGAAATGTTTGTCCTAGGTAGGATTCGAGCCCACGACCTACAGCGCAAAAGGCAGGGTTACTACCAATTGAGCGGTAGGCCAGTCATACATTGAAAGTTATACCTAACAAGAAAAAGGAAAAAAGAACAACCTATGCGTCCATTGACAAAAAATCGGTTTGCTCATTATGTGCGGAGTAATTAAATATATGTTAAGTGCAAGAAAGGACCATCTTTGAGGCGCACTTTAATCATTTCACTACACTAGATCGAGAGTGCCGAGGGTAGTAGTAATTGTTTTGTTTATACTCGTTAAAGATTGATATTTGTTTTATATATTGGCCATTGTCACCTAGAATAAATTATTTATAATTATTACTCGGGAGAGGGCACTTAGGCAGAAGGTTGTTCGTTAAATAATCGAATTGTAGGGATATAAAATTAAAATTGACTAACGCGATTTTAATTCTAATAATAATGCTTTGTTTTTCTTCTTTTTGGTAGATAAAAAAAATATGTGGCCCAAAATATTATCGTGTTGCGTTTCTGCCTTTTTTTTGCAATTATAGTGTCTGTATAGATAAGCAGATATTTATATTATATCTGTCACAAATGAATGGTTACCAAAATTGATTATTTTTCATTTAGTTCAATATCCAGTAGCAAAAGCCCTAAGAACACTGGAGTAGTTTTTTGTTTTACTTTAGTTAGCAAATATTTAAAACCCCAATTATGAGGCTTCTTTGTAAAAAATACCGTTTTTACGCCTTTATTTTTTTAGTATTTTGATCTCTTACCGGTTCTACACATATCGGAGGACGATATTAACGCATTGTGTGTGTAACCTATTGCGGTTCAAAATTAACAGCCTTTTAAAGGTATGACAAGCGAACGGACGATGAAGGCTTAGTACGAAACCCTAAGATTAAAAGTTCGAAAGTTAGTTAATAAACAAAATAAACTGTATTTTTTAAATTATAACGTTCTCTTATAAGTAAACTGCTAAAGAAAAAGTGGAATAAATTTATGTAAAAAAAAACTAATAAATTAACGTTATCTTAGTTCGTCATAAGCATAACTATGCAAATTTGATTATGAGCACTCATAACATTGTACATGTACTTGTGCTTTAAAAATTATAACATCAGGTAGGCCTATACCTTTTAGTATAGGTTTACATTGAACGTAATCGCTCGCTCTACTCGTCTTGTGGCCAAAACGCAACGATAGCGCGTGCTAACTTTTCCAGTGGCGACATCTAGTTTAGCGACGTGCAACAATTTTATTCAGAGGTTCAGTTGATCGATTACTTACTAAAGAAGGATTATTTCTTCTTATTTTAGAACAACATCCTATCCACGATTCTACCATGTTTGAGCATATTTTTTTGCGAAGAATGCTTTACTTGTGCTGTTGTGTTTGTTTGCGCATGTGTTTATTACCGGTGTGATGAGCAATAAATGGATTGTTTTTTGCGTGACTTTCATTGATATGTAATTAGACATGATTATATTTCTCCAATAAGTATCAAACCGTTCTTTGAGTGATGAGGTAGATAGTATTGCTGTACGGAAGAAGTTCGCTTGATGTAGACGCCTATTTCTCTCTTATTACTTTTTAAACGAGAGTGAAAAGGCAAAAGTATCTTTGTAACCGACCTGACTTTATTGTAGACGTTTAGACTGAATAGCAGTATAGAATAACTTTAAACTTTATTCCTGGCATTAAGAAAAGGCTGGGCTTAAGTTTTTTGTAGGCTATTAGCGTTAGCTATTATTATCATTCTATTTTATTTTAATTGACGACTCAGCGTCTGCTGTAAAGCCATCAGTGCTAAGAGATAGGAAGCTTGAACATTTATTTCAGTGTAATCGATGTCAGATTTAACTTTTTTCGAGATTCGAGATTAAATTCGCAGGTGCATATTAAGTCTGGTGTCGTATTATTCGCGTATCGAAGCAATTATACTGCAGCGGAATATTGTTTTGTCAGTTATATTAGAACAGTTGTAATATTGTTTGTGTGGTACAGAGGGCACAAGTCCAGCCGGCGAGGACGAGGGCGTGGAGGGAACGCTCGTACGCAAACACGAGTGGGAGTCGGCTGCCAAACGAGCTTCCAACAGGTATGTTCAGTATTTTCATACTTCTAGTCTTATTGTTTTTATAAATGCGTATGTTGACTATATTAGCAACAAGTAGTAGCAACATGATTGTTTTTGAAACCTTACTTGTTAATCTTATTACATCTTTTGAATTGTACTTTAATAGTCTGTTATGTCAGTGACCTTGATCCATGCTTCCCTATTTAAAATAATAAATTAATAATAATATTGCTGGACATTTCAAACAGCGCCATCCAGCCCCAAGCTAACCATAGCTTCTACAGACAACTGATAGAATACATAACTATATACTTTATTTTGTAAATACATACATAAAATACACATTAACAGCCAGACACAGAACAATTATTTGTCACACAAACGTTTGTCCTGGGTGGGTATCGAACCCACGAACTACAGCGCAGTAGTCAGAGTTACTACCAACTGAGCCGCGAGGCCTGTTAAACTATAATAAACTAAAATGTACACTAATCATTTAAAACAAATAGCCATCTAGAATGAGTATTGCTGTGCCCTAACAGGGTTTATGTTTGTATTCTATAAATATTATATTAAAGATCTTTGTAACAACATAGAGCAATAAATACTTTGAATTTGAAAAATTTTTATTTGTATAAAAATGTTTTATTTGTGACGGAAATCTATGAAAATTTCATATGATCTGTTAAATTCCAATATGTTATAAACAATTTAAGAATACCATCAACTATGTCGTTTCCAGGTCATGGGACAAAGTGTACGTGGTGGCTAAAGAAGGACGCATGTCGTTCTACAAGGACCAGAAGCTTTACAAGGCCAGCCCGGTCCAGTACTGGCGCGGGGAACCGCCGCTCGACCTCAACGGCGCTGTCGTCGAAGTGGCTGCCAATTACACCAAGAAGAAGCACGTGTTCCGACTTAGGTGAGCTCAACACTATAAGAACACTTCACTTGAGAACGACTTCACTTATCTTGTAAACATAGGGTACAGTGGATTGCCCCGAGCTCCTGGAGCAAATAGGACTAAGGACTAATAAGGCTGCATTGAGAAATCCTAGCGTACGTTTCTACGTTAAAACGAATTGTTGTTAAAACGATTGTTTTATATTTTTGTTTTGTTTATCGCGTTGTGTGCCATGTATGTTGTTATATATTTCAGGTTGAGCAGCGGCGCTGAGTTTCTGCTGCAGGCGCACGACGACGCGGAGATGTCGTGGTGGCTGGAGGCGCTGCGCGCGCGCACCGCCGCGCCCGCGCCGCGCTCGCACACGCTGCCCGCGCCCCACAACAACGAGCCCAAGCGCCGCTCCTTCTTCACGCTCAAGAAGAAGTCAGTGAACCTCGTACAGTTCCTATTCACACCGTAGATTGCACGCTCTCTCACCGCTTACCGCTAACTGACCGCTTTTAACCTGCTGTCGTGCGTGCTCGTTGGACAAACGGACGTCATCCTACATACATCGCTTACTAACCATACAAAGATGGACCAGAATCAAGATCAAATCTCTATCCTAGCCTAAACGCCGCGCCGCTCGCCTAGAGCCCAGTGCACTCTAAAAAGCTGCATTTACTAACCGACCATACATACGAAAAAAAAGGTTGCTTTACTACATTTTTTTTTTTACGTTCAAGAAGAAGTCAGTGCACTTTAAATATCTTTATATTCAATATAGATTATTCTCACTGTACTTTTTGTGGCTTGCTAACCGACCATAGGAAAACAAAGGTTGCTTTACTAAATTTATCTCACTCGCTGTGAGATAAACTGTTTTGATACTAGACCTCTGATATCTAGCCCAAGCACCGCATATTCTGTTTTTGCTAAGATTGCTTTTCTGTCAAGGGCCAAGTCACTCGAGCGGAAATCTGTGCGATTTGTGAGCCTTGTATTCTCGCCGTAGGCCGTGTCGCCAACATGCATAGTGCACGACGCACAGCAAGCTTCGAGCGTGTTTGTACTGTAGATCCACCATTATATTTGTATAATAAATGTTGTGAATCATTACCTAATCGATTTTTACTGTGACAGTTAATTGTGTAATTTTGTTTTATATTGATAGGATCAAAGGTGTATTTCAGTTAGATTTCGTTGATAATTTTTTTTCATATTACTTTTTTTGGGACAGTCTGTAGTTTGGTGTGTATTACATTTAATTGCTACTTTCATAAACATTACTACATCGACATTGAATTTTATTTATCTACTAGATTTGTGTATCAAATCAAGATATGATGATAAATTTCACGTTTGTAAAAACTACATAATCGCACACTGAATAACCGCATTAATCGTTTGACATGTGATAATACCCGCCGTGTAATAAAACTACATTTCCGACGTGTTATTCTAACAATGCATGTTCTACTAACCACTAACAAGTAACTAATAAATGTTTTTTTTATGTGATTGGTGTGGCGGAACGAGTTGACGGCCCACCTGATGTTAAGTAGTAACCGCCGCCTATAGACAACAACAATACGACTCAAATCCTCTCCACGAAAGTGAGAGATGACCTTAGTCTCATTTCGTTTAGTCCATCACCCCGAGAAAAAAAAAACGAATAGTAACAGTCAGTAATACGTTGATATTTTGTTGGACAGCTAAACAGCGGGGAGTTAGGCCGGGCGACGGGCGACGGGCTTCCTCATTACGCACTCGGTAGGCGTCCTCGCCGTACGTTCAGTGCGTCCGCACGAACACGCACGTACGCAGACGACGGACCATTTCTCACGACGCTTGCTTCCGTAAGCTTTGCTAATGAAGAAATCGTGTCGACAGCGCAGCGGCACAATCCACCGCCAAACTATACATAATTTAACTATTTATAATAAAATATTTTTGTTGCGTACAAAACGTTATTTGAGACTGTATTGAGTGTTTGTATTCGCCTTCTCTATTTATTGATTCGGTGACAGATTAGCGTGTGTGGATCCCACCCCCTCGAGTGTAATTGTTATATTATAAAACGATTCTATTGAAATACATATTATTAATATATAGAAAATCTCTAAATGCGACGCTATTTATGAATAGAATGATTAAAAATTCAGATTTAAAAATATATTTATTTGTATGTAAAATGAAGGTAGTATAATATATTCATTCTAATTAGAGTATGTCGTTCCAATTCAATATTATACTAAACATTTTTGATAAATTGTCGACCAGCATCAATGGAATTTGATAATCGCATTTGATATTTGACATGGCTAACACGGATGGTACCCGCATTTACGTACATATGACTTCCCGGTGACCTTTTTGACCGCTTCGCTATATCGGAGTTATTCGAGAGATTCATGTATAACGTAAGCGACGTAATTGTATTAGATATAATTTCCATTATAGTGTCTTCTATACGACGCGTCGGCTCCGCTCTCCGTATTGTCGCATTTAAATTATATCAAATATTTCTTCTTAGATCGTTGGTTAATAGTAAGCGTAGCCGATAGTGACTGATGATACGCTCGCGGGTCGCGGGTCGTGAGTCGCGTGTCGCGGGTTGCGGGTCGCGGGTCGTGAGTCGTGAGTCGCGTTGCCGACGCGCCTTAAGTATTCAGAGTTGTACCGCTTTAATGCCTCATAAGTGCTTCTAAAGTGACTATTTAAAAAAAGTTTATTTTAGTTTTTACTGCCAATTTCACAAATTGTTATTTTTTGTAAGCTATACGTATTATAAATTACACATCTTAATATTACGGTACACGTTTTTAGTTGTTTACGTATTCTTGTATATTATTGTGTGCGTGCGGTGGCAGCGAGAGCAGCGCTGATTTATCTTATAATATTGGTCGCATTTCTGCCACGTTGTTTCGCTCTACTTGCATGTAAAACTATTTTTAAAATATATTATTTTAAATTTTACTTTTTTGACGAAAATATAATAAAAGATGTTTTCAAATGAACTGTGTTTTATTTTATTCAACACTTGTGCCCTTGGGTAGTTCTTCTCCTTTGGAAGGTAACTATAGTTTCTACAAATAAACATGTAAAATTCTGGAATCCTGGAAAATAGCTTAACGTGGCCATTCCTTTCTTAGGAATAACTACTACTTCCTCAATAATAATAATAAATTTTGTCTAAAGTTTCTATTCAGATTAAATATCTTGACCACATATATTTAAGTTTTCTATCTTAAGCCGGCATATCAACGAAAGTGTATCTTCAAAGGAATTCCATATCTGTGACCTATTTCTTATCGAGACTAGATAACAGATATATCCGTCAACACTCGAGATGCGAAGATAAACTTTCTCACACTCCAACTGAAACTCTTTGGTATTCAGAGCAAATTGACGTCTTAAAATATATTTGACGAAAATGTTGGGAAAATTAGCTTTCCTTCTCTTACCTATAGTTTTGAAAGCCACTCGCTTGTGCGATGGCGATGAATGTGATGCAAGAAAAGCAAGGATTGTTGCCGGGGACGAAACTGAACCCAACTTAAGGCCTTTTCAGGTATGGCTCTCTTTACAATTACATAGTTATTTTACAAACCTTAAGCCGATATGGAATAGGTGTTCTTTTTTAGAATTATATTATATTATATAATATATAGAATTATATTTTATAGAATTACTTTCCATTCCGTTATCTATATTTTAATCTAATCTAAGTTTACTATTTTTGTGGTCTGATTGTGAGTTTTTTGAAATAGTTTAGAAAGTTAATACTACGCTATAGGTACGTTACCGGGGGAAAGTTCCCTGGGATATTCAAAATTTTATACCAAAAATTAAAAACTTTTATTAGGTAATTTAAAAACCAATAAATTAAATGTAGCAGAAACTAAAATTTTCTAAAATCATTTCTTATTGTTAGAAGCGAAGCCCTGTAAGGAACAAGTGCTCAAACTGTCGAGCCTTGCTGTCAATCTAACCTGTCAAAATTCTCCTCTACGCTGTCCATTTAGACAATCATCTCAGGGCATTCTGTTCCATATTCATCGAAACATGCTACTTAGTGGCGACCAATATGTGCGAATTTTACAAATTAATCCATCGACTATTTTTCAAGTTTTGCGTACACAAACGTACACAGACATATCGCTGCCTAAATTCGATAGCGGCACAAAACCAGATGTGTCAAAATTGAGTTATTAGTGTAGTTCGACGCGAAATCTTCTGTATTATAATGTGAATAAAATTCATATTCCTAATCGTTCAACTGAGCGAGTAACGTCACTAAATGTCGTTATCTGATTGTTTGGATTTACTCGCCATCACTCAACGCAAAACCGCTCTCCTGAAAAATGTGTGTTTTTTAGTTGTGTCACTGTCAAATTTAGGCAGCGATATACATTATTTTACATACGGAAGCTGAATTTTTGTATATGTGGATTAACCACAATGAGAACTGCAGGTAGGTCTGTACTTGCGGGTGGGTACGAGTGGTGACATCGGCTTCTGCGGTGGTTCTCTGGTGCACCAGGAATGGGTGCTGACCGCAGCGCACTGCTGCTTCCACGACGCCCGGGAAGTAGATCATGTGCAGGTTTGTTCATCGCTGTTCATTGATATTTTGACTGGCCTCATAGCTCAGTTGGTAGTAACCCTGCCTTCTGTGCTGTAGGTCATGGGTCGATTCCCACGCATGAAAAACATTTATGTGACATTTGTAACATTGATGTTTGTTGTGTCTGGATGTTAATGTGTATTATACGTATGTATTTACAAAAGAAAAGTATATAAGTATTATATCAGTTGTCGCAGAAGGCCAGAAATTGGAATCTCCTCACATCTTAGATAAACCAAGTATAGTTTTCAAAATGTGTTATTTTAAAATCTGAAATGTACTTTTAATAAATAAAATAAAAAATAAAAGATTTTTTTAAGTGCCGTCTTGTCTCTTTCGAACTAGGCAATCTTAGGAGCCCACTCGCTCTATGACCGCTACGAAAACGGACGACGCATAGTCAACGTGGCCGAAATAGTGATCCATCCAGACTATCAACCGACGACCTACAGTAATGACCTGGCTTTGCTCAGGTTAGCAAACGTCATACAACTCACGGGTAAGTAAAAAAAAAATATGGTAATGCATATTTGATAGGTAGATAAAACAAAAAAGAAACAAGATAATACATCGAAACTAATACAAAACAAAAAAAAACAAATGTAGCAGCAGAGTAATTTATTACTCAGGGCTGATTTTCAGCCAAAAACCTTTCAGACATTGACGACACAGACAGCAGTTGCGGTGTTTGCCACTAATAACTAAAGTTAAAAACACAATAAATCTTAAAATAATAATAAAATGAATATATATGTCAAACATTGAAAAATATTACAGTGATACTAAAATCGTAGGTGACGCTATTAAAAACTTTGTTCTTCTGATATTTGAAAAGACAGAGAACTTTCTTGTCTGATTCAGATCTTTCATAATAAAATAATAGCCTATCGCACTCGGGGATAACGTTGGCTTCCTATTTGTGTAGGAATTTGCAGAATTGGATCAGTAGTTTTAGAGTCACCTCATGCAAACTTACAAAATAATAGTAGTGTCGATATAAGGAATCTATCAACTGTTACAGACACGATAGCTATCGTCAGACTGCCGTTCCTCAACACGGTGTCACACAACTTCGCGGGTCTCGGCGGCACTGTGTCCGGGTGGGGCATCGCAGCAGATGGTAACACCAGTAAATAATAATAATAAATATTGGTGAACATTTCACACGGCGCCATCTAGCCCCAAACTAAGCATAGCTTGTGTCATGGGAACCAGACAACTTATACAATACTCATATAGTATTGTTTGTAAATACATACATATAATACATATTGATACCCAGACACAGAATACATTTATATGCAATTATCGACACATACTTGAATGCAGGATAGTGCGAACAAAAAGACGCGATATCACTTTTGAGTTACAACCAGACTAACGCGGCACCTTGATAACTAAGTTCAGCGTTGTCTGGACCCAACCAGAACTGTACTAATGTTTTTTCAATCATCAGGTGTAACGTTCATATCGCCGACGCTTCGCCGGAAAGTGATGACGGTGATGACAGACCCTCTCTGCAACAGCCTGTACTCGAACCAGCTACCCGCGAACACTGTTTGCGGTTTCAGTACGGGCAGCGGCACTTGCAAGGTAAACTGTCTTGAACCAATGTTGTGGTTTTTGGAGTTGACTTCTTAAGAATCGATTGTCTTATGTAACCTGCTGTTTGCACATAATATGGGGGAGAATAATTCGTGCTCATTAGAATTTGTCTCCACAACTTACTTTTTAACAAATAATTATTTAATGAAAAAATAATTTTGATCCACCTTTTTTATTTATTTTATCAAGTAAGATATAAGGATATAATAGGGGTGCGCGATAAAACCGAATTCCACGCGGGCGAAGTCGCGGGCAACAGCTAGTATAATAATAAAAAGCATAATCATCAGTTACATAATTTCCATTGAATATTTTTTTCACACAATTTCTTTTTATAGTTTTGACATATATTATTGCACATATAGTCACGTCTTAATAGATCGTAGTTTGAACACGAGACCTCTTTGAGAATGTGGTTATGACTTTATCTTATCAAGTTACGGGAGAAGTGAAGCTTATGATGCTGTAACAAATCTCAGCCTTATTTATGAAATTCGTTATTAGTTATAATAACGAATTAGTTAATTGAACGAGTTAATTCGTTCAATTAACCGTTTTCAGTCTTAAACCGTTTTTTTACAGGGAGACAACGGCGGTCCATTTACGATTGCCGTTAATTTGACCCAGACGATCCTAGACGAACCGGTTACCGTTTTGGTGAGTGCATAACCGAACAATCTTCTATTATGAGAAAGTATATTGGAATCTAACATCCCGCGGGAAAACAGGTCTAAAAGCGACAGGCTGGTTTATGATTACTTTGCTGTGAACAGTTTTTCTTATATTTTTAGGTGATTGTTATTTGTATTCATACAATTTAATTAACCTCGCAATTATGTAGGTATGACATCAATTAATCCATATAATTGCTGTATATAATATGGTATCTTTAATTATGTAATTGGTAAGTCCGTTTAATTAAATGAAATAATATATAAATAATAAAAACAATTAAAAATGATAAATCAATTAGGCTGTGAATACCGCGGAGTCAACTCCGCATTCTTATCAGTCAATCAATTTTCCGTCCAATTCAACCTTATCCGAATATCAGTCAGTAGACGGCGCACGCCTTCGAATTTGCTTTGATACGACACGCCGGTTTCATTTCCTTCAAAAAGAAATCCTGAATTCCTGAAATTGTCGCATACAATGACAAAAAATCAATGTTACAAGCTTTAGCGACATTTGTGTAGAAAATGAAAGTTCACGCACTCGGATAAGGAGTTCAAAAGTAACCTCCTTATTCGTTTGACTGGCTTTTTTTGGTTTTGTTGGTAGTAACTCTGCCTTCTGCGCTTAGGTCTTCTGCGCTGCTCTGTAGGTCGTGGGTTCGATTCCCACCCAGGAGAGATATTTGTGTGACGAATATAGATGTTTGTTCTGTGTCTGGGTGTTAATTTGTATTATATGTATTTACAAAAAACTATATAAATGTATTATATCAGTTGTCTGTTTCCCACGATGCAAGCTATGCCTAGTTTGGGGCTAGATGGCGCTGTGTGAATTGTCCACCAATATTATATTATATTAATATTTTCTGAGTGACGGTAGGAGCGGGTGGACCACCTGATGTGAACTGGAATCACTTAACCAAAACAGCAATACAACTTAGTTCCTCTCGAAGACCTAAGACGTTGCGCTAAGTTACCGCAAAACATGAGAATGCACCCATGTTTCGCAGTACACACGCTTCAAACTGTGACACAGCAATAGTTTGACATAAGTAGGATAGGGTTTGAACGGGCGTTAAACTTAACGATAAGTACGCGTGAAAGTTTTGAACATTATTGACGTTTCCAAGCCATTTCTTTATGAATTCTATAATAACGTTTTTGACTTTGACTTAAAATTACTGTTCTAGATTGGGGTGGCATCTTTCGTGAGTGCATCAGGTTGCAACGACAACCTGCCCTCTGTGTTCACGAGGACTCAGCGGTACCTGCCTTGGATTAGCGAAGTGACTGGCATCGTACTCGATTAGTTCTCAACTACACTTACCCGGCGATATGTGATCGGACCATTTTTATTAACTGACTTCAGAAAAAAGAGGACTTTTTTTATGTTTGTTACCTCAGGTGTCATTAATAAACCGATTTGAATAATTTATTTATTCGAAAGGAAATGCGTTTAGATTGATCCCATCCCATAGTAATCTCATCAATTGGTTCAGTAGCTTGGTTTTCAAATCAATATAACTGAAAAATCATCCAAGTACAGGTAAAGAGGAATAATTCACGTTCATTGCCGATGAATTCGGTTTTTTCGTTTTGGTGCTCAAAGTAATTATTAAAAATATAGGTAATGCCATGATAATATAATAAATATGCATAATATAACAATGTTCATCAATTAAAAATAAATAACAATTTCAATAGATTTTTCCTGAAATCCAATGACATTGGGTATATAGAATGTCATTGCTGAAATCAGATAACATTTTATGAAAATCAAAAACTTATCTTCTAGAAATAAATCATGACCTTATCATTTTGTTGACGTGTCGAGTCGAGCTATCATTTAGGCGATACTTATCACAACATTTGAAGGGAATTCATTTGTTTTGAAATCTTTTTTATTTTTTCAATTATACCGAGTAATACTGAGTAATGAAATATATAATTTATATCTGCATTAAAAACTATAACTTCTGGATAATAATATAAAATATAAATAATGAATATTGAATGACTGGAATTTAGATATATTTATATAATTTATATAATAAACGGAAATTTGATATAGATAGATAGATAGATATACTCTATTGTGCATAATTAACACCGTAACTAAACAATTACAATCTTAAACTAAAATAATTAGTCATTTCTCAAGTAAGGGATGTAAAACTCATCATAATTATCCTTTCGGTAGGAAGTAAATAATGTTTCTGCGTCAATTAAAGTAGAGGATGTTTTATAAAGGTTTTTAAAAGCCTTTTTAATGAGTTTTTATATGTTGTACAGTTATGGAACGAGCCGACGGCCCACCCGGTGTTAAGGGGTAATCTCTGCTCATAACAACCGATGCGACTTGGGTCCACCTCTACTAAGTACAAGACCCAAGTCGCATCGTATGCGCCCGTAACTCTGAGGCGAGGTGAATTGTCTCATGTGCCTGTAATTTTGATTGATGAAATCTTGGAGAAAAAAATTGGTTACTCGAAGTATACTAATTCTACGCAGACGAAATTGCGGGCACCAGCTAGTTTAAGTTACTTAAAAGGTAGATAGTGACTTGATAGCATATTATGTATTGTTTTTCCACTGAATTCAAAACTACCTGGCACAGTGATCACTAATCACGTATTAGTCAAAGAATCATAGTGACCGTTTCTAAGAGCCTTTATTGATAGTATAGATTTGAGCAAAAACCTAAACATTTTTATTATTTATTTATTCGTGGGTTACACGACAAACACACAAACGTTTAGCTATTTATTTTTATTTGGCATATATCTTTTACGTCCTGAACGATTTTGAACGAAATCGTAAAAGATGTTGTTGCATAATTATCCAGTTTCTGCAGTCTAAACAATTATATAAATATCATTGTGTCCTAAATCAAAATTTAACATTGATTTATTTCTAGCTGTTGCCCGCGACTTCATCCGCGTGGAATTCGGTTTTATCACGCACCCCTATTTTACCCCTCGGAAAAGTAGCCTAAGTTACTCCTTGTTACATCAGCTCTCTGCCAGTGAAAGTACCGTCAAAACTGGTCCAGCCATTTCAGAGATTAGCCGGAACAAACAGACAGACAGACAAAAATTTTAAAAAAAAGTTTTGGTATATGTACCGTGTATACATCCATATGCACTTAGTAAAAAGCGGTTATTTTAATATTACAAACAGACACTCCAATTTTATTTATTTGTATAGAAGACAAAAACCAAGTCAAAAAGTAAGCGATCAGAATTCGTTTACCGGAGCAGCCCGTAATGATCGAACAATATTACCAGAAGTCAGTGAAGTGAGCGTAGACCTTTACATACATAAAGTCAAATAAGATGAAATTCGTGACATCGGAAAGATAGCCTGTTTCCATAAAATATTGATTTAGGAACGGTATTTTTTTGGTCCACACTAACACATCAAACGCATGATAATGAAAAGTTTCTAAGGGTAAAAATCTTGGGTAGGGTAAAACTAAAATCGAAACCTAACTCTCGTACAGGACCTCATAAAATTGGGTTTCCCAGAAATTATTCCTTTATGCAAACCCTGTATTTATCTCTTATCAATACAATTCGTAATTGATAAATTATTTTATAGACAAAATAAACATCAGTTGCATTCAAACGAATTCACACTACTGTTAGCTACTATCAATACGTTATCATCCAGCAATAATTATCCTCGGATTAAATCAGAATATTGATTGAAATATTTTTTTATCACTTTAATATTATTATGATAGCTCTGCACAGTATATAAATGAGAATATCATTGAGCGAACACAGATATTTTTCAAAATGCGTTCAGCTGTCGTTTTCGTGCTGTCACTGCTTGCAGTGGTGTCAGGGCTTCAAGATGTTCAGACACTCGGGTACCATGAGTCGGTCGGCATCCCCGAAGCTTTGAGGATCAAGGAGACTGAAAACAGGCTTCTGTCGAGATCGGCCTTTGAGAACGAACCATTTAGTGAAAGGATTGTCGGTGGGGCTATTGCTCCGGTGAACGCGCACCCTTACCTGGTAAGTTAGCGATTTGTCATTTTTATACGAATTAGTTACGGAATGAGGAGTTGGCTTGCTGTTAATCGGTAACCTCTGCCTATAACAAAATCAACAAGTCTCTAATTAGGTATGGGAGCAGGCAGCCGTTCGCATCGTTTTGCGCCTATTTGAGACGTGAAGATGAAGCCACCCTTTAAATCAGAAATAGGTATGGTGACAGTACGGCCCCAGACGAACACGACACGTAAGATAAATTGTGAAAATCAGCACGTGACATTTCAACGGCACAGTGCGTTGTAACACGGACACTGCGAAAGTCCTTGAGCTCAAATTTTAATACTTTATATGAGATAATGAATTTATTTATAGTTTTGTTTTTTCACCCACTCTACCGAATGTTGTGCTTTCTTTGATTTTATTTTATTTGTTCAATGGCCGCAACTAGAGCCGTGATTTCAGTTGAGTTTGTAAAAATTCATACTATTATCGATTAGGACTAGTATTTTGCAAGTTACCCTGCAGTGGACAAGGTGCAAGTTTTTAGGGTTTTTAGGGTTTTACCATCTCACAAATTGAAAGACGAAGACCTACTGAACATAGATAAGGTATCAATACATTTAAATAACGTAATTTCCTAATGATAAAGGTTATATCTACGAGTAGATATAACATTAAGCATTGGAAATGAATGTAACTTTATATCTTCTAATTAAATTAAGTAATCCATAAATTAACTCAAATGTTATAGAGCACCGTTTGAAAAGCATAATAACAATTTTTGCATAGAAGATATAGCTCTTAGTGCACAGTTCGAAGAGGAGCTACCACCATACCTATTAATGCTACGATCATCATCATCATCATCATCTCTTCATATTAACTACAATTCAAAGCCGAGTCTCCCATCAAAGCAGTTAGCATCGTCATATTGTGTCCCAGACTGATGACTGATCTCCTGTAGGACAATAGTGTTCATATCAATGTCTGAAATTGGAAGATGCAATGCGTTAAAATACAAGTAAAAACAAAAAAACAAAACGCAGAAACTTTTTTTGTGTGAGTTGGGTGTCGGAACGAGCTGACGGCCCACCTGATGTTAAGTGGTAACCGCCATCCATAGACAACAACGACTCAAGTCCTCCACCAAAGTGTGAGATGACCTAAGTCGCATTGCGTTGCGTTCATCTCCCTGAGATGGGGATGTTACGTCTAATTGTGACAAACACATATTTCTTCCCGGATCCAGGCCGGCCTTGTGATATCTCTGTTGGGCATCGCCGGCAATTCGGTATGCGGTTCCTCCCTTCTCACCGCCGACCGCCTCGTCACAGCCGCCCACTGTTGGTTCGACGGTAGAAATCAAGCGACACAGTTCGTCGTGGTACTAGGATCTCAGTACCTGTTCAGCGGCGGCACTAGGATCACAACATCCAATGTCATAATACACCCCCAGTGGAACTATAACTACCTATCCAATGACGTCGCCATGATCTACCTGCCAACCAGTGTCTTCTTTACCAGTAAGTAATTCACTATTTGATTAAAAGCTTCATTTCAATGATGATAAAATAGACTACCTACCTACTACCTAGACAAATATGTTATTATTGGAATAATATAATCAGCTATCTCCGCACTAGCACCATCCTATGGGCATTGTAGAGACCAGTATAACGGCCGCTATACCTACCTACTGCTGATCCGAAAGAGGGTTATCGGGAAGAGAGGAGGGAGTTCTGAAGTCAACGATAAACTTAGCATTGTATTGTTCTCTCCAGTTTATAGAGCATCTGTTCCTCGCCTTAACGACGCTCTTGCATACACTTGCAAATCACCGTCTAAACCGATTGGTCCTATCCTATATATCCTATAGGTATTTGATACTTAAAAAGAGGACTCAAGCACATAAAAATATTGTATTGATTAAGCTGATGATATAAACATTTATTATTATTATTATATAAATGAATGTCTACTGCATTGAATGATTCGTTGTGTTTCAGACGGCATCCGGCCCGTAGCTCTCCCGAGCGGATCTGCCCTGTTCGACACTTTCGTGGGGCAGTGGAGCACGGCCGCCGGCTACGGGAAGACAGCTGACTGTAAGCATCACCCGCATTATATTGACCTATCTCGCATAATTGCCTGATTCCATGCAAGTAGCTTTTGACCGACAGTTGAATAGATCTCCAATAACGGTTACCTTATTGACAGTAATAAAATAACGATTAATTCTTCAGTTTTCCTCGTTCATTCGATTCTCGGTTCCAAGCAGTTTTGACATTGCGAGGAGAATTTGAAGAGCTGTTTGTTCTGTTTCTGGGTGTTAATATTTACATGTTTACAAAAAAAAAGTATATATGTATTCCATCATCTGGTTTCCACAGTACAAACTATGTTTGGTTTGGGGCTAGATGGCGCTGTGTGAAATGTCCACCAATATATATTTAATATTCCAGCGCAAACGGGCGTGACTGTTAGCACGACGGTAAGGCAAGTGGACCTGCAAGTGATCACCGTAGCGCAGTGCCAGGCTGTGTTCGGGGTTGCATTCGTGCAGGCCTCCACTCTGTGCACCAACGGAGCTGGAGGCGTCGGCGTCTGCGGCGGGGACTCCGGCGGTCCGCTCGTCATCAACAATAACGGTGTACCCACCTTGGTAAGTTTGTTTAAGCTGCAGACGTACAGCATCACGTCACCCTTTCTTGGTCCAATTACCTGACATACGAAGCGTTTTGCTTCCACTTTCATAATGCGGACACCCCATTCTATCTTATCATACTTACTGCTTATCTTGGATAATTCTTTTTGCATGATTAGGTTGATATATCACGTCAACCGTTTATCTCAATTTTTTGAAAAATACGAATAAATTTTTCAGATTGGTATCAGCTCGTTCGTAGCATCCATCGGCTGCCAGCTCGGATACCCTTCGGCCTTCGCCAGAGTCACCAGCTTCCTCAATTTCATTCAGCAACATCTATAAGTGATAAACTACTTCAACTCATAACTAAAGCTAATTCTAAGTGCTGCTTTTAATAGTTACTATAAAAATGTTGAGGATCGCAAACACGAGTTTATTTATATTTAAATGAATAATCGTTTATTCTCTCGAAAATATCCCGCCTTTTTGATTATTTTTAAGTTACTTACGAATTTTATGCATCAATCATAAAGGTATACGTCGACAGTGCCCCTTATTGATAGTAACCAGGATGTTTTTTTTATGAATGGACTCTTTCGCTGTTGGCCGCCGATGGCTTTGACAGCGTTTTACACGGGCTTTTAATATAGTATCGAGGGAAATAATAAAATAATTTTATTATTCAAGCTCCTTTATTTTTAACCAGGTACCGCCGTTCACCTAAATGTTTACAATTATTTTGCATGTTTCCGTTTAACGCATCTTATACCATTTCGGACTGCTTCATATTAGATAAGATTAATTATTATTTATTTTATTTATTCATGTTAGTTGTAATGGCAGAAACAAACGTTTCGTAAATATAACGATAACTTATGGTAAGTTATGTATGTAGTCCACTTTGTACAGTTAATGTATAAAGATAAATCTATTTTTCGTTAATTACAAATATGTGAATATTCTGAGTGATCCCTGCACGTGTTGAACACTGTTAGTACACTAAGCAGTTGATAAAAAAATAAACCCCAAATAGTATAAAATCGTTAAACGTATTCAATCGATCACAATTACAAGAGCTTCATTACACGAGACACATATTACAAGAGAATTCTTAAGGGAATCGGTACCTTTCCGCGACCATTTAATATCCGACGCACATAAAGTGTCTAGGTTAAATTTAAAATGTGCGAATAAGCAACCACAGTATCGCAAACTGATCCAAATTACAAGTTTAAAATTTTTCACAACAACGATCTTTACATATACAATGCAATATGTAATTTTAACCTGTCTTATAT
This sequence comes from Chesias legatella, assembly GCA_947359385.1. NCBI lineage: Eukaryota > Metazoa > Arthropoda > Insecta > Lepidoptera > Geometridae > Chesias > Chesias legatella. The sequence continues at coordinate 8,703,480 of OX375769.1, read as the reverse complement.
TAAAATAACAAATTATGACTAAGAAACGTTCAGACTAGATATACAACTTAAACCTAAAATTTGAACTAGAACTATTATATCATGTATTATGGATTAAATCAAAAAAATAAAAATAAAATATAGCTGAGTTTATATTGCGGGCGTCTAATCTATTCTAAAACTAACAAAGGAAATCATAGTCGACGTGTACTAATAAAACAAAGTCAGATAAGCTAAGCTAAACTCGCTCATTGCAGCAGAGCGCAACGGTCGAGCCATGTTCCGACACGGCCCAGCCCGTTCGATGTAGTGAGCGTAAACCTTTACTCTAAACCCCAACAAGACAAAATGTGTGTCAGTACTTTTCCTGTCGCCCTGAAAGTAAATATTGATCGCCTGATTATGGCAAAACGAATGAGTATTACCCAGTACCTTATTTTACAAGGTTTTCCGTTTCGAACGATATTCTACAATTTGTTCATAAAAATATTGATAGATATTTGTTTATACATTGGACAGTCTAGTCTGTCACACGTTTTACCTGCTTGCGGACAAAAGCAGACATTTAAAATGTATTTATTTACAAGCCTCTTCATCATACGATGTTACCTTATATTTAAGAGGACAATTCCATTTCAATAAATTCTTTTAATATTTACAAGTCGAATCCACAATTATACATGAAACAAAAACCTAACAGAAACCGATAAAATAGGCTGACTGTCCGAATAACTGGGAGGTATAAATTTATATCCATATAACGATTTGCTATCCTTAATGAATGACATTTAATTCAGTGTCTAATGTCTAAATCTAATTTGCAAGATATAATGAAACTGCAGTAAAGTTAATTTTTAGAGTGCCAATTCATAAATTTTTTGGACAGTCAGCCAAAGATTAAACAACACAGGAAATGCAATAATTAATCAACTATCGTAATGATATCACAGTTCATTTATGCAAATAAAGTAAATATTGACAATAATAACATTTAAAATTAGTAAAATAATTGTGTTATGGCAATAAAATGAATCGACATAAAACTGCTTAATTATATCTCAAACCTTAGAGAAACTTTTAACTAGCCATATATGTAGTATGACGTAATAGCCCCTCTTTACCTTTTAATTTAGCAATGTCAACTAAATAACCTTTACACTTCCCACCTCGTAAATGTCAACCGAGTTACCAATGGCTGGAGTTATAATACAGTCCATACTTATGTTATATGGCTAGTTTATTTTTGCCGTGAAGCTAAAAATCTAAAACCGATACAGCACAATCAACTCTGCAATGATTTGATATGATTGATAAGTTATACGGATAGGTACAAACAGATATTAATTTCATCTTATTATATGTATTAATTTAATATTGATTATACCGATTAGTTGAGTAAAGTATACAAATACTAATGTGCTGAAATGCGACATCTAAAGTGTTTTTTTATATACTTAATTAGAACAATGCTATCTTCACTTAAATTAATTGAAGAAATAGGCAGATACGATTAATGCGCAACTTCCTAACAGTCCTAAGAATCTGATTATTTTATTTCAGTACTAATTGTACTGAAACAAGTAAAAGTATTGAAAGACCCGAGTGTCGGACTGCATTGCGTAGTAGCTAGGTTACGTGATAGCATTAACGTCTACGAGGCTTAGATATAATATGACTACGCTTCTACGCACGTTATTATATTCAATCGCTACTTGGCGTAAAAACTTAGGCTACGAATAACACCTGCGTGAAGTAATTATAATGTAGTCTGTTACAAGTTCAAGGTTCTACGCAGTTAATAGATTTTACGATCGATTAATCGATTCTATGCTTAATTATTCGATTCCTCATTCGATTCATCGTTTCTACCTATTTCTTTAATGAATTTAAGTATAAGATTTGTTTTGTGGTGCAAAGGTTGAAATGGTGAATGGTAATGGAATTAGCTAGAGTTAGTTGTCGGTTTATGTTGGACACAACACCTTCAGAATGTAGTCTGTTAGAAGTGTGGGCACGGTGGGACTGTCCTCGTTGATCGCTTTCAGAACTGTAAGCAATAAATATTTCATGAATGTATGTGTTATAACACAAACATTAATTATTTTTGCGCTTTAAGAATTATCTAGGTAATTCTACATATCAATTTATGAAAAGTCACAAAATAATTATGAATAACTAAAACAAAAAGTTAACGTGATATAATTGACTAGTACATGTGAAAAATGTTTGTTCCGTGTCTGGGTGTTAATAAATATTATATGTACGTATTTAAAAAAAACTGTTTTCTGGTTCCCATAGTACAAGCTATGCTTAGTTTGGGGCTAGATGGCGCTATGTGAATTGTCCACCATTATAATTATTATATTTTGAAGTGAGGCTGCTAGAATACACAGGTATTTGGCGGCAGGCTCCTAACTTGGCGAGAATTAGATAATACCCTACCACAATGTGAATCAAAATGAAAACAATGTTCAACTTACTTTTGATGAGCACTTGAAGCGCCTGGTTGTCTGGTGGGCCGTTGTGAAGGTGAAATGGAATCAATGTCGTCAAGTACTGCAACGTGAAAAGTAAAATTAGCACAGGTAGCTCAGAGCATTCGTCATCCAAACAAGATTCAATGTAAGGTTTCATTCACCGTGAATTTATCTTTGAAGAAGATAGAAATGAAACGATTTGAAATATATCATGATGATATCGTAGAATATGAGGCCTGGATTTAGAAATATTACTCTGGAATCATTTTCTTCCGATACAGCATAATTTGGTTAGATTTTTCGCTTTACTACACTAGAAATACAATTTTACTTTAGTCTCCGAGCGCTAATCGGTGACCTTGGAGTTTCTTCGCAATATAGTATTGCCAGTAATAAGGATAATAAGCTATTATTCAGTTTTTTCTTCACCTCAAAAATTCGATCCTCAAATACTCAGAACAGTAGATAGATAGATAGATAGATAACTCTTTATTGTACACCACAAGATAAACATTAACATGTTACAAGAAATAATAGTTTAATGTGAAGTACAATGGGCGGCCTTATTGTTTAAAGCAATCTCTTCCAGGCAACCTTTAGATGATGTTAGTAGATGTTGGTTCCAGTACTGTTACGCCAGTACCATCTATTACGATCTTGTGTCACTATTGCAGTAGAAATGCACTTTACCTTGGGCTCGGAGCTGCCGCTCAGGTTCGGCGACCTGGGAGCAGAGCGTTTCTTCTTCTCCACGTGGTGTTGCCTGCGCTTGTTCTGAACGGCCAGGAGTAAGGAGATGAAGGTATTCTTCAGTTCCTTCTCGTATTCCAACTCGTCACGGAGAGCCAGCTCAGCGATCAGGGTCTCGGAGAACTCGCGAATCAGAACCTCTAGCTCCATGAAGATCTCGTTGAGTTGCGCCAGGGACAGCTGGCGGAGTTCTGGAAAGAAATTGAGGGGAAGATATGAAAAGGGCTGTTTGATGTAGTAAATGTGAAAACTCAATGAACCTAAAAAAGCTAAAGGTGAAAGAATAAGAATAAAAAAAGACGTGTGGCACTCGGAGACTGCCGCGGTAAAGCTATTGCGCGTGATATTTCAAAAAGTCATTAAAAGTTCTGGTATTTATCGATAGATGGAACTAAAAAGTCACCGCTGTGCCGGTCGGAGTGGGGCGTGTTAGGTTTTTTTCGTTACGGAATTTCTGGATTCAGTCTCCACGCTCAAGGCCCGCGATAGAAGCTATGCAATAGCTTAAAAGCTACCTATGTATTTTAGTTATAAGGTATAATCTATTTCTGAGGGTCCGTGTTGTACCTACATTATTACTTATGGGATGTCTGATTTAATTACATAAAATAAATAAACAAACGTATTTCACATTGGCATTTTTTTTTTACTAAATGCCAGCTATAAACTCTATTTGATTAAGAAGATTTTTAAAAAATAACTTTGTACGTAATATGAAAAAACCCTAGCAAATATGTCAACGTTTGGATGACGTGGTTGCTACTCCAGATGTTTTGAGTGGTTATTGAACATGCGTGCGAAGTTTACCGGGAATTATATACGTCAATGGTAAAATACGTGGGTTCAGTCACATATTCGGGTAGGCAAGAAAAGCCTTTTGTTATAACTAAATGTTTCTATAAACACTAAAATTCAACTCATTCTTGTGAACTCAACATTTTTGACGTAGGTTTGCATTGAATTCTGGAGCAAATTAAACAACAGACATACATAACGTATGTCTTTTTCGTAATTTTGTAATAAAATCAAATAAGAAAATAAATAAAGTAAGTATAATAAGAACACCCAGTTCTAACACTGTCTACATTTCTACTTAAAAAATAGCAAAAAATTTCCCCAACTCCCTTAACTTTTTTTAAATGTTAAGTTTAGTCGAACAGTCATACGACCCGCCTGATTGTAAACCGTCACCTCAGCCCATAAACATCAGCAACACCGGGAAGAATATCGAAGCGTTGCTGAATATGAAACATGTTATTTTTTTATGTAATGTAGGGTATTGAACGAGCTGACGGCCCACCTGATGTTAAGTGGTAACCGCCGCCCATGGACAACAGCAATACGACTCAAGTCCTCTCCACCAAAGTACGAGATGACTTAAATCACATTGCGTTGCGTCTATCACCCCGAAACGGGTTTAAATCTGAACAAATAAATTTGTTAAACAGAATTCCGTACATGCCTAGTTTATTCACAAAATAAACTCTCAGGTCAATTACCGGAATATTTGAACTTCAGTGAGATCTAAGAGTAGGTTCAAAACTAATTTCATACAACATGTTATAAAAAACAAAATGATGTGCGAATCGAGAACGCGAGGTGAACGAACTTTGTTGCAAAATTATTATAAGCATATCGATTTTGAACTTTATCGTATGCACGTGCAGATCAGATTACCTATTTCTCGGAAAGATTAAGTACGTATGTTGTTTTACTGGATAAACATTTATGCTTACTTACTAGCAGTAGGTAAGCATTTTGTGAAGAAAACAGGAACCACAGATAACACAAAAACTAATGTACCATTTTATAAATAGCACTTTATAAATACATACATATATTCACACCCAGCCACAGAACAAACATCTATGTTCGTCACACAAGTGTATGTCCTGGGTGGGATCGAACCCGAGACCGCAGAAGTTAATACCAACTGAGCTGTGAGGTCAAAATAGGCGAAAACTAAATATTTAAGTACCATTTTCTCTTCTGTTTATGCCATTTTGTTTATTAAGTAGCTATTGATGAGCATTTATCGATAAAAAATTAGGCCTCAATTAGTTTTTTCAAAGTCAAAATAATTTATTAAAATGTTCTCTTTTGTTGTTTGTGAATGTTTCCCTCAGATTTTCAATAGTATTATTATTATGGAATTCCAACCACATGGTCGAAAACAAGTTATTGTTATCTATTGAGTGCATATCCTGTGATTTTATTTATTTATACAGATTTTACCAGCAATAATATACTAGAAATATTTTAAATTGTCATAACATGTCGTTGAGTCACACATCTCAAAGAGTACCTAAGCCAATTGAAGCCGACCTTAGAACTCTTAGAAGATTAAAGTGTCGTAAAATAAACTATGATCATCATTATGATATTTAATAAAACTCTGACTGACTGAAGCACAGCCTAAAATAGTGGGTCTAGAATCATAAAAAGGCAGTTATTTCAGCATTTTTCGAAGCTAAATTGTTTTTGGAAATAGAAAAGTTTTAGTGGCATTATTTAAGACTTACCAGCACTATTGTGCTGGTAAGTCTAAGAGTCTAAGACTTTAAACATATACAAAAAGTTTATTTCTTTTAATTTAATATTAAAAATAACAACAATTTTGAAACCACCTTTTAAGTATGAAATACTTGTATTAGATGGCTTCGCTCTTCCTTACGTGTTTAATAAATTTAATTATTTAACGTTTATTCCCTTATTGTAATTAGTAGCCTGTATATAGATAGATAAAGCTTGATTATACACCCAGTAGAATCAAATATTACGAACCATTCTCAAAAAAGACAGTACAATGACAAACGGTCTTATCAATAGTAAGCGATTTCTTATCAACAACCAAAACGAATCTAAGTTTAAAGGGGCAATGGTTCACAATTTAGAGACACTTTTAAAAATTTAGAGAAAACACTAATTTTAAAAAAAGATTATGACCATCGTATAAGTTTGGTATTTGCTAACAACTCTCAGAAATGTGAGGCAGAAGTAGTAAGGTAATATGCAAAATTCACGAGTAAGAAAAACTGCAATTTACCATCAAGTCAATTATGTTATTTAGTTGGCACTTTACTAATAATTACTAATTTACTCTCTTGCAGGCTAGTACAAGAAGTAGACACTCTATTCGTAAAATTAATGGTTTTACCATAACTTCTTGGGACATAGTATACAAAATTAATCTGGTACCTACAACATCATAATTTACATAAGGCACTACATCATTATGTTAAATAATTATATTGGTTAACATGGTTTGAAATGCATTAATCTTTCAAACCATGTTTTTGATGAAGAATCTATTTTCATTTACAGTCTGCGCCTGCGGTCCGCAAATTAGTCGGAGAGCAAAAAAGAGTGTTAACAAAATAGGAAGTCATTAAGTTGCCGATACACGCAACATATTCGAGCATCTTATACTGAACGGGTGTTTCTTAAGGTGTAAACTCCAGTCGCGCGTTTTTATTCTTGTCTGGGTAAGTAAATAATAAATAAATATGGGTGGACATTTCACACATTGCCATCTAGCCCCAAACTAAGCATAGCTTGCACTAAAGGAATCAGATGACTGATAGAATACATATATACTTTTTCTTGTAAAGACATACATATAAATACATTTTAACAACCAGACACAGAACTTTGATTTATTATTATTGTGTTATGATATTATTTATTTATTGAAAAAGATTTTCCCATATTTTTTTGCGCAATTAATTTAGATTACCAACAAATTACTAATTTACCAAACTAAACAATTTGAATTCAAATTTAAAAGTTTGAAGAGTAAATGGTTAGGTTAGGCTATTAGATGGAATTACATAGATAAATTACAGTACATACACTTCAGTACATGAGACATTACGTCTTCACGTCTCAGAGTTGCGGGCGCATGTGATGCGGTCTTCCTTAGTGATACCTAAGTAGGGGAGGACTCAAGTCTTACCGCTTTACTTGGCAGATTACCACTTAACATCAGGTGGGCTCATTCCGTTACTTTCTCAAATGCAAAAACATCCTTATATGGTGTAAGTTTGTCACATTATACAACTCACTGTCTTCGTATAGCGGGGAGCTGAGCACTTCTTTCCCCTTCTCGAGAGCCTCGTTGTACTCGATGATGTCACCCTCAGATGAAGGGGTGTCTTGCATCATGTCATCTATCTCTTGGATCACCTGAAATATTCAATCCAATTTTATTATTGGCGCTGTGTGAAAGAAAAAATAATATATTTGAGGCCTTTATTTTAGTTGATGACACTTATACCAAATGATTTGTGTTACATCTGTGTGGTTACCTCATCAGCTGTCTTCACGGGACACTCGTGGTCCTGATGGAGCCCTCCCAGAATAAGCGCGTGCATGTCCAAGTCTGATGCGACGGCTTCGTCTTCCGAGCTCGGGATCTCGTCATCGGGACTTAAGGAATTCTGAAAGGAAACCATACTTGGATGAACATTTATCATTATTTATAGCAGATGAGCGAAGCAGTAGTAAGCAGTGTTGTTAAATTACAGGCACATGAGACATTCCATCTTTTAGTTCTTAGAGTGGCTTCTACTGTTTCAAATCAGGACACAACTGTTAGCCCTTCACGACAACACATACTACTCCTAAAAGAAACTCCTGTTTTGAGTTAAGGGAATTTTTCTTATTGGCATGAGTGTATACGAGTATATTATATTGGCTATTATAAATAGAGACCTTTTAATTTTTTTTGTGTTAAGTGTTCCGATCTTTTTCAAAGGTTTTCACTTAGTATCATCATATCATACATGCATGTAGTATGACCCGAATTCGAGGTTGTTGCATAATGTTAAAACTGCATTTAAATTTTCAATATATTTTTTCTTGACATTCTCATTTTCACAACAGTACAAACCCATTTCAGTAACATTTTCTTTTGTAGTAGATAAAACTGCGCTCATAAACTACTCATGCGAAATACATATGTAAATGCTTCTCTTTGTTACTTATTAAATACAATAGATCCATGTATTTTCATCAGTGGTGGCATCTATTGTTTTCCTGTGAATTTTTCTAATGTGAAACAAAAGACCGCTTCAATTAAGTATTATATTTTAATGATGTCGCAGTTTAATTATTCCCACAAAACAATGGGTAATGGAATAGACACTTGCTTCTCACCTTTTGTCGCTACCAAACCAGTGTTCACGGGTATAATGTTACAAAAAGAAATGACTGGGCTAATGTCACAGAATAAAACGTTCTCAGCAGGAGCCTGTAAAATGTCATATTGAGTCTTATCGAATGATAGATAGATAGAAAATTCTTCTTTTGTTTTTTATCTCATGTGGGTGAAAGAACGAGCTGACGGCCCACCTGATGTTAAGTGGTAACCGCCACCCATGGACAACACCAATACGACTCAAGTCCTCCCGACCAAATGCGAGATGACTCAAGTCGCGTCGCATTGCATTGCGTCCATCACCCCGAGACGGGGTTGTTACGTCCTATGCGCCTGCAATTTCACCCGCACCCACTCCCTTCCACCGGAACACAGCAACAAGAGTGCATCACTGTTTGGCGGCAGATTACCAGGTGTGGTGGCATTACTTCTCCGGGCGAACTTAGCACAAGTTCAACTGCTACTTTGGCTTGCTCCTTTCGCACCACCATTGCCCAAGAAAAACAAGTACATAGGCGAACTTAATACTAATTAGCATTTTCTTCCAGCTACTATTTGTAGTATAGAGTGGATGATAGTGTCCAGTGTTTTTTTTTTATAATCGCTGACTTTATGCATGCGCTCTCTACTTCCGTGGATTATTGCTTTGGAATGCAATAGGGAAATGCCACCGCTTCGAAACGGTGTTCTCGAGAATCAGTCACGGGCTATCAATATATAATTTGTTACAATCAAGAGGATCATACTGTTTATATCATTAACACTGATTTTCAAGAATTATTTATTTATCGAATACGCTTTATTATTGTATAACTTGAGTGTGCTTTGTTTCAGAAAAAATATTAATAATTCATGACAATTGACTGTACTGTTCCATCAAAGAAAGTGTTAGGACTTAATAAGAATAAATAAATAATAAAAAAAAGCAATAAGATAACCATTTTTATTAATACATATAAATACGTTAAGTTTTGTTTATTATGTTTTTATGTGCTGTAGGTCTTCCTCAAATAAATAAATAAATAAATAAATAGATCTACGTTCGCCACACAACTGTTAGACCTGGGTAAGAATCGAACCCACGACCGACAGCGCAAAAGGCAGAGACCAAGTGAGCTAGGTCACTCAATAGTTCGACATTACACAATTGAATATTTGAAAACAAATTTACCTTTTTGTCGCTCAAGTTGAGGGTGGGGATGTGCATTTTCCTTGAGAACGACTTAGTCCAGTCAATGGGCAGGATGTTGCCGAAGTTGCCAGTGATCGTCCACCACATTCTATCAACAAAAACAACAAGTTTAATAAATAAATTAATAATAAATTAATAATAAATTAAATTTAAACTCAATAACAACTCGAAAGTTAATAGCCGATGGAAAGAACTGGACTACTCCAATTTAAATAAATAACCTCTAGATGTAAGATAGAATAACAAATAGTTATTTTTATTTATAACTTAAGATTACTGTAACTATTCAGGACCTAGAAGTGTTATTAATATGTCCATATTTTCATAATTTTCATAACCTGTACACCACCAGTAACATTATGATGCGGCCGATAAAGATGGCCAGTCGGGATAAATGTTCGGCCTCAGTTCAGCTCAGTTGGTAACGCTGCCTATCAGTTGTCTGGTTCTCATGATACAAGCTATGATTAGCTTACTTTGAGGCTAGATGGCGCTGTGTGAAATGTCCAACAATATTATTATTATTAAATGTTAGTACGTGTAACATTATTATATCTATCATTTGTGATATATTAAACAAATTTTAAATTAATCTAGAGAGTGAATATTAATCTAGTTGGTAGGTAATTCAAAGAAAGATTATAAGTTTAGGAGAAAGTTCGTAATGTCATAAATGTTACAATGCCAGGGCCAGCATGTAATTATATTTATAGATCCCAATGTTTATTACTTTTTTAGGCCCATGTGCATAAGATTTAGAAATTATGTTGGTAATAGTTTCTTATTTTTGTCAGATCATGTCAGATTGATGGTTGCTTTACCATTTATTACATGGATACATTACTAATTGGATACCTACTAATCCTTACTCTTTCTTTTCGTTGGGTTATTTTTTGTTTAGAATTTAATCGTGACAAAACTACAGGTAACAGTAACATAACTCATTTAGTAACTCTATTCTTACAATTTTACTATAAGTTCTTATAATACCTCAACAAAGTAGATATTATCGCGCTACGTCCAAAAAGATCACACTGACCTCTAAAGCAGACCTCAAACTTGATCATGTTAATTCCACAATACCCGCTGGGAACTGGGAAGAGCTCAATTGTGGTTTCCGATGGAGAAGCAAGGCCGCAGTAAACATAACTCAATGCCATAACGTCGAATAGCCGAATGGTCCAACGGGAAAGTTTTATGAATCAGCTTTGATCAAGCAATTAAAGAGAATCAAAGGAGATGAGAAAGATCTACACATCAAATTGATGTTTGTTTACGTAGATGACAACGTATAGGTGTAAAACCGGGTGAATTCAATTAGGGAAGGAAAATTCTGAGATTGATCTTTGAGATTATACTTAGCACAAATTTATGATTTTGAAAATGGATTTCTAATCTTGCTTTTAGACAAAATACATACAGATTTACAACAGAAAGCAGCTATCTCTAATCTTTTGCGTAAAATAAATATTTAAGAGACTTACTCTCACAAGCTATCTAGTAATTGTAATTCAACAAGAACAGGCAACATTGTAAAGAGCTGAAAGATCTTCAAAAATTGTTGTATCATCTATCCTACTAAGATTATAAACGTGAAAGTTTGCATGTATGGATGTTTCTCGTTCATGCTCAAACGGCTGAATGGATTTGGATGAAACTTGGTACCATGATAGCTTATATCCAGGTCTAACATATATGCTACTTTGATCCCGAAAAAGTGCAGTGTTCCTGTGGGTTGACTCACCGCGGGGAATACTGCGGGGCGCAGCCAGTATTTGTTTTGTATTATTTGTAGTATTTATTTGTTTTGTAGTATTTATTTGTATTGTGGTTGAAGAGGGAGGAACAATCGTACACAGGGATGACGTGAACCAGAAACCCACAGTACATCCAGTTATCCTGTGAGTCACCGCACTCTGGAGTCCGGAGGCACAAATTGGCGCTAATTCGAGATCGCTACGCCACTCTTCAATTGAGGAATGTGTCACTTTACCCGTGTGTCTGTGACCAAGAAGGTACTAACTACATTACTGCAATGACATTTAAAGGTTTAGTTTGCTGTAGGTAAGTACTATACTCTTTGGAACGTAAGTAATTTTTACTTGACAAGTATCCTAAGTATGTGTAGGCAATGGTATCGTGTTGAGAAAATACATTATACTCTAAATTGCAAGAGGAAATTTCCCTTTGATTAATCTATGCACTCCTACTACTCAGATTCAAACCTACGACCTTTTAGTTTGCATATCGTTTTCCCTCTCTAAGCCAAGCCAAGATAGACTAGACTATGTGACTGAGCGTTTTTTAATATAATTCCTAGTTTCACAACTAAATATAGTGTAAACCTTATTAGGCTAGCGAGGTACATCTGTAATCCTCGAGTAACTAACTATGTGTGCAAAGATATAAGGGCTTAGAATTAAACAACTAAAACTAAACCTACTCATTGCTGGTTCACTCAGTCGTATGCATGCAATCACTTCTGATGTAACCAGTAATGGAGAGCTACCATGACAAGTGAACCAGTCTGTGTGCTACACACAGCAAGTTTCACTGAAGAGAGTTTCTACAATCAATCCAATATCTAGCTAGAGAGTAGAGTATTTATGTCCGGACTTGTTGGTAATTTGTCCCGGCTGCCGGATATTAAGGATTGAATTACTGTAAGAAAGTGTTAGCCGAGTTATCCGTGAGAAAATAATGGCGGCTACGAGCTCACCCCTAGTCACGTCTACGTCCTCACGTGTAATCCATTAGGCAAGAAGAGGCCAACTGAGGATCTGCCTACCAGCTCAGGAATAGAGGCGTGAATCTATGTATGTATGAGTCGAGTGTACAGTTTTCAGTCAGAAGCTGGGTGATAAAAGATCCATTAGTTTGCATGCTAAACAATATCTCGCAGAGAATTCGAGTTCACACAGTCATAAAGTCAGAATCTAGATCTACACGCGCCTGAAAATATTTTTCATAGCCTGGTCACGGTCATCGCCTCCCACCGTGTTGCAAGATTCACGTCAATTTGATGTGTGTCATTATGTTTAACTCGCAAACATTTACATTTGAGAGCGTGGTGGTCTAGTGGTACTGACCCCGAGTTTCGATCCGGAGGTCGCCGGTTCAAATCACGACGTGCACTCATGAGTTTTTCAATTGAAAGATATATGTGCGCAATACCACGTTCTCAAAACGGTGAAGGAAAACATCGTAAGGAAACCGACATGTCCTAGAACTGAAAATTTGAAGTCATTTGTCAAGTGCATGAAAGGAGCCTCTTTGAGGCGCACTTAAAATCCTATAACCACACCGGTTCGAGAGAACCAGTGACTCGAATAGATAGATAGACTTGCAAACAAGCGACTGGGACCGCGGTCACAGTAGCCCAATAGCATTTATAAATCAGTCAACTGGGACCATAAACGATATGACGTAATAGTACAGTCGCCAAAAATCTACAGGAATGGGCACATTTAAGCAGAAAAACTGTAGATTGGCAAAAAACAATTGACAGGTATTCTGGCTGTTAAACAATCTACATTTGATGAAAATACGATTAAGTCAAACATTTTAGAACAAACATTATAATATAACATTAACATTGTAGATGTTTCATAAAACTTATCAAAATCTCTTAGTTGACCAGTAGAGTTTAAGCTAACGAATATATTCAGCAGTATATTAAGTATGTCTTTCTTAAATGATCTCAGGTTTATTTCACCACCGTGGTTTCCTGTTAATGGCAACTGTATACTCCAAAAACCATGAAAGGATTTTTATTGTCCGTTCTCAAGTTTTTTATTATAAATTCACTTATATGGCTTTAAATAAACGGTTAGCTTCTATTGTATTTTTAAGTGCCTCACTTATTTGGTTAGTAACCTAGATCAACATCTGTTCAATGCTGTCAGGTTTCAATCTAACTTCGCCATAGATGATTTTGGTACTTCGCGTGTGGTAATAGGCAGGCCATCTATCGATATCTTTTTGAAACTCTGCCTTCTGCACAGTAGGTCGTGGGCTCGATTCCAACTGGGGACAAACATTTGTGAGAAGAACATAGATGTTTGTTCTGTCTGGGTGTTATTCTGTATTATATGTATGTATGTATTTACAAATATAAATAAGTAACCTGTCTATCAGTTGTCTGGTTCCCATAACACAACTATGTTTAGTTTGGGACTAGATGGCGCTGTGTGAAATGGCAAAAAACATGGTATGAGATATAAACGACCAATATTGTCTCAATATCAGTCTAGGCAAAATAAATCGTCGATGACTAGGTAGAAAATAGTTTTTTTTGTTTCAAAGCAAGTATCAGCAAAGCAAGAAATACCCTTTTGTATTTGCTGCGGCGCAGGCTTCTGTGTTTTAAAGTCAATAATCCTAAGTATTTTTAGTGATGCAAAAATGCTGTTTGAACCCCTAAAATCTTCTAACAATGGCAACATCGATAATTCTGTTAAAAGGCTAGCTCAATTTTTCTGTAACAATTAAGTCAGTAAGCACTCCGATAATTATGGTAACTCTAGACAATTAATTTATATAATATATATATATATTATAAATCAAACATTAATTTAACTTAGTTGTTTATGTTTCCTGTGTTAAGTATCATTAGGCAAAATTACGTCAATAATTAAAGTAACACGGCTCTGGCGGGATCATCATGTGTTTACGTCACTCGCCACATGGCCAGAATACAAGTGTGTTGATGACATTTTGCACGCTTCGTTCGTGTTTTTGTCATAAGTCGTGGGTACAGCCATGTGTCATAAGGTTTTGTACTAAGCATAATCCTTAGGATAACCGGATACTGAAAACATTTGCCGTCCAACGAGATATATCTACTAAGGTTAATTTTTTCGAAATTGGTAGTAAACCAACTGGGCTGTGAGGCCGGTCAAATTAAATTGGACTCAAAAGATTTATCTCCCAGACCCATAAAATTATACTCATCACGCATGAGATACGTAAGTACAATACAAAATTTTCCGCTAAGATGCCTCTGCTTTTCCACTGCATGCTGCCATTACCACCACATTTACGTTCTCGAACGAGTTGAGGTCAAAAAAGCAGACAGAAATGGCCGGTCCACTGGCCTCAAAGGCCTAAGCATACGGTTTCACCAGCGCCTATATGGCTTGCACCGTTATAACCACTTGCTTTTGTTATGACAGTCCATCAGATTTGAATTGTGTGTTTTGTAGTGCCGTAATCTTATGTAGCGTCCACACTATGTTAACGACCAGCGAACCAAAACGAACCACCCCACGTTCTCAAAACTGACATGTCCTAAAAACTCGACGACATGCGCCTTGGTGCACGAAATGGTCTAATATATGTTTTAAGCAACATTGATCTTATGTTGATTGTAGAACTTCCTTATCTGTTTAAATTGTCATCGAGCACGTCGAACATTCAAAACTGAACAACGCAGTAAATACTTACTTATGGAACTTAATTATACATATGGAAAAGGGTGGTTTGAGTTATTGGCATAGATTAAGCATTACGATTCATGCTATTAAATAAATAATTAACTCGTGTGTAGATGATGAGAAAACTAGGTATCCGTATATTTTCTTTTGCTAAATCACTTATCCTCTGTTTATAAGTCTGATTGTCTAACTAATTAAAGTAACTAAATGTCCAAATTTTTACAACAATGTGCCTAATAATTATTTATTTCTATAGTAGGTGCTGTATATTCTCAGACGCACTTTCTGATTTGCGAGAGCAATGGAGCGTGTGACATTATAATTATTCAGAAAACTAACAATGAGCAATAAATACTAAGACAAAGCTAAGCAATTATGTACATTAGTACGAAGGATATTTGGTGGCTCGTAAATCTCACTACGAAGTACAAACATAACGTAGCAATTAAAAAACACTGAGCCACTTCTACATTATTCACAGTTTTAAAAATGTCGGGTGAATACTAAGTAACTACTAACTTCGTTTAGTAAATTTTTACCAATTCCTGGGGTCATATGGCTACCCGAAGGAAAATAGTAAATGTATACTCATCTACTTAAGATTGTCCAGAAAGTATCCAATAAAACAAAGCAATGGTACATAAATTTTAAGCGGTCAGGATAACACTGTTCACTTTCCGAGAATCCCACACGACTGGATTTCGGGCTCAGCATTCCATTGCCGACCATAAAAGGACTGCAGCGGCTAAAGTAAGGCCTCGGACTAAATAAACTCCAAAGATTTTCAAGTTTAACTGGTTTTTAATCTTGGTTTTGATTGGAAAAAGTATGCAATGCATTCTGGCGAGATAGGCAAGACCTGAATAATGATGTATATTGTACATATCTTCAAGACTGAGATGATAAGAAATGAGGTTAAGTTCACACATCATATTTTGAATGGTAGTTTTATTATTCATATCTTGCGGACAGTTAAAGGCATGATAAAGGTTTTTTACATTATTACCAAGTATCACGCAAGACAGCGTGGTTGCCTGGTGTTACAGACCTCTAGTTTCAATCGGGAGATCGCTAGTTCAAATCCCGAAGTGCATCAACGAATTTAACCACCTGTAAAATTTATGTGCGCCATACGACGTAGAATAAACTGCAAATGAAATCATCGTGAGGAAACCAGCATCGCTCAGAACTAACAATTTGAAGACACGTGTCAGGTACGGGAACAGCCTCTGAGGCGCACTTTTATCCCATTTCCACACTATTCTATTCTATTCGAGTCACTGGTTCTCTCGAACCGGTGCAGTGAAAGCATTTTAAGTGCGCCTCAAAGAGGTTCCTTTCGTGAACACTGGGAGAGAGGAGGCTTTAAGCAAATGGGTTTCAACCACCACGTAGTATTATTGAATGTAATGTGATGAATTAGACAAAACGATTCAAGTGTCCATATCATGCAACACCCACTTATGACTTTATATCCAAGTCAAAAGTGATATTTGTCTCAACATCAATAGGTTATCGTGTTGACATTTTAACGTAATAAATAGCCCATTGTCAACAGCGGATTCCCCGGGGTCCTATTTCAATGTGGCGTCTGCTCTATTATAATGTCATAACCTATAAAGGGTTTCTTTACAAAGTGCCACGCGGCCGTGACTCACTAAATGACGCTCGAGTATACATTGTTTACGGGATCCTTTTCGGTACTTTGGCCCCTTCTAGAAAACCCCACAACACATTATTTTAATAAGACTGAAATGTACGCTCGGTTATGCAATTCATAACTTGAATTTTGAATATAAGTTCAAAGTTCACGGAACACTCGAATAAATACATTTATATTTATTTGTAAATTTAAGTTTATTTGTAGCCCAAGTAGCACGAAATATCTGCATTTAATAGGAAAAAAAAACTTTGATTTCTTAAAGCTAATGAAGATTTGAGAATGTTACAAGTTTTTTATAAACAAATTATAGCAATAACGTATGAATTAAGATCACAATTTCAACAATGATGTCAGTGGCAATTTGAGTGAGAAAGAAAATACAAGTCATGAAAACGTAGAAAGACAAAGTAACAATAGAGACGGGTAGTAAACATTCACACATGAACGATGGGGTGAAATGACTTGAAAGTGGAACAATGTAGGATGGTATAGAATGCGTTATTGATCGGCACAGATCAGCGCGACCGCAGCCCGCTACCCCACTAACCCCGTCGCAGTGGCGCCCGCCATCGCTGTAGGTGCAGGGTTGGTCTAATTAATGTCAATATATTATGGCTACAAAGTGAATATTCGATAAAAAATCGGTAACACAACTGAGATCTTGACATTGTTACTATAAGATGTAATTTAACCAAAGTAAACAATTTATATGTGTAGGTATATGAGAAAGAAAATGATAGGTATACTAAGAAAATCTTATTGTTAGGAGCAAGTATAAATGAAAGGAAACACTCAAATTGATTCAGTGTTTGCTATCAGAAAAGCAAATGCAAATGCAGCAACATGTGTAGTTTCATTTCTGCGTTCGTGACTTCAAAGGTACAAAGAATGTCACGGTATGTGATAAATCGAATAAGTAAATAAAACAAAGATTGCCGTAATAATCATCATTAAAGCACATTATTTTGAAATGACTAGTACTTATTCAAGTGAAGACAGATTACCTTGGCTCACGATATCAACAATCAAAACATCAAAATTATATAATTAACCAATCCAGCAGCGTTCTTTCAGTTTTATTTTATTCGGAAGATGTAAGTTTTATGACGGGGAGAATAACTGTCGCATGAGCGTCGTCTCCTGTGGGATTCAAATATAGAACTTTATATCAGTCGTATGCTTTGCCACTCGTGGACTCGTGTTTTTTTTTTAATTTCGCCGACTGATGTCACTAACCCACGAATGTGAATGGGGCCGACGCGAATAGCTCTTCAAGACGTAATACTGGCTGGCTATTACGACTTTGGCTGGAGCTAATGCCAAAAAATATTTAACGTTTATGTAAAAGTCAATTGTCACTCTGTTATTAACAATGCACCTGAATTCATCTAAGTAATAAAAATAATATTTGTTTAGGAATGATGCTGACAAAATGTTATGTCAGCATATAAAGCTCAATTTTCTGGCTATAAGCACAACACTATTGATCCCAAAATAGTAACCCAATGTTTGTATATTTTTTTGTGGAAAACAGGTGTGAAGCACAGACACGGGTAGCAGGTAGTGGACTATCCCTTATTACCCACTTCCTACATAAAAAAGTTAAAAATAAAAATGGAGGCGTAACCTGGTAATGGCCTGGTGTAAATTCATGCTAGAGAAACAAGGATTTTAATATATTATGTTAGTTTTGTTGAAACGCTTGAAAGCAATATAGGGCTGGTTATTTTAAACATAAATAAATTATTATTCTTAGATCACGGTTGTTTTTTGTTGTTTAAATTAAACTCATTAGTTTATGGGGAACGGTAAGGTAGGTGATTTCGACGTTTCAATGGGCACTTTACGTCTGATTAATGATTCCAAATTATTGTGCTTTCGTTTTAAAAAGCTACGTGTAGTGAGATACATTCTATACCAATTTAATTGGATGATGCATCAAAATTTATTAACTTGAAAGGACGATTAGAAAATGACTGGTCTATTTTTAAATGGTCACGTGGATACATATTTTTTTTAGCTTATGTTAAATCTTGGGCAGTTGAAGATATTCTAAATATTGCAATCAACAATTTTCGAAGGACTATTAAAATTACAAAACGTTAATCTGACACCTTCTTCAATCTTCGTGCAGTACTTGTTCCGAGTTTCCGGATTAACACTTGTTTGAGCTAATTAGTATGCTCTAACATGGAAAGTAAAAGTGGTTTCATGTTAACGTGGGCCTCGAGACGAGACAAGAGTAACGCATTAGCATGCGGCCTTTGCACACCTTCGTTTACTTAGTGAAGCAACTGCGACAAGCAAATTGATAAATGAAGATACTTTTTTAGGGTGGGTATCAGATATCTTCTAGAACCCGTTGAAAGATCACAATTTAGGTTGAGGAACATTCAGATAACATCATTTATTTATATATATTTGTACCCCAAATAGCACGTAATATAAATAAGTCAATATCTGAATTTACTAGGAAAATACTTATCAAGTTGTTTAAAGCTAGTGAGATAGGAATATTGAAACTAAGACAAAAAATTAATAAACAGAAACAAAAATTAAGACCAACTGTTTTAGGATATATAATATGTATGACCCATTAAGTGGTAATAATAACCAAGAGTAAAAAAAAATGCCTTTTTACTGCGTTGATGTTACAACAAGACAGATGTTAGTCTGTTTTAGACTATCATTTTTACTGTTAAACGACGCAAAATATGTACCTATAGTAATTCTAGTGTCATCTATCCTACAAGTACTTATAGCGTTTGCGCAGCATCTGATGCTGATCTTATTTCTATCCCATTCTTCGCACCACCACTACACTACAAAGGAATATAGCCACTCCTTAAAGATTAAATAGTTACCTAAAAGGTCCAAATGATCTTTTTCTACCTAGCTAGTCAACAACTGTCTCTGGTTATACTATCATTCCTCGATCAGACATCAAGTTTTAATATCCTTCACATAAATTATCGATAGGTAGTTTTGGTTGCACAAACAGTCCAACCCACGTGTGGAACTTAACAACACATTATTTACTCCCACGCAAGGTCATCGTCAAATCACTGTAATGTCAGCTTAATAAAAACTTAACGATTACGGCACTGTAGGTCAAACGGCTATTTAAACGGTCCCAAGCGTGTAGCTAGAGTAAATATTTAAAAGTCAATAAAAACGTAATGATTTCAATGACCGAATAACGAAAAACGTAGATATCGTGACAAACAGATTCAATAAAATTTGACTTGGCTCATATCGTAGTTCCTATGTAGGTACGAGATAACAACAAAACGAAATTTGATTAGGTTCTTCATTCTAGGAACACCGGGAGCGCAGAGTACAAATTATGGTATTACTGCACACAGATTTAAAAAGCAGGATACTGTCACTAGCTCTCTTGAACTAGTGTGATGAAAGGACTAAAGTGCGATTCAAGGAGGCTCCTTTTGTACCCTTCGACGTCCATAAAAGGAGCCTCTTCACATGTCTTCGAATTTTTGGTTTTCGGACATGTCAATTTTCCTTGACCTTTTTGAGAACTTGGCATTGGCAACATACATTTTTCAATTGAAAAAAACCATTCGCTAGTAAGGATTCGAACCAGCAACATCTAGATTAAACTCGGTATCTGTGTGATGTAATATCAATTACATACCTATATCGGACGTGCAAATTACAGGCAGTAATTATAGAAAGAGCTCATAATCGTATTTCCGTTTCATGTCTAAGTTCATTTATTGTTATCTATTGAGAAGGACGAGCCCTAGTTACATAAGTGATATGATTGGATGTAGGTCGCCGCCACGCCAGCCATCGCTAACGTCTGCTTGTTCCAGGGTTCGCGATGACAATTGGAAATGCTGCATCGTCATCTTAATAGACACTTGTTAAATCAGTTACGGCTGTAATGACTGTGTAATTGTAACTGATGACTATTGGGAAATATTAGACAACTGTGCTTGAGTATATAGAAACAGATTCAGTTAGGGCGTAACAAACAATACCTACTATACAGACAGAGAAAAAAACAAAAACAAAAGACGAATTCCAGAATATATTTCATGGCAATTCTATGTTAATATCGTGTAAACGGTTGATGATCCATTGACACGAAACAGAACCCAATATTTTAGAGTTGCCGTGAACAGTAAACATCAGTAATAAATTTAACGGATAATTAAGCATCGAATGCTACAAAATGAGGGTTAATCGATACAGAAATAACCCTGGATCGATTTGTCTGAAGGACGAGTTTGCTACAGTTGCCGACCCTTGTGGGAAATACCGAAGGATATAAAGCAAGAATACGTACTACAGTTAAAATGAGCTTTGAAGTGAATTTTATGGTGCACATTTGGAACTTTATGGTTCATACTACAAAGAGTCTAAAAAGTATTTAGAAATGAGATATATCAGTTCTAGATAGTATAGAAGCAACGCTGGTGTTATTTATTAACCAACAAACAAAAAATGATTTCTAACGTTTGGATTGAACAGATTCCTTTAAATATAATTACGGGCGCACGAATTCACCAATCAATTCTGTGTTTACGTCCGTCGAGTTATTGATATTCATCAATTGAAATGAACATTGATCGTGTACTAAATTATTTATGCGTGCGCGCATCCTCTTGTCAACGGCTCTGACACGAACATCGAACATGCGTAGGAGTACCGCCCTTGATGCCTGCACCTACATCATGCAGTAAATCTATTAGATATAAAAAAAAAACATTTATCGCAAATGGGATATCGAATATTATCACTGAAGCTGGTATTATTCGTAGTCGATGCCTGTAGTAGATATTTACATATGCCGATAAGTAGAGAAACAAACTATGTCAAAAGTTTTGACATAGTTTGTTAGTCTACGTTAGTTTCGACTCAAAACAAACAGTAGATCAAATTAGTACGACAAGTTTTGACAAAGGAATGAATGAATTTGAAACACTGTTGTGAAAATAGAAGAACTTAACTATACAACTTCGCACATTGTAAATAAGATAATTTCTTAATAAGACATGTGAATAATTTATTCATAATGCCATGGTTTGATGCGTATGCAAACTAGATTATTTACACTGAACAATTAGTTGGACCGCACCTGAGTACAGATCCGTTAACACTGAGTTTCTAAAGATTGCAATCACATGTTACACAAAGGAAATAGTAAGGCTTTATCATGTTGTGATATGAGATTGTTGACCTCAATTTTGTATTGCGCATAACCCCCTAACCGTAGGCTGATTCTCTGATTTTTTTAGGCTCAATGTAGATATTTTTTTAGAGCTCAGGAATTGACGAAAGGGATTCCCCCCTCAATTCAATTCCTGAGCTACTTACTAGCAATTAATAGCCATGGTCAAAACGCGTTTTTGTAGGTGTTTTCTAACTTATCTGATCTTGATTAACTCAATCTGTTCATTAAACACATATACCTCTTTATGTAACTGTATTACCTATACATAAATATGTATAATAATTGAACAGAAACAAGGGAAAAGTACCTTACTACTCTACTTACAAGGCAACAGATTTCTAAATTCCATATTCATCGCTTCAACACTCTAATTGTGCTATCGTTTCTAATCATCAAACCAGCAAGCCCCAATCTGATTTATAGACACGAAAGTCGTAAATTGTAATCCAATATGTCGCACAAACAAAATACATAAACATAAAAATGTGATTCCGATTTCTTTTGCCACCTTTGAGTTTTCTGAGTATTGCATAATATGTTTTGGTTTCATATCTGCAACGGCTCAACACTTAATATGATCAAAGGATCTTTTCGCATTTAATTCCTCACGCAAGCTTTCAGGCAATAAACAAAAACTTAAAACCATTTTTGTCGAAGTAATGAGTGAGTAATGAGTGAATTTATAAAATAAATATATCTCGAAAGTTCTATAGGTATAACAAGTGTTAATAAAATAAAATATCCAAGAATTCATGTCAGTATTGGAAAGCAATTGCATTTCATCAAGCCCTATTGAATGCTAAGTAATACGTTACCAGCCGAGCGGATCGAAACGTAAACTAATTAACCGCAGATCAATTACGATTATCTCGCCCTTTGATCTGAGCGATGCAGACACGTAATAATTGCCTTCAAATGTTTTGGTTTCTACACTTCAATGAAGAGAAATATGCATCACGTGCAGTAGACTTACCTACATTATCGCATTCAGGTTTCGATGTTTTAGAAAGTTTAAGTTCCTGCGTTTGCTGTAGGTACGGAGAGGCTGAATATTCTGTGTTCATTTTAAAAGGCCAATAAAATAAGGCCAAATAGTAGGAATATGAGTAGCTTATAGAAACAATTACCATTAACTACACCGGCTTAGCGTAAGTACCTAGTAGGACAGAAGTAGTGTGTTCAAATCTCGATGCCTGACGGTATGCAGTTCCATGGCTTCGTCACGTGAGCTGGTAATAGGCGTAAGTGTATACAGACCATCACAATAATTCTACTTGCATTACGCAATGTGTGACGAAAGTTATGTGAGGTTTTGAACATTTATTTGAATAGCAAAGGTATTTTGTCTTTAGGTGCTAAGGCGTTGCAGAGTAAATAAATATTATTTTAAATCTTAGTGATGGTAACAGAGTTTGTAAACTTTTTACCAACTAGCTAGATATCATCCATTTAAGCAGTTAAGTTAATTGTATCTACGTAAAGGTACAATGGCCGCTCAAGACTTTAGATAATATTTCTTTAACGACACACATTTACGGGTCATATTAAAAATCAAATATATTGTTAGGGTTCATTACAAAAGTTACGTGATATTATAATAATTATATCGGACCTCATAAATATATATCTTATAGACTGACATACTTAGAATAAAAATAAAGTCTCTAATGTACCTAACCTTTTTCTTATTATGACGTACGTATTAAAATTTGTTGTGCCCGAATTGAAAGCAAGATACAACTCGATGCCGGTGTGACGAAAGGGATTATGAAACTCAATTAGAGAACAGTTATAAAGGTTTATTAAACCAAGAAGAATTTACTACAAGCTCGAAATATATCATTGCGACCCGAAATCTTATTATTTAAATATTATATATATTATATACTTGTTTTTTTTTTATTTGAACATAGAGGAATTATTCCTCTTTACAGTGAGTGATTTGAAACACAATGCATTTGTAAGAAAGAAGTATTTTCACTCGGGTGACTCAGTGTGTTCTCTTGAAAAATTGCGCAAGTCCCGTGTAGCTGCAAAAATAACTTTACCTGACCTTATCGCTGTTACATAAAATATCGTGGTCTGCTTCCATAGACACTCATTTCATTTACACTCATGTTTTCATTTCGTTAATCCTGTTCTTTATGTGTTACACAACTTACAAAGACTGGCCTCATAGCTCAGTTGGTAGGTTTCGATTTCCACCCAGGACAAACATACGAGTACCTATATGTGACATTTGTAACATTGACGTTTGCTCTGTGTCTGGGTGACAATATATGTATTATGTCTGTATTTACGAAAGAAAAGTATTATATCAGTTGTCTGGTCCCCATGATACAAGCTATGCTTAGCTTACTTTGGGGCTAGATGGCGCTGTGTTAAACATCCACCAATATTTATTATTATTATAATGTATTTCCAAAGCAAAATCTTTATCAGAAAATGAATACAAGTGTAATTCATTCATTTCCTGTTTTCAATCATCGTATTAAAATGTACTTAGCATGTTTATGTCACATACAAAACAAGAACAAGCTGGCCATTATGTAAGAGTTTTATAACGATTTCTCGATACATGGTCAGTATATGAGCAGCCAGGATTCGCGCCGGTCAAACCGGTCGACGGAGAATGTAAAGATCCAGTCCGTACGAGCATGCCGACTTGACTTTCTTTACCCTTTCCTAACTCGTTATAATAACCCTTTTAAAGCAGACATAGGAGCAAACTTAGAATGAAAGTAAGGTATGAGATATCGATCAGAAGTTCACTTTTTTTTTATTAGAATCTGCTGACTTTCATCGAAACATGTAGAATAGAATATTATTTTATTTGACACGCAAATACATAAACAGTGAAAATAAAATTAATCGACTTTTGTTCCTGGCGTGGTCAAATGGGTCTCCGTGTCAGCAAGATGCCACTCCCTAACATGATAGATATAAACCCATCATGCCGGTAGCGGCGCTGGTTTTCAGGCGGAGCCTATAATGCATGTAAGTAATTTAAACCTTATCGTTGGCTAACTGTAGTATATCTGAACTGGGTAAGCAGTGCAGTACAAAGCAGTTTATTTTTAGATATTCCCGTTGCCAAGGTAAATTGAAATAGGTCATAAATATTTAAGAGAAAACTGCATTTCCACACGAACATAGTAAGTAATCGATCAATATGTCCGCGACTAATGTTTCTTGATTGTTTCTGCTCTCTTTGATTCGTTTCGTTGATACAATCGTCACGAATAACGTTTCTTGTTTCGTCAGATACTATTATTTATTGCTTCAAATCACGACTCTCGATGCTCTCTTTGATTTACAACGAAATGTAGCTTGGATTCAAACTATTAAAATACCGGTCGCCGCGTTGACACTAATATCGATCGCTCCGAAGGGAATTCCAGACTATTTCAGGAAAGCCGAGATTAGCAGTAACTTCATAGGAGGTGAATATGTTGGCGACTCGACTTATCTATACAAATAAATAAAATTGGAGTGTCTGTTTATAATATTAATATAACCGCTTTTTACTAAGTGCAAATGGATGTATACACGATACAAATAACTAAACAATTTTTTTTTTAAATTTTTGTGTATCTGTCTGTCTGTGTGTTTGTTCCGGCTAATCTCTGAAATGGCTGGACCGATTTTGACGGGACTTTCACTGGCAGATAGCTGATGTAACAAGGAGTAACTAAGGCTACTTTTGCGAGGGGTAAAATAGGGGTGCGTGATAAAACCGAATTCCACGCGGACGAAGTCGCGGGCAACAGCTGGTATCTCATATGTGTGGGTAGCCTGCAAAGGTACTGTTAGACAGCGCCATATAAGGATGAGTGCGCATTTTGATCCAGGAATACAAAGCGACAAAGTTACAAGATAATTCTGATCTTGGTGACTACTATCCCGAATAGAAATATCTACGTGACTTCACATCACTTTTGAGGATAACGAGTTGCGTGAATATGAAGCGTAGCGTGTTTACTTTAGGAAACTTTACAACCCAGGTCGTAAATCATCTTTGAAGCTTAGCTTTGTCATTGACCTATTGGGAACTCTCCCGAGCATGCGCGCCCGCGCCCGCCGCCGCCCGCCGGGAGCAGCGGATGTGGGGAGGGAAGTCTTTACAAGTCTCGGAAGGGACGACGAAGCTACCTGTCCTTGAATAATAATTTTGGCAAGGTTACCTTACGCCTCTCTAGAACATAAAGGTTTTCATTCATATACGTTTTTAACTATCCTCTGATGAGTAATTAATGGTTAGGTGAAATACGTATACGATAATATATGAATGGTCAGATCCTGGTAATGTAATAAGTAATCTTAAACAGACTTCAAAAAATGAGCAGGTTCTCAATTCGTCGGAATAATTTTTTTATGTATGTTCCCGATTACTCAGACTTTTTTTATTTAAAAGGATATACTTTTTGATTGGTCCCACAGAAAATTCATAAAAATTAGTTTAGTAGTTTGGATTTTAAACCAAAATAACCTTAAAATAACCTTAGAATAAAAAATATGTCGTCAAAGTGCATGACAACGAAGAATCATTCTCCTTGAATTCGGTTTTTCGTTTTTGCTGCGCATAATAATGACATATATTTACTTTATACCTAGTTCAAAGAATTTTGGGTACAATCAAGGTTTTCCTTTCACTGGCGATGAAACTGGTGATGAGCTCATCTATGCCATTGTTTCCCTGTCAATAAGCCCAGATAGTGCTTCCTTACTGTAAACCACACTTAGATAAACCCACAGTAAAGATAAACCGTAAATGTATCGTCGTATTAAAGCAAACGAGTCCGGGCGAACCACAGTCATTTCTGTTATACAGTTCTGTGGTAGATAGTCTGTCTGCATATCATATACTGCCTCCATGGATTTAAATAGCTTGTTATAATTATTGTTTTGGACATAACATTTTTTGTAATTTTAAATTAGTTCAACTTAATTTAATTTGATTTAATTCAATTTGTTTTAATCTATGGATTTTTTAATTGACGTGTATTGATTTGTCGGAAATAAATGATTATTATTATAATGGCTTCATTCGCATTCCTCTTGTTTATCACTTTTATATAAGGATGAGTGCACATACATGCTTATTATATAAAAGTGATAAATAAGAGGACAAACGTGTCATAATATGAATGTTTCTATAAAATAATGTGTCACCTCTTTCTGTTAAATTAAAAAAACAAATACGGAGAGATTACCACAATTCAGTCTAAAAGCCGCATATCGTATCGTAACGTATAAGGCTGTACTGTACACAATATAAAAGATAATTCCTAAAAATGGTTACTCATTCGGCCGACTGTTTTAGTCATACATAGAGTCATACACACTCCCGGACCGGATGACGTGAATCTCGCGAAAATAATCACGAAGCGAGGGCTGTATTTATAAACAACAGCGAGCAGTGTGAAGTAATCGACGGCTGTGGAAGAGAAACATTCCAAAAACCATGAAATAAAAAACATGACTCAGGGCTCATAAACATGTTTAACTTCTTACAATTCTTTCAGAAGCCGAATGGTTTGGAAATCACCTTGACATTGGGGATCGATAGCTTCGAGGGCAGACATAGTTCCTCCTGTTTTTTTTTAATTGATTCGGCTGGGGGACGAGTTGACGGCCCACCTGATGTTAAGTGGTAACCACTACCCATAGACAACAATACGGCTCAAGTCCTCTCCACCAAAGTACGAGATGACCTAAGTCGCATTGCGTTGCGTCCATCACCCCGAGACGGGGATGTTACGTCTCATGCGCCGGCAATTTCACCTGCATCCACTCCCTTTCACAGGAACACAGGAACACGAGTGCATCACTGCTTGGCGGCAGATTACCAGGTGTGGCGGCAGTACTTCTCCGGGCGAACTTGGCACAAGTTCTACTGCTACTTTGGGTTGCTCCTTTCGCACCACCCGGGGGACACGTGCCCAAATAAATCGGGTCCAAGCCTTATGAAGGTTTATTTCACCAAGTAAACAAAAAAAGGGATCGATAGCTTAACATTTTCAACAACATTCAGAGAGTAATCTTAAGAATTTTAACGAGTTAATATCCCCAGTGGTTAACCGAGCTTCCACTCCAATAACGTCTAAAACAGTATACATAACGGTTCGCAGAAGCTATGAAGACAAGGGGATTCGTAATGTCTAAATAATTTTACTCTTCCAATCTCCGCTATGATCATTCCTGTAAGTAACAAAAAGGCTAGCAGTAGAGTGAAAATGGTATAAACATACGAAATATGTTCTTTGATATATTCGATTTTGTTTATTTCGAATATTAGGAATATTGAAAGGAAACTTAGTTATGCATACTTAGACTTACACAGCCATAACTAAATAACCCATAACTAATAACTAATTGAAGACAGTCACGCAATTTTTTTTCAGATAAATTTAAAACAAATCTAGTCTGACAGTCTACTAACAAAAATTTTCGTCTTCATTTTAGTATGTAAATCGATAAGGCAATAAAATTATTTATATCATCTATCAACTGTTACGAAGGAATTCAGTAAACATTTAGCCGAAGCGTACCTAACCTTAGATCAGTGAGATCAGTACATTACATTACAATCTGGCTGTATCTATTTAAAATTGATGGAAGGTCAGTGGCGTAGTTGTTATAACCGATCTTACAGTGTACAAATGTTGTAATGTTTGTTGGTGTATGTTGGCTTTGGTGGTGGTGAAATATGTATGGCTAATATATATGTAGTCATAAATTAGTGAACAAATGTAAACAGGTACTAGAACGTCTAACTAACTTTGGAGGCGGAGTAGCTCGAGGACTAAAGAAGACCCAAGAGTTTTAGGTTCCATACTCAAACGGGATAATGTAAGCATGGTGGCCTAACAGCTGAATTGGTAGTAGTAAGTCTGCTTACTGCGTTTTAGGTTGTGGTTCTCACCCAGGACGAATATTTTGTGATAAACAAATAATATGTTTTATTCTGCGTCTGGGTGGTAATGTTTATAATATATGAAAAGTATATATAAGTATTCTACCATTTATCAAGTTCTCATTGTACAAGTTACTAGCTATATTTCGTTTGGGGCTGTGTGACAGTGCTGTGTGAGATATACACGAATATTTATTATCTAATATATTTATTTATTAATCATTATTATTCACATTACGTTTTTAGGTACCGTAGTACTTAAACTGAATATCTGTAAGCATATCTGGATTCTCAGGGCCAAGCCAGCACACAGACTTCAAGTTAATAAACATAATGAAAACAATCTAAAGCAAAGAGTTTTCCAAGAAGAGTTTGTTTATACTAAACACATTAAATTACGCGGACAACAGCGTACATTTTAGTCGCCGTTATATGATACTGTATTGGGTGTAATATATCGCGTTGGCGAATTCAAGGAAAGAACGACATATGGCTGAGATGCGTCATCAGGTAGCTGTCAATCGTTATAATCTGTATCATAATGCTTCGGAATAATGTTTAATTCTGCATTGTAAGACAAAAGTCAAAGTAAAAAACTTTATTTTCATAGCATTCATAAAGAACCAGAGCCCCATTGGGCCTTTTCACCTTGAAGGCTACAATTTCGTGGGAACGTAGACGTGATAAGGGTAGAGCTCGTCGCCGCCATCGTTTTCTCGCGAATAACTTGGCTAACACTTTCTTCCGGTAATTCATTCGTTAATATCCGACAGCCAGGAGAAATCTTATACCAACGAAATTACCAACAAGTCCAGCAACAAATTAAACAACAAATAATCGTTTTTATATATTAAAGCTATACTTTCGTTAATTCCTGGACTACATTAGCAGTACCTACTTATTAGTTTCATGTATGGTGGTGTTGACTGATGTTTTTCACATTTCCAAATTGTAATGATTTATATATAATATTTATAAATATTTAATGATTTATTTTAAGCTCATTGCACGTAGGTACTAATATGTATTTAATATACTTACTGCAAATGACCCCTAACTAAAGTAACTACAGATCTACAAACGGAAATCCAATTCGAATTATCATATTCCACAGGACTAAAAAGAGATTCATTCGCTCATATGCATAGTTGTTACAGTTTTACTAAACCACTAACCATAGTGAGAGTTTTACTAAACCACTGTTACAGTGAAAGATTTACTAAACCACTCACCACAGTGAGAGTTTTACTAAACCACTGACCACAGTAAGAGTTTTACTAAACAACTGACCACAGTGAGACAATTAAATTGGATGAAGGGGTTATTTGATGTGAATGTGGTACATAAAGGACTATTCATTAACAAGTGGATGCAGAATTGTCTGAATCAATGTGACAGTTGTTGCACCTGACCCACTAGACCGTAAAATTTGGTTGGCCTACGCCTTGTTTCTATAGTTACCACTAGCCTTTGTTCTGGTGATAGTGGAGCATCGTAAAACTGTTGGTTTATGCTTAGAAATTAAATGTTTCACCAGTTTTTAAACTCTACAGTTGATAATGGTCAAAATCTTTTTTTTATTTACTTCTGAGATGGTATTTTTTTATTTGATACAGTTACGGAACGAGCCGACGGCATTTGTCCTATTACCAATTACCATCATGCTATGTTTTTTAATTTTAGGTGAAAATAAAAGAGTTTTATTCAAGTTAAATTTATTGGCACATAATTTCAGTGTTTCAAATCATCAGTTGAATACAGGTAAATAAATCCATTTAAATGTAACAGGCAAAACGCGAATGGTTACAAATTAAAATTACCTATTCAATAATTTCAACAATAGTTTCTAATAATTATCATGTAAGATGCTAAGATTTTACTTAAGAATTATTAGTTTTGCAGGTGAAATAATTATAGTACATACTTACAATATGAATTAATAAATATTGGTGGACAATTCACACACCCTCATCTAGTTCCAAACTAAGCATAGTTTGTACTATGGGAACCAGACAACTGATAGACTACATAAATAGTTTTAAGCTATTGCATAGCTTCTATCGCGGGCCTTGAGCGTGGAGCCGAATCCAGAAATTCCGTAACGAAAAAAATCTAACACCCCCCACTCCGACCGGCACAGCGGTGATACTTTTTAGTTTTTCCATCTATCGATAAATACCAGAACTTTTAATGACTTTTTGAAATATCACGCGCAATAGCTTTACCGCGGCAGTCTCCGAGTGCCACACGTCTTTTTTTTATAAATACATACATATAATACCCAGACGTAGAACAAACATCTATATTCGTCAAACAAATATTTATCCTGGGTGAGAATCGAACCCAAGACCTACAGCATAGAAGGCAGGATTATTACCAACTGAGCTGTGAGGCCATGTAGCTGTCTGGATGTAGTGCATAATTTGCTGTTAAACTGGTAATTTGCGATACATACTCGTTTTATCAGTTCATTATTAGGTTCAAAGAGCACATTGCGCAATCATAGTACGGGCTGGCTCTGCTTATAAGGCGACGAAACTTTGCTATGAATATTGTCACTCCACACATTGTTCCTATCTTATATGACAAGATTTCTATACGTATCATACTCAGGATAGTTTGTCTATGACGTCTATACTAATAACGTTAGTGGCGGTACGATGTGTACCTTCCTAGACAGGTTAGATATTGTTAGATATAGCATACATAGGTCACACTAGAAGATGTAATTATGTGGAAAACTAAAGACTGAAAACTTCTGATTGTTTGAGAAACTACAATTAAGATAAACAAAACAATATTTATTTTGTTTATGAAAACAATGTTTATTTTGTTTATGTTAATTGTAGGTTCTCAAACAATCAGAAGTTTTCAATGACTTTAATCGATTTTTGCCACTGGACATTAGTTCTCCATTTTGTATTAATTTGAATTTCGGGGCCTAACGGCTTTATAATGTAAATTTTGTACGAAAGCCATGAAAAAGAAGATTTTAGACAATTATAATTTGGTTTTTTTTTTTATTGTTTGATCTTTAATGTTGTTCTTTCAGTTTTTTAAACTCATATTACACACTATTTTGTAAATAAGCCCAATGGCGATGGCCGTGGTGTCAAGAAGTGACGTTTAATTTTAGGTGATAAAGAAAATCTTGATCGAAATCTAAAAAAGGTAATAATAATAATAACGGTTTCATCTATCTAAGAGTCTGACTGTATGACGGCCGTTGCAAAATACTGGTCACAAAACTACTTAAACCCCAAATCTTCAAACTTATTTTAGACAAGTCTTCAAAATTTTCACACTTCATTTCTCAAGTTCATCGAAATGTATCTATCAATTAGGTACGGTAGAGTAGATACTAAAAATCGACTCGTTGTTCAATGGCGTGTGAAGTGGTAGAGAATTTGTATCTATTCACTGACGATGTTCCCGTCCCATTGTCATTGCACGCCTGATTGATAGTATTTCACTTGTTCTCCATCAAGATGATAAAAGACCTTTAACTTCTATGAATAGTTATGAAACCCAATTACTTTAACAATTACATCAGATGTTCCAAGAACTGTCAGACTGTCTCCGGAGATCATTGCTGACTTCGAACCATCTATTAATAGTGTCATATTTTGGGGGGCCTTGTTGCTCGCGTCCGTAGATGATAGCCCTTTGAATCCCTACACGTGTCCCCCGGGTGGTGCGAAAGAAGCAACCCAAAGTAGCAGCAGAACTTGTGCCAAGTTGGCCCAGAGAAGTAGTGCCACCACACCTGGTAATCTGCCGCCAAGCAGTGATGCACTCGTATTGCTGTGTTCCGGTGGAAGGGAGTGGGTGCCGGCGAAATTACAGGCGCATGAGACGTAACATTCCCGTCTCGAGGTGATGGTCGCAACGCAATGCGACTTGATTTATCTCGCACTTTGATGGAGAGGACTCGAGTCTTACTGTTGTCTATGGGCGGCGCTTACCACTTAACATCAGGTGGGCCGTCAGCTCGTTCTGTCACATATATATATATATGAGGATTTCAATGTCGGCATATCAAGTCAAGTAAAGCTAAAAAATATATTAGCAGTTCACTGTAAATGTGAGATTACTTATGTGGGTAGTAAAAGTTGCAAATTGCCGGTCGTTTGCCCCGAACCCGCATGCGTGGGACACTAAGACGAGAGAGAGCCTTAAAGACTTCTATCGCGATTGTTCAAAGTAAACTTACCCACGATATGAATATGGTAAAAACCAGCTGCGACCAGTCATATAGGGCCATCTTGATGATATCACGCTGGTTTTAATTGGGCAAGTTGACATTTTGAAATCTATAAAACTTTATAGCACAGACCTGTTCTCAATAAACATACACAAGCTTTCTCGAGTCAAGATCTACTAAGATAATTTCAGACACGTATGATCTAAGAAGCTTTCTTATATGAAAATGTCCTACAGAATACTCAAGTAGAAGTTAATATGATAGTATTAGCTGTCGAATCAAAGAGCATGCAAATTACGAGCGGTTTCATGTCTGTAGTAGTCCAGCAGTATGCTAATTTTAATGTTGATACAGTAGATCTAGGGCACGTTTCCTCACAGTCAGAGGAAGAGCTGATAAAACTTGCAAATTGATGCGACAATTCGCCTAAATCACTACAATACTATAGTTTTTTATGTGGTCAAGCTAGGGAACAAACTGACGGCCCACCTGATGTTAAGTGGCAACCTCTTTCCATAATAGGGAATCCTACTTGGTTCCTCCCCTATCTAGGTACAACAAGACTCAAGTCTACAGTAATACAGTAATGTGAATGCACTACTCCGCATCAGAAATGGCTATCGTCGCACTACTTCTCCGGACGAACTTGACATAAGTTCTACTGGTACAGAAACATGCACAATAAACAAGTCATTTGATATCTTGTTTAGCATGTTTTCAGATAGTTAAGATCACGACCAAATTAATTGGATTTCGACAGTTTTATTAAGTTTTCCGTTAAGAAAGCTAAGTAATGGAAGGTTGACAATAAAACGGTCAAGAATGATAGTTTATACGCAACTAGAAACTAGAGATTAGCGCCCCGTTCTGGAGTTGCGGTTACGAAATTGTTTCATATATGCAAATGTGGCCGTAACACTTAGGGTCACATAGGGTATTTTATTAAATTTAAGTATTAAAATCTTACATAAGATATCAATTGCAACTAATATATCAATACGAGAACCATTACTTATATGTGAGTAATAGAAAATGTAGAAAAATAAAACTGTTGCTAAAATAAATAAAGATGATTTTTATTTTGGTAATTGTATAATGCATAATTCACATTCAAAATGTGTACACAGACGGACGTGTGTCGTGTGCCGCCGCCCGCCCGCGCCCGCCCCGGGCCGATGCAAATGTAGGAAATATTCCTCGTGAATATCAAGTGCAGAATATAAACGATAATGTTTAAAAATTAAAATGATCGTGAGAGCTGTCGCGATGAGAAAGTACAATGTGAAGTAATCGTTTAAATTGAACACTTTATACCAGTTAACAATACCCCATAATAAGATACACATACGCGGCGGCGGGGACTTCTTTTTTTAATGTAGTGATTTATTAACAACATTAAAATCATTGTTAATTTTTTACAAAATCTATTTCGGAGTAGGACACATTGGAACGGAACTACCTCCGGACGCACTGAATATCAATGAAGTCAATTGCATCAAAAATTGCACGGATTGGTCATCACGACCGACAAGTCAGGATAAAAATCTAATTTGAATAAAATTGCGGGACCATTATCGACCATCCGATGCTCATTTTGGCAAGGTGTTTCTTGTGTTCAAGGCAAGATGGGAACACCACACCATATGCGCCGCCTGAACTCGAATCAATGCAAGCACCTGTCGTTTTAACCAGAATATATTTTTACATTATTTTTACCGCATGCCAGATTTCCCTTTACATACAAAAGATGTGCGAACAACCGGGATTTGCGGAGCGTCTATCAAACGAAGACAATTAACAGTTTTAATAATGATTTAATCGAGCAATTCCTTTTTTTTATTTATTTTGTTCCGTAATTTATTGAAATTAAGTCACATTTTTTTAGCACATCATTATACCATTCGCAAATTATTTTTTGATGTTGCTTTAACCAGGTCATCTGGACATGTTCCAAAAGATTGATGCAAGAATAGTTGAAAAAACAAACGGAGCAGAGACCATTTTAAAAATAATTTGCGATATACTTTGAATAATGATTAATGTAAAGAAATTATTTTCTTTCAACATTATGTAACTACTTAGTAACGGAGAGCTCTTTCACTTTATAAAATTTTATTGCTCAAACAATCGCGACGAAAATTTCAAAGACCTAAGAAACGAACGCGACTGCGAAGCAGAAGAGCACGCAGCAAATCTTTTCAAACGATTGCTTTACGAACGACAAACGATTTGCGTCAATTGCTGTAGTATCCATATTAATTTTTAAGCTGTCTTGTGGTTGCTTCAGGAACCAGTGAATCATTTATGTATTTCTGTTACTACTACGTCATGGAGAGTACAAATTTGAAGAAATATCGACAAGTAGAACTAATTAACGATTTATTAGTGTAACTTATATGTAATTTCACAACATCAGATCAATGAAGCTGGTGCGCTGTTTTGTATCCATGCTAGTGTATGTAAAACAATGTAAGAAATGGAAATGGCTGTGTGATGCGTCACCGCCGACCACCCTCCGCCACGCACCCCCTGCACACCCTCAACCAGTGCTATGGATCGATACTCCGATCCGAACCACAACGCCATGCGCAAACTCCGCCCTTTTGTTTATAAGTACATACATTCTGATTTTGTCAAATATGCGATTATTATTTTCAAAGGAACTAGAAAATATTTACAGAACTGTAACTAATAAACTGTGTGTTCCTTATTTTCCTTCTAAAAAGGAAGTTTTGGGTGTTTGTCATAAGTCTAATTGGTTCAACTGATGATATCATAATTTTCACATACTCCAATTAACAATTATGCACTAAAATACTTACTGGCACTCGTTCATTATCTCCTCCTGGGTGCGAACTTGGACCGGCGCAAGCTTTTCCACACTCTCCTCATAATTCCCAAAGCATTTAGTGATTTTCTCGTCAAAGGTATTCACCAGATCTTCAAGTGAGCCGGAGAAAGTCTCCGTGAAATTATCTCCTTCGCCGTTTTGCATGTTATCCTGTTTACACTTCACCGGCTTGGGTTCTTCATTATCGTTTATTTTGTTGGAATCAGTTTGTATTTTGGCTATTTCACTTTTGATAGTCTTAATTTTGTTGATGTGAATTTCATTGCCGTTGATGTTCTTCTGCGGGTACTCGGCGGTGGAGAGGCAGTCGTCCGAATCTTCGATTTGCGCGAGCGGAGCTTCGAACTCGAGTTCGGCCATTCTGGTAGCTGATTCTCGCATGACCGTACGTCCTCCCGCGTTGCGTGACGCGAGAACACTAGCTACAATATACAGTAAACTAAACTACGCGTCCCGTCTGTCGCGTCGCTTGTAGAACGGCGCGCGGCGCAGCGCAGTGAACAGTTGCGTGTCGTACGGGGGCGGGTCTGGTTGCCTTGAGCGTCGATGTCACTACCTCACTGATACGAGTGACCACAGAAAAAAAATACCAAGACTACTTACCGCTGAACTGTGCCATTATAAACACGCAAGGTGCACTGAATAAGTAATAAGTAGGAACATTTTGTCTCATTTTTTAGGGATTTTTTGTTGGGGAACTTTCCTATTTATGAGATATGACTTATTAATGTTCCTATGTACTTACTTTATAAGTACACCTACCTATAAGAATAAATAATAGCTTGATACTTCTTGCTTATTAAGTAAGTAAAAGAAAAAAGTTCATTACTTTTCTCGTATACTTCCCACGATGTACGTGTATGATTTCTATCCGTTATCAATTAAAAGACACCCAGGAACTCATATTGTGGTATACTGTGGCACCTACGACACAAGGAATGCCAGTGTAGAGGTATCGGTATAGGTTTTCCAGTGTGGAAACGTTAATTATTAATATTATATAAATATTATGTTTTAAAAGTTTTAGAGCTTTAATGAATCTGTGAGAAGCAAACCAAATATATGAATCTTAAGTGGATATCTAAATGTTTCAAATCGATCTGCACTTTTAGTCAAAGTAAAGGCATTTAAGTAAATAAATATTTCATAAATTTTTAATATGTTATGTAATTAATATATGATGTATTTATAAAATGATGTGACGTTCAAATAAATCAACTGATAAATTGAAATCATTTATGAATTGACTTTGATGAGATATATTCATTCCGGCGCCCTGTATTTTGGTAACCTATTTTTTTATACAAAATATTATAGAAAATTTTGTACTGACATAATATTATTTAGATTGTACACACCAATGCATCTATTCGTGTCTACCTTGATACCTTAATCGAACATGAATCTAACGGTAATCGAACGATGTATCGAACGGATCGGATCGCGCATCCCTACTTAAGTGACACTGTCATTGTCACTGTCAGCATCATCATTTTCGTTTCTTTCGGCTACAAAAAATGGAATTGGCTAATTTCGTTAGCTCAACATGAATTTCCTAATGTTTAACAATTTTTGGACAGTTTAAATCAGTATGTATCTAATTAGGAAAACCCATGACTTCAAGTCAATAAATACGTATATTAGACTTTACAGGTAAGAGTTTTGATAAATTTCCTATTTCGTAGCTGTTACAAAGTATATAATAATCTAATTTTACCTATTTATGTGCGCAATTTGCTTTCAGCTTGGCTAGAAAATCACATTATGAAGTGCTTAACTTGCGAAGAAACTGTTCAGACAAAGATATAAAAGAAGCATTCATTCAAATGAGCAAGGAGGTTTGCTATCAATTTATCATTTGAATAGTTCATTTATATACAAAAAATATGAATGGAATAATTATATATTATGCAAATGTACTCGGTCATAGTAAGAATTAAATAAACGGCCAGTGCTGATTGGTCAAAAAGATGCAGCTCATTTGAATCTTAAGCTTCAGTCATATTGTAGCATACTTTCTTTTCCAAGCTGGCGACTTTTACAACATTAAATTCATAATTTTTATCTTGTTTATTATATACTTATTAAACTCACATACTTTGAATTCTGGCAGGCCTCATAGCTCTGCTATTAATGAAAAATGGCTCTGCCTTCTGTGCTGTAGGTTGTGGGTTCAATTCCCAGCCAATACATACATATGTGTGATAAATTTAGCATTCTACCAGCTGTCTAGTTCCAACAGTACAATCTTTGATTAGTTTCCACTTAGATTCTTACTGAATTTAATTACATAACTGGCCATAAAAAGGACTATAATGTTTTTTAGGTTCATATATGTATGTGTGTGCGTTTCTTTATTCCACCATAACTTTTAAAGGCCTGAACAGATTTTGATGTATGATTTTGGGGTATTGTTAGAATTCCTATACCTTCCAGAGACATTTGATATTTTATTTTTTTAAATATTATTTGTCTCAATATGTTTCCTGTGGGTTGGTTTTGATTTATATTTTTAAAAGAATATATTTGTTAATAATCTGTGCCTATTTTAGTATCACCCGGACAAAAATAAAGATGCTAAAGCACAAGAGAAATTTGTAAGAATAGTGGAAGCATACAATGTACTCGGCAAGCCGGGAAGCAGGGCTCAGTATGATAGTACTTCAGAAATATACACCAGCACTACAGCACCACCATATAGTGTATACAGATCACATAAGTAAGTTGAATTTCTCAAATAACACTATTTATTCAACCTTTTGAACATTTCCATCATGTAAACGGGCCTATTTGAGGCAAATAAGTGACCTAATAAGACCACATCAGTCTGGAATGAAGCTACATATTTGTATATTTGCATATTGTATGAATATGGTATATAGAAGGTTGAACAAAACTTCAAGCCATTTATTTCAATTACTTCAGAACATAATTCACCAAGCATTAAGTTTTATATTATTCTGCCCTTTCAGCTCACATGCAATTATAAACTATATGGCAGCCTTTTTAAATTAGAATAAAGATTTGATATATGACCAATTTCTTTGCCCTTGCTTTGGCTGCCAGAAATATATTAAAATTTCATTCAATATTGAATGCAATTCTAATTTATTCTAAATTCATATTCACATTATTTATTGGTTTATATTATTTCTGATTCCAGCGTGCGTTACAACCCTAACTACAGTTATTACTACCAGTCTGCTCAAACGAATGCAAGCAGTAAACAGAATACCAGTAACAACTGGTATTACGGCTTCAGCGGCATAAAGAAACTGCCCAACTACTACATCATATGGATGTGCTTAGGTGCAGTGTTCTTTGGAGTCATCATTCAGTTAGTCGTGATCAGGTTAGTCATTTAGTCAACTCACGTCAAGCTCTTTCTGGATTGATACACTACATTTTTGCTATTTTCATTTTATTGCATAAAAGGCCTTAGACTAAAACTATAAGTGCCCCTTAAATAATTTTTAAATTATTTAAATCTCTAAAATCAACCTCTGTTTTTCTAAGCCCGCTCCGCCTTAGCATGGATGCAATTAATTTACAAATTATGTACACAAACCTTCCCTCGCTCTTTCTATTAGTGAAAACCTTGTCAAAGTCCGTTGCGTAGCTTAGAAGAAGCGATGAAAAAGACAGACGTGGATAGCGACTTTTTTTTATAATATTTAGAGATGTTTTCAATATTTTGTATGCCTTATGCCAGATGACAGGGCACATCAACGTAACTACCTATTAAGAACTTTATTTAACCTGTGTATTACAATAAATAAACGATTTGTATTCACAGAAATATGTATGCTATTCAGCGTATGAGGG
Organism: Chesias legatella; assembly: GCA_947359385.1. Taxonomy (NCBI): domain Eukaryota; kingdom Metazoa; phylum Arthropoda; class Insecta; order Lepidoptera; family Geometridae; genus Chesias; species Chesias legatella. The sequence goes on along the minus strand of OX375769.1, from coordinate 8,663,830 downwards.
CACAAGAGCGGTCGATGTTGCTGGCTGAAGAATTGGACAGAGTGCGCGCTGCCGCCAAGAATAATGGGAATGAGGTATTTATTATAAATATGACCTTAATTTTTTAGTTAATTGATCATAACTGAGAGTATAGCAGGACAACATCACCCAGGACACTAGAAATCAATATTTGCAGACACTTAATACAACGAATTTCTTAAATTAAGTTATTGTTTTCAAATAAAATACTCATTTCACAATCTGTTTTGTACAATATTTTTTTTTTCTTTTTATTTAAGATAGTTTTTCAGTTTCGTCACAATTTTCATATTTGCATATGTCACACACATTTAGGGTTTTTTTTACTAATATTGATTACCTTATATACAAATTCCCTACGCAGCGAGGGAATTTCCCTACGCAATAGGGATACTTGCTACGCAGCGCTTGCTACGCGCACGTATCTTGCTACGTGAAATTGAGCTTGTGTTTCATAGAAAAACTAACAATTTCACCACTATCCATGCCTCACTGTTATACTTACGCATACATAAAATCACGCCTTGTTTTCCGAAAGGTTAGGTAGAGCCACATATGGCCTCGTTCACCTTTATGGGAACGGTAGTAAATTAGCAGCGGTCGTCGGGATAGCTGATAATAATTTTCCACAAATAACTCAGCTAACAAGCCCGAACTAAATAAAACCGACAAGTCTGGGAAATTCCCATTGTAGTACCAAAGACATACCTACAGAAAGGTATACATTTATTTATCTACACAGATACAAAATATCAACTTCCCAATGTGTCTGAGTCTCAGCATTGAACCCTGCACTGAACCAGTCAGTTATACAGTTGTATTCCGTATTTCAGCTACAAACTCGCTTGCTACTGGAGAAGATAGTGACCGCAGCCAACCCCACTGTGACCACGGCGTCGCTCGGTCAAGCTCTGGCGAGCGAAAACAAGTGATATATCATTATTTTAACGTACTTTAGTTCCCGCGAACGTATTATCACATTCAGAATCATAGACAAAATTAGCTCCATATTATTGTCTCTTAAAAACCATAGATGAATTCCATAGAGTATTTTTTTTCTCTGTGCAAGTTAGTCGTGCTGATGGCTCACAGCAGTTATCGTCTGTTACAAAAATATTATATAAAAATAGTTATGACGTTATACTCGAAAGGAGCCCCTTTGAGGCGCACTTTAATCCTTTCGCCACACTGGTTCGAGAAGACTTCTCTAAGGGATAAATTCAATTTTCAATTCAATTTGTAATCCCTTTTTTCCACGATATTTGGAATGGATTTGTGTTATACCATCACGTATAGACGCATGCAATTTATTTTATATAGCCAACGTCTGCTTTGATCTTCTATTTTACAGTTTTGTTGTAATTATTTGGTATCTAAAAAACTGCCTAAGATTTAGATCTTTCTAGATATATGGAGTTATTTTGCCTCAATATCTATTCTACTGACGAAAAAAAAAGTTGTTTTTTAATTTATTTTGACACTTCGTATCTGTATGATGCCTGTATCCTCTGGGTTTCGAAAAGTATTATATATTTCTGTGATAATGCGTTCATGTCAGTGATAATAAGTACGTGTACGTAGATAATGTTTTGTTTTGCGAAGCAAATGGTCCCGCTTGGAGATTTTAGAATACACTATTTTATTTTATTTGCCAACAATAGTGATACCTTTTGTTCGTATTTTGTAGATAGACCTTTTTTGTTAGTGGTCTTGTGAAACATAGTTTCATTATCTAAAAATGTATGTAAATTATCTGCAGTAACTTTTGGAAAGTTTTATATACGTTTCGTAAATCTGTTAATTACTGGAGATATACATGTATATATTAATTATATACCTTATTTTGAATTTCATATTTATATTTCATTATGAATCTTGTTGTTTAGAATTAAACTTTAGCATTATCTTCTTTGAGAAGAAAAGAAGGTATACTAAAGAGTAGACTAGTAGACTAATTATACATTGTAAACTGTAAATAAATTGTAAAAAATTTACGTAGCAAATGAAATAAATGATTATTTTTCTATTGAATTAGTTAACGCATTTATTTTTCATAAGTACATATCCGTTGTTAATATGAAGACGTCGGAATCAAGTAAGTATATCTAGCTATAGAGATAGGACAAACAGTGAACATAATTATCAGAATTTGATCAGTTTCGATTAAGATTAAAATTGCAACCTAATATCATAACATCCCTTACAAATATTCACATAGTGATCGCGCCTTTTCACGACTGCTCAAACTTGCCTTCACCTCCCAGTTGGTAGTAACTGCCTTCTTCGCTGTAGTTCTTGTGTTAGATTGCCAGGATAAACATTTTTGTGATGAAATGGATGTAAATATGTATGTTTGTATTAAAAAGTATTCTACCAGTTAATACTTTCCATAGTTTGGGACTAGATGGCGCTGTCTGAAATATCACAAAAATTCATTCAGCTAAGAGTATTTTGTAACTCAAATTATTGATGTGTTTTATTTCATTAAAAGGAGATGAATACCTTTTGGATTATGTTTAAATTGGTCTGGCATCGACAGCTCTGCACTGTCCTTTTGACTCAATTCACACACTAATAGGCATATGTAATGTAATTAATTTAGAAGGTGTATATAATTTAAAAGGGATTATTCATTTAATATTGATTAAAAGGTGTTCATAATTCAACAGGGACAGCTCGGAAACTTTGCTCACAGAATTTGGAGTTTCAGAAGTGACAGACGAATGGTACGACGCCTCCGACGCTGACATGAAGGTGAATCTTCGTGATTTATTACGAAAAATAATGTCTTATATATGCTAAAAGGACATGTTTATATAAATTATTTCATAATTAGTAATAAATTATTTCCAGGTGTACAATCTAAAATTATCATTTGAAACTTGGTGAAAATGTGAAAACAGAAACTGTATTTTGTCTTCAAATATTTTAATTCGAAGTAAAACATGAATAACAGTGCAATAAATTAATTTAAAAACGTGAACTTTTATAATTAGTAGGTGCTAATATAATTTCAAATCTTAAACTAAAGACATTATAATTCTATTTCTTTTAATTTCTATTTGCACCCAGATAAAAACAATGTACACAGGGAGGACTTAATGCTAAAGCTTTTTCTACCTGTAAACCTTACAGATGGTTTAATGTAGATTGTCCATTTTTGAATATATTTTTTTATTTATTTAACGAAATTTATACCTGTTAGCCCTGTAGGTACAATAATATTGCCTTTTATTATGAACACAATTATAAACAAAAAAATCTTAAACAAAAATACTTCTGTGTATCTAAATAACTTAATAATATCATATAAATCACATACAAGTTGTAAGGCTTCTCCAATAATTAATACTTACTGTCTTCAACGTACTAGGAATACATTGTCTGCCATTATTTTTATTAGCATAGTAAATATCCTTGATGGGGTCAAGGTTTTTCTCTAGTTTATACCATACATTATAATTTTACTGATTCCTATCAAACAAACACTTGATATAAACCCTATCGTCCACATGCGGAGGTTCAGGCACGATCAAGGGGCGACCGTCCAACAGCAGATCTGTATATAAAGCCTTGTAGTAACACGCGAAGCCAAGCCTCTCTGCGGACATCGCAGAGTAGGCGCTCGATGTGTCCATTCTGAGCAGTCTGATGCCTCGTTGTTCTGTGGCTTTTCTGAAAACAATCTTTGCTGATCAGAGTTCCCATATTAGTGGTCTGTTTAGCCGGGAAATGAGACCTTGGCGACCTGGCGACAATAGACAATTGGCAATAGACAAAAACTAGAAAAATGCAAGATCACGCGTACTTATAGCTATGTCTGCCGCCTGTCTAAACAGAGAGGAACAGCAACGAAACTCCTAAATGAAACCGTCCTTTCTTTTATTTAACAACGGATCATCATCATCATCATTCATCAACCTAGCCTGGAATCACCCGCTGTCGGGCTTCCCTTTTATTTTGCCCGCCCAATCTGTTCTGCCCAACTCTCGTCCAGGCTTTTCCTGCTTCTTTCACCAGTCATTGACCCAACGAGCTTTTATAAGGGATACTGAATTTTAATCCAAAGGCCACTGGTAATTTATTTATACCTATAATGCGCAGGTCCCTCAATGAAACAACCGACATATCGAGACTGCTTTATTTAAGTAAGGCGGGTAGATTGATTCAAATTTACAAATAGGTACCCTGGGTATACTATAATTAATACTCATACTTATAATGGTAATCTGCCGTCAAACAGTGATGCAGTGGTGTTACTGTGTTCCGGTGGAAGGGAGTGGTTGCCGGTGAAATTACAGGCACATGAGACATTCCACCTACACGTCTCACAGTTACGGGCGCATACGATGCGACTTGGGTCTTGTCGTACCTAGTAGGGGAGGACCCAAGTCGCATCGGTTGTTATGGGCCGAGGTTACCACTTAACACCAGGTGGGCCGTCGGCTCGATCCGTACCTGAATCACATAAAAAAAAAAAAAAAGTGGGTGCCGGTGAAGCGCATGAGACGTAACATCCCCGTCTCGGGGTGATGGACGCAACGCAACGCGACTAGAGTCATCTCATACTTTGGTGGAGAGGACTTGAGTCGTATTGCTGTTGTCCATGGGTGGCGGTTACCACTTAACATCAGGTGGGCCGTCATCTCGTTCTATCACCTACATGATACAAAAACACAACAAAGTAGTCTTATGTGAACTTACTCAGTTTCCTTCACTAGCATGTTCATGATCCCCTTCCTTCTCCAAGTGGGGTCTGTTGCTGCCACCTTAATCTCCACCAATTGCTTGTCATGAGGGAACTTCTCCCAAAGCTTCGCACCCGTTTCTCTCCTCGCCAGTATGTAGAGAATCTTTTTGAATTTTTTATTTGTGCATCGTTCCGCTTGACTTAAAATATCGTTGCCGTTGTTATCCTGAAATACGGTATTTTTGTATGTTTTTAAAAGCAGTTTGTTTGTGAAAGCAGTTACATACGACTTGTGGAACTATTCAAACCACGATGAAAGGATGATAGGGAAACATATGCAATAAAAGATGGTAAAGATGAAATGTAGGTCTTCTGGTCTTATTCAAGTGGCTTGTAAAATTTATGATAATGTCAATAATTTATAAATAAATACCTACGTTATCCGCTTATATTCTAGTGAGCATAACAAATCAAGATGCAGAAGAAAGTTACATTCTTTTCCATTACCTACATATCCTATCTATGTTACCAGCTAATTTCTAGATATCCGTTGAAGGATAGTTGTAAACCATTGTTTGTTTACTTTTTTACCAAAGAGGCGCATAATGTAAAAGTCGAGGCCTTGTTTACCTATCCTCGTAGTCTGTCCCTCAAATATGCCATCACTAGTACCGGAAAGCTGCAGTGTTTTGTAGTCTTAAAGTCAACGTCATCAGCCTTGTTCATTTGAAGAAAATGAGTTTGGCTAGATAAATAATCTAGCCCTCGGTAACATCTACTAGCCTTCAGTGCTATATATTTTCCCAAACGTTTCGCTCCAAGGTTATGTGTGATGGATTAAACAATGGAGTGAAACCAATTGTAATGATAATTGGATCTTCCGGCTTGCCTCACTGTAGCGTTTATATAGATATTTAAAAGGTAATTTATCATTGTTTAATAGCAGTAAAACTTATGCCAAGTTTGTCCTGGGAACTACTGAAGGATTTCAGTTTTGTAGAGATTACCGCTTCGTTCCGTCTGGCAGAAGATCAGTCGCAGACCTCCTATACGTACCTATCTATATGAAGATTACCTGTTTTGAAAGGATAGATGCTGCTAATGTATCTACGAGTATATTTAAGTCCAACTCTTCAAATACACTTCTCTTACTTTAAATTTGCTGCAGGCAAACATTTGACCGCAATAAAACTATAGTCAAATGCGCAGTAGGCGTCGAGTTCTGCTAATCACTTCGTCTCATACCTATTTCTAAATAATGCTTACTTCTTTCAAAGGACAGACGCTACTGATCATCACGCCCACTATGTTTCCTTTTCCGTCGACAGCCTTAAAAGACAGCCCTTCCATCATAGAATGTTTGCAGTATTCGTCGAGTTCCGTACACCGTTCCTTCTCGCAGAGCGCCACAGCTCGGTTGAGGGGCTCGTCTATGTAAAATGTACTGAAATTTGTAATAATCAAGTGTGTAGGCAGGCCTTATTATTATTTGAAAAATATCTTTCTTTGATTGTAGCCAATACTTAAAATTTTCCTGGCAAGCGGCGCCTTGCAACCGCAATATGCCGGTATGACTACTGTAAGTTAATTAATAAATAAATAATAAACTTTTTTACTGTTACTGTGTTCCAATTTAAGAGGTGTGGTTGCCGGTGAAATTACAGGCACATAATGTCTCATGTACCTACACTTCTCAGAGTTACGGGCGCATACGATGCGTCTTGGGTATTGTCGTTTGTACCTAGTAGGGGAGGAATCAAGTCGCATCGATTGTTATGGGCGAAGGTTACCACCAGGTGGGCCGTCGCGTCGGCTTCTTCCGTAACTAATTCACATAAAAAAACCTAGCTTTGCTATACTGCCGTAACTCAAAGAGTATGAAGGTCCGTCGATTCATAAGTTGCTATATCTTATGGGATTAGTATTATCACACAGTTTAGTTGAGGTATAGTATAACGTTAGTTTAGTCTTACAGTGCTGCTATAAGCGGCAGTGTAATTATAATCTATCCGTTACTCTACGCTGAGGAGACATTTGCTCTTAGGGCCAATTAAAATGAAACCGGAAACCTTTTAATTACGCATTTACGCAAATTATATGTGATGCGTATCATATTCACACACTTACTGATGTCACTTATTAAATGAGATAAAAATAAGTGATCTCTTTTTTGCTGGACATTTCACACAGCGCTATCCAGCCCCAAAGTAAGCTAAGCTTAGCTTGTGTCATGGGAACCAGACAACTGATATTTACGTACTTTTTTTTTGTAAATATACACATATTAAAACCCAGACACAGAGAAAATATCTATGTTCGTCGGACAAATGTTTGTCCTGGCTGGGAATCGAAACCACGACTTAGAGCGCAGAAGGCAGAGTTACTACCAACTGAGCTGTGAGGCCAGTCAAAATTTCAATGAATAGTAGTCATTTATATGGCAAAGAGTAGGTAATATCTATATCTACGGGTATGGATATCTTTTTGATGACCATAGTATAATAATTAATATTCATAATCAATAAATTAGCAATGTATATTTTATGACTTATCAATTGATTTAAAATGTAATAGAACTGCATTCTTAACTATTGTGCCCACTATTGATTAAATTACTAGCAATCTATACCTACCAATGTACTTACCACTTTAAATGCAAAATTCTATTGTTCAGTACAGATTAACGTATCAGAGTTAGTTAATATGTCATTTTAGTAGTGGTATAACTTATGCCAAGTTCGTCCGGGGTAGTACTGCCACCATACTCATTCTTCTGGTGCTAAGCAGTGACGCATTCGGTTAAAAGATGTGGTTGCCAGTGAAATTACAGGCAAGTGAGACATTCCTTCACGGCTCAGAGTTACGGATGCTTATGATGCGACTTGGGTCTTGTCGTACCTAAGTATGGGAGGACCCAATTTGTATGGCTTGTTATGGGCAGAGGTTACCTCTTAAAACATGTGGGCCATCAACTCGTCCCATCCCATTCATCAGTGTCAGTAGTCTGATCAGCGATTTGAATACGACAGTTCAGTGAGATGAGTTACTTTGTACGAGATTTTTAAATTTTGTCGCTGACTTATTTTACTTTAGGACTCAAACCCCACGGTTCGTAGGATGTGGCCTCTTGCAATAGCAGCAATACTGAGACAAAATATTTATTAATTATCATAAATATTTTACTTCCAAAGAGACTTCAAAGCATCAAGGCTTTTTATTTGATTGGTGACTCGAACTAGAGGATCACCTGATGTTAAGTGAGGTCTCTATATCTATAAATTATTTGATGTATCTATTCGTTGTAATGCCGCTTGTACACGATGCATGTTACCGGCGGTGACAGTGACTGTACAGTACTGGCACACCAGGCTATATGGGCAGCTACTCGCTACACCTAATTCAAGCGCTAGTACATTTTATTTTATACTAGCGACTCGTCCGGGATTCGCACTAAAATATTATACGCCTAAAAAGAAGAAGATGGTCTAATATAATTTAATAAGGATATACAACTCTATTGGTTTACGCCAGTGTACGCGGTGTACGCCAGTAAAGCTCCCAGTCGGCTTGATTTCTTCCGACATCTTGAACAATCGACGTCATGTTTCAACACATTAATAAAAACAATATTAAACTTTACGTATAAACCTTACTCTTGAATCGCTCTATCTAATGCTGAAAACTGCACTATAATCCTTTGCGTAGTTTAAAAGGGCTAAGCGTACAGTAAGTACGTAGTAAGTAGTACGTAGTAAGTACATAGTAAGTACGTAAGCGTACGTAACGACAGTGGGAGCGAGTTTGTTTTATACCATGTAAATGGTGCATGTAACATGCACAAACAAACCAGGACGAACATTTGTGTGACGAACACATATGCACGTCCTGTGTCTGGATTATAAATATGCATTATATGTATGTATTAACAAAAAAGTATATAAGTATTCTATCAGTTGTCTGGTTCCCATAGTACCTACAAGAAATGCTTAATTTGGGGCTAGATGGCGCTGTGTGTAAAGTCCACCAATATTTATTATTATTATGGTCAATTTGATGTACTTGCATTGCGTACAGTTGGATAAGTACTTATACTAGTGTGTATTTGACTGCGACCGTACATCAATTGAGCATGTTTCATGCATCGTGTACAAGGCCTAAGACAGTAGGTGTTGCCTGTTACAGTAGACAGTAGATGTTCACTTTGGTCGTACTAGTGCATGTATTAGTTAAAAATTGGCAGTTACTTGCCACACGTACCGCTCCAATAGCCTCATGATGTCATCCACATCGCCTTCCTCAACGGTAGCCACCGTGTACTCAGCCATGTCAACTGTTAACCTTGAAAAGCAAAAACCTCTCATAGACCACATTTTGAAACAAAAACAATCTAGAATACATACATATTTAGAACATATATTTAGTATATGTATACATAAATGAACAACATAAATGTAAACTCAGCTTTATTTTTTTTAAAGAACATACGTATTTCTAGATCTGCATTGATGGGGACCTATGAGTGTTTAATTTAATTTGATTAGACCATAATATTTTCAAGGTATAGTGATCAAATATTTTCACATTTAAACCTTTACCTTACCAATGCCGTCTCTAAATTGTTTTATATAAATAAATAATGCTATCATACGAACTGTGACTACTTCTAATCAGCAAATATTTTCGGAGTAGGGACGTAAATAAACAAAGGTGAACGGAACTTGAAATATCTATGCTGTTCGATAAGTAATTATTACGCAGTATTTTAACTCCTACAATATCCTTACCTTCGATTGTAGGAAGAATCAGAATCAAAAATTGTGCACAGATTTGTTATTGTCACGATTTCACATCACGAAATGAAAAAAAAAGACATGTGCCAAGTGCATGAAAGGAGCCTCTTTGAGGCGCACTTAAAATCCTTTCACGACACTGGTTGGAGAGAACGAGTGACTCGAATACAATAGAATAGAATCACGAACTAATACGAAATCAATGTTATTGGGTACGTTCCCCGCGCGCTACTACGGACTGATAATGTTTTTAGAATCGGCTGCGTACGCGCTGTGTATTACCATATAACGGTGAAAGATAAAAATAACATTTAACGCGACTCTCTTCGTTAACGTTTTGTTATTGCTGGTAACTTTTCAATTTGCATATTCGTTTGATCGTAAGTAATACAATTAATGTCAAGTCGTTCAAACATATATTTTTACAAAAATATCTGTATATATGTACGGCATAATTAAATTAATCCTATGTTAGCCGCAAATAAAAAAGAAAAAATAGCAATTACTGTTTTTTTTATTTTGTAATTTTGCTGTCTTCTGATTATAATTATTTAATTTTGTTCCTGGTTTTACGTTTTTCATATACTTAGTGTAATAGGTATTTAAAAAAAAGAAATAAGTAATGTTAAAATATAATAAACGTGTAAATGTACTAAACCATAAGTACATTATTTAGTACTAACTACAATTAAGAAAATGCATTTAATAATCATCAAGCTTTAAATACCCACAACATATTTCTTATATGACAGCTTCACTAAACCTATAAGCCTTTTATGGAAATCACACACGAACACTAAAATTTTGTTTAATGTATTTGTATATTTAGACAGGCTTCACAGCTCAGTTGGTTGTAACTCTGCGTTCTGCGCTGTAGGTCGTGGGTTCGATTCCCACCCAGGACAAACATTTTCCGACGAACATAGATGTTGTCTGTGTCTGGGTGTTAATAAGTAAAATATGTATGTATTTACAAAAAAGTATATAACTATTCTATCAGTGTCTGGTTCCCATAGTACAAGCTACGCTTAGCTTGGGGCTAGATGACGCTGTGTGAATCGTCCATCAATATTATTATTATATTAGTAGATACCTACTTGCGGTGCTTAGTTGGATAACTTATCTTTATCTTGTGTTTGTTGTTATTATTTGGTTACCTACCTCTCGAATGTGACACACATAGATAACTTAAGTCACGCCTTTCAACCCGAAGCGACAGGCAGAGCCACACTAGGTCTGTTTTGATCTTGTGGGTTACTATTGTGGGAAAATAGACGTGACAAAAGAGTTACAATTCTGACGTCATAACATTATTAATAGCTCACGCAAAATTAGTTACATGTTAATGCTTAAATAATTCTTAACCTCAGGAGGACTTAGAACTAGGACACTTTGTATTTCTGAAAGTGAATTGTTTTGCTAAAAATAAATGAATATCTGCATACCAAAAAAGATGATCAATGCGCACACGATAGTGTTAAAATATAGAGTTTTGAGCGAGTGTTTGTAGTTAGTGACTTCTAACAATAAGCCGGCGATATAGTTTCATTACGTAAATAGCCTGCCCTTAACATTGAACAATTTGACTGGCCTCATTACTCTGTTAGTAGTAACCCTGCGTTTGCGCTGTAGGTCGTGTGTTCGATTCCCACCCAGGACAAACATTTATGTGACGAATATAGATGTTTGTTCTTTGTCTGGGTGATAATGTGTATTATATATATGTATTATATGTATGTATTTACCAAAGAAAAGTATATAAGTATTGTATCAGTTTTATTATTATTATTATTGGCATAGAATAGATTTGCACAAGTGTGAACACGACACGACTGAAACATGTCGTGTTTTAGATCTTTTGTTTACCAATATGTTTATAAAACATTTTTTTTTTTTATTAGCGATAGGCAAGCATTTGACCACAATCTCACCTGATGTTAAGTGACGATGTGGTCTACGATGGAACATGCTTGCCTAGAAGGAACCTATTCACTCTCCTCTTGAAGACTTCCATATTATAGGTTTCAGGAAATACGGACGCAGGCAAGGAGTTCCACTCCTGGGCTATCTACTTATTAGTCTTTTCAGTCTTTCAAAAAAAGATTGTTTTGAAGAAGGGTGCTTGCATTATTTAATAATCAGTGGAAGTAGGTAAATGCGAAAAATTAGACTAAATGATGTATTTTTGAACGTTTATTTCGATAAAACTACATTTCTGTCGTATTATGAAAATAAAAATATCATATTCCGACCAAAATCTAGAACAAGACATCTTCACAGTTATTAATGCTAGAGATTATTGAGCGAATAAATAATACTATGTAAACAACTAGTAGGTATTTAAATACTAAACTACACTAAAATACTATGATATGAGGAACTACAATTAAATGTAAAATGAGAAAGCTCTTACGCCTAAGAAAATTGACATTGCAACCTGTTATCGTATTGCGTTTATAATTTTGGTAGGAGAGTGTATACAGAAATAATTATCGAAAATTGTGATAAATACAGATTAAAAAGTATTACTGTAGTTAATTTACTTTGTAACAAATTTTACTAAGGTGACAAACGTAATTGTCAGTTTAAATGGTTATTCGGAATCCTCTAGATTACGTAATCAGGCAATACATATTTATTTACTTTATAAAAATATAACAAAAAATCTTTAGAGGTAGTATTAATTTTGACTGAACATCAATTTGTGGATATACTGATAAAGTTAACGAAGTAATCACTCGTTATTCAGAAATGACTCGAATTAAACTAATTCTGCATTACTTTTTATGAAAGTTTTAACTAGATATAATATCCTCTTTATTAAATATGTGGTAACAGTGTTGACTAAAATATCTAAATTAGATAAAATGAAAGGATTGTTTCAGTTATCTCCTGCCTCACTATCAGGTACCTTCATGGTATTCCTTTTACAAATCTAGAAACCGAAATTTAACCACGCTGCCGTAGTTTCTTTTTACTGTTTTTGAAGTTATAATGTCGTTTTTAAGCGATTACATAATTGTGCCTATGAAATAACTACATCTAATGATTGTGACTGGTATTAATTATAAATTATTTGACGTGCAGCGCTCCAAGACACCTGAAATATAAAAAAGATATGTTATAAAATATTTGTAAGCTGAAACTAGGCGCTAATTCCTCAAAAATTGTAATGAGACTCTTTCAATGGAACACAATTAGGCTCAAGGATTTTCTTGATACCATAATCACAATATGCATATACATTACTTGACTGGCCTCACAGTCAGTTAGTAGTAACCCTGTATTCTTAAGTTAAGAGCAGTAGAACTCACGCCAAGTTCGTCCTGGGAAGTACTGCCACCATGCCCATTTCTGCCGCCAAGCAGTAACGCATTCACGTTACTGTGTTCCGGTTTGAAAGGTGTGGTTTCCGGTGAAATTACAGGCTCATGAGACATTCCACCTACACGTCTCAAAAAAAAGCATTATATCAGTTGTTTGGTTCCCATGATACACTTATTTAGCTTACCTACTTTGGGGTTAGATGGCGCTGTGTGAAATGTCCACCAATATTATTACTATTGTTATTATACGTATCATATAATATTGGCTGGCCACACAGATCAGTTGGTTGTAACCCGCCTTCTATGCTGTAGGTCGTGGGTTCGATTTCCAATCAGGACAAACATTTGTGTCACGAAGATCAAGTAAGTTAATAAAGTCAATTAATTTTATTATTTTTCTGGGTGTCAATATGTATTATATGTATGTATTTACAAAAAAGTCTATAAGTGTTATATCAGTTGTCTGGTTCCAATGACACAAGCGTAGCCTACTTTGGGGCTAGATGGCGCTGTGTGAAATGTCCACCAAAATTATTATTATTATTTATTTATTTAAGTACACAAACATCATATATATTACAGAATTAAACTAAAATAGAATAACAAAAAGACAGTTCTGATACATATGTATACAATGTGATAATGTATCACGTAATATTTTCAGAAAACAACAGCGTTATTAGTGTTAACTACTACGAAGAAAGTTTCATTTGGCATTTTCAGATGCAGCGCGTCGGAATATTCGTTTAACGTCGCGTACACTACACTACACTTGCATGTAGTTCTGTCGTTCTGTTTTCGAAGGTACCTACTATGTGAAAAAAGCAGTAGAACTTGTGCTAAGTTCGCCCGGAGAAATACTGCCACTACTCTGAAGGAAGGAAGGAACAGGAAGGAAATCTGCTGCCAAACAGTGATGCACTCGTGTTGCTGTGTTCCGGTGGAAGGGAGTGGGTACCGGCGAAATTGCAAGCGCATGAGACGTAACATCCCTGTTTCGGGGTGATGGACGCACAGCAAAGCGACTTAAGTCATCTCATACTCAGGTGGGCAGGACTTGAGTCGTATTGGTGAATGCGTTCGAAGTAGGTCGACTCAGTTAGGCTCAGGCTAGTTACCACTTAATATCAGGTGGACTGTCAGCTCGTTCTATCACCTACATAACATAAAAAAGGAAGCTTTCAACTTACTTTACACCAACTCCTTGACGTAGACTCTTGCTTCAAGGTGCGGCGCTTTAGTTTGTGGCGCGTACGGTAGATCCGCGTAGAATATCGCGTACACTTGCTTGTAGTTGAGTCGTTCCGCCGCCGCTGCTGAGAAGGCAGATGTTGTGTCCATGCGCATTGCACTGGCACCGATTGATTTAGCGATACGCCTGAAAACAAATGAGTAGAGTAAGAGCAGGGAAGTACTGCCACCATGCACATTTCTGCCGCCAAGCAGACGCATTCCCGATACTTGGGTCTTGTCGTATCTAGTAGGGAAGGACCCAAGTCGCATCGGTTGTTATGGGCGGAGGTTTGTGGTTGACTTAAAACCAGGTGGGACGTCGGCTCGTTCCGTAACTGTATAACATAAAAAAGAGCATTTCGGTAAGTTTTATATTTTGGTGTGGTAAGCCCCTCAAACGGAAGTTAACTCTTTGACTGTTCACCGATCTGATAATTACAGATTTTCATGAAAGTTAAATTTAAAAATATATTGATATGAAGATAGATTTGTTCGGGAAAGCGTGGAAACTCTTTTTAAAAAACACTTAATTTGACTTCTAAGATATTTAATTGGTAAAAGTAGTACGTGTTATAAAAGAAGCGACTTAATTACGACTGAGCTCGTAGGCTCTCTCTATCTTCATCGTCCGGAGGGTCTAGACGCAACGTCGACAAATCTGCAGCTGCATCCGCGCGTGGGCGCTCATACTCTGTAGTTGGTATAATACTTATGCAGCAGTAAATATACTGTGACTGGTGGACGTTGGCGCCATAACTAGATAGTAAATATTATGAATAACAGATTGCCTTTTCTTATAATAACTGAGTTTCTATTCTAATTTGTTGATCAATAATCTCATAGAAATCACTGAGCGTTATAGACAGTAGAAAAATAAACAAGTACGTTAGTGAGCGATGTACTTTGTACATATTGGCTTTATCTATAGTCGTCTTAATAACATGTCCTTTGAACTGCGGTTTTTAAGACACAATAACTCGAAGTTGTGTTGCGCACAGAAGGAGCCTCGTTGAGGCATACTTTAATCCTTTCACCGCAATGATTTCAAGAGAGCTAGTGACGCGAGTAAACATGGTAATTCATTCAACTAGACTCAATAATTAATTTCCTACTAAATCAATCAATTAGAAGTACTGAATATTAAAATATTCAATTAAACAGAATAATATTTAAATACCAATAATATGCTAATTGCCTAGAAAAAGCTTTATACAAATTAGGGTCCAGTCAGCCAAGTAAGTCAATGACAACTCTTACCTACAAAGTTGCATATTATTCCATATTATAATACCTATTTTGGATTTAACAATAAGTGAAGTTATGTGAGGTAAAATTAAATACGGCTATGCAAAGATTCGGACACGATGTTTATAATAATAATAAATCATTTAATAAACTCAAAACAGGATCATAAATACATTAGTTAAATTATTACAGTTACGTATAAAATGGCAAAGCATATACACTTAAATAATAAAAATCTAATTTAACCTTTCATTAATTATCAAGTTCAAATTTAATCATTAATGATCCAATAATATTTATTGCACGCAAGAGAAATTTATTTTCAATAGGTAGACTTAATGCTAAGGGCATTTTCTTCCAGTCAACTTAGCCGATGGTTAAAACCATTGGCGTGCTAACAAACTACAATAATTACATTATAATAAATATAACTACTCCTGTTTTAGATTTTTGGAACAGGAGTACACATTTTATTAGCCAAAAGAGAGAACCCTCGATAGCTCCTTAGGGATAGTCAATGGTGAGATCGGGCTTTATTGTGCAATGAACACCGTATGTTTAAATATCGATAAAGACTTATTCTATTTTTATTTCATTGAAGTGACGGAACGAGCTGAAGGTTCACCTGATTTTAAGTGGTAACCGCCGCCCATGGACAACAGCAATACCACTCAAGTCCTCTTCATAGTACGAGATGACACAAGTCCATCACCTCGAGACGGGGATGTTACGTCTCATGCGAAAATTCTATGACTCGATAATACGATCAATGATGCGAAAGGTGTTACAGACTTTTTGTCGCAGACTGTACCTATTTACGACAGCCACCTGATAAAGTACTTAATATACATACGCGTGCTTCCTGTCTCAAATTATTAAATACGGAACAGAAAAAGTGATCTCGGAATTGCGATGATTTTCACATCAATGACCGAACTGAGGATTGATACGATGCTTCTGGTATAATTCAATTAAACCTGTTCAATGATATATAGCGAGTCACAATATGCCCATTGTCTTTGGTAACACGTTTCAACACGATATATTGTCATTATAGGTGAGGGCGTGGTGGCCTACAAGCCCAGAGTTTTAATCAAGAGGTAGCTGGGTCGAAACCAGTAAATTTTGCTTTTCATTGCAACTTCTCAATACGTGTTCAAAACAAGTGAAGTAATAATTAAAGTGTGCCTCGAAGAGGCTCCTTTCGTGCACTACAAACATGTCTTATTTTTTTGGTTGTAGAACATGCCGGCTTCCTCACTATCCTTACCATTTGAGAACGCGGTATAGCGCACATAAATAGATAGATAGATAAACTCTTTATTGTACACCATAGAAAGAAATATTTCTTTAACAGAGAAATAAATTGTAAAGTTAGGTAGACGCACGATGGGCAGCATTATCACTAAAAGTGATCTCTTCCATGCAACCTTCGTGTTAAATATTTCAAGTGAAAACATATATTGACGCACGGAGGACTTGAACCAGCTACCTCCAGGCTAACCGAGGGAACGTATCAAAAGTGGTCAAAAATCCTATATTTTCCAATGCTAGGTATGGATGAAATCATTCTTGAAATACCTGAAATCTCGCTATTGCAAAACCTTCGAACGTCCTCCATACAATATTACTACTTCACAAACATTAAGATGTTGTATACATGACATAACAAGCTAATGAAGACAACTGCACAATGCATGCGCTGTTGCATTGCGTATATATATACAATTAATTTGGCATTGTTGTTAGGAGACATGTCATAAGATGATTGTTTTGCCCCACATACCAATACCATACTAGGTTATATTAATTGAGTTATCTGTTATATACGTCGGTATTTTGCTATGTGATGGATGCTAGGAGTAAATAATAGTAACAGTCCTTTGATAAGAGTCCTTCCAAGTGTCATTTGAATCTTACGGTTTCTGGATGAGAATTGAATTTTTTGGAGATTTAAGAATTATATGAATGAATGAATTGATATATTTATTTGCTGGAGTACAGGTAACATTAGTTGTTTTAAAAAATATTTTTAGTCTCACTGTATTCGGATGCAAGGCCGTGCAAATTTTAAGATAAACATTAGCTGTTTCAGAGATAAATTTCATAGGAAACAAAATTAAAGTATTTAAATTTAGATGAATAACATTAAATAATAAAAGTGTGTAAGTTTTTGTTTCAGAAATGTAAATATATTACCGGTAAGCAATATACGATATCATTTGGATTTTTGGATCACGAAGAGTGTCCATTGTCCTTCTGGTCGGTCCTTGGAACTCATGTGTTTGCCAAATGCAACTTTTTGGCAATTTCTTCAGTAATTTTCATGTTATGCTTATACATTTTTTCATTTTCATTCATATTTTCGTGTCATTGTCTGACCTCACAGCTCTGCCTTCTGCGCTGTATGTAGGTCGTGGGTTTAATTCCCAGCCAGGATAAATATTTATGTGAATAACATAGATGTTTGATCTGTGTCTGGGTGTAAATATGTATTATATCTATGTATTTACGTAAGTATCAGTATAGTAATATCCTATCATTTGGTTTGGTTCCCATAGACAAGCTTTGTTTAGTTTTGGGGGAGATGGCGCTGGGTGAAATGCCTACAAATAATTGTTTGTTTCCGGTTGGTGAGTGTTGTGTGATTGTGTATCCATGCTACCTGCGACACAGTGTATCATAGTGTAGGGCCATATATTTCAAGCGCTTTGTTTGGTTTTTGTACGAACGAAAATATGTTTGGAGTGCTTCCGGGTTCGTTGATTGAGGTTTTTATTGTCCTGGTTATTAATAGTTAACTATTGAATTTAAAACATTAAAATTACTTGTAAATGTAATACGCTGATAAAAAAATAATTACTTTAATGGAGTATCTAGATTGACTTTTTGCGACTGCCTGTTCCAGACTTACAATTTGATTCTGATTCGTATAATGCTATCTCGAAATAGAATCGTTGGCGCGTGTTTGAAATGTTTCCAACTTTAAGATATTGGTTCCGCTAATCCTATCTGACATCGTATAATGCTATCTGACAAAATTCAGTAAAATCTTTTTTTTAAGTTTAATAAACTTTTTGGTTATCAATCATGGAACTTACTCCGACTCTTCGCACAGCACCCGCATCAGTCCCCTGCCTCGCCAGCCCGTGTGCGTCGATGCGATTCTGATCTCCAGCACTGTGTGACAGTCCTCAGGCAGCTTGTCCCAGATGCAAGCCTCACGGTCCAAGTGGCCTAGCACTTTGAGAATGCGTCTAAACTTCGGATTGGGGCAGTCTTCAGACTTGTCTGTGTAGTCTGCTTCCTAGAATGGAAAAAAATGATTAGGATTGCCAGCTCGTTGATTTTTGCTTATAGTCGAACTGAAGAACTTTTATCCACGGCTGATTATATAGTCTTTTGTCCACAGATCTCCCTGTGTTGTCCGGGACAATAAGTAGATGTGTTAGTTTAGGTCATGTACCATCATCTATGACATAGATCAAGACCCAATCAGTAGATTTGGCGTGAAGTAATAACAACTTTTGCTGCTAATATAAGTGGGATTTTCACCAAATATCTATGAAAATTACTATATCGGAATGAAAACTCAAAAATGTTTTTTGGGAATACCTACGTTACTGAACAAGGAAGATAGCCTTGATGTTGAGCAATAAACTCTGCCCATAACAAAAGCAAAACGTCTTCGGTCTCCCCTAATTAGTTGTGGGAAGACCCAAATCACTTTGTGTTGCGCCCGTAACTTTGAGACGTGAAGGTCTCAAGTGCCTGTAACTTTAATTAAACGTTGATTATTAATTGTATGATATATAACATTTAACCAGCTTAATCAAGCTTTTTGAACAGTAAAGACTAATATATCAAAACGGAACGGGATCGACATAAAATACGGATGCTAAATTACACCTTTTTAAAAGCATGAAGCAGAAATGAAACGAAGTAGATAGTAAACGTATAAAGTCAATTAATGAGAACAAGGCATTTGCGGCTTGGGCTCTCAAACTCAGTGCAATATACCTACTATCCGTAACATAAAATCCTTGTTATAATATCAAGAATATATAATATAATACTAACAAAGAAATTTCAAAGATTTTCCCCTGAGTATTCAGTATTTTTTTATATTATCGATGTAAATATTTTATAATATTATATGCGTCTAAATAACTAACGTTAAACCAATTATAAGAGTTGATTGGATTAAAAAGCTCAGCAAAACTGCCCTTCTTACCCGAGCGAATTGGATTTTTCCCTTGCTTTAATTAAAACTCCGATGGCTTTGTAAAAACTAACACCATAGTTTTCCACTTAAAATAGCTGCTGAATCATTTGTCACAGCAAGATGACTACACAAAAAGTTTTTTCGCATTCCCGTCAATTTTTAATTGCTTTTCCGAGGACCATTCGAGCGTATTAATAAATTTTTGGCCTTGGTTTATATTGAGCGACGGATAAAACCACATTGAGAATAAATCTACGCCTTTCCAAAGAAAACAAGTGAAAGATACAGATGATGGCCCACCTGATGTTAAGCCTATGGCCATAACAAGATCTATACTTGGGTCCTCCCCTACTTGTATTAGCGTTACTTCGTATCCTATTGCGCCCACAATTGAGACAGAAAGGTGGAATAAATAAATAAATATTAATATTTGACACAGCACCATTTAGCCCCAAAGTAAGCTAAGTAAATAGCTTTTATCATGGGAACCAGACACATCATATTACACCTACTCAAATACTTTTCTGTGTATACTTACGAGTACGTATAATACATATTAACATATAATATAAAATGTTAATATTATATATATAATGTTTCATATTCCTGTATTTCCACCAGGAACCGTATATTTCAATCCGGAACACAGTAAAGCGAATACGTCACTACTTGACTGAAGAAATAGTTAAGCGAAGAATCACTTCCCCGGTTTAAAACGGCAAAAGTTTTACTACCTGAGTAATGTAAAGGCTAGTGTATTAAGAGCCTTACTACTTACCTGCTATTCGTTACACTGCAAAAGTCAGTGAACCGTAACACGTTCCTTTTAATCCTTGGATCTCTGCTCTAATTGATTTAGGTACCTTAGTATATACCTACTTGAACGGATGTATCAGTAATGTAACCGGCAGTTCAAGGCTGTCGCGCTAATCAGAAGGCTTTGCGGGACTAATTTGTTGAAGGACATTGTCGAAACTAAGATATTTCAAACATGATGAAGGAATTATTTGCTTTAGGTACTCTTATACGGTTTGATGTCAGATTTAATACATTCTTTGAATAGTTCAGCAGTAGCTCAGTTTATTTTTATTCTTAAAAATATCTAAAGTTTTAATTTTTTTTATTAATTCCCCTATTAGATTTCATAATAATGTTTCAGAATGTAACATACTCGTAAATAGTAAAAAATACATATATCTTTCAACGATTTAATTACTTTTGTATTTAGAGTGGTATACATAGTAATAGATTAATTGATGTCCATGTAAGAGTTAGATCTCTGTGTTTAGCTAGCTTGCGATTGTGTAACCCACAAAGATAAAAATGGCCTATTGAGTCTCTGCCTAACCTGGGATAATTACGTGAGCATACAAATGATTGTTTGTATCTTAAACTTAGGTACAGCACGAAGGTGCTATCAAAAACAAACGAATTATTGTAGGTAGATCTAGTCTGCCTAATGTCACATAACAAGCTAATAGAACCATAGACAATGAACTTCAATCAAAGGAAGCAAGGTGATATATTATCGCACGTGACTCGTGATACTGATAATAATGCCCTTCAAACCGGAAAACAATACCCAACACAAGTAGATACAGTTCCCTGGTGATAATCTTGGCCTGTTTTTATAGCCTACGCGTAACGAGCGATACTGCAGATATTAATAAATTATATGCAAGAAGAATGAATTATTGTCCGACCGTATATACTATGACTGGCCTCATAGCTCAGTTGGTAGTAACGCTGCCTTCTGCGCTATAGGTCGTGGGTTCGATTCCCACCCAGGACAAACATTTATGTTATGAATATAGATCTCAAAATTTTGATTTTGAGATCTATATTCATAAGGTTTCAAAAGTTATAGAAAAATAGTTTCATCGATCTATATACTGTTTGTACTCATTACGAGACAGCCTGCTATTGTATACCTTCTAAGCTATAAAAGGGCATCGAAATAGCACCTTTTAGATTATAATGGACGCGTTTGTAAATGGGTCTATTGATAAACGTGACCAGCATTTCAATGAACACCTGGCGATGGCTAAAAGTCCTCATTGGTAATGTAGATGCATCACGAATCTGTAGCAATCTTCGTATAGGTCTTATTGACAAATAAGTAATATAAAACCTATTTAAATCCCCTTAAGCATAGCACTGGTAAGTTTTTTATATGATTTTTTATATGATTGATTTAATAAAATAAACAAATGAGAAGCTAACTATAAAAGCGAGTACCAAAACTTTTTTGTTCAAGGATAAGTCTATAAAATAATAACTACGATAAACTAGTTTTACTAGGCTTTGTTCCCTTGGAAAGGTATCCTACGGGAACCATGCGTATTTCTTCAGGAAATATGACCCTATGTCTGGCTCACTTTGTGCGTGAATCCTGTTAAGGCCATGCGGCTGTCACCGGTATACCCCTATTCAAGCTCTACCGCTGTAAAGTCTAATCTAACCTCTCTCCTGGCAATCCCGTTGACGACGATGCCCACAAAGTCCCCGTTCTCATCAACCGCAGCGACAGAGACCAGGTCCTCGAGGGTTGCAGCAGCGTACTCCTCCAGCTCTTCGCACCGCGACTCTGGTGTCTCCAGCAGATTTACTGCCAGGTTCATTGGCTCATCGCGGAAGAAGAATCTGTAAGCAAAAAAGACTTAGTTCAGATAGCCGTCGCTCGTATTAGGCACGGCCTAGCGACCGAGAATAGGGTGTCGCTTACAGTCGCCGGCTTATGTGTAGTCTTGTAAATAACTGTATTGGCTCTTTTGAACCTATTTTGTGCAAAGTCGAGCAATTTGTAAACAGATGCCGGTCGCACGGACATCTAAAGCTACACTAAGTTCAAGAGGTCACTCGAAAAAGTGCGGAGCCGCGCACTTGCTTTGCGTGTATTCTGCTCACATAGTACCAGCCAAAGTGCAGACTGTCGCAAAGTTCGTGGTTATCTGAACTGGGTCTTATTAGTGGTTTGTTTGTGAATCGAGACTACCCAGTGAAATTCGTAAGATGTAATGGGTCAAGCCATTGAGACCGGTTAAACACTTGTAGAAGAAGGTTGATTGTGTCATTCGAGTCACAAGAAAATTAGATTTAAACATGTAATAAAGTTCTGTCTTCTAGAAACCGGAAGTAAGTTAAATTGATTCGAAAATTAGGCTTAGTTCAATGAGCTTATTTTTTTATTGCTATCTTTTAGATCGAAGTTTCCACATAACGTTACATTATCCTGAAAACAGTAGTCACCGCTGCAATTGAATATGTACATATATGCTCGACGATCCTAGATCAAACACATCTTCTATGAGGACAGCAGATTCAAGGTTGTCAGACTTGGTTGGTTTGTGAGTACGCTGTTTACCTTCTGAGGAATTTGAGCACAAGATCCTTGTCGGCAGGAGTTATGCGGCAGAGGCTATATGAGGGCTGGGACATCGCACGCGGCCGCAGGTTCAGCTCAGCCAGCTGGGCTGGGAGCTCGTCCGCGAGCTGCCAAAAAAACGACTTGATAATATAAAACCAATATGAATTGATCAATAAAAATAATCTTATAATTATTTTGGTCTGAAGAGTCGTTCTATCAGCGTAGGGTTGTCTAACATCAAAATGAAACCTAAGCATAATTTTGACGAAATTCTCAGTGATTCGTGTATGAAGAATAACTTATATATGCCTATAATAAAAACCAATAACGATAAAAAATAATAGATTGAAAATTTATGTTTCCCACACAACTTTTGAATTGACTATTGTTTTTTTTATTCTAGATTTGTGTCAAGGAATGTCGTAAATATTTTTTTATAAGAGGTATCTAATTAAATCGTTTATTTGTTTTTGTTAACGTGATTCGAAACATTAATTAGACAAATTCACAGCCATTACTTATACAGTAATTTGTCAGGATTGTTGTTTCAGACTGAAAATTATTCTTAATTGGAGGTGCATGAGATGAAACTAACAATGGTGATCATGTTCGATAAATAATTGTCGTTCTGATGATTATTTGCGACGAAAAGTTCTAAATTACGAGAAATAATTGCAGACACGGGTGACACAATAAAACCTGCAAATTATAGGCAATAATCTGTAACTAACGGTTTGTGACGAATATTTATTGCTTAGGCCACGCCAAGCTGATTGTTCTCTGCGAGATATGCGATACGCTATGCGAACTAATTTCGTGTGACCGAGGCTTAAGTTAGGTTTTGTTTTTTTTTTATTTTTTAAATTAGGTTTTAAGTTAGGTAGATCAAGTCCCACGAAGATCAAATCTTATTTAAGAATGATCTGGTTTTATTCTACTTGGTGTACAATAAGGTTTATTATCTATTCATTTAAAGTAACTACCTCAAACTGTTTATGAAATAAAAATATGTCAATTGAGTCATTACGATTTAAGATAGCTAAATTGCTTATGCTCTCGCCATTAAAGAGTTTTTACTTGCACCTAGTAATAGTTATTCAGAAAGATACAAATCATTCATAAAAGAAGGTGAGAGCGTGGTGGTCTAGCGGTACTGACCCCCGAGTTTCAATCCGGAGGTCGCCGGTTCAAATCCCGACGTGCACCTACGAGTTTTCGATTGAAAGATTAATGTGCGCAATACCACGTTCTCAAAACGGTGAAGGAAAACATCGTGAGGAAACTGACATGAACTAAAAATTCGAACATGTTTCGAGTGCACGAAAGGAGCCTCTTTGAGGCGCACTTACAATCCTTTCACCACACTGGTTCGACAGAACCGGTGATTCGAAGAAGAAGATAAAAAAAGGATCACATTTTATATCTGTTATACATATAGAGCACTAGGCTATATATATACTTCCCTCATTGATAACAGAGTATTTTTTTTCTAATTATTACTAGACATACTTTTGTGTCTATGTATTGCTTCAAAATCAGTTCTGTACATTGTGTATTCCGTCAGAAACTACTACTAACTACTATTCCCTTCTTTAGAATTTTCCATCGTATTCTTTATTTCGTGAAAGATTTACCTACGTCGTAATTGTAGGAAACTGTTTTATTTCTTTTAACTTCTCTTAACTGTTTATTTTTCTCGCTTCGAATATAATATTTTTTCTTGATGCTCATGAGTTCTTCAGTAACTAAGGAGGATCTAAGAGACAATCAGCATAATTGTCACTTTTGTTACAATCCAATGTTTTTCCTAACCGTGGCCATAACTACGCTGCGCTAATTCAATGGGAAAAACACTGTAGCGTAACCATTATATTATATATTATTATTATTATTATGACGTAAGTCACGTTACTTACATGAGATTAATTTCTTTTTTCATATTGCTGAGTTATGGGCTGGTCTTGCGTCACCAATATTTCATCACTCTCATCATACATATATTAAACTAGCTGTTACCCGCGACTTCGTCCGCGTGGAATTCGGTTTTATCACGCACCCCTATTTTACCCGTCGGCAAAGTAGCCTAAGTTACTCCTTGTTACATCAGCTATCTGCCAGTGAAAATCCCGTCAAAATCGGTCCAGCCATTTCAGAGATTAGCCGGAACAAACAGACAGACAGACAAAAATTGTTAAAAATGTTGTTTTGGTATATGTACCGTGTATACATCCATATGCACTTAGTAAAAAGCGGTTATTTTAATATTACAGACACTCCAATTTCATTTATTTGTATAGATTAGACAGGTATTTGTAGCATCTCTACGATATATACGTCATCCCGCTACGTCGTAGCAGTGTCGAAATGTGTGACATTTTCGGGTCGGAAGATTGTCTAGGTTGACATTAGGCACTGACGATAATCTAACAGAACACAAATCTAATTTCTTATTGTTGTAAACCAAGTCATAAATTAGTTAAGTTAAAATAATATAATATTGATAAAAATTGATATTTTCCGTCATTGCTCGACTCGCTAAATTTCCCTGTACGTTCTTAGTATTTAAATTCTTGAATTCAGAACGATAAATTGGACCAGTGACAATAACTAGGTTACCTAAGCTTTACTATTCCAGCAGTATGTAAAGTCTACCGTTTGTGTCCGGCTGTATCGCCTTGAGGACTGCAATTATATTATGCAGTCTTGGTTCGACATGGTAAGGGCTTGCTCAATCGCGGTGTTGCGTTTCGTAACACTTTGAAATTATTGTGTAGCAAATTAGCATTCAATAAACAAAGCTTGGTGGCGCAGTGGAACAGATTCCCTGTTTCACTCCGAAGGTCACTGGTTAAAATCTAGACGTGTGATATTTACCTATTACCTATGATATTTTGACTTGAAGATTTCATGTACGCATTACCAAGTTCTTAAAACTGTGAAGGAAAACATCGTCAGGAAACCAGCATGTATTAGAATCTAAAATGTCTGAAAGCATGTTTCAAGTGCAAGAGGCTCTTATCGTGCACTTGACACATATCTATGAGGCGATTCAATTGTTTTAAAACACTGCTATCGAGAGAGTCTGGCGAATAGCATATTAATAAAATAAAAAAAACTTCAATATAATTAATTCAGTGTATTCTCGTCATTTTATAGAATAGACTAGAATAATAACAAAACTGCTCTATCTAATTGATAGTGCCAACCTAGAACACGTTGCGGATATAAATCTCGCCCGTGCAGCAATTGGGGAATAATAGAGTTAAAAAGATATGTCATTTCGTTTAGGTATTTTGCAATTTATGAGGTAAATTTTTAAAGACATGGAATCCATGGAAATTAAAATGTCGAACTTCTACCGGGCTGGATTGAGAAGTTTATATTAACATAGAATAATACCAGGGGGTAACTAACTACAACCCTAGTAGCGTGTACACAAAATATTGACATTAATTTGCATTTTTTTTTAGTACTACATGTTTTCAGGCGTACTGGTACTAGTTTGCTATCTTAGCTTGAAAACCTAGCTATATGTAAATCAATGGTAAACTTAGTTACCTAACTTATAACTAAGTTTAAGTTTTAAGTGCCCGTGGTACACTATTTGGTAACATAAAACTCTGATACTTGTTGTTTTAAAAAATTAGTATTTTCGGTTTAGACTTTTTGATTTATTTATGAATTTTCGTATCTGCTGTAATCGCACCTTTACACACGATTGTAAAGAATAGGTATTTAGTTGGAAATATATATAATAAATATTATAATATACGTTTGTCGTTAACAGCTCGTGAATTGATTGTAATCTAAGCAGTCACGAATTGTTATGTTTCTGTGTATTAAACGTCCATTTCATTTACTCAATCATAATAATTGACTATATTATGCCATGTGGATTATAAATTTCTATTTGTAATGCATTATTAATTAATTTATTGATTTGTGAGATAAATTACTAGTGCGTAATATTTTTATTCAACGAGATAATGATTGCATCAAATCTAATTGGAATTAAGGTTTATAGTTTAGAATTATTGTAAATAACCCTTAATATGAAAATAAAGTAAGAAACAAAAAATAATATTATTATTTTCGAAATTAGAGTTTATCAAAGCTTTTATAGCAAAAATCAATGAATCAATCAAAAAGCACAACACAAAGGTAGACTTTTGTACTTAAACAATTTTTTATGTAAATAGATATGAGACGAGCAACGATGACCCACCTGGTAATGTGACAGTTCACAACTCACCCCTAATTTCTACTTTCCGTAATACGTTTTTTTATACATATTTGATACAGTACCGGAACGAGCCGACGCCGACGGCCCACCTGGTCTTAAGTGGTAAACTCGGCCCATAAGAAGCGATGTGACGTGGGTCCTCCCTATTAGGTACAACAAGACTTAGGTCGTATCGTATGCGCCCGCTCTGAGACGTGTAGGTGGAATGTCTCATGTGCCTGTAATTTCACCAGCAACCACACCTTTCAAACCGGAACACAGTAACGCGAATGCGTTGATGCTTGGCGGCAGAAATGGGCATGGTGGCAGTATTTCGCCGGACGAACTTGGCGTGAGTTCTACTGCTCATAGTAAAAAAAAAAAAGTAATTTAGAAATCAAAGGCTTCAAAACAATTGATTGTACCTATTCAATATATTATTGGTGTGTATTAGCGAAGCACAGTTTGAGGTTATCTTAACTAACATTCATGTAAATTGGTCAATTGTTTACCACTTATGTATCTACTTTGTCCGTCGTAAAACGAAACATTGACTGATTGTTATTAGACTTGTGTAAACGCTCAAGTGATTATAGTGTGCATAGTAGGTGATAAATCAAATTTATGTATATATCTATCTATTGTTTCGCAAAATACAATTAATGTATTCAACCTTATATAATTACCGTAATTCTGCCAATCAATCAAAAATCTGCTCAATGTATCAAGTCTTCTGTGTCAAACGCTCACAATTATCACAGAGTTAAAACTACTTCAATTATATTAGGAAGAAATCATATATATACAAACACAAATACTTCTAGTACAAAATATAAAAAAAATATCCAACGATGTTTTAAAACAAAAGATGTATGAAAGTTTATTTAAATCATTATGTTTCATTATAGTAGTTTTTTGTTATATATTAGTTTTTTATTTTATTTTCGATTTGATTTAAAACAAAGTTATTGCGAGGCGGGAAGCGGTGAGTGGTCCAGTGCAGCATCACATATTAATACAATCCCCGGAAGTCAATGGGGCTACGCAGGTTATCTAGTCTGCATTTAAGTCACGAAGTCAAAGTCACGCGGTTGCATTACACCGGAAGTATGTCTTATCCGCCTTAGAACCTTATTAGGCATTAGCGATTGTAGTCTAAAATGCACGTTTTTTATTAGTACTTCCGTATATTTGACGTCGCTATAAATACTAACGATATCAGAACACCCTTTATAGCGATTTTTATTGACATTATTGGAATACGTAGGTATGTAGTTTATGGTTTAGTAATTATTTTGCAAAGGACTTTCAATGTTTTTTCCTTTTATGCTGATATGATATGTCAATATTTTCATTCTAAATCTGTACATTTAGCATTATAGCATATATTTAGCTCCACGTGTAAGATTCAAGGGTTTTTTGGGATTCTAAATCATTTTCATAAAACCATGTTCATCTTTAAACACTCGTCCAACATTGCCCAGCGTTTGCTTTGACTTTGCTTTGACTGGCCTCATAGGTCATTTGGTAGTAACCCTGTCTACTGCGCTGTAGGTCCTGGATTCAATTCCCACCCAGGACGAACATTTGTCTGGGTGTCAATAAGTATTAAATGTATTTATTTACAAAAAGTATTTAAGTATTATATCAGTTGTCTGGTTACCATGGTACAAGCTATGCTTAGCTTACTTTGGGGCTGGATGGTGGTGTGTGAAATGAGCACCAATATTTAATTATATATGTCTTTCATGTTATCAGCTGATGGAGTGCTTTTAGTTGGATTGTATTTTTGTAGTACGAAGTTTCGACATAACTTTACAAAGTTTGCAACTAATATTCGGTAATACGATAAATTCTGGTAATTACTGTTATTTCTAAATCATGTCCTTGAGAAAAACTTAAATTTGTGGTATTGTGTTCGTAATACATAAAACATATAAGTGTGACGGTGTCACGTGATTATTGAATTTAATAATTAAAAATTATTAAATATAAAACACAAAACTAACTTAATATAAAATATAAATAATAGCTTCTTTTCCACTACCTAAGGAATTATCTAAATCAATCCATTAAAATTACGCTCAACAAGTATTTATGATGCAACTTAACTTTTATATACAGAAAACGGTACTAAATATCTATTGCATCGTTTTTTTTGTTATTTATCTTAAATTTAATTGCATTGCTTCCTACTTCTAGTAATTTTATGATTCTTTGTTTCAAATTAATTATTTGAAAAGCAAGTTGCATTTATAAACAAGAAATCTTAACAAATGGTCATAAATAGATGTAATATTTCCTGATTTAATCTGTTATGACTGATGCCGTTTTCAGATATCAAATTTTGAATGCATTTATGGAATATGTTTTTGTGCGAAATTCATGAGATACTGACTCAACACTACTACTACTAACCAATTTGGTGAAGGATTAAGTGCGCCTCAAAGAGGCTCCTTTCGTGTACATGATACATGTTTTTGATTTCTTAGTTCTAGACATGTCGGTTGCCTTACAATGTTTTCCTTCACCGTTTTGAGACCGTGGTATGCGCACATAAATATTTCATGTGAAAAAACTCATTGGTGCATATCGGGATTTGAACCAGCTATCTCTGGATTTAAAATCGATTTCAGTACCATTGGGCTATAACGCTCTCAAAACTAACCAAGACAGAATAAAAAACACCCACTTACTCATCACGACATCTGTACAAGACATGATTAGCAAGTTTTGCATATTCAGGTCGGAGTCGTCGTAGACGCTAAGACGAGGTTGGAAAATTTCTTATAATATAATATTAACGGGAATTTTCATTCAAATTAATAAAGCTGGTTTACTGGTCATAACTGAACATTGGAATATATTTCAGTACCCTATATATAATTTACTCAATAATGAGTAAAGTTTTCTTTAGTTTTGTTTTTTTTAAATTATTTTTATATACGGGTAAATACTGATTATTATATATTTATTAGTTTGTTTGTCTCGCTTTCATGAAGCTAAAACTACGTGTCAATGTGATTTTTTAACATGGATAGTTTACGGACAGTAGAATACTTTGAATAACTCATTTATTTTTTCAATGTAATTGTTGAACTCTGATAATATTTCCTAAATGACACGGACGCGAAACCGCAGATAAAAGCTAGATGTAGATATTAGCTGGTTGTTAATCCTACTAATGTTATAAACGTGAAAGTTCGTATGGATGTTTGTTACTCTTTCACGCTCAAACAGCTGAATGGATTTGGATGAAATTTGGTACCAAGATAGCTTATATCCTGGATTAACACGTAGGCTACTTTGATCCCGGAAAAGTGCAGTGTTGCCGTGGAATTACTGCACCGCAGCTGCACCGCAGGGCGCAGCTAGTAAGGAAATAGTTTTGATGCTGAAAGTAACAGATGAAAACATAGGTACACATTATTGGTACCATACTGTTATAAAGTCCAAGGTTGTAGAGAAGCATATATCTTGGACTGTACAGCATTGTCCGCATTCAGCAAGTGAATGTTGATCATCGAACTCTGGACCTTGGTCTTGGTAATGAGCGGGGCCGTTCTCCATTGAGTACCGTGATTCTATTTCGGTTGACTGGTTGCTTAATGGCTTTCGTACTCTTGGTCTAGGTTAAGGCTCTCTGTGAATCTCGACAGTTTTTTTATGATTTAGAATTATTTTTTTGGACTTTATTTTCTCTTACTTTTGTTTGATGTTTCTTTAGTTTAAGACTGGCCCCTCAGTAAATAGATCAGTTGGTAGTAACACTGCCTTTTGGGCTGTAAGTCGTGGGTTCGATTCCAAACCAGGACAAGCATTTGTGCGACGAACATAGATGTTTGTTATGTGTCTGGGTATTAATTGTATTATATGTATGTATTTACTATTTTTGTTATATTCTTTATATTTATTTAAACGTCTTTTCCGTGTTATGGTACGTACAATAAAAATAAAGTGAAGTCCTGAATTAGCTACGGAACGCGTTGCCTGTTAGAAACTGCCCACATTGATATTCAAGGATTACAAGGTTTTTATTACTTATATTGAGTGTGCAGTTTTTGCAAATGTTCTGGTTTGAACTAATACACTGGCCAAACCTGGTGTAGAAAAAATATGAACATTCTTGAAACTGAATGTAATCGATTGATTAAAATACAAATGAATCAGACATAGCGATAAGTAGGTACGCGCAACCTTATGTTTTGAATGTTGTTGAAGTTTCTAAGCCATTTCTTCATGAACCTATGGAAATAAAGTACATAACTTCGACTTTGACTTTGATGTATCTATTCGTTAGTAACAAGAGTAACGAAAGGAGCCTCTTTGAGGCGCACTTAAAATCCTTTCACTACACCGGTTCGAGAGAACCAGTGACTCGAATAGATAGATAGTAACAAGATAACCAAGACACTTTTTTGTTTATCATCAAAGTGTATGGAGTGTAAACCTGCAACCAATTGGGCTAATGTATCTGCATATTACAGAAACCAGATATTAACTAACGGAATAGGAGGACCACTAAAACTAATAAAAAAAAAAAAATAGCGTAGCTAAGTTTGATAAACCAGATTAAAAAGCGGGGTATGAAATATTTCTAAGCTTATAGTTTGTTCTCGGGATATACTCGTAAAACAACATTTTATACAATTTTAATCTGTCTGTCTGTTTGTTCCGGCTAATCTCTGAAATGGCTGGACCGATTTTAACGGGACTTTCACTGGCAGATAGCTGATGTAAAAAGTAGTAACTTAGGCTACTTTCCGATGGGTAAAATATGATAATATATATATATAATATGGTGCGTGATAAAACCGAATTCCATGCGGACGAAGTCGCGGGCAACAGCTAGTTTAAAATATAGTCTTATTAATAGTCTAATTATTTTATGTAAACAACAGGTGTATTATACATAATCGTTTAACGGATCGTTACAAGATCCACATGAATTGCGTGAACTGATCGCGTTAGTTAACCAAACATCAATCTAAACACCTAATTAAGACTTGAATCAGTATTATACTATTCATGTAATTGATCACGAATCTATTGTCTGATACAATGAAGTATTCCGTTTTTCTGAATATTAGGTAAAAAACTAAACCTTGGATGAACCTATTTCCGAATTCATGCATTCGTAGCTGTCAATCAGGAACAGCTATTAGCTCTACTCGTTATTTGTTCAGCTACAATCCTTTTGAAGTTTACAGTTGTCTTTATTTGTAAATTAAACGAAGTAAACACCGGACAGGTACTGATACTGATTTCAGATTTATAATATAGTAAAAATATTAATTTTATGAGTTTTCATCAGTTTTAACTTAATGATTCGTAAGACGGTACACTTTGTACGTTTTTCTAAGAGAGATATGAGTTTGTCACTTGAAAGTGAAAGAAATCATCGTGAAGAAACTGGCTTGCCTTAGAACAAAATTAGAAGATTTGTCTAGAGCATGAAACGATCCACTTCGTGGCTCCTTTAACCCCTAATGTTAATTTATTCGTGGACAAAGCAGGCTAGCGGAAGCTTATAGAAAATGAAGAAAGGTGTGTTTAAGGCATTATTTCAATTAATTTTGACTGGGCCCGCGGCTTAGCTAGTAACTCTGTCTTCTGAGCCGTCGTGGGTTCGATTCCCACCCAGGACAAATATTTGTGTGACGAGCATTGTTTGTTCTATGTCAGGACGTTAATAATGTATTTATATGTATGTATTTACAAAAAAAAGTATATAATATGTACTCTTTCGGTCATTTAGTTCCCATAATACAAGCTATGCTTAGTTTGGGGCTAGATGGCGATGTGTGAAATATCCACCAATATTTATTTATTATCTATTAACCCCTGATTAGGGGATGTAATGGGAACTAAAAGTTTGTACGTTGTGTTTGTATGTATGAAAATAATCGCGGTATAACTAAATTTCACGCGTGTGAAATGGCAGGCGGTTCCTATAGTACCGTATAACGACTTCTCGTACAACGGACGTTACCTGACATTGACCGTGACTCCATTTGGTTTTGCACGTTGAGTTACAAAAACGCAGGTAAAGTTATAGAATATATTTATGTATTGGCAGTCATGTATCTGCGGGAAGACTTTAATAAGATTTGTTTGTTTTTAATTTACAAAGAAGACATATATTTACAAAAATACAATTAAATGAAGTGAGCTATTACCACGATCTATAAAAAGCTTAAAGATAAATTTATGTTTGAAAAATGATTGAAGCGTTATGATTGATGAATGCTATGATTATCGTGTTGCAAAATAAATCGGATATTATAATCATTCAATTGAGTTCTTTTAATATATAAAATTATATATAAACTCTTCCATATGAACATTCTTAATCTTATATGTCTAAACCTGCTTTCACTCTAGCCAGTGAGGGTGCTGATAATAATATCCCATGCATCGCTCCAAAAAATAATAATTAGTGGGCCCATTGGGAATTACCTCGAAATAGGTCCCAGACGGAAGATAAATGATTTTAAATGTTATGTTCGTCGTCCAACTCAAAAGTCATATAAAAAGAACAAGAATATTCTGTGTATTCTGTTCTATTTCACACGAATTGGCTACCAGAACTAGCCACGAAACACAGGTATGAACCGGACCTAAGTCATTAATATTCCTGATGTAAGCCATGACATTACTATGGTGATAATAGTGACGTTTACACATAAACTAGCATAGGTATATATTATTAAACAAGTTTTTTGTATGTTGAAATCCTAGTGCAATTGTTACGCGTTCTGAATGTAAATGACACTAGCTCGAATTCTTCATAAAATTTACATCCGCTATGATACCAATCATCAAATAGAGATAAGACAATTAATGTATACTGTAGGGTATATGCCTAAATCCTTATTCGACTTTGGTTTTTTAGTAACATTTGTAAGTGTAGACCCTCGTGATCGATCAATTCTAAAAAATTAATCAGTATCAGAATCATTAATTTGCATAAAGCTTATGTACAAGATCTTAAAGTTACATAAAATAGTTCTCTGTCATTATGACATGCAATAATTAAGGATATAAAATTATGTTTTCATATTTGATAAAAAAAATACGTGAGCTTTTAGTCCATTTTATCTTAACAAGTTACTGAACGTCCAGATGGCTAACCCGATTCTTTCTTTCAGCTAACTTGAAACAACAAATTTTGTCCTATGACATCTGTAATTTTATTATTATATACTACTAGCTGCTTCCCGCGGTGTTACCCGCGGTGAATTAGTCATCCCTCGGGAACCGCACATTTTCCGGGATAAAATTAGCGTATCTGCTATTCCAGCTCTTGAGCTGGCTCTCTGAGCCAAATTTCATAGAGATCCGTTCAGCCGTTCTGGCATGATTGAGTAATAAACATCCATCTATCCAAACTTTTAAAGTAAGATTTGACAGTGCCCCTGTAAAGCAGCTTAATTAATTATTATAGTAACTTTATATAATAAATATTTATTCGAAAAGTTATTTTAATATCAACTTCTATCTGCCCATCCCTATTGAGTAAATAAAATTACTCGGCATATGCTGAGCCAACCCTTTTTTCGGCACTGCAGGCACATATTGTCAATCATTCTTTGTTTTTTTTTTGTTCATTGCCCTTTAATGTATTTGTGTCATATGTGCTGAATAATGTGTTATCTATCTATCTACCTATCATCCTTGTGTTGTGTCAAGTATAGGCAAACCAACGTCGCTCGTATTGCATCCCTAACTGAGATTTGAGTGTGGAAAGTCTCTTGCCGGTAATTAAAATACATTTAAGTTCATGGGAAATTAAACTTATTAATCATTTTTATATTATTTATTTATGTAATATATTGTATATTCAGAAAGATACGGATTTAACGCCGCTATGTGCTATTCGTGGAACGCGCGGGTGAAAGGTGACCAAACGGAAATCCACGCGAGATTTTTTTATGATCGCTCAGCTCAGTTCGTAGTAACCCTGCCTTCTGCGCTGGTTGTGGGTTCGATTTCCACCCAGGTTAAACATTTGTGTGACGAACATAAATGTTTGGGTATTGATTGATATTTATTACATGTATGACAAAAAAGTATATAAGTATTATATCAGTTGTCTGGTTCCCATGACACAAGATATGCTTAGCTCACTTTGGGGCTGGGTGGCGCTGTGTGAAATGTCCACCAATATTTATTTATTTATAGACCCATGGTCGTGATCGTGCCCTGTCTGCATCGAACCAGTAGTTGATACTCGTAGTTCTATTGCGGATATTGTATCGAGATAGCAGTAGTTACAATTAGCTCTCAAGGCCAAGAAAGCGTAATAGATACAAACAATTGTATTCATACCAGTTCTAAATACATGCATCTAGTACTTACGCGGTTGTAAATGATGTTAATTGGTAACTCTATATCTTTCTTTGTTTCAACGTCATTGATACGATGACTGTTTAAGTTAGTCATCATAAACGGTCTATTCTGTTTTATTCTATTCGAGTCACTGGTACTCTCGAACCATTGTGGTGAAAGGATTTTAAGTGCGCCTCAAAGAGGCTCCTTTCGTGCACTTGACACATGTCTTCTAATTATTAGTTCTAGGACGTGTCGGTTTCCTCACGATGTTTTCCTTCACCGTTTTGAGATGTGGTATTGCGCACATAGATCTTTCAAGCGAAACACTCATAGGTGTTCTCATCCGGAGGTTGCCGGTTCTAATCCTGAGAACCGGCAACCTCCGGATTGAAGCTCGGGGTCAGTACCACTAGACCACCACGCTCTCAACCATAAACGGTAGTACAGCATGATGCTTGGGTCTTGTCGTTCCTAGTAGGGAAGGGCCCAAGTCGCATCGGTTGTTATGGGCCGAGGTTACCACTTAACACCAGGTGGGCTGTCGGCTCGTTCGGTAATTGTATTAAATAAAATAAAATAAAAATGCATGAAAAAAAATTCAATGAATTGCGTCTATTTATGTTACATGCCTATTTTATACAAGTGACTGTCTTCGATAAAAATGACTGTGACATTACTGAATAGTAATTAACCTAAGTATCCTTGACATAATTATTATCCAGCATTAAATAACATAGGCATGATTTTTAGCCGCATTAACTTTATTACGCATAATTTATAATTTATAACAACCATAAAATAAATCACATCGTAAATATATATATCAAATATTATGGTCGTATTGAAGAAAATGCATTGTGCTATGCAAATATACTCATGCAAAATCTTATCTCTCTTATCTACTCGAAAGAGGTATCTAACTATTATAGTAATCAATACAATAACTATCTCCCTAAAGTAATTAAACTTTAACTTATTACTTGTATTTAAATAATTTACATTTATGTAAATAAATGAGCCACAAACATTTTATATAATAATAAAAAAAAATATCTCCTACAGTTGGCTGAAGCGAAATAATTTTGGATTTTAAAACAACAATATGATATTGATCAGCAAGCTAACCTAAAATAGAAAATATTTGTTCATACTTCTCCTGTCTTGACGACATAGGACCAATTTCGCGATTATTCAATAATATCTCTGAGGAGTTTCTTGCCTGCCTACCCCTTACTTCGGGTTAGAACAGCGTTAGGGTCGGAACAGACCATTAGTGATCTAGAAAATGATTTTTTGTATCTTGCGTCTCTCAATTTTATTATTCATTTATAAACGCCTTTTCCTTTATTACTTTCAAAATCGAACTGTAATTTGACATACATATATCGTATTTTACTAAACTTGTAGCTGTGCATGTAAATTTTGACATGACATATTACATTTATTTGAACTGTGAAAATGGATATATGCGCATCTAGAATTGATGCTTACAAACAAGCTAAATTGTCAATGTTTTGAACTGACTTTATCTTTGGAGAAAAAAGAAGTTTAAATGGTACAAAGCATCAGGTTGTTTCAAACAAGAGTTTCTCAAACACTAGGGTGATCTCTTATAATGACATAAGAGATGTAAATTTTTTATTTAACAAAAACTACAAAAGTCAAAATTTATGAAACTTCTTTAAATTTAAAATGTATTACCTCTCTCGAATGGAACATTTAAATTTAATCTTCTGTCAATATTTCTAAGTGTAAAGTGTAAGAAAATGTATTCTACCATAGCCGATGAACGTGCGCCACGTGTAAAATTAAACCATTTCCAATGTAATAAATACAATGTAATGACTACAAACATTACATTCGTAACATTTAGCACCATCCATGTTAATAAATTGTATCCCACGGTATAATTTACGTATTTACGTAGTACGAAGAAACCCTTCACCAATCAAACGCTGCCTGAGAACTTAAGGTCCTCGCACACTACAACACTTCTGTAAGCAAAAAACGTATTTTTACTACTGACAGGGATAAGTTTCGTAGTTATACGTTTTAAATAGAAACGAGTACATTAATTTCATTAATATTTTACTCCTGGGGGATTATAAAACATTTGTATTGTGCTTTGAATATGATAAGGATATCCGCAGATTAAAACTACTTTTGGACCTTTTCAATTTTCCGGAGAAGTACTGCCACTATACCCATTTCGGTCGTCAAGCAGTAATGCATTTGCGTTAGCTTATCCCGGTTTGAAAGGCGTGGCTGCCGGAGAAATTACAGGCACATGTGACAACCTTCACGTTTCAGACGTACGGGACATACGATGTGACTTGGGCCAAGATGCACCTAAATGAGGGAGGACCCAAGTCATATTGATTATAATAATAATAATAATAATAATAATGATGGACATTTCACACAGCGCCATCTAGCCCCAAAGTAAGTTAAGCATAGCTTGTATCATGGGAACCAGACAACTGATATACATACTTATATACTTTTTCTTTTGTAAATACATACATATAATACATATTAACACCCAGACACAGAACAAACATCAATGTTACAAATGTCACATAAATGTTTGTCCTGAGTGGGGATCGAACACACGACCTACAGCGCAGAAGGTAGGGTTACTAACCAACTGAGCTATGAGGCCAGTCAACTTAACTTAATTATGGGCAGAGATTATCACCAAACACCAGGTAAGTCCTCTGTGTGGCCTAAGTTTAATCTATTATTTATTCCATGTCTTTAATGATTCAAACAGTTAAGATAACCTGGGCCATGAAGGCGAACGGAACCGATTCATCGTTTTGTATACATATAAGAAAACGCACAGCTGTTGGAAAGTTATACCAAATTTTGTGATTTAAAAGAAATAAAACGATATGAAAACAATCACTTAACAGTATTACACAGGGTTTGAGAATAATTTACTTCATGCCTATTTGATAATCAATAACTTATGCCGATAAAGATTTAATTCAAAACCTATTTCGACATCACGTCCAGTCCAAGTATCGGGGGAAGTTATAACTTAAATATGTTTAATTGATTTAATACGTTGTAAATTTGTGGCTTGATAGTTGATCGATCTAGTAAACTGAAACAATAAATTTGTACTATTGGTTTCAGCTAACGCCCTGATATTTTAATTCAAATATTTTCGAATGCCTTGAGCTATTGAGTAAGCTGCATTCACTAGATCATATTACTTACTAACATATGACTTAATGCATTAGCATTAAGTCCTCCTAGTTTTTATTGTATTTTTTTATGTGTTCAATTCACAATTAAATCAATCAATATTTATATGTATGTTTAGATATCATTCAAGCTTTGCTCGCTTGAATAAATTTGTCACCAATTTTTATTAAAATATTTTATCTTCGTTATTTCCCACCACCGTTTAGACCTCAAAATTTTTCATGATTTATTTTACTTTACTAGAGCATAGTAAGTCAAATATCGTAACGAAAAACTAGTGCCAATCACAGATTAATCTCAATTGCAAATGTTTGATGACACATTACACACAATAAGTGGTTTGTTGTAAAAGTTTATTTTTTTCAGTTAAAACTTATTGGTTCTGTTAAGATCTATGGCAAATATAAACATTTTTGTGATTTCATATTTTTGCCGGTGATATAGGTTTGTAAAACAATTACACATGGATCAGCATATTGTTGTATATCCAACAAAGGGAATAAAATAATACATTACGTAACTGTAATTTATATATTAGGCTATTAGAACTCTATATTTTTAAAGAAATGCGGTAATGGCGTATCCCGAAAAAAGGAGTTTTGTGCGGACCATAAAATATCAAAATCCAAGCACATTGGGTATGTACTCAGTAAGTATTTAGTAGTACTTTTTAATTATTACAGGTATTCTAATTGTTTCTCGGATCTAGGTCTGGCCCAATATTTTGTTAGGCATTAACGAAGTCAACCGCATAAGGCTCTTTGTTAGGGTGTTAACGAAGATGGTTTTCCTACGGTGAAAATGCATATAAATTAGGTTATATATTACGTTGAATTTAAAAATTCTCAGGTGAGGGCTGCGCCTATTGCACATTATTAAAATTATTTCCAGTTTTGGTAGGACTCTGAAAAAAATCTTGCCGATGACGTAGATGAGTGCGAAATTCTATCAACATATATAAATTCATATTCCGTTATCAATTTCCTGTAAAATAAACTTACTGTATATTTATTAATCCTGGCATTATCCCGCTCGAAATGTCCCTCTTTCAGGTTCAAAACGTTCCTGGCACTTGTAACAGCCATATTGAATATATATAAAAGCAATAAGTTCTGTCACTTTCGCGCGTAAGGGTGGCTCTTCCGCGTTCCGTGTGGGAGCGCGCAGATTCCAAGTTCGAATGGTTGCGAAACAACGCGCTTCTTTATATAGAAGCTAAGCTGTCACTGGCTGGCTGTATTCTAGATACGCGCCCCCGCGGCCGCGCTCTCCTCTACCCTTTCATTTGTTCAGCACTTAATGTTGCCAACTGTCAACGCTTTTGCGGTTGGAATTGCGTATGCAATCTCTCTTCGAAAGAGATAACTATTGTCACGATAGTAAAAGGGGCTCGTATGATGTATAATGTTCCGTATTTTTGTAGGAAGAACCACCAGTTCATAATTTCTAACGAAAAAAATAATTTAGTTAACAAATTTCATGCATGTTTTTATATCCTTATGTTTCTTGATTTATTAGTAATTATTAAAACGAGCACTGTCAAGTTAATAAACTGGGTGTTTCCTTACTAAATTATGGGAAGACACAAAAGATCATCGCATTTCATTCTTCATTGTGATTTGAAGAAGACGCGACTGTAATTTCACCGGTCCCCACTCTTCAACCTGGTATGAATTTTTCTCAATAATCACATTATTTAACTAAGGAAACGAGTCTAAACTATCTCTCTTTTCCAGCATCACAAATCAAGAAGCAAATCACATGATGTTTTTATTGGCGTTATTTCATCTAATTGCAATCAATGTAACTGAATAGTGCAGTTTCTAGGCTCTATAAAAGTGGTTAGATATCGCACAAAACCCGTAGAGTTGGCTACAACAGTTCAGTTCGCGAGCAAGCGTTGAGCCGACCTACTTCGAACGCATTTAGTTGCTCGCTAGATCGGTCAGGACCTCCTTATCTGATTATAATCAGCGTGTTGTTTCATTGCAAACTATTAAACCGTTTATAATATACATTCGGCCCGTTCCGGCTTCGCACGGGTAGCGTTTAGTATTTACAGCTGGAACTCTTTATTAGAATGAAAAAGGTAGCTTACAGAACTCAGGGATAATGTAGCTGTCCGATTGTATGAATGCGTCTGCAAATTTTAAACATGATTAAATACTG
The DNA here is from genome assembly GCA_947359385.1 of Chesias legatella. NCBI lineage: Eukaryota > Metazoa > Arthropoda > Insecta > Lepidoptera > Geometridae > Chesias > Chesias legatella. The sequence goes on along the minus strand of OX375769.1, from coordinate 8,622,998 downwards.
GTGCGTGTTCTCGCGGGAAGGGTGAGTTTAGGATGAATCTGCCGCAACGGATTATCGCCTATTATCTGCTTATCTTCCTTTCACGCCTGCGGTCGGAAGACCGTGGCAAACCCCGATACCGGGGATAGTTACCGCCGTAATGCATCCCGGGCAAAGAGGTCTCCTCGAAGCCCGTCTCTGGCTCCCTCATTCCGAGGGTACTCAAGAAGACCCGCACGACGACTACCTAGCCAAACAGACTACTTTCGATAATTAAAGAATTAGGGTTACAGGTTAGCTTTGCTTGAATTCTAAATACAATTTTCACATAGCTAGATTAGAGCCCTAATCACTTATATGAAAGTTGCATAATATCGAAATACATATACTTAGACAAATATTTTCGACGTTGTTTCAAAAATTGTGCCAGTGAGAAAGTAGGAACTTTTTTATCTACTGTTTGCGTGACATTTGCCCTACCGCCGTCTATGGTTTCATCAGAATGTATTCCTTCACCGTAAGATCCGAACCAACGGCCTACAGATCGTAAACTAACTTCACTACTAAGTCGTCATTGCTTTTGTAAAGTCCTGGCAAAATACCTATAAACAACTGAAAAATAATTGATTGTTGTTCAGAAACTGAGCTCTCCGAACTGATGAACAAAAGATTAATTGAAGCATTTATTCGCGGCAATCGGTTGAGAGCCACAATGTAATGGTACATCTTATAATACCCATTCCGATCGTGGTGGCCAAGTGATACAGACCCCCGAGTTCGTACTGCAGGTAGCCGGTTCAAATATTAACAAGCACCAATGAGTGCTTACTTCAAAAATGTGTATGCACTGCACAGTACCAAGTTCTTATAACGGTGAAGGAAAACATCATGAAAGCGGCATGTTCTATAAATAAACTCGAAGAGGTGTCTAGTTACGAAATGAGCCAGTTTAAGGTGCATTTTAATCCTTTCACCACACTTCGAGGGAGCCAGTAGCACGAATAGTAGTATCTCTGTATACAAGGTCCCATCATATACCCCCATGGTCTGATGTTTCTCTGCTCCACGACTCCCAAAACATCTTGTTATATCTTTAGCATTCAAGTATTATGTACTCACTAATTATAACACAAGTTTTAATACTCAAATTATTACTAACGTGCTCGTAAAAACAGTACGTTTCCAAGCCATTTCTTTATGAATAATGAATTCTTTATGAAAATAAAGTTTTTGACTTTGACTTGTGATAGCAACTTCTTAAGCGTAACTTCTGTCACCATCAGCCAGAGACTGAAAATTGTGTACGGTATTGTTTTTAAGAAAATCTACTTATTCATCTTCTTATCAGCAGTGGTTTAGATCGCATATCTGTCTTTAGTTTCACAGTACTTTAACACATTGATAGCGTTTTCAGTGACGGCATATAGGTAAGTCGTTAAATGTGCAGGTTACGGCACAGTGGGCATGCGAGTAAACGCTGCATTGAATGAGGGTTAGGGCTACATTCACACTGTTGTCAAGTTAAAGGCAAATTCAAAGTCAAAGTCAAAATTAAAAATCTTTATTGCCATAGAATACGTCATAAAGAAATTTCTTGGAAACTTCAATAATATTCAAAACAAGGTCACGCGTACATGTCGCTGAGTTTGACGCCTGTTGAAATCCTATATCCCCAATGTCTCAAACTGATCATGAGATATTGGCTCTTCCCATCAGTTTTCTGCCAGCCACCTTCCGAAATTGGCACCATCTGTCCGGGTTAGCGTCGCATCTCATCTCATCGGTCTTCTCTCCACAACTGGTAATGCAAGTAAGGTCAATGACCTTTACATTCATACTTCATATTCAGATTTATATTTCAAAAACTCAATAATCAAGTCACTTGATTATGATTCACAGAAATTACCCTTAAGAAGTTATATACAGAGTAATAAAGGCATACTTAATATACCTACAGTTTAAAATATATGTAATCTTTTATACTTAATTAGAGCAAGTTGTAACTTTCATTTTGAACCTGCTTTATGAACTTTGATCAGAGTTCCCGTTTTATTCAGACCTTTTTTAATAGTCGTACAGCAGTCGCATTAATTGCTTACTCTGTATTAAACTGTTTATAGTTTTAGTACCTTGAACATGCACAATTGTTTATGTGCGTATTGTTTGCGTTTACACGAGTAAATAATGAAGTGCACTTCATTACTACACTTATATACATGTACTTGTATGTAAATAAGTGCTTATATGTGAAACAGTTACGAATCGAGCAGTTGCCTAAATTATGTTAAGTGGACCTCTGCGCATAACGAAAGCAATAAGACTAGGGTATCTCCTACTTAGGTACAGGCGTATCCAAATATAGTATTGCACGATAATTCTAAGACGTGAATAGACATCTCGTACCTGTAATTTCACCGACAACCACTCCTTTCAAACCGGAACACAGAATAATACAAATGTGGTATTGCTTAACGCTAGACGTAGTACTTCTCCAAACGACTTTGGCGCAACTTCTTTCTGCTTGAAAATAGTATGTTGGATTCATTTGAATAAAATAAGCACATTTTAATAAAAACTTGATATTGTTTATTATTATTATTGTTAGTGTTATGATTGTTGTTAATTGATATTTAAGTATTTTTAAATTGACAATATGACGAATTCAGGAGAAATAATCTTGTTACTCTTTGGTGAACACTTTACGCCGCATTTGTCCGTACAGGCTAGGTACGTCACAGTTCGAACCTAATATAACACTATAGAGGTTATCAACATAATAAAGGAAGACTTCCTGCCTGACAGCAATATATAGTAATTGACTTACTCATACATATATAAAATTACGCCTGTTTCGCGAAGGGATAGGCAGAGATCACGGTTTCTCACCTGCCAGATAGATCCTGACATAATTACTTACCTTAATTCACTCTAAAAACATTCTTCATGCATGCTCGTCAGTTTAGAGCACTCTTGGCCTGGCTTTTTCCAATACGCCACCAATTTGGACTAAGTAGGCTGAGGTCTTCCCCTTTCAACGATCCCATTTGCAAAGACTTTTTGCAGTACCGTTACTGATTTGAGATTAATTGAGGAAAGAGCTCCGGAATCTCTGTTCTGCGAAACGAACGCATAACTTACTTTACTTTTAATTCAAGTCAGATTAGGGCCAAGTGTAGAAGAAAAACCACTGTAGAACATGCTTTTACAGATTTTTAATATTACAGTATCGTTTACAGAAGGGTTTAGGTTGGACTAAATCTCTTCTCGACGACTCTAAATCGAATGAATGCCTTGACTACTGCCTTGCCTTGCCTTTGGAACTGCGCTGCGAACTAGTGGTAACTAATGGTAACTAATGTTACTTTATTTATTTTTTCAGTATTACATAAGCTTTTTGTCACTGCATAGCTTGTTAAATATAAATCAGTTACAACATATAAAACTTTAATTGTATTTTTTATTTAAAATTATTTAGTACACTAAATACACAGCCCTCAATTTAACGTAATAAAATCTTAATTACTTATCTTACAGCTATTAAAGTTGAATTAATTAATTATGAAACTTTTGTAATGAGGATCATTTTGATCGGAAATATATAAGATTCATGAACCGAAGCTTACACGGATAACCAATGTAGTATTAGGTACATATTTTAAAACTTTGTTTCAATATGACGAAAATCGTTCTGTCACATAACGTACTAAATATTATGATTCACATCGTACCACGGTCCTGTTATTTTCTGTTAGTCACTGATTATGTAAATTACTTAATTTATTATAACATTGAAATAAACAAGATCGATAATTCAAAGTACTGACATATTTATGTCTAAATTTATTAGAGTGACGTTGCACTTGTCACATTGCGTCATTGAACAGATGAGAAAACTCAAGTGTATTTAACTCTAATGAGTTTTTACGGACTGACAGTGTGTTATTCGTAAAAACATTTTTTTTTATCTAACTTCATTAAATATTGCTATCTTATAACTGATAGAAGCATTCCTAGTTATTTTATAGGTTATTTTATATTTTTATATAACCGCTTGAAATCATAAAATCATAAGCTTCCAAGTTCCGTTTCACAGTGATCCTGCATGACTACGGTTGCCGCATAAAAAAGGACAAACTAACTAACATACTGCCATACTTCATAATAACAAAACCAAACTTGTTCTACTAAGTATATACCTAGGTAAAACGGATAACAAAAACTTACTCATAAAAACACATAGACGTGCCATGTTGGAGATGATATGGGAGATTAGAAACTGGATGCACTACGCATCTTATCATTGCCCAACATCATATCTATCTATCTACATCCGGTTTGAAAAGTGTGGTTGCCGGTGTAATTACAGGCATATGAGACATTTTACGTTCACTTCTCAAAGTTACGGGTGCATATGATGCTACTTGGGTCTTCTTGTACCTAAGTAGGGGAGGCTCCATGTCGTATTGCTTGTTATGTGTGGAGGTTACCACTTAATACCGGATGGGCCATCTGCTCGTTCGGTAACTTTACCATATACATTATTGAGCAGTTAAATATAAATAGGATATCTAGGAGTATAGAATAATGAGGCTCTCTTTATACAAACAAGCATTGTATTTAAGTAATCAGGGACCTTTTTAATTTATGGATTATGAATTAGCCTTCCGATTACCTACTGTATTTTAAAGTTTAATTACGAGTACATTTACGAAGACAGGTTTTTATACGTTAACTTATTTTTTGTTGCTTTGAATATTGCATTATATAACACAGATATGATAATACTTATTACGTATAGAATGAATACTGAGGGGAATATAATTAACTAGTAATCTGTTTTGATAAGAAAAACTACAGTAGTTTATGCTACCATACCTACGTGACTAAAATAAACATTAAATTTTTTCTTAAATCTTGCAACTATGTGTGTTGGAACATTATTTGGTAGCTATGGGACGGTTGTCAGATCTAAAGTACCTAAAGGAAATATCAATTTTGTTTATAATCTAAGACAAAATAAAAGGCTTAATCAATTCATATCACCGTCGAGATAATCTATATTATAAATAAAAATGAATCACTGAAATGCTTGTACGTGCATAACTTCCAAACGACTGCACCAAAATAGCAAATATTTCAAATAATAATATCAATTCAATATCAAAATAACAAATGGTTGATTATCAATGTTGTTGTTTTATTTATATTTCAGTCCTATAAACTACAACAAAGTAAGGAGTAAGATATGCCTTTGAGTCGATAAAGCTTTTTTAAAGTTAATTTATTTATTATTTCAAGGCAATTTGAACCATGTTAAGGTTAGCGATTAATTAATTTGTTATTATTGTTTATTATTGTATCTATGCGGTGTACCGCAATTATTTTTTCCTTCATAATCTTTGCACTATCTATTATCACATCTAAAAAGGCCCTGTTTGACTGACTATGGACGTTTAAAAAGAATCAGAATTATATTTATATGAAAAGCAGGTTTTTTTATAAAAGGGATCACAAATAATACATTAGATATTGGGGCTATCATAATGGGTCTGTCAGTTTCATAAAAATGACCCACAATTGGATAGTTATATTTCAGTGACGAAAAAATTTAACAAATAAATTATTTTGTCTCTGAAAATTTGAGGTGGAAAATTGAGGTTTTCCAATAAATAATAAATCTATTAGCCATTAATTATTTAGCGAGTAATTTAGTACGAATTACGTTTATTAGAGGATTGATATAGATCTTGGCTAAGTGGATTCTAACTGGCACGTAATATGTAATTATATTTTTTACAAGACAGGTGGTCCATACGTAGTGTGAGCAAAGAAATCTTCATAAAGGCAAAATTGCAATAGACTATACTTATATTGTTTTAGGACATATTTATATGATCTGAAAACTAAGTAATCAAATCTTATATTAGAAAAATATGAGATGGTTCCATGATATTTAGAAGTCAACTTTCTGTGTTATCTTCAAATATTAATCATACAGTACGCCTTATTTGAAATAAAGCATATTTTTTATTTAGATATAAATAATACCAAAAGATATCAAGACAACTTTGCTTAATTAAACTATAAGTAAGTGCGTGTATCGTTTTGAAAGATGATGGCATCAACTTTTTTCTAAATCCAAAACAGTTTAGGCTTTGGCTTTCTTTTGAAATGAAGACAACAGGTTTGGGTGGGTTAGGTACTTAGTCCACGCAAGCAAAGTCGTAGGTATCGGTTATTCTTATGGTAAACAGAGAATCGGTTTAGCGGTTTACCTTCTTAAAGATAATAAAACAAATATAAAACTATTAAATTTCCATAGTAAATAATTACTGCTATCGACTTGGATTATTTTAGTGGGTCATAAACATATCTTGACGGTAATTCACATTTAATATTAAGAATCCAAAAGGACCTTTGATATATTGTTTGCATGCCAAACCTAATGAACCGATTTGATTGAAATGTTAAATTTTGGTATAAAATGAACTGGGCTACGTAACAATTTTATCCTACTTTTTATTCCGGTCCCTTGCGGGCAGGCGTAACCGTGGACAGAAGCTTGTTTTAATTTCTTGCTTGTTAGTATTTCATTACATACATTATCTCTAAGATTTTTAATAGAAATATAATATATATATATTATTATGTACTAACATCTCTAAATTATAAGCTTTTACTAACCCCATGGACAAAGCAGGTGAGATAAATAAATTTTGGTGTCCCACAAAGCAATCTAGCCACAAATTAAGCAAGCATAGCTTGAACTAAGGGACCCAGATGACTGATAGAATACTCATATACTTTTTAGTAAATATAGGTACATATTAATAACCAGACAGAAAAAAATGTTTGCCCTGGGTGGAAATCGAATCTAAGACCTCCAGCCCAGAAGGCAATGTCACTATCAACTGAGTTGCAAGGCCAGTCAAGATCAGCCAGTCACATCACAAGCTTGCAGCGCTTAAGTACTTCTATAAAAAGACTTCAACGCGCAACCCCAAATTTCAAAAGATGTCACTCAATATTATGTTTTAAATTAGGTAAATAAATAAATAAAATAAAATATTGGTGGACATTTCCCACAGCGCCATCTAGCCCCAAAGTAATAAGCATAGCTTCTATCACGGGAACCAGACAACTGATATAATACTTATATCTTTTTTGTAAATACATATATATAACACATATTAACAAACATCTATGTTCGTCACACAAATGTTTGTCCTGGGTGGGAATCGAACCCACGATCTGCAACGCAGTAGGCAGGGTTACTACCAACTGAGCTGTGAGGCTAGTCAATTCGGTACATCAAAGCCAGTGTCAGGGTGGATTATATCATAACTAATTTATTCAAAGAACTCTTAATTAAGCACTATATAACATACTTACCAAGTGGATATATTTGAAGTTTTTCCTATAAGTCATATGTTAATTTCTTGATAGAGATAAAGATTGTACAAATCTAACTACTCCTTGTTGCATTTTGTAGCAACTCACCGCTACAGCACACATTTTCTATTTATAAAATACCTTCTGTACGAAACACAAGAGCACTGAAAAGCTAGTTGCTATTTGCACTATGCAAACATAGAGTTATGCAGCTTTTGCAAAGTTTCCTCTATCAAAGCTTCCTTTCAGTTGTGTTGCGAGTCTGCTGCACCCCTTTCAACCCCCTCAAGCTTGTGTCACTTGAAACTACGTAGATGAAATTCCAGTTTAACATGAGCCGTATTGCTTCGACTTTAGGTTTACTATGATTCGTGTCGAATATCTCATGGATTATGTTATTATTTACACGAAGTATAATTAATTGGGCACTATTAGCGCTCACGCAGTAATTAAAGATTTTGTGAAGTGGAGTGGATTTTGAGTGCCTAGGTTCCTACAGTTCTAGATATGACGTTCGATGTGCTGTAAATTATAACATACCTAGTGTAAGTAAAGTGAAATGTCTGTGACATCTGACTGTTTTGTATCTGTGGTTTTAGAAAAGTATCCGAAGGGATATGATAGAAAATAATGATTTAGATGCGATATTAAACATTATTATGTTTGGAAACAACTGGGAATTTGGAATTATCACTTTGTAGGTGACAGTTAGGCAACCGAGCATGGGACCTACCACCGGGCCGCGAAACCATATTGCATCACGATGTTTTCCTTTGACAGAAGCTCGAAGCTTAAGCTCACGATTCAAAAACAAAATCTCATATTCACAACCTGATAGGTCGTATTTCGTGTTCCTTCACTTAGTAGAGACGACAAGGTATGATCTGTAGTTTATAAGTTGACTACTGACTAAACCGTCTTCGCGCATTCTATATATTCTTCCTCGGATACATACATAGATCAACACCTTTATCCCCAAAGGGGTAGGCAGAGCTAAGTAGGCAACTTTTCACCTTGTAGGCTACACTATTTGAGAAATTGGACGTAACGACGGGTAAGCTGGTCTCCGCAATTGATTTCTCGCGAACAACTCAGTCGACTTATTTTTTCCTTAATTATTTCCTTCGACATAGATGCGATATCCATTATTCGTAGATCCTAAACTGTATTCATTCGTATTCACCGAGTCGGCACGTGTATGCTCCGCTGAGTGCATAGAAAGCACCACTCAGGGGATGTATAGAATACCCACCCCCATTCATCTCGCTGATTCAGGGTTCAGTTGATTTTGCACACAGTGATAATAAAATACCTGGATTTTGACGTCACTAAGAGTTGAATGTAACGCCACTGTGAAGGATCTATCATAATATTTTATTGATTAGTGATATTATTCTAAAAACCGAACGTATTAAATGGGTTCATTTAGAATATTTACCACTGAGCACTGTGAAGGAGGAATCGTATCTCTAAATTAATGTTTATAGTCGTAAGATTGAACGTAAAGGTTTCACATTGAACGAATTTGAAATCTTTACGTTCAATCTTTCTTCAATCGTTTTGATATTCGTGATCAGGAGATCAAAAAACGTTATTATACCAAATTTCAGATCGATCGGCGGTACGCGCTTTTCGGCAGTTTATCCGCAAGGAGAACGCATCATTGTAATATTCTATTTGTCCATAATATGACGTCACGAAGATTTGTATGGAAATAAAGTTGTCTATTGTCTTTCCCTGTTTAATGAACCGTGACGTTATTAATACCGCTGATTAATTAAAATCGGACACACTCGAAGAGATATATGACTTGTTTGATAAGCGGACGGCATTGAAGCTCATTGAGTTAGAGTATTTTTTGCAAACGCCCCAGTCATGTCTGCTACCAGTCTACATAAGGAAGTAAATGCCTGGTCGTTACGTGATGCGGATATGGTCGCAGTCAACAATCGGTACCTAATACTAACGAATATTGCAAAAAATACTTATAAATATTAATTTAACACTTGTTGTTTTAGTGATTTAATTAAAATGCGAATATTAATAAAACAAATATTACAGACGCCCGGTTTCAGGTCCGTTCGGGTTCGCATGAGTAGCTTTATTTGTAAGGTACCCGCTACTCTAAATATAGAAAAAACTTTTTTTTTCAAATGTTCCATTCATTATTACATACTACTACTATATACTGTGTTATATATACATTATACATATATAAAACACAACAAGCCATCTAGCCCCAAAGTTAGCTAAGTAAATAGCTTTGTATCATGGGAACCAGACGACTGATATAATAATTTAGATTAAATATATTATTATTATTTTATATTATTATATTTATATATATTATATAATAAGATTAAATCATTTTTTTGTAAATACATACAGATAATACATATTAGACAGTACACACAACTATGTTCAACACACGAATGTTTGTCCTGAATGGGAATCGAACCCACGACGACCTACAGCGCAAGCAGGGTTATTACCAACTGACCTACGAGTTCAATCAAGGCCAAGTCGAATTGCTTGTATGGTTATAGCATAGGCTTAGGCATAGGCTCACCTGATGTTAAGTGGTAAACGCCGCCCATAGACAACAGCATACGACTTGAGTCCTCTCCACCAAAGTACGAGATAACTCAAGTCGCATTGCGTTGCGTCCATCACCCGGAGACGGGGATGTTTTGCGATATATTATTTTAGCGAAATTTATCTCAAAATTAGCATTTTCATAAACATTCATATAAAGACTTTTTCTGAAAGAGGCAGGCATAGCCGTAATAGGCCACTTTTCACCCTGCATAATAAACGATCGTAGGAACATAACTATAGAAAGTGGAGGGTTTATTGCCGCCCCTATTCGCACGCTAAGGCTTTCTCGCATTAGTGAATAATTAATTGTATCTTCCATCAATAAAATTGCCAGAAAACCGGGTGAGTTCATATTATTGGAAGAAATTATATGCATTTTATATCCATCGTTCCAAATTAGTACCGAAAAATAGTCTCATAATAAAAACACGGTTTAAAAAGATAAACTTTAATACTTACACAGAATACATTCACGAATATTTTTTTTCCGAATGTAAAAAGGGTAGAGACAGGACATGTACTTTTCACCTTGTTGGTCACACGTAGACCTGACGATAGGTGGTGAACGCTTTTTTATATATTATTTTATATAATGTAATAATACTGAAATATTGATGGAAATTTCACACAACGCCATCTAGCCCCAAACTAAGCACAGCTTGTACTTTGGGAACCAGACAATTGATAGAATACTTAATTATATACTTTTTTACATATACATATAAATACATATTAACACCAGACAAACATCAATGCTCGTCACACAAATGTTTGTCCTGGGTAGGAATCGAACCCACAAACGACTCAGCTAACACTTTCAATCAGCACCAGGACCAACTGTTTACAGTACCTACCCAGCTTTATATAAATAAAAATCTTGATTAGAAACTTTCAAAACAGTTCTATATTTAGAATCCAAATGTATATTTTTTTATTTCCTGTTATATTTATAGCTCTCAAGTCTCAATGCCCTCTTAACACGTGTGTTTACATTTTGAGTTATACAAAAAATTGTTTTGGTTAGTCATGAATGGAACCTGTTTCGGCGTGTGATTTTCATTTTGAATGTAGGCCAGTTCAAATAGGTTCATTGTATTTTTAATAATTCAGACATAAAAGAGTAAAAGATATTTAATCAGTCGCAAATTAGGGTAAGTTAAAATGACTGAATTATTAACTTTCGAACGCACACTGTTTACCACACATTGCTTAAGGGAGGATTCTCTGAAGAATAGTTTAGAATAGAATAGTAATTCCATAAATTAATGCTTATCTCCATAATGAGCATTACGCGAATATCTCTATATTTTTTGGTGGCCGGGCGTATTTTAAAAGATAATTTTATGGAAAAGTATTCAGGTTGTATAATTTTTTTGATATAAGATGTATTTTGTACCTGCTTTATATAAGAGTTTTTTCATATCCGAAATATGCACCGATCCTGTGGAAAAGATATCGAGGAAACCGCAAGCAAAAGCTATCAAGATATATTAAATGAATAGTTTTTATTACCCAGCATTAATCTTGACATTGTAATTTTCGGATTACTATCTATTTTGTTTGCAACTGTCTTATTACTAAAGGACAAGACAAAGTAGATGACCTAACTAAGAATTTCAAGGAGGTGCAGGTTTTAAACACAGTTTATAATTATAGAGCCAGTAATTATTCGATCGGTTATCATAAATATTGCCAGTGATATTGAAACACCTGTACTTACCTCTACCTACCTATATTGCTTAACAATAGGACTGATATCAATCAATGTTCCAAAAATAGAATTCATTATATATGACAAGAGAAGGATTTTGTCTAGACATGTTTCTTCATTATATTTGACAAGAGAAGGATTTCGTCTAGACATGTATCTTAACCGTTTAAAGATTTACGATTTAAAATTACGTGCGCAATTTTACCTTGATTTTATATTCTTTGATTCAAAGCATCTTATTCCATCACATAATAATAGTCCATCATTCATGATATATTACTTACAAATAAACCCTTAAAACAATATAACTTCACCTATCCTAGTAAATTAACAGTTAATTGACGATGCAGTCTACGATGTAGCATGCTTGCATACTGGTTTATTCCCTCATCTCTTAAAGACTGCCTGACTGGTTTATTAGTTTCAGGAAATACAGTCGCGGCCACGGCGTTCCACCCTTTGGCAGTTTAGTTATAATTTTTCAAAGACAGCATTTAAGTATTGAATTAGGTATCTGAAATTATGACAGATTGAGGTTTCAATCTGATTACTTAAAATAATTAATTAAAAATCGCTGCAAGCTAGTTTCATATAACAACAGAATTATGGGTAGGTAAATCTTTATACATAACACTTCAATACGTGTGTATGTCGCTGGACCGACTTTGATGACTTTTTGTGTTTGTATGGGTCCCTGGGCAGTTTATATTCACAATTGGAACCGATAGGTGGCGCTGTGATCGGATTCCAGTACAACGACTGTTGGGTTCGCCAGTACATAATAAAATATTACATACATATAAACATTTACACAACAAATTCAACAGAACATAAAACAATACCCCGGAGACTTAAACTTTAAAACAAACATTTTAAAATAAGATATAATAAGACGTAACATCCCCGTATCGAGTTGATGGACCCAACGCAATGCGACTTGAGTGGTATTGTTGTTGTCTATGGGCGGCGGTTTCCACTTAACATCAGGTGAGCCGTCGGCACGTTCCATCACTAATATTACCTTAAAAAAAATATACCTATGTAAATGATACATTAAAATGTCTGAAAAGTGAGAGAATTAAATGAAATGAAATGAAATTTGCTAGAAGTATGGCAGTACAAAGGTCTTGAATTGTTTACTGTAGTGCGATTTAGAAATTTAAATTCTTTAATGCTTTATTATTACTGTTCATTACTGTCCAATTCTTATAGCGTGATGGCAACCGTCGATTATCGCTGTCAATTGTTGCTTAATTGTATTATTTAAACGGCGCGTGCCGAGAGTATAATCATTGAAGAACAGGTCTGTTATGTTGGCATTCAAGTCTTATCTGATTTGAAAGCATTATAGCGATTGCTTTTTCATTTTGTATGAAAAGATGCGTTATTTAGTTATACTATTTGGTTTAGCATTCGGCGAAAAAAGTTAATTTACACGTAAATTCATACAATCATTTCCATAAATCGTTAACATCAAAGTCAAAGTCATAAACTTGATTTCCATAGAATTCATAAAGAAATGGCTTGGAAACGTCAATAATATTCAAAACACGGTCACGCGTAATTATCGCTAAGTTTGACGGCTGTTCAAACCCTATCCGACCCTCCATCGTATGCATCAAAAGCCGCTAATCATTCTAGTTACAAATGTCGATGAAAAAGTACAAATAACACACCGGAGTGAGTTAGTGGATTAATAGGAGTTGCGATGGACATAAGCTTCATTACTTTTTCAGGTATGTCTGCTTGTGCAATACTTCTTACAAACAAACCATGTAATTCATCCTCCTTTGGCGTGACAGTGGTCAGCGTAGCAATAATGAGGATTCCTGTGTTTTCTGTTCTTTTCTCTTTTTTGGTGTTATATTTTGCTCTTCTTATACGTATTTTTTATTTCTGTTTTAGTCCTTAATTCTTACCAAACAATAGGTATTTGTCATTCACATAAAAATGCCCGTAAAAAGATACTGAACGCGCTACGGTATTCGTTTCAATTTAAACCTCTAGTCTTTTATTTTTATTAAACGGTTTTATTTAGCTCGACCCGTACGGAATTTATTTGGGTCAAAATTAGAAATTGAAATTTAAGCACCTTCCCGTTGTCAGATTGATCTGAAATTTGGTACACACATTTAATTTAGATGACAATACAATATAATAAAATCAATAACATTATAAATCTAAGATGGCCGCCGATACAAAATGGCGGATTACATATTTTTCCTTAACCCCCTCAATATGGGTATCAAATCAAAGGGCTACACTAGTAAAACACGATGATTATGTCAAAATTTAAAATTCAAGATGGACGCCGTTCCAATATGGCGGAGTAGGTACATATTTTTCCACAACCATCACAATATGGGTATCAAATCAAAGGGCTACACTAGTAAAACACGATGATTATGTCAAAATTTAAAATTCAAGATGGACGCCGTTCCAATATGGCGGACTAGGTACATATTTTTCCACAACCACCACAATATGGGTATCAAATAATAGGACTACACTGCAGAATACTGTCATTATGTCAAAATTTCAAACTCAAGATGGACGCTGTTACAAAATGGCGTATTAGGTGGGGGTGGGTTTATTATTATTCATGATTAGTCGTGTCGAGAACAGTTGCGTCCAAGATTGTGTGACGTTAGAGGGGCAGATAAAAAAAAATACGTAATTAGATACCTCGTTAGTAAGCGGTAGCTATACCACCCAAGTTAAGGTAATAGGTTAAAACGTGCCGAGGACTGTATGGCTTAGGGTGGATAAAAATGTAATGTCGTAAGCGCTTCCCCCTCAAGATTGGGCGCATCTTGTTGTATATTAAGCCTTGTCCCTTTACTGGACCTCTGGGGAGGGGGGGGGGTCGACCGTCAAAATGCCCCTTAATCGTGGGAACAACATGGTAACAATAAATAAAAAAGCAAACAAAAATAAAAACGAAACTGCTACACAACGAAAAAGAAGGCTCGAAAAGGCAAAAGAAAAGTATAGAACGAAACGTGCAAAGGAAAGTGAAAATGAAACCCATAGTCGACTACAGAAACGAAGAGAACGGAAAGAAGAAAAAAAGAAACACCTGAGCAACATGATACCAGGTTAATAGCACAACGTGAGAGACAAAGGCAGCTGGTAGAGTCAGAAACACCTGAGCGTCATGAGTGCAGGCTCGCATCACAACGTGACAGACGAAGAGAGCTAATAGCGTCAGAAACACCCGAGCGTCATGAGTCCAGGCTAGCATCACAACGTGACAGACAAAGAGAGTTGTTAGCATCAGAAACATCTGAGCGTCATGAGTCTAGGCTAACATCACAACGTGACAGACGAAGAGAGCTAATAGCGTCAGAAACACTTGAGCACCATGAGTCCAGGCTAAGATTACAAAGTAAAAGACAAAGAGAGCTATTAGCGTCAGAAACACCTGAGCAACATGAGGCCATGTTAACAGGACGGCGTGAGAGACGAAAGGAGTTAGAAGCTTCAGAAACACCTGAGCAACGCCACGACAGGTTAAATAACCAACGTGAGCGTGCACAGCAACGCAGAGCTGAAAATCATGTACAAGCGTTTGAAAATGCTATTAACACATCGTGTATACACGTTTGTGACATTTGCACGAAGCATTGTTATCCTAACCAAATTCATACTGTACGTTACAACACAGCTGCATTAGGATATCTACCTGCAGAACTGTCTTCAAAAACAACATTACTTTTATGTTCGCGCTGCCAAACACATGTGACCAGTAATAAAACAATAGCACCATCAAAGGCGTACTGGAATAATCTAGATCCAGGTTCAATACTAGATGAGATTCAAGCGCTGACGCAAGCAGAGCAGCGATTGCTGTGTAGAATCATCCCGTTTGTTAAAATCGTAAAATTTACTGGGCTATACGGGCAGTACCTACGGTTTCCGCGGACAAGCAGTGTTGTTTGCCCAAGATATCTTTGAGGTCAGTGAAAGATTACCTAATATGCTTCCAAGATCTTCCAGCCATGTAATAATGATGCACTGAATGAATTAAATAGAATGAGGAATTTTCGGTAGACAATTTCACTAAATACTAAAAACAAGAAAATAAAAATCGGTAAAAAAACTTTTAAGTTAAACAGTTTTATTTTATGTGCACTGAAAACTACAAAATAAATAAATAGTTACTTACCTATCAACCTACGTAGGTGATCTCGGTCATTAATATCTCTGATGGTAGTGGTTGTCATAACATGAACCATGTCAGCGGCCGAAAGGCAGTTCATGAAAGAACACTAACACCAGGGTTTGCTTGGTAGGTAAACTAAGCAGCCCACACTATAACAAGTAGGTATTTTGACCTTCTAGTTCAGAAATATTTTAGTACTAGGCAGAATAGCTTTTAGGCATATTAGACTAAAATAAAAACGTGGGGCCCCTCTGAAATCATACCTATGGCAGAGCATATCTTATACTTTGGTAGATCATGACCTCGGCGCGGCGTTCGCTGGTGAAGCCGTAACGGCTGGTTATTGATGGTCAAAACCTCCAGTTACGATTATAGTAGTTTTTAGATTATAGTTAGTCGATTCAGCGGACCCTGGACTCCGGAGCTATGAGGTTTCGGATGCGACCGGGATAAACCGCTAGGATGATGATGATGACGATTATAATAAGTCGATGCAATCCACATTTAGTATAGTAGAAAGTAATACAGAAATAGTTAATGGGCCCCACGTTTTTATTTTAGTCTAATATGCCTAAAAGCTATTCTGCCTAGTACTAAAATATTTCTGAACTAGAAGGTCAAAATACCTACTTGTTATAGTGTGGGCTGCTTAGTTTACCTACCAAGCAAACCCTGGTGTTAGTGTTCTTTCATGAACTGCCTTTCGGCCGCTGACATGGTTCATGTTATGACAACCACTACCATCAGAGATATTAATGACCGAGATCACCTACGTAGGTTGATAGGTAAGTAACTATTTATTTATTTTGTAGTTTTCAGTGCACATAAAATAAAACTGTTTAACTTAAAAGTTTTTTTACCGATTTTTATTTTTTTCATACAGAATCTACAGCTCTTATAATAAACAAGTGAACTCTTAAAAAAAGTTACTCATACAGCCAACAACAGACTCCATTTTTGATGTGAAACATCTATAACCGCACGTAAAACCGATTTCTGGCGTGGCGACGCGTCGCCACGGCATGCGTTGCATATTACTTTTACAAAATAATGTCGATGTTTCACATCTGCCAGGCGTCCCGTGACGGCTCACATTGTTTTTTTATCTATCCTAGTATTACGACAAACACTCGACTTATAATAAAATACATATGTCAAATCACTTAATTCATACAAACATAGTTTTGTGTGTGTTTGTATGTAGTATTCCTGGATTAATCTGAGAATGAATCCGTAGTCAACAATTTATTGCTTAATTTCCCTTACATCGACTGCCATATTTGCATTCGACGACTAAGTAAAAGTTGGTTTAGTAAAAGTAATGGTGTTTGTCATTGAGTGTGCAAATGTCAGGTTCAAGAACCTTCGTGTCCGGTCACCATTGACATGTCTAGTGGAATTGTAAATCCGAGGGCAATGGGAGCTTTACACAGTTTCAACATCTGGCGAACATTCGATCTCGGTTCGCTGATCACTGGCTCTCTCGAACCAGAGTGGCGAAAAGAAGTTAAGTGCACCACAAAGAGGGTCCTTTCATGAACTTGACGCGTCTTCAAATTTTTGGTTCCCGAACATGTTGGTTTCCTCAAGATGTATTGAGAACGTGGACTGCGTCCTAAATTTTCCAATGGATACCCAATTGGTGCACGTCAGGATTCAAACCGTTGAACTCCAGATTTAAGCTCGGGATCTGTACCAAGCTTCGCTCTTGCTCGGAAAACATTTATGTTCGTTTGTTTCGTTCGCTGGTACTGGCTGTGTGGACGCAGGATTAGATTATCTGATGACAAGTTGCAATTAGGTAAGTAGATGGGTGAGCTATGTGCTTGATTGATCGACTGCTTGCATAGTAATTGCACAGTGGTAATAGGTGTAAAAGCAACTGTCGAGTCGTGTTATATCCTGGATAAGGTCGTATAAGGTCGATATAAGGTCGTAGCGGCACCGATTTGCTTTTGGTAGAAATATGAGCATATGAGCAATAACCATAAGGTTATACATAATATGAAACAAGATGATACTTGGAGGAGAAAAATACTGTGTCGCAGTCATCAACGCCCCTCCGAATAAAGTTAAATAAGTTCACATGTACAATACCAATATACCTAAGTTTTGGCTGCTCAACTTAGCTTCCCTAATATGCAATCCCACAAAAACCTTAAATTTTTCCTGAATTTGGTACCCTCTTATAATTGTTTAATTAAAAACGTAACGAACAGATGGCCTACATGATTTAAGCGGTATCCTTTGCTTTGTCCTTGACCAACAAAAATATAAATTAGGTCTATGTTTTTCGAGCAAAATCTGGATTCATTCTTAGTAGTAGTAGTAGATTGGAGTTAACTCTCTAGTTAGCAACACTGTCAGTAATCATTGATAATAATAGTTAAAAACAAAAATACACTTAAAAAGTACTTCCCTTGTAAATAATATTATAGAACAACTTAAAATATAGCAACTAAACTTTGGAACTCTTTTTTTACAAGTATCTACCTATAATACAATAATGATAGGTACCTAAAACAAGATTTAAAATATTTGTTGCTGCTTTTTGGAAGATACCGAGCACAGAATGCTTAACAGTACAATATTTGAATCAAAAGAAAGGTTAACAATACAATATTTAAGAAACAAAAGAATGGTTAACAATATAATATTTTACAAAGAAAAGAATGGTTAACAATACTATATATATTTTTGAATCAATAGAATGATTAACAATACAATATTCTGGAATCAACAGAATACAATATTATATTTACTTAAACTAAAACCATCGATAATTGATTGAACGGTTCCGGAATCGAGTTACATCAACACGCTGACCTCAAAGACAATGTCTGCAACGTCGTGACTTCTTTGATTGTGAGACCGATTAATGTCTGCAGATTGCAATATAATATTTATTGTGAATTATTTATAAGAGCATGTTTTTGTTCCGGTTTTAAGGGCTTGTGGTGTTAAATTAGATGACGCATAGACCACGAATCAATGTTACCTCCTGGAGCCATATAGGGTGTTTTTTAATTGATAACGGTTACGGATACGTAACGAGCAGATGGCCCACCTGGTGTTAAGTGGCAACCCCTGCCCGTAACAAGCAATACGACTTGTATCTACCCTTACTTAGATAAGACGGTGAGACCCAAGTCGTATGCGCCGTAACTGTGAGACGTAAGGTGGAATGTCTCTGATCTTTTGTACTATCGAAATTGAACCATTAGTAACTATGCATCTCTTTATGACTACAAAAAAAGATCATAAAGATATAATAAAAAAAATGAGAAGAATAATTGCAATTGATTAAGTGTATCTTCTTACACATAAGCATGTTTTTCTGTATAGCCATGTACGTACTAAATCTCTCCTAATATGGAGTTATTAAAGTTTTCAAGTGAAACAGGTTAATAGGTTCTGTTACAACATCATTATTATAAATGCAATTAGAGTCTAAATGTTTGTGTCTAAATGTTGCAAATGATTATCAAGCTTGAATTAATATCATT
The DNA here is from genome assembly GCA_947359385.1 of Chesias legatella. Classification (NCBI taxonomy): domain Eukaryota; kingdom Metazoa; phylum Arthropoda; class Insecta; order Lepidoptera; family Geometridae; genus Chesias; species Chesias legatella. The sequence goes on along the minus strand of OX375769.1, from coordinate 8,603,647 downwards.
AAAACTTTCATTTTCTATGATTTTATGATGAAACACGTAATTTTAAAATGCATTTGTATCCTAATAAGCACTACTCGATTCGTCCATAATAAAGATTTACATATTTTAGGCGAAGTACGAGTTTTATTCTAGTCTTAACATTTAACACATTTACTGATATGCAAGTTTTACGTAAAGGTAAAGGTAATAAACATAAGTTTTGCTCATGTCCTTGTTTCAAAAGTTGTTCTCAGTTTGGTTGAAAATGAATAAAATTGTATGTGTGACATCGGACCGGATATAAGACCCCTGAATCAACACTATATGTCATTCCTAAGTTGTTGAACTATTGCAAGTAATTTCCTATGACGTCAGTAGATTAATAGGAAGTGATTGGAACAGTTACCGTGTGCCCCATAAAACCACAATTTGTCCTTGTAGTATGGTATTAAATAGTAACCAGACGTATAGTTATATTTTTAGCAAAATTATCATATTTCTTTTACTGTACTAAACTTTTTAAAAGTTTATATTGACATAATATTGATCTGTCTTATTTTATTTTATTTCGAATATCTTATTTCAAGTCTAGTAGTCAAGTCAAGTCAGAAGCTCATTACATTGAGTGAAAAATGTATGGTATATTGACGTTTGTGCCACAGTTTCTCACCAACCACTGTTTTTTTGTTACCCTTGTATGGTTCGCTTTCATACAAAACTCGCTCTTTTATGTAATTGAAGTCACGAAGGAGCTGACGGCCCACCTGATATTAAGTGGTAACCACTGCCCATAGACAACAGCAATACGACTCAAGTCCTCTCCACCAAAGTACGAGATGACTCAAGTCGCATTGCGTTGAGTCCATCACCCCGAGCCTCTTCGAGGCGCACTTACAATCCTTTCACCACACTGGTTCGACAGAACCGGTGACTCGAAGAAGAAGAAGATCACCCCGAGATGGGGATGTTACGTCTCATGCGCCTGCAATTTCGCCGGCACCCACTCCCTTCTACCGGAACACAGCAACACGAGTGCATCACTGCTTGGCAGATTACCAGGTGTGGTGGCAATACTTCTCCGGGCAAACTCAGTACAAGTTCTAATGCTATTTTGGGTTACTCCTTTTGCACCACCCGGGAGACACGTGTATGGATTCAAAGGGTAATCGCATACGGACGCGAGCAACTTTGTCTTCCAAATCGATACATTTGTAATCTTATATACTTAGAATCAATCATAGAGTCTAAGTTGGTATTTACTTCATAAAACCGTCATATCTAAGCTAACTTGGTAATTGCTGCCACAGAGTTATGTTAAGACAATTAATTACGATAAATTCCCGCGATCAACGTGACAAATGGTTTTATTGCATTTTGTGACCTAATACACTGATGGTAATTCTTTTATTACCTATATGTATTAATATTTTATTCTTTGTGACACACAAAGACAAAGATAATATCTACTTATTTTCACCGGCAGTGTTGGGTAAAATAATTTTAATCAATCATTATTAAATATTATTTTAATTATTTTACTAAACGCCAATTTTTTATTAGTTACGAATATAGTGTCAGTGTAGAGTGATTAATAATATTATTATTATTATGTTTAGAAAGGATGAGACACAAGAAAAAAACATTGCAGTTTCGATGATAGCTCTCAGTCAGCTTGATTTCTTCAGAGATCTTGAACAATTATCGTCATATTTCAACAAATTAACATAAAACAATATTAACTATACATACAAACCTTCCTCTTGAATCACTCTATCTATGATGAAAACCGCAATAGAATCCGTAGCGTAGATCTAAGCGTACAGACGGCGGGAAGCGACTTTGCTTTATGTTATGCAGAGATTATTCACTTTTATGTGAAAAACTCATGTCATAAATGCAAACAGAGAAAATAATATTATGTTTTTTATGTTATACAGTTATGGAACGAGCCGACGGCCCACCTGGTGTTAAGTGGTAACGTCGGCCCATAACAAACGATATGACTTGGATCCTCCCCTACTAGGTGCGACAAGACCCAAGTCGCATCGTATGCGCCCGTAACTCTGAGACATGCAGGTGGAATGTCTCATGAGCCTGTAACTTCACCGAAACACAGAAACGCGAATGCATTACAGCTTGGCGGCTGAAATTATATGGTATGGTATTGTATGATCTTTGCTATGTTATTTCTTAGGCGCGTATGTTTATACAAACCAGCTCAACATACCTAAATAATGCAAATTAGGTACAATGTACAATTAACATTCATTACAAGCAATTATTTAGCCACTTTAAATGATTGATCAATTATAGGACACTTAATAAGTTTTTATATCCAGGCGGAAACTACGCACGCGGCACGCGGTTGCAAAACTTAATCATATAGAGGTGTGTCCTATTATGTTTCTTATTATTTACCTATACCTGTTTTATGTATCAACGTTCCAGGTAATATCGGTGGCTTTTACTTGTCGATTCGTTTTAGTAGGCTATCGATATATCCTAGATATATAAATTTTATTATAGCACAAGAAAATCAAGTAGGTACACTGGTACATAGGCGAACATAATACTAATAAGACATTTCTTCCAGCTCACCTTTGAGTAGAATAGAGTGGATATGGTAGTGAATATATGTGAAAAATAATCTTTATTAATATAAGAATAATTTATATAACATGCATATATTTATATATATATATAAATATATATATATATATACACGTGTATATGTGTGTGTACTATGTGTATATATGTTATACTATCAGTGACAGGAGCTGTGCATTGTCCGGGATAACTCTCATAGGAAAACCCGTTCCATTGTTTGACGATAATTATATGTAACCGCATCATACGAATTCAATGGGAATAAAGCTTTGTCTGTTGCTGGCTGGGGGCAAGTGGCTAGTGCTGAAGGCCGAAGAACTGGAAACATACAAATACTTATAATCCTTTTCTCATCATCATTCTCAGAATTATATTTTATATATTTATTTATTTAGACACACCAAGAACAGATACATAATTATACTGAAATCTTATTCTACGGTTTTGGCTTATAAGCACCTGTCACTTACAGGTATGTACAGCGTTCTCGAGTAAAACATTATTATTCTTCCTAAGATATTAACAATTCAATATTAGGTAACAAAATTCACTATTTTACCAACAAATACACTATATTAAATAATATAGTAAAATAATATAATAATTATATATATAATAATAAATAATATTAATTATATTAAATATAATTCTGATAAAGAGTTTTTTATATAAGTATAGAAAACACTTTCTCAGAATTATATTTGACAGCTGAATTTTTTTTTAATATTTCACATTCGAAAGAAACAGAATATGCTGGAGATATGAAAAAGTATATTGCTGGTAAATATCATTTTCCTAGCCCCTGCTTCGAAGGTAATATTTATTGAACAATAAGTTAAAGATGATGATGATAATGATATACAATGATTTACATCTAGTTATATTTAACAAGCAAAAAATTTAAAAGAACTGGTGTCAAAGTTAGCGTGATGAAGGCGCGAGCCAAGAAAGAAACGAGGTACTTTTTTGTGTACTAGATCCCTTATCGCGTGGATTTTCCTTCATCAATCTGTTTTTTAAGATAACATTATTAGATTATGTATAATTTCAATTACTATGTCATGGTTTTGAGCGTTTCTTTAATTGTAAACTCATATAATACATTTCATTGAGTAAGTGGTATAGTTTTTATTCTTATTTAGAAAAACTTTTATTTCATTTTTGTTAATATAGTAAACCAATATTTATACAAATCTGAACTGTCTAAATTGCTTTTGTATAGGCTATCACCCATGCATGACTTATTATTGTTTATATATTTAATCCCTTATTCGTAAACTTTTATTAGCAATGGATGGCTTGAATAAATTAATGAAAGTTCTTTTTGTACACAGAAATACAAACTTACAACCATTTATATACTTTTAGTTTTTCATAAAAATTCAACAGTACACTTCACGGAACTACAAGCACAAATTAGGTAGCTTCTATCTTTAGCTAACCTAGACGTTTATGAATAATATTTAAGTTTTTTTTTTTTTACAAAATAGATGATATCAGATCGATAGCAGGCGGAATCTTAGCACTGCCGTTAAATAAACAATCATTTATCATAATCGTTATGAATTACCTATTATTAAAAGTTAAATGTTTATGGATTAATGTACAGTTTTACTGTAATTTACATTAAATCATTTATGTTGCAGTGATGGATGCTACATTGAAAAGTTTTTTGTTTTGCGCATTGTGTTGCACGAATCGAATGACGAGCATAGGAATTTACATTCAATGAATGTCTGAAGGGAAACATGTTTTTTCAGCGCTCATTCACCTTGATTGAACAACACTAGTGTGTGTGTCTGTAAACTTAATTTTTATGTTATTTTCCTAGACAATTTATAAACACAAAGTTAGAAAAATAAAGTAAATTATCCCTGTCGTCATGATTCAAGGTTTTTGGCTGAAAATCAGCGCTGAGTAATATACATGTATTCTCAGCACATGCTGAGCCATCCCCTTTTTCGGCATAGGGCGCATAGGGATTCATTTTTATGTTGTTTATTTTTCGTCTTTCGTCTCGCACACTGATATTTCCATAACAATATATTTTCTAAGTATCTGGCATAAAATATGTTGTCTGCAATTTAAGCATATTATCTTCTTACGACATAGTTCTTAGTAGTAGTTACAGGTAGGTATTAAGTATTATTTACATTTCTGTTCTGTTTCTAATGTAATAAACGATTTATTATTATTATTATTTATTAATTCAGTTGAACATTATTATATTACCGTTTTTACGATAGGGCAGAAACAAAAACACCATAAAACCATGTTTATCGTACGGACACTTCTTTATTTATTAGGACATCCAACATATTCAGTGAAAGTTTTCAGCTGCTGTCACGTTACGGTTGAATAGATGCAGCTTTATAAAAGATTTCATACACATTGACAAAAAATAAAATAAGAACAATTTATATAACTGATTAAACATATGAAAAAACAGAAATAATTTATAAAAAAAAAAGTATTTGTGTGCAAGAGGAAGGGTCTCGCCACAGAATTTAGCCTGACCACATCAATGCTAGGCGTTGGTATTCTGCCTGGCATGGGATGAGAATAGAGAAGATGTAGGTATGTTGTGGAAGGGTCTGTCTCTTTCTCCCTGAGATATGGAGAGGGAGTCTTCACCATTCTACCCCAAGTACTTTGAACACCTTTTCATACCCAACAAAGGCAACTTGTTCAATGTGTAAAAAATGATTATGCTATTACGACTGATTTGACTTTTACATACTTGTTACAAGCAGTACGTTGAACGGTTAAAGTGAGCGTTCTTGACATTTAGTTTTTTAGTCTCGTTGGAATTTTAAATATAGCAGTTCTATTAACTCATTAGGCATATTTTACTTCCTCACAGTGCACTGTTTAACAGAGTTTCCAATTGTTTTATTTGGTAGAAATTCAGGTGGTACCTACGATAAATGTATATAAATATATACAGCTTTGTCGACGAAGAATGGAAAATTAATGCAATAATCTATTCAATCTATTCTAATCAGTTAAACAGTCTAATTTGGTTTCAGACTATACATAAAATTACGAATCATTTTGACTAGCCTCACAGCTCGGTTCGTAGTAACCCTGCCTTCTGCTGTAGGTCGTGGATTCGATATCCACACAGGACAAACATTTGTGTGACGAACAGTAGTGTAGAGAAGTAGAAAACAGTTAAGAAGAATAGGATTCGATAAAAAAAATATTTTTGATTATGTTACGGAACTAGCTGACGTCCCATCTGGTGTTAGGTGGTAACCTCGGCTCATAATAACCAATGCGACTTGGGGCCCCCCTTACTAAGTACGACAAGACCTCATCTCGCATCGTATGCGCCCGTAATTCTGAGACGTGTATTTGCCTATGACTTTAAAAATTAACCATTTCAGGAATTCACTTCACGAATATATCTCCTACTAAAATGAAGAATATGAAAGCTTTCTACCCTTACCAAAGGATTTAGTATTTCAGAGGTAAGGAATAGACTAATAAACTTACTTGAATTAGACTGATATCCAGCGACGAACACCCGCTTAACTTAGGGAAGACTTTTCCTAATTTTCCTAGTAGGTATCACTTCCCGAATGTTCGATTCGGGACCCGGGGAACGACTGAGGGCCTATCACAACGGGAGCGAGGTGGGATTACAGGAAGGGGCCCCAGAGGATGCTAAGATTAATTTGTTACTTGACGCCCGCGTTCGTAAGGGGGCATCCAATTGCGTACAAGTGAACGGAACTTAGGTATAGTTCCCATCGGTAACAATCCTAATACATATTCAAACGGTGGCAGCTTATAGTGATGGTGAGTTTCGGTTGCGGGTTCGAATCCTGCAATGAGTTTGAGATTACCTTCTGGAGCTGGAGCTTCTAGTTGATGAAAATGTCGTGAGTTATTGTTAGTAGGAGGTACTTTAGTGCCGAGAGAACTTTTTCTACGTGATAAAGTTACAGAGCGACAAGATGGCCCACCTGGTGTTAAGTGGATGACCGATCCCACCCGATAATTTAGTGTCGACAAGTCTTTGTGATAAAGTTGCCGAACGAGCCGATGGCCCACCTGGCGTTAAGGTGATGAACGATCTCATCCGATACTTTAGTATCGACAAAACGTTTTGTGATAAAGTTACGGAACGAGCAGATTGACGTTAGCAGACATGGTGTTAAGTGGTAACCTCGGCCCATAACAATACGACTTGGGTCCTCCCCTAACTAGTTACAAGACCTATGTCACATCATATACGCCCGTAACTCTGAGATGTTTTGGTGGAACGTCTCATGTGCCTGTAATTTGCCATTTTATGGCTATCCCCTCTCAGTGACACAATATTAAATGATAATCATACCAATTATTTATTAAACTTTTATGTTTGTTTTATTTCTTTGTTCCTTTCCCTTTGTTCTTTATGATTTTCAATGTCTTGTGTTCTTTGCCTGTCACAAATAAATGTATTTTTCTTTCTTCTTTGTAATTTCACCGTTTCCCATTTGGCTCGTACATCTTGTATGATTAATCGCTAAGGAAATGACCCGAAACCGTCCAATTGCTTCGAATTGATCCCGACCTTACATTTGGCCCACACATATTTGGGGGTCATTGCATACCTACTCGCGGGAGATTTTTCTGTTTGTCCAAAGGAGTCGAGAAACTGGACACTGTTTAGGGAAATGGAATAGAGATATTGCAGTTTGAAGTGTGTTTTTGAATTCGTTACTCTGAATTACATTAATACTCGGAAAATATGGGAGTTTTTCAATGAAGTTCTTTCACAATTATCAACAATTTTGAGGATAAATTGGATGACCCTAATTGCTAAATTGTATTTTTGGCTGGCCTCACAGCTGTTGGTAGTAACTGCCTTCCGCACTGTAGGTCGTGGGTTCGATTCTCACCAGAACTAACATTTGCGTGACGAATAATAGTTTGTGTTTGCAACATGTATTTAGAAAAATATATATATGTATTCTATCAGTGCGTCTGGTTCCCATAGTACAATGCTTTATTTGGGGCAGTGTGAAATGTCCAAAAATGCGTATATACCGGCGGCAGAAACAGGTGTGGTAGCAGCACTTCCCCGGCCAGACGCTACATCCTCAAGCAACCATAATAAAACAAACAACAATTGTTAAATAATTGTAATGTGGATATCAATTAGAAATATTCAGACGGGGTACCGCCACTTAGTAAGCAGTACATCGGCGTGGTAGAAGTTGCAGTCGAACTTGTTGGTGCAAGCGTTCCCGTATCGACACGGCTTGGGGTGGTAGAAGTGGCACGCGGGGTTGGAGCACGCGGGGTAGTACTTGCACATCGCGGGGAGGGGGGTAGCCGATATGCTTTTGTAGTTAGCCGCCGGCACCACGTGGGACGCTGTAATATAAAGTCAAAAATTTTATAATAATTATAACAATAAACTTTATTGCCAATAATATTAGTTTTAATGCTACTTTTTTAATACTACTTTGTTTCCAAAGAATAAAAAAAAAAATTGCAACCCTGCCTTCTGCGCTGTAGGTCGTGGGTTCGATTCCAGAACAAACATTTGTGTGACGAACACAGGTGTTTGTTCCTGGGTGTTGATACGTATTATATGTATCTAAAGAAAAAAAAAGTATTTAGTTATTATATCAGTTGTCTGGTTCCCATCATACAACCAATGCTTAGCTTACTTTGGGGCTAGATGGCGCCGTGTGAAATGTCCACAAATATTTGTTTATTTATTATATATCCCGGACGATATGGCAAAGTTATAATGGTCTTAAAATGATTTACTAAGGACAATACCATGCTACTATTATATATTTGTAATGTTTGTACGCTCACATAGCATGATCTAGTGATCAAATTTTAAGCCCTACTACCATTATGTACATAGGTTCACAATCAACTTTTTTTTTATGTGATGTAGGTGAAGGAACGTGCCGACGGCCCACCTGTTGTTAAGTGGTAACCGCCACCCATAGACAATACAACACTAACATAACAATACTAATTTAATCTATACAAATAAATGAAATTGGAGTGTCTGTTTGTAATATTAAAATAACAACTTTTTACTATGTGCACATGGATGTATACACGGAACATATACCAAAACAATTTTTTTTTGAAATTGTTGTCTGTCTGCCTGTCTGTTTGTTCCGGCTAATCTCTGAAATGGCTGGACCGATTTTGACGGGACTTTCACTGGCAGATAGCTGATTTAACAAGGGGTGCGTGATAAAACCGAATTCCACGCGGGCAACAGCTAGTAATAAATAAAAATAAAATAACTAAGGGTGATGTTTACCGAGTACAGGCGCGGACGCGAGGGGCGCAGCGGGCGGCGCGGCGTGCGCGGGGTTTGGCCCGTGTCCGTGCTCGTACACGCAGCCGCGGCGCGTGCACGACGCCCCGAACCGGCAGCGCGGGTGCTGGAACGCGCACGCGCCGCCGTACCGGCACTGCGGGAACGCGCGGCACCACACCGCCTTGCGATCCGACGGCTGCGGGTTCGTGTGTGGGTGCGCTGACACTAAGTAATGATAATAATAATAATAATATTGGTGGACAATCACCCACAACACACGGAATCCTAGTGTGGGGACTAGTAAACTTTTATCGTAAACAATCTATTATGTGACTCAATTAACTGCTCAATAATGTATATATCTCATAATACATAAATTAAAAAAAAAAAACAATAATTCACTCAGCGCCATCTAGCCCCAAAGTAAACTAAGCATAGCTTGTATCACGGGAACCAGACGACTGATATGATACTTATATACTTTTTTTTGGTAAATACATATAATACATATTAACACCCAGACTCAGAACTAACATCTTTATTCATCACACAAATGTTTGTCCTGGTTGGGAATCGAATCCACGACCTACAGCGCAGAAAGCAGGGTTACTACCAAACTGAGGTATGAGGCCAGTCAAAATATAGACACTCACGTGGCGGAAGCGAATCATATTTATGCGAGTTGGTGGTTGTGGTCACAATAATATGATTATCGCTGCTGGCACTCTCAGTTCTTTGACGTTCTCTCTCATTCTGTCTTTTTTCCACGTCAAAAACAATGGGTGACGTTCGTTTCCTCTTCAACGGTGGAGACTGTTCATCCATTAAGACGTCTGCACTCCTTTTGACTTTAACTTGTGGTTCGTCCACTTTCTCCACTTTCACCTTTTCAATAATGACTTGAGTATCGCTCTCTTCGCTCGTATCACTCATACGTTTCTTCTCTTCTACTTTCTCTTTTTCACTGCTCGCTGTTGAATCTATATCATCTACCATTTTCTCATCTCTTTCAGGGGCAATTTCTTTGAGTATTTCCGGTTCATTTTGACTGTCTTTTTCAGTGAGTTTAGGCTGTGTTTCAGCTAGTTTTAAAGGTGTTTTTGTTTCATTATCATCGTTGAGTAAGCCTTCCGTTTGTAATTTCTTAGCGAGGAACGCGTTCGGATGGTAACCGTCCATGGTTACAATGAACTTTGTATTTTTGTCTTTGTCGATTGTTTGATTATGAATGTTTCTGTAAATAAAGATAATATGATCATTTCTGTAGATAAATAATAATAATAATATTGGTGGACAATTCACACAGCGCCATCTAGCCCCAAACTAAGCATCGCTTGTACTTTGGGAATCAGAGAACTAATAAAATTCATATGCTTTTTTTATATACATAATCATATATATTATAATATTAACAAAGTAGGTGATTATTTTAGATTCCATGTTAGCTCTTCTCGCCTGAAACACAGGATTACCTAGTTCAGGCTCTCGTGTTATATATACCTATGTCTAAATAAGTTTTACGATTTGTTACATTTGCCATGTTTTATTTGAATAAATTTAATATTAATTATAATATATTAATATATGTCCTACTATTATATATTAATACCCAGACACGGAAAAATATCTATATTTGTCACACAAATATTTGTCCTGGGTGGGATCGAACCCACGACCTACAGCGCAAAAGGCAGAGTTACTATCATGGTTGGAAAAAAATCACGATTTATTGCAACAAAACAAAAATCATTGATTTTTACAAAAAAACCAGAAGCTTGAAAATTGTTTCCTTCTTTCTTTCTAAACCATTAAAGCAAATTCACCAAGTAGGTTATACTTACAAAGTTTCAATAATGATCGTGTCGTCCTTTTTAGTGGTAGTTCTGTTGCCACTCTTCGGCGGTGGCGGCGTGTAGTCTGTGTTGTGAAACTTCTTCGTGATCGACTTTGGGGCGTATTCCTCTTTATCAATGTCGCTATCCATTCTGTGAATATCGAGAATAGGAACATTGGTATCTTGATACTATTGAAAATGTTTCAAAGTTCTTTTGGGTGATGATTAGTGAAACGCTGATGAAGACATGTTACTAGTTTTTACCTGCAAGTAATAGCGCAATCACATTCCGGTTTGAATGTCGGTGAAATTACAGGCGCATGAGACATTCCACCTTCACGTCTCCATTTTACGCGCAATATGATGCGATTTGGGTGTTCTTGTACGTAAATAGGTGAGGACCCACGCCGTACCGCGTGTTATAAATAAATAATAAGAAATAAATATTGGTGGTCATTTCACTCAGCGCCATCTAGCCCCAAAGTAAGCTAAGCATAGCTTGTATCATGGAAACCAGACAACTGATAGAATACGTATATACTTTTTTCTAAATACATACATATAATACATATTAACACCCAGACACAGACCAAACATCTATATTCGTCACACAAATATTTGTCCTGTGTGGGAATCGAACTCACGACCCACAGCGCAGAAGGCAGAGTTACTACCAACTGAGCAGTGAGGCCTGTCTGGATGGACGGAGGTAACCACTTAACACCGGGTGGGCCGTCAGTTCGTTCCGTAAAGTTATCAAATTAAATAAACTTGTTTGCCTTGTACTTAAGTATGTAAGGACTAGCCTCGCAGCTTAGTTGGTTAGTAACCATACCTTCTGCGCTGTGGGTCGTGGGTTCGAGTCCCATCCAGGACAAACATTTGTGTGACGAACACAGATGTTTGTTCTGTGTCTGGTTGTTAATATGTATTATGTGTATGTATTTACAAAAAAAAAGTATATATGTATTATATCAGTTGTCTGGTTCCCATGACACAAGCTACGCTCAGCTTACTTTGGGGCTAGATGGCGCTGTGTGAAATGTCCAACATTATTTATTTATTTTATTTTATTTATTTACTTACTTGGAGGTAGAGTCTTCGCTGTGAGGCTCGCCGAGGCTGGCGGCGCCGGCGTCGTGAGTCCGCGTGACGTCACACCCCGCCACCTGGATCAGTATCTTGTGCGGCTCGCAGCGGCGCATCGGCCGCACCAGGGCTCGTTTCACTGACGACTCCGGCTCCTTTTTCGGAGGCAACTTTGAAAGGGAAACATAACAATATAAATATATAATATAAAAGCCTTTATTTATACTTTGTATTATTATTACTACCCAAATAATATTACAGACAAGTTTAAATTTAAACGTTGGTAGAAGTCGCCTCTCTTCGGCGTAGGCCTCCCGAAAGCCTAAAATATGTCCCACCATCTTTTCTTCTATCTGCCTTGTCTCCTTTTGAAGGGAAACATGCTATGCTTGTATGTTTGTTCAAAAAAAAGGTCACAATTTGCAAGTGAAGACTAGTTTTAGAGCACTTCCCTACAATCGCTCGAGATAACGTTTCAACACACGTTGACAGGCCACAACATTTTGACATGCTTCACAGCTCAGTTGGAAGTAACTCTGCCTTCTGCGCTGTAGCTCGTGGGTTCGATTCCCACCCAGGACAAACATTTGTGTGACGACCACACACGTTTGTTGTTTCTGGGTGTTTAATATGATTTATATGTATTTATTTACAAAAAAAGTATTATATCAGTTTCAGTTCCCATGACACAAGCTGTGCTTAGCTTACTTTGGGGCTAGATGGCGCTCTGTGAAATATCCAAAAATATTATCATTATTCTTGATAAGTCACAACCCTATAATTTATTTTTATTTACCTTTAAATCCAATTATGAATATCATGAAAGTTACCGATGTTACATCCCAAAACAAAGCGGAAGAAACCGCGGGTAACGTTACATGTAAAGAAAACAACACTCACGTTCAATAGACTCTTGTGCGCGTCGGCAACAGCGCGCAGCAGCAGACTGGAGGCGGGCGCGGGCACGCGCGGCCGCGGGCGCACGCGCACCACGCTCGCGCACGAAGCGCGCGTATTACGATTCTCCAATACGGATACTCTGAAATATACCACATGAGGATATTATACTTTATGTGACTGGCCTCACAGCTCAGTTCGTAGTAACCCTGTAGGACATGGATTCGATTCCCATCGAGGACATTGATTGCTACAAAGATCGTGCTCGCGAAAAAAAAGAAGCCCTCCTTCAGGGGTTTCTGTCTCTTCTTCCCCTTGGAAGGTCGGATACAGATACTCTGAAATATACCACATGAGGAAATTATAACGATACCTTATTTATGCTTTACACCTCAGTTGGTAGTAACCCTGCCTTCTGTATAGGGCGTGGGTTCGATTCCCACCCAGGACAATTTGTACGACGAATATAGATGTTTGTTCTGTGTCAAAAACAAAGTCAAAAACTTTAATTCCATTGAATTCATACAGAAATGAATTGGAAACGTCAATAATATTCAAAACTACGTACTTATCGTCACGTCTGGGTGTCAATATATATGTATTTACAAAATACAAAAAATATATAAATATTATAGCAATTGTACGATAATCGAAAGTGAACAACGCAACGCCCGACCTCAGGTCGAACGCCGCAACAACAACAACAACCTAAAGCGAAGCTTACCTAAAGAAAGGTAATGTTATGGTAACTGTTAGCGGTCACTACACGGGTACACATACCCTTTCTGGGCGAAGGTAAAATAATCGAAATCGGTTAGGAATGCGTGATTATGCACACCGGATAAAAAAGAGGTTCTCCTTCCTTTTTCATATTCAAAATGGCGTTTGCGCCAATTTTCGTTTTGATATTCGTGATCAGGAGGTTAAAGAACGTTATTTTTACCAAATTTTTAGATCGATCGGCGGTATGCGCTTTTCGGAAGATTATTCCACTACATGGCGTAATTCAGTACATCTTCCTCAGATTCGGTCAAGCGTTAACTGCAGACGTCTGTAGCAGCCGCTAACACCAGAGAAACAAGATACAAGTCGCCGTCGCCGACTAAACAGATTCCACGGCAAAAATAATATTCTCTTTCCCGTGGAATCTGTTTAGTCGCCCGCGTCCGAGGGTGATTCTGATGTGCGTAGGTGCTGCGTGGTGAACACCAGAGAAGAAAAAAACCGCCTTTCTCAAGGCGACTTGTATCATGTTTCTAAATTGCAGAAATGCGAACAATGATGGCGAAACTCGCAGAGAAAGAGCTCCGACTTGTCAACCGATCTTCACCGTTATTGTTCCACGATAACGCAAGATGTACTACTTGAGAAAACACTACAGGACCTGCAGTTAGAAAACATCCTTCATCCTCCATACTCGTTGGTCGTAGCTCCAACCGACTACCATTATCCGCGATTTGGACAATTAGTTGCATGGTCAACAATTTTCTTCCCAGAAAGCAGTACAGCCTTAACCTTTTTTTTTACGTGATGTATGTGTTAGAACGAGCTGACGGCCCACCTGATGTTAAGTGGTAACCGCTACCCATAGACAAAAATACGACTCAAGTCCTCTCCACCAGAGTACGAGATGATTCAAGTCGCATTGCGTTGCGTCCATCACCCCGAGACGTGGATGTTACGTTTCATGCGCCAGAAATTTCACAATTTGAGTTCGGAAGTCCCAGTTCTATCGCAAAGATTTAAATGATCCTCCTATGAGGTGGCAGAAACGTATAGGGTATATGACTGATACTGAGGGTAAATATCTTCAAAGATTACCTGCAAGAAATCGCTATAAGCGATAAGGCTGCCCATTGTATTAACTAAGTTTAATGATTTATTCTGTACGTAATTTCCATGTATGGTGATCAATAGTGTTATTTATCCATCTATACATTTATTATATAAATATCCTACTCTTATAAAAACTACTGTGTGAATTTTTCAGTAGTAAACGGCAATTTCATACATTATCCCCTAATATTAAAATGTACGGTAGGGCGACATTTCAGTATGAGTGAATTATGAAAGAAAATATGCCAAGTCCCCAATGACCACTACTAAAAACCACTTGTTCAGAAGGATTGTATGTACTCACTTTGAAGTGAGCCTTTTTGCAACAGGCTCATGTTTTTCGCTCTCTTCAGAGAGCTTTTTCTGTGGTTCCTTCTGAGACTGTGGCTGGTCACCGAGACGACTCTTTGCAGATTTGGTCTGTGGTCTGACCTCAGGCCCCCTTTCGGGGGTAAATCTGAAATTACAGTAGTTTCAAAGTAACACAACATAATAAACTTCAAAATTGGAGGTGATAGTATTTTATTGTTATTGAATACTTTTGTTTTTTGAACACAGATCTGTTACATTTTTGTATTAATTTGGTATAGCCATTACTACTTAACATATTTCACATATATCACTTCTGTGCCTAGTTATAGTTTAGGCTAATGATTGACAATAAATCAATATTACTCCCCTCCCACTCATAGCTCGGAGGTTACTACGTTATTGAAATGATGAAAATACATCCGTCGGATCTTTGTACACAACGAAAAACACGCAAGCAATTCCAAACGCAAAATCATATTTTTTCTTTATTATTCTTGTCGTATGAAGTTTATGAACGGGCATAGCTTTTAATTTGTTTAATAATAGAGCAAGAACCGCTCTCGGTACAATTAGCGAATATAATGTATGTAGCATATTAATTACATTCTTAGCATCATCATACTAAGTAAATGTTAATATAATCAAAATACTAATGACTTATTAAACACTTGAGTAAAAATTTAGAACAATAAGTTTAAGTGACTTATAGTATTTTACAAATTGAGCTCTGCAAGATATGCATCTTGCAGAACTTATCATCTTAATAAGCCCCAGACGAAGCCTATTTATTCACTCAATGTGCGTTGTTACAAAATATACCTTATATTCAAATCACTCATCAAAGAACATATTTTATATAAAACTTTTTTAATTTGTCTTATGTCAATACTATATGTAGATCAATAAGCATAAGATATTTCTTACTACCTCAAATGTTCAATTTAATAACCTTTCGGGACTCTCAGATTTTTTTTCTTCCCTCACTTTCTCCCTTACTTCCAATTTCTTTGGCTCATCCCTGGTTCCCAGTCTCTCCCTAATGGGCCTTTTGGGAAGTTTGAGCTCAATTTGGGGCAATACTTCAGGTTCTTTTGGTCTCTGGGCTACAGGTCCTGGGGGGGATTTTGGTGACTTCAAAGGAGATCTAGACCGTGCAGGGGATTTGGCTTTAATGGGAGACCTAGGCCGTATTGTGATGGGAGGGGTATTATTTGCTTGTTGAGATATTTCCTGGAACAAATAAATTGATTTTACCCATAAAACTTTGATTCTAGAGAAGTTTTAAAGAACTGTAGAACTCATGCCAAGATCGTCCGGGGAAGTACTGCCACCATGCCCTTTTCTGCAGCCAAGCAGTACGCATTCGCGTTACTGTGTCCCGGATTGAAAGGTGCGGTTGCCGGTGAAATTACAGGCACATGAGACATTCCACCTACACGTCTCAGAGTTACGGGCGTATACGTTGCGACTTGGGTCTTGTCGTACCCACTAGGGTAGGACTCAAGACGCATCGATTTTTATGGGCAGAGGTTACCACTTAACAGTTACAGCTTATTGAATGTTGTGGCTGATGATTTTAACTCAGTTTTGATGAGGAGCTGGGTACAGTTACACCAGCCTACGCCACTTGTTTCTCAGTGAGACTCCATCTGCTTCTAATTACCTTTTTACACACTTTTTTTTTTAACACCAGGCGGGCCGTCGGCTCGTTCTATAACTGTATCTCATAACAAAAAAAGTAACCATGACAAAATTGACTGGAATAAACTAAAACCAAGTGTTTTTAAGTATCTAGATTACCTGGAATACATCTTCAGCAAAGTCATTCATAAGCTCTTCTGCTTCAGTTCTAATATTCAAAAAATCCTCATCGTCTGACATGGAGTCCAACTGCTCTGCCAATTTCTGCTTTAGTCCTTGTATTTTAGCTTCAATCTCGTTTATTTCTTTCAATTGTTCATCCCTAGGGGCATTACTTTTGCCCTCAGAATCCTGATTTGTATCACCAGTGCTTCCAGCCTGTTCTGTAGGTTCAGATAGGATAGTAGCGGGATCAATTATAGGGACTACAGGCCTTTTCACTGTTTCAAGCTGTTCCATCTCTTCAGCTATTTTTATGTCAGGCTTTGTATCTTTAGGAGTTTCTTTAGGTGTGTCCAGTATGATGCCATGGTTTTTAAGTATCTGACCAGCAAAGACATCAGTGATTGAGGGCTCAGATTCCTTTTCTATATTCATAAGCAGAGGAGGTATGTTTGGGCGAATGATTTCATCGAGTTTACTTTTCTTTTTCTTGTGCGCTTTCTTTTCTTCCTTTTTTCGATGTGTTTTCTGTTTTTCTTTTTCCTTTTTCTTGGCTTTTTTCAAATCACTTCTCTTGGATTTCTCTTTAGTTTTCTTTTCTTTGGACTTCTTATCTTTGACTTTTTCTTTGCTTTTTTCTTGTTCAGGGAGTTCTGAAAAAGGTTTATAATTAATAATAATTATATAAAACATATATAATTATATAAACATTATATTCATTGACACTCTTACACCTGGACGGGTTCGGCTGAGCCTCATATTATATCATTATCATATTAGTTACATATAAAACATAACTAAATATATAACATTAAACAATTAATTATACTTTACTAGAATTTTCACCTAATGTAAACACATTATTATATTTGTGCCATAGATGACAATAACATGTATAACAGATATTATCAAATCTGAAAACTTTGAATATAATCATTTACTTCTCAAAGTCATGACATGAACAGCTGTATATATCTATTGAAAACTTAACTTCAACCATATTTAGTTAGTTATTGTGTTTGGCCAAATTCAATGAATTTTGAACAACATTCACCCTGAAATAATTAGCAGTTTTGTAAAAATGTTGTCTTGATTTTTACAACATCACGCTGCCTGGACATCTTACTTTTTCAAAGATTAGCAGGGTGAGTGTTTTAGGCGTCATCCTTGTCTTTTTGTTTCTGTGAATAAATGACACGACAAGAAGATGGCTTAAAGTTATTAACAACAGGTACAGCTTGTATCCTACTATACGACGGGAAGCCCTGGGAAGATTCAAGTTGCATTACATTGCACCCATCACTCTGAGAATTGAAGTGGAACGTTTTGTGTGGCTGGTAATTTTAGCCATGGTAGTTACTATACCATAAAGGTCTGCAAAAGAAATTACATAATTAAACAAACATACTCATTGGCGTAGCCACTGTAACTTCCTGGAGCTTCTTCAGCACCTGGTGAAGCCAGTTGACAAAAAGCTCTGTGTTGTCTCCAAGGAACAACTGCAGATCATCTTCCATTTGAGACCTGGTGCGCTTGTTGGCGACCATCACCATCACATAGTCAGGTAGTTCATCATCTGTTTATAAGGAAATTTTACTAAATACTAAGCTTTTTTATATGATTATGACACAAATCAAGCAGATGTTCCACCTTATTTTAAGCTACATTCTAGTTATACTAAACTGAACAAGCGCCAATCTAACCAAATTACCAGTGCCATGTAATCTTTATTTTGATTGATGTACCAAGCCATTTGTTTTAAGAATGCATTGAAAATTCTTTTGCCTGCAGTATTTGAGACTTGAAGATGTTATGTTTCTAATGTTTCATATGCTGTGATTAAATTTAATTTAGAGCTTCATTTTTAAGGTGCATCGTTTGGCAAGAGTTGCAGCGGGGTTAGGAGCAGAAGGGGGAATGTGCGTTCTTGGCACCCATGCCAGAACTTTGTCCCATCACAGAGCCAGCCCATGGTGGTGGTCATTGATGGTGATTTACCATTAAAATAAAATAAAATTTATTGCATATACTCTTTAGATGAGTGGTGACAAACAAAGTAACTTCAGAACTATTTGGTGGCCATATAAATGTTGAACTTAAAAGTCGCTGCCAATTAGATACTTTCTTCTGTTAACTATTCTTCATATTTTTGAACAGCAAATTGAATGTTTATTGAAACATCCCACAAAACTTTTGAAACTTTTAATAGGATACACTCTTCATTCAGTCTATGACAAAGTCACCATATTTTTTTTTTGTTTTATTTCAGTAATCTTTTTGTGTTAATCTTGAGAAGAAGACAATGAATGAGCATCAAGACCAAATTGCCCATGCTTCATGTCCGCGCCTTGACTTTGCAGTGAACATTGTCCTATCTGAATACTCAGCAAGTCCAACATATTATAAAATCATTATTTGCAAGTTCTATTAGTTTTGCGAAGCAATAGCCTTAGCCTATAAATCACTTGAGTTTCAAATTCTATAACAGTATGAATAATGGTCCATTTAATTCCAACATTCAGATGCATCTAAAGCAGGCACCTTAAAATAAATTTCACAAGTTAGAGTGAAAAGTATAAGTAAGTAGCGTTTAGTATGAAACCTCCAAACTTTATGAGTTTTTACTTGTTCCTGGTCATCAATAAATAACTAAAATTAACATCCAAGGACATAATGAATACTCACCAACGTAACAGCCCAACTCAGTCAGCTTGGCCTTGATCGCAGACTGGAAATAGGACGTAAATGTGATCAATAAATCCATATAGAATAACCTAGGCATCGGTATGATATGGTAACAACCACTGATTTAGAACTACCATAGTATTTGAAATACACAAAAGTATCATCCAATGACAATGATACTATATAAAATAACCTATGGTTTGCTATAATTCCGTCGGATATCATGAAAAAACAACAAATAATAAGTTATTTACCCGCATTTTCTGTCCAATCTCGCTGCCGACCACGTCCATGGCGAAATTATTGTTTGTAGACCACTTTCTTGAAAAACAACTAGTAACTTCGCTGCTATTCTTCAGTTATACATAGAAACACAACTGAAGAGATAACATTGAACATAGGATCAACATCATTTAGAGAAAAATCACAGAACAAAATTTGTGAAAATATTTTTTTCCGCCATGGATCCGATTATTTGGCCATCGATCTTGACTGACGTTCCTCTTCTGGCTTGATGGATTGATTCAGCGCCTGACTGATGCTTCTAAGCCTACAAGTCTGCCAATGTCTGATTGTGTTACATAGTGTCACATTTTATGATTCCAAAAATTAACGGTTGAAATTTACAAATTAAATAATCGTTGCGATATTAATGACAACAACAGTTTTAAACAAATATGGAAAATTTGTTTAAAACTGCTCATTTTTCTACGGGTTTTCAGCACTGACGAGTGATTACAAAAAAACTATATTCTGCACATATGTACTCTTTTGTATTTATTGTTCATGAGGAAATGTTGAATGATTCTTATTTGCTGGTGTGTTATAATTATTTATTAGGCAATGATAACACCGGGTCATCAATCATATCGTCTTTGCGAAATACTTCCCACTTGAGCTTTCGTTTCTGTTTTGACGTAAAAGTGTCACGGAAGAGATTGGAAAGAAGCTGGAGGCGCAACAGCCTACGAAGAAAAGTTGGCCGGAAACCTCAAAATTGACACCAGACTGACCGCAGACGTAGTGAAAAGATCTAGGTTTGAAGGTACGCCAGACGTGGACAACATTATAGACCTCTGTGATGTGTATGACAATTCGGCGATGATTATGGCAAAACTTGTGCTACAATATTGCAAACAATTGCACGACTGCACTTCGGAATCTAAATACCATTTGACTATTGTTATTTTTTTACTAAGTCTGACAGCAATGGCAGCAATATTATATGTTAATGTCAAATCGATGTGCTGTCATTGTCGCTTGGTCGCACAATCATGTCGTTCGTTTTTTTTTACGAATTGACAGTTAACCTATTGGCCGCAGATGGTCATAACAGCGTTTATACGGGCTTTTGGTGAGAGCAGACGGGTATCAAGTCGTTCAAGTAATATAATTTTGCTTGCTGCACATTCACATTAGACGTTTGTCTCCTCGAAGTAGTTTTTCTCAGAGGTCGCTTCCGAAGTTGGTAAATAATAATAATAGCAATAATAATATTGGTGGACATTTCACACAGCGCCATCTAGCCCCAAAGTAAGCTAAGCATAGCTTGTATCATGGGAACCAGACAACTGATATTATACTTGTATGTTTTCTTTGTAAGTACATACATACCTACTTATAATACATTTTAACACCCAGACCCACAGGACAAACATCTACGTTCGTCACACAAATGTTTGTCCTGGGTGGGACTCGAACCCATGACCTACAGACGCAGAAGGCAGCGTTACTACCAACTGAGCTATGCGCCCACCAATATTTATTTATTTATACCTATTATAATAAAATAAAAAATATGGAAAAAATAAATTCTGCTGTCCGCTGTCTTGCACCGTTATCTTCGATAGGTACCATCGATTTCACGCAAACGAAAGCGAAGCGATAGCCAGTGTTAACTCTAATAAACAGCACCTACCCGTTTACGCTAAATGCATGGATATCAATTATAGAATAAAAATAAAAAACTTCTTTATTAAATATTGTCTTTTATTAACAACCTTTGAATACATCTGAAATAATTAGTCACTTTGACAAAATGATTGATTTCATAATAAGATCCACCACATTTCTTCTTGAGGTAGGTACATAGTACCTAGGTACAATACAATATAAATATCATCAAACATAATTTATATTTAACAACAATACAATATTATTACGTTTTATGTTGGTAGGTCACTTTTATAATACACAATACCAAATTCATTAAAATGATGTAAACATTACCTCTTTAGGTACATAGTTCCTACAATACAATAGAAATCACAACAAATTGAATTCATATTAACTATAATACAATGTAACTATTTTAGGTCGGTAGGTCACTTTTAAAATAGTATCAATTACATTCATGATATCTGACTGAGGTACTTACATTCTGTATTGTATATGTAGATATTGCTCAAAATTTATGACTTAATTCTGTTTGAATTTTGAAAATATAAAGTTAATGCTATCATTCTCACGCATTCGAGTTTGGAAAATGGAAAGGTGGAACTACTGATTGATTTTACTTTATATTTCGCAAATACTACACAGATTTAGGAGCAATACTTATGTAGATATAAAATCAGAACAAACTATAATACAACGAACTGATTTATTGTTGAGTATATTTCTAAATCTTTGGTCAAACGAAACCTTCAAGAAATGGAATGTTCGAACTTTAAATACTAATAGCTAGTTGCTTTACATATTAATACTTACCAACACGGGTAGGTACCTAAGATGTTACCAAAAAGTCCGTAGGTACTACTCGTAAAATAAATAGAACATCTAGTGTTTTTTATTGTGGCTAGACCTGTTTTAGTAGGCACCCACCCAATTTCCTTCGTTGAGAAACGTAGGTAACGTCTTGAAAGAATGTCGAATGTAAAAACTATACAAATAATAAATAAGTTTTGGAAGACACTAGGTACTCATAGGGAAGTAGGTAGATTATTTTAACATAGTTATTTACAAATTCAACAAGATCATGCTTGAACTAAAACTTAAAAAATAAGGCACCTTTTTCTAACTTAATACAGCCTTTTTAGCAGCTTGTCGTTCATTACTAGGACGGATAATATAAGTGCGTTTTACTATTTAATACTAATTAAATTATAATATGTCATACTAATTGTGGTCCCGTTAATAGCGTTCTTAAATATATTTTTTTAAGAGTTGGTAATAAAACCGGCTGAAAGCTGCTTATTTAAAAATAATATCATAGTCTTAAAATGTAATAATAATATTTTTGGTACAAATAAGTCTTGTAATAATTTCTTTGGCATCATAATAAAGAGCGACAAGCTGCTACACTTTCGTTTGCCTGTCATCCAAGTGGAACCTCGTGATCTTGATACTTTGCTGAGCTGGCAACTCAGGTCGGTAATTCCGGCGTCCCACCTCTAAGGTCTGAGATTTCGCACGCACTTGTAGACTAGGCTGGTTCGATCGGTGTGGACTAGGATCGAAAGAGAGTGGTCCCAGTGTTCGGGACTTGGATGTTCCCGGGTAGTGGTCTACCTTCCGCCAATGCCGGGGTTGTGAGAAGCCCGAGGGTCTGCTCTCGACTCCCCCAGTGAGACTTGGCTGAGCGCTGTTCGCGTGTTGCTGTAGCTGTAGCCGTGACGCTCGTTCCATTTCTCTAAAAGAATTAATGACTAATTTATTGTCGTTTAGATATTGTAGCCCTAGTATAAGTAGATTATTGTGTCTTTGTATACCTAAATACAGTGAGTGTTAGTAACAAACTTCACAAGTTGTATTGACCCACTCGAAACAACGAATGTACCTACATAGAAGCGTCTATGACATGAATGACATATTTAGATCAACAGATTCCCAATGGGTCATGTTTCACCTTGTGGGCTATCGTGGGCCCATAGAAAAAACTACCCGAACTGCGTAAACAACACGAAACCTCTCAAAAAAACACGTTCTGATGAACCAGGCCAGAGTCCACTCTTTCCTGACAGGAGGATAGAGTGCGTGGATAGAAACGAGCGACTGGGTAGTCCTGACAGGTGGGCGAGGGGACACACGACACACAAAAAGCCATCCTTCAAGCATCCTATAAGCACATCCTTTCACGTTCTGATATACGAGGCCAGAGTTCCCTCTTTCCTGACGAGCGGAGAGACGGGCGTGGATGGATACGCACCGCCGGTTAGCCTTGACAACCAGATCAGAAACAACACAACACAACGCAAAGCCCATCACCGAACACATCGCACCTTTCACGTTCTGATATACGAGGCCAGGGTTCGCTCTTTCCTGACGGGCGGAGAGACGGGCGTGGATGGATACGCACCGCCGGTTAGCCTCGACAACCAGGTGAGAAACAGCGCAACACAACACAAAGCCCATCACCAAACACATCGCACCTTTCACGTTCTGATATACGAGGCCATGGTTCGCTCTTTCCTGACGGGCGGAGAGACGGGCGTGGATGGATACGCACCGCTGGTTAGCCCTGACAGCCGGGCGAGGGGACAGCAGAGGGCGGCTGCGTACGCTGCGCGGTACTGCGCGTTCATGATCACGTAGATTATAGGGTTTACGCAGGCGCTCGCGTAGAGAAGCAGGTAGCCGGCTATGTGAAACACTGCAAGTGAAATAAAAATTATACAAACTACCTAAAGTAACAGTAGGAATATGCTATCTGTATTGATGGCATTAAGTGATTCATTTTTTCGCCGATTAGACTAGTTTTCCTGTGCGTCTAAAGCAAATTAATAACCGTCATATCGTCCGTCCTTTCGTAAAATGATCTGTTTACGAATTTAACTCCAAAATAATTCGAAATTGTATCTCTAGTCGTATTGAAATTTTAATTTAGCCCTACTGAGATGTTAAGTGATTACCTACGCTCTATTATGGTATATACATTCCAATTTAAACTAAGATCAGAAGCACAACTAATATTTTATGGTATCCTCTGCCAATAACAACATCAATCGCATGAGACGTAACATCCCCGTCTCGAGGTGATGGACGCAACGCAATGCAACTTGAGTCATCTCATGCTTTGGTGGAGAGGACTTGAGTCGTATTGATGTTGTCCATGGGCGGCGGTTACCAACCACTTAACAGGTGGGCCGTCAGCCCGTTTATCACCAATATGACATAAAAAAAAGTCCTAGTTTGTACCCAAGTCGCATTGCGCCTTCACTTTGATACAAAGGTGATGCACCGTTTGAACTGACTAATAGCAATATGCGTGCACTAGGTAGTTGTGTGTACTTACTGCTTGGTGGTACATAGTTGCTGGGAAGATAGGTACCTATGGATTCTGCTTCAAAACGGTACAAATTTGTTGTACTTATTATCTGGAAACTTACTCGGATAGTGCACATGATTATCAGCGACCTTCGCAATGGTGATGGGCAAGTAGCACACTAGAAACGACAGGAATATTGCGAGCACCATCTTGGTGATTCTCCACTCGTTTCTCCTCGCTTTGGTCTCCCTGTTGTCTTTGACAGTGGATCGTTTGTCTGATGTGCTATTGTTCAGTGTGCCTGGACTGGCGCGCTGTGACCTCTGGTGTTCTCGCATTCTTTGTTCCGAACTGAAATCGAAGAGGAATATCAAATACCAAAACAAAGTAACTAAGGTGACTTGCCTTCCTAGATAAAAAATAACTTAAGCAGAATAATTATTTTTAGTTCTATGATTTATCAGTGTTAGACGAACCACAATGCCCTATATAAATTCGAGTAGTCCATATCCTCCAAAAGCTCTTGGCGTGCACTTGACATATTCTTCGATTCTTTTTGATTCTTGGAAGGAAAAAGTCGAATATGTCAAGTCAATATCTTCATGAAGGTTTAAGAAATTTTGAGCACGTGGTTTTGCGCACACGAATTTTCAAATGACAAAATTCTTGGTTTACGTAAGGATTTGAACGAGCGATCTCTGGATTTACCCACGGGGTGTGTAGGTACCAGTGATATGAGATGCACACTCATTTAAAATTTAAATTTCAAGAGGTTTCATATTTGTTTTTGTTTTCCTCGTCCAGATTTCGTTTAGTTTACAAAACTTATTTTGCTTAATTTCTGTTATTTTAATAATTTTTTATTGCTTAATACTCTAATAATAAAATTTGTTAAGGTAGAGCGAAATCACTTAATACAAGTATTTCATACCTAAAAGGTAGCTTGGAAATTGTTGTAATTTTAAGTATTAAGTAATCGAAAATAAATATTTTGTATTGTATTGTAGGTACGACGAGGCCACCACATCATAACCATATCTGTACACATACCTGTGAACAACCCAGAATATCCTAGCGTAACATATGAAGATCAGCATCGCTGGGACTATGAAAGCTATGACAAAAAGCGCTGTCTTCGCCGACCGACCGTTGTCATCGGGGATTATGGAACAGGTGCCCAGTTCCGGGTCGTAGTCAAACTTGCCTGGAATACGTAAGATTCACGTTACAAACTGTATTAATATATCAATTACCTATGTGTACAATTAATAATAATATTTTTGAAATAATATTATAATAATGTTGGTGGACATTTCACACATCGCCGCATAGCCCCAAACTAAGCGTAGCTTGTACTATGGGAACCAGACGACTGATAGAATACACATATACTTTTTATGTAAATACATGCTTATAAATACACATTAACACCCAGACAGAACAATTATCAATGCTCGTTACACATATCCTGTGTGGGAATCGAACCCACGACCTACAGCGCAGAAGGCAGGGTTACTACCATCTGAGCTATGAGACCAGTCCTATGTGTATAAATAATAACTTTATTTTTGAAATTTTCTCCTTTTTAGTACTAGGAAACCGTCACGTGAACGAAATCAATTTCCAAAATGTGATTTTAAGACACGCATGAAAGAAAATAAGCCTTCTAAATCTTACACTTCGATTTTCACAAAGTCTTCATTGATACTTAGTGGGAGTTCATAATCTGGTACGGAAGCTCAATTGTATTGTTCTATGGGGGTTTTTGTAACGGAATGAGTGACATGACCAGCTAAAGCTTGACTTGCTAAGTGGTTTTCGATGCATATTTTCAAAGCAATAGAATTTGTGCAATCATCCGAGGAGTTACTGGCACCATATCTATGTCTGCCGCCAAGCAGTAATGCATTCGTATTAATGTATTGTGGATTGGAAGGCACTAAAAGTCAAAGTCAAAGTCATAAACTTTATTTCCATAGAATTCATAAAGAAATGACTTGGAAACGTCAATAATATTCAAAACATAAGGTCACGCGTACTTACGCTAAGTTTGACGCCTGTTCAAACCCTATCCGACCCTCCATGGGGAAGAACAGCATGATAGGTATTCTATAGTAGATACTTTCGTTATATGAATCTTCCGTTCTTCAGAAAGCTCACTCAATCTATGGAACTATTAAAAACGGTTTACTCACCCCAAACCCCAACAAGGGTTGGTATTTGCATTCCGTAGGAGAACATCCACGAGAAGACAATCATCAGAGCTATGTTGCACTTCCGGTAAACTCTGCCGTACCAACTGTGATGAGCTATCATAATATACCTGAAAACACAAATAATTAAAGCCACGTTTTTACATCGCCTGTGTAAGCTCATCTCAAAAATGACTGCAGTGATACGGTTTTCATTAACACGTGATACACAGGAAGCCATTGTGTATTTAATTTCCTTTTTTCGTCATAAATTTACAGTACGAGCTGACGACCCACCTGGTGTTAAGTGGTAACCTCTGGCCATAACAACCGATGCGACTTCATATAATAAGACAATTTCAGATAATAAGTGATACCTGAAGCCGGTCACTTCGCTAGTTACAAATAAAACACAAAAAATGAGCAGTAAGACTAGAACTAATATATTTTTAGTGTTTTATGAGGCACAAAAGCGCTCCATACCAAACTCAGTAAATACCACATACCTAATAGTCTACCGTGCAAGGATAACAGTAATAAATGAATTGAAATTTCCTTCAAAGTAAAATTGCGGTAATGACAGAGCTATACGAATGCATGAAACTTTAAATAATGCCTATAAAAGACTATGGATTTTCTTGTCTACCATTATATACCTACTAATATAATAAAAAAAAAATATTTCAATTTATATAAAATTATTCTCTCGAAAAAATAGGTTTCTCACGAATATATTCATATCAGTCTCATTAAATAGGAGAATTAAAAATTTCTAAATTTATCCCCCCAGTTTTTGCTGTGTAAATCCTGAGGGTTCGCACCAAATTACAACGAAACCCCCTTAACCCTCTTCAACCCCATTATCCGGATAAATCCGAGTGAAACTGTACAATTTTTCACGTCTCTACTGGATTGGAACTCCCTGGAATTGCGTGTAGAGTCAATTCCATCAGAGCGTATAAATGGTTCATAACCGAATCAAAGAACCGTTTCGTCACATTCAGAAAGTGTGTCGATCTTGTAATTTGTCAGAATTGTAATGCGATCCGATAGATAGATAGAAAATTCTTTAATGCACACTACACAACTACACATACAAATAAATAAGTTAAAAATATTTTACGATACACTTGACATACAATCGGCCTTATTGCTTAAAGCTATCTCTTCCAGGCAACCTTTGGATGGACTGGATTAAAAATTAACCAATCGCAATTTAACCAATCGATCGCTAAGCAACTTTTTTAAAGAAGGGTCATAATAATATATTTATTTGCCCTGCTTTCACGTGTTCATTATTAAAGAAGTAATTCTTTCTATTTTCAGATCCATTTAACATAATGTCCCAAGGTAGAAGTTTATTTTCTCTCTTAATAGGTAATTCGCATCGGAATATAATAAATAAGGAAATATAATAAATTGAGCCCATAACCCCAATTTCTTACAGTTTCATTGCTACACCGTTTCTGTTACACGACTCCTAAGATAGTGTTAGGATTATTCCGTTAAATAATATCGGAATATTTTTTCCGACATCCGAGTTTTTCTAACACATATCCCTGAATAATATCAGGGATATAAATAAATCGGATACTGCCTGTTATATCGTCTTCGTATTTCATTCTGTATTTGGGGGAATTGGGTATCAAGTTATTGAATTCTAACCCTATTTGGGTTGGCAGTCGTGTTATTTGTCATAATTCACAGTATTTTTTTATGTTCGTAGCGGTGTCAATGCTTCATCAAAACCATTCAGTGTTCTGATATTTCCTGTTTCATATTCAGAAGTAATATAAAAGTATTGTTTGAGGAGAATAGATTTAAAAACTGAAAGCTGGACGCACGTCGCGCAATCGTGTCATGTCCATTTTTGATAGTCGGCTAACTAATTGTAGCAAGTAAGAATATGTATTCATCAGGACAGATAATGCAATCAAAAACTTTTGGAAACTTTTAATTAGTCTTCAGCTCAGAATGCATGTGCCTAGCTATGTATTATTATATACTTTAAATATTTTGATGTCTAGCTGTAGGTTGCCTAAAACTTAAAAAAAAAAAGTTTAAAATATAATACGAAAATGTACTATACTGATACCAAACAAATTTAATTCAAAGGAAAATAAATAGTTCCATATTTTTAGGCTTTTTCCATTACGGCGTTGCCCGCGTAGTAATTAACAAAGGAGGGAGTAAATTTGTTTATACCTTACACCTTACACATACTGTGTTATAATAACATTGGTGGTTATTTCACACAGCGCCATCTAGCACCAAAGTAAGTTAAACATAGCTTGTATCATGGTAACCAGACAACTGATATAATTCATATATAGTTTTTTTTTTATACATTATATAATACATATTAACACAGACACAGAATAAACATCTATGTTCGTCACACAAATGTTTGTCCTGGGTGGGAATCGAACCCACGACCTACAGCGCAGAAGGCAGGGTTACTACCTACAGAGCTGTGAGGCTAGTCAGATTATATGGACTATATAGCAAAATATGTCTATTCTTGCATGCTGACAGATGCCCTTTGCCCTTTGCCCATATATGTACCTGTTCAGAGTAATGAGAGCGATGCTCAGCAGTGACACTCCAACGTTACCGTAGCGCAGGAACGGTACCAACTTGCACAGCGCCCCCCCATGGGACCACGTACGGCTCCAGAAACCGGATATGGCGAATGGGAGCACCACCGCGCAAAATAAGAAGTCCGCTATGCATAGACTGAAAGGAATTACCATTACCGTTAGTTCCGTTAATATTAAATTCATTTAATCTGAATATATGTAGATTTATGATAAATAAATATTGGTGGACACAGCGCCATCTAGCCCCAAAGTAAGCTAAGCATAGCTTGTATCATGGGAACCAGACAACTGATATACATACTTATATACTTTTATTTTGTAAATACATATTAACACCCAGACACAGAACAAACATCAATGTTACAAATGTCACATAAATGTTTGTCCTAGGTGGGAATCGAACCCACGACCTACAGCGCAGAAGGCAGGGTTACTACCAACTGAGCTATGAGGCCCGTCGAGTATAAAGAAATAATTGAATTGGACGAGGCATCATACCCATTCCTATCGGCCAGCAGTAATGCATTCGCGTTACTCTGTTCCGGTTTGAAGTATGAGGTTACTTCTATCTTCTGTTCGAGTCACTATTTCTCTCGAACCAGTGTGGTGAAAGGATTTTAAGTGCGCCTCTAAGAGGCTCCTTTCGTGCAATTGACACATGTCTTCGAATTTTTAGTTCTAGCACATGTCGGTTTCCTCCATGTTTTCCTTCAGCGTTTTGAAAGCGTGGTATTGCGCACATAAATATTACAATCAATAAACTCATAGGTGCACGTCGGGATTTGAACCGGCGACGTCTGGATTGAAACTGATGTTGTTACTGGTGATACAGGATGCAGGTACATGAGATATTCCACCTTCACGTCACAGAGTTAGGGGCATACGATGCCACGTGAGTCTTGTTATACCTAGGTTAGGGGTGGACCCAAGTTGGATTGCTTGTTATGGGCAGAAGTTACCAGTTAACACCAGGTGGGCCATCGTTCCATACGTTGTTAAAACATATAAAAAGGAACTGTTTATTACCAATATATTTTAAATTCTAATGAGTTTGAATGAATCTTGTAACGTAGTGGTCTAAGAAATTCGTTAGATATAGGTTCAATTATTTCACGGGATAAATTAATATTTGCATGATATGCCAGTATTTGGAGAATTGGGTCGGAAAAAACTGGCAGAGTTGCAAATAAGAGTTTGTTATTTGGTAAAACATAGAAGATATTAAAAAAAAAAATGTGAGCCGTCACGGGACGCCTGGCAGATGTGAAACATCGACATTATTTTGTAAAAGTAATATGCAACGCATGCCGTGGCGACGCGTCGCCACGCCAGAAATCGGTTTTACGTGCGGCTATAGATGTTTCACATCAATAAGCATAGTTTTTAAAACGTAATATTTTTGACAGTGAATTCTAATTCTAATCTCTCAAAATCTCTTAATAAACTACCTTTTATAAGCGCATTATCAAAAGCCATTTCCACGTATATTGCGTAATTATTTAGGCCTTAATGGCATTCGGTGGACGGGAACGTCTATCTACATACTAAGTATGCGAATTAGTTAAGCTATTTCAATTAGGCTCTACATTTACTACCTAAATGCGGTCTAGGTACTGAACTCTCTAATTCCAAATTACGGTTTCAATGGTAACGACATTAATTCTTGAAATAAATAGTACCAACAAGTTGTAAACAGATATTTAAGTGACAAAATTAATGTTTCTGGCGTTGGACGCTAAATTATCGAAATCTCTATTAGTTGCAATAACCCTTTTTTGTTGTTGTTCTAAAGAAGGCCAACATGGACCACAGCGAAAAGGCATGGACAAAAAAATATACTTTTATACTGTAGAAAAACGTATGTACATGTTTCTTGTAAATCATAAACTAACAATGAAATTACAGGCACATGAGACATTACAACACGTCTCAGAGTTACGGGTGCATACGATGCGACTTGGATCTTGTCGTACCTAGTAAGGGAGGACCGAAGTCGCATCGGTTGTTATGGGCAGAGGTTATCACTTAACTCGAGGTGGGCCGTCGGCTCGTACCGTAACTGTATTACATAAAAAACCAAATTTTCAACAAATTTAAAACCATACACAAACCATTTTACTTCGTCTGCCCAGTATATTAGGATAATACTTGAACACAAAACTATGTCTTTTGACATGAAAATTGTCAATGAAAGTTTTATGCTTGACGTTTGGTTGATGAAAACTGAAAGCAAACAGCTAAAGTACGTGATCGAATATTTGTTTTCAATGATTACTATTAACGGAACGGAAAGATACTATAACGAAATTTAAGTACTAGAGGTTCCTGAGGAATTATAAGAGAATATGTCGATAATATTCGAACAAGTTAATATCTGCGAATCAGTGGCAGTTGATGGCCCTTTAAGGCGCTCATAACAATTCGTAAAGTGATATTAATCGTCACAAGAGAATGCCCATTGTCCGTTCTTAATCAAATAAATAGATGAAGACGTCATAGTTGGTAACAATAGCCATTTTGCGATGATTGAAGCTGTAGATGCCTCTCGCTGCTAACAAAATCAACAATGCAACAGTATATTCATGTCCACAGAAAGAGCTACAAAGACTAGTTTTTTTAACAACTTCAGAAAAAGAGAAGGTTCTCAATTCGGTTGTATTTTTTTATAAATATAGATAAATAAATAAATATTACAAACCGATTTGGAATTTCATTTTATTTCTAGGGATATAATTTTAGAATGGTCCCATTGATATTTCATCAAAATTGGTTCGGCAGTTTGGTTTATAAATCAAAATAACTGGAATAAAAATATGTCATTCAAGTATACGTGAGATAACGTGAAATCATTCTCTTTCTTTGGCGATTAAGTCGGGTGGTATGGTTGTGGCGAGGCGAGGGATAAGTAGCTTATCCCGAAACAAGCTTAGGTTTAATCAAGAACCAATAGGTTTCTTATCTATCTTATGTAACTTAAGTGACTGAAGTAACGGTAATATCAGATAGCTCACCAAACTTTGAGATTTAACTTTCTCTTCTACCTGTGTTAAAAATTACCTGATTATAAAAGCAGCAGCATCATTCCTGACTTTGGGGCATTTGAGCAACGCTACCACCGTAAGTAGGTTTCCAAAGAGGCCTACCACCATAATCATTCCGGTGATGATCGCGGCAAAGGTAAGGAGACCGGGAGAAAATCTGAAAGAAAGAATATTAATTTAGGACATTTCATTCGTACTCAGTGAGCGTAGTGTTTCGGAAACGATTGCATACGACACATAAAACACGTAAATAAATAAATTGGTGGACATTTTACACAGCGTATCTAGCCCTGAAGTAAGCTAATAATAGCTTGTAACATCGGAACCAGACAACTGATTTAATACATATATACTTTTTTGTAAACACATATATATAATAAATATCAACATCTAGGACACATAACAAAAATGTAAGTTCGTGACACAAATGTTTGTCCTGGGTGGAATCGAACCCACGACCTACAGCGCAGAAGGCAGGGTACTACCAACTGAGCTGTGAGGCCACTCAAATTATTTAATATTGGTGAAAATTTCACTGAGCTTCGATGGCGCTAATACCTTCTACTATGGGGCAGGGACAGACAACTAATAGAATACATACTTTTTTGTAGATACATATTTACAGCTAGACACAGAACAGAAATCTGTGCTCGTCATACAAATATTTGTCAAGCGTGGAAATCAAACCCACGCCCTTCAGTTTGGAAGGCAGAGTTAGGTACTACCAGCTGAGCTGTGAGGCCAGTCAAGATAACAAAACATTTACACATATATGTTTAGACCAGTAAACGGTCTCGCAGTGTTCGATTACTCAAATCCTAGGAGTTTTGGTGTGGCTGTTTTATTTTATATGACGGATTGTTAATTCTTAGCCGGTGTATGAGCAAAAACAGCATGTCTGGGTAGTTTTGTGGAGTTTTGTGCATTGTCTTATTTCTTGTAAATGGTTCATCGAACGATCAAAGAAACCTCCATCTGCGCTTTTGCTCATGAAATGCGAATTAATTCCACAGTTCTCAACTCACAAGAGATACGAGGTATTTGGTTTTACCCGACATAGAACAAAAGACTGCCGGTTTGCTTGAACGTAGCATCCGCTGGATTTGCTTACCGATAGAAGATAGAACAAAAGATAATCATCGGATGAACCTTTACCTTTAGGTTTGATTTTGATGGTGTGATTTTTGATACATTACAAACTAAAGTCGACAGATCGAATTCGTAGGAAAGCGATGGTGCCATATAAAATAAGCTCTAACTATTTATTGGTCTGTGTTGTAAAGACTCATTTAGTTTGAAATTGAAATTGCAGGCGCACGAGACGTAACATCCCCGTGTCGGGGGGATGGATCGCAATGCTATGCGACTTGAGTCATCTCATACACTGCTGGAGAGGGCTTGAGTCGTATTGTTGTGGTTCATGGGCGGCGGTTACCACATAACATCAGGTGGGCCGTCAGATTGTTCTATTACCTACATCACATAAAAAAAATTGGCTACCGTGAAATTAATCCCAGTAGGGTTTTAAGTAAAGCTTAATTATGGAACAAAGTAATTATACAGGATACTAGTTTCTTGTCATAAACAGTAATTGAGCTTTCGAAGAAACTTCAATATTTTTGTGCAAACAATATAGTGTTGTTCCGCTTAAAGAGTCATGACAAAAAGCGTGACAATATACGAAATATTTATCTGCATTTACGGCCATAGTCTGGTCGTTGCGAGGTGCAAGGATGGCTCTTATGAAAAGCCGGTATTATTTTGGATTGCCATACATGTACCTTTGCCATAAATTTGTTTTAATGGGAAATTGTGTACACTTTTATAATAAACTTCCTGAAAATAGATCTAAGTACTCAATTGTTACAAGGATCGTACTCGCGAAAAAAAAGGAATCCCTCCATTTGGTCCTCCAGGGGTTTCTTGGCTGTTCTTCCCACGAAGGTCGGATAGGGTTTGAACAGGCGTCAAACTTAGCGATAAGTACGCGTGACCTTATATTTTGAATATTAATAACGTTTCCAAGCCATTTCTTTATAAATTCTATGGAAATAAAGTTTTTGACTTTGACTTTGACTTAAAGAAAACCCGATCATTTTCTTTGTTGAAGAAACTATCTTGTAGAGCATAACTGCGTTAAACTTGGCTGTTCTGATCAAAATGTTTTAGGCTAAGGTCATCCCCGCATTGGACTGAAGTTGTTTTTTTACTTTGCTTGCTGTTACAAAGTTAGAGTTTTCTCTTATTTGTCGATAGAAGGCACGGTGTGAAGGTTTTCTGATACGTAACTGCACGTTGTTGTGTGAACATTCGCTGAAACAACAGTGATAAAAGTTTCTATTTCAATGTACCTAGTTCTGTAAGTGCGAAAATAAAATTAAATCTTGAATACGTGTTTGTTTTTCAATCCGCGAGATTTTCTCAAGTACGTTCAACACAAAAGGATATACTACAATGAGCGTCATGAATATTTTTACAGAATACTTTATCCTTTTGTTACTTTTCTTCTTTGCAACGTGTTTAGTAAGTGTCTAGAAGACATCGTTGCGCAATAAAAATACATTCATTCAAAAGTTCATTTTTTCCAAAGGTCCGTTTAGTCAAGCTAGAGAAAATGAAAAAAAAAACAGAAAAAGAAGCCGAATTAACAATTGTAAAAAGTATTAAGTTTTCAGTTTAAAAGCTCCATGATAAGCAAATCAAATCTTTCCTTCTAGATCTAAAAACGTTTATAGATATTACTGTATACAAAACTCACTGTTTGTTAAAACTCATAGGGACGAGCAGATGTCCCATGTTCAGCAATACCTACTTATTACTACTACCTATTTCAACAAGTATAGAAGTACTACCACTTCCATACAGGCAGTACTTACATATATACATGCATGAAAGTTAGGATTTCCAGACAGACGCTATTCATTAGAAAAACGTCTAAAACCTACGTAGGTCTCTCTCGCTGAAAATGTTTTCGTTTGTAATACGTACGTTGTTTTCGTGAATAGGGCGGAAATCCTATGAAATATTTCTTAGATGCTAGCTAGGTATACGTTTTTGATTTATGTGGGGACCGAGGACTAATGTGTGAGGTCGGTAACACGGTAATGGTGGGTATTCCGTTACGCGTGTTACATTACAAAGGCTTTCACAGGATGTGTGTATAGTTGTATATATCTTGACAGGCCTTACAGTTCAGTTGGTAGTAACTCTGCCTTCTGCGCTGTAGGTCGTGGGTTTGATTCCCACACAGGGCAAACATTTGTGTGACGAATATAGATGTTTGTTCTGTGTCTGGGTATTTATATGTAAGTATTTACAAAAAATATATATGTATTCTATCAGTTCTCTGGTTCCCTTAGTACAAGCTATACTTAGTTTGGGGCTAGATGGCGGTGTGTGAATTGTCCACCAATATTATTATTATTATTATATGCCTAGCTATGTTATACCAATGGGCAGAATATTACGGTCAGGTAATCCAGTACGTGTGATATTGAAGCCATTTTCTAGGTATGTATAGAACTTTTTTCAGTCTTCAGTACACATGAGGTTGTTAGATTTTCAAACTCTCTAGTGTCTACACACAGATACACAGACACTCAAAAGAGTTTTAAAACAATAAATGTTGGAAATATTTAGCTTCAAAGTTAGAACTTTCAACGTGGCTTATCGCATCAGTGGTGTTGAAGAAATTCCCCTCTAAGAAATAATATTATCCAATTGTTTTGTTTTGAGCAATGTACGTATATTGTGTTAAAAAGAAATTGTGTCAGACTGAAACCCTCTAGTTTGACCTGAACCTAAATAATTTTCTTAAGTTCAGAACCTTTAGTTATTTTCGTACACCAATTGCGAAGTCGTAAAAGTAGGCTTGTTTTTACTAAAAACATAAGCGAAAAATAATAAACACCAATTTCCAAAGCTTCTTCACCGTTTTGAGAACATGATAATAATAATATAATATTGATGGACATTTCACACAGCGCCGTCTAGCCCCAAAGTAAGCTAAGCATAGCTTGTATCGTGGGAACCAGATAACTGATATA
Source organism: Chesias legatella (assembly GCA_947359385.1). NCBI lineage: Eukaryota > Metazoa > Arthropoda > Insecta > Lepidoptera > Geometridae > Chesias > Chesias legatella. The sequence goes on along the minus strand of OX375769.1, from coordinate 8,567,231 downwards.
CTATTTTTTGTAAAAACATACATATAATACGTATTAACACCCAGAAACAGAACAAACATCTGTATTCGTCATACAAATGTTTGTCCTGGGTGTAAATCGAACCCACGAGCAGTCGCGCTGTCAAATATAGTTCAAATAAAAATTTTCAACTGATAAAACTCATTGGTGTCTTCCGTCACTTCACACTTCTTCAAAGGATCAAAAAACTTAAGCTCCTCACACTCAAAAAGTGAAAAGTAGTCTATTGAAGCTCTGTCTACCCCTTTCAGAAACAGGCAAGATTTTTGTTCGTTGCACTTACTTTGTCAGTTCACTTGGCTCCACACTGGGAGTAATTCCATCAGTGAAATTCATTGTGTCATCAGCCATCCTCTGAAACAAAGGTTTTCCTTTATTAGAACCTTATCTATCGCTCCTAAATTACGTCGTGCAAGTAATTTGATTCATATCTTACTGCCTAGTACGGCCTGGAATCTAAGAACGTTGACTTAAGTAACGTAAATAATAATAATAATTATTATTATTACTGGACATATCACACATCGAAATCTAGCCCCAAACTAAGCATAGCTTGTACTATAAGAACCAGATGACTAATAGAATACATATATACTTTTTGTACGATATATACATACATATAAATACAGTAACATAACAGTAACTATAATTGCTGAAGTTGAGCAAAGTGAGTGGAATGTTTCGATGGCCTACCTGATATTATCATCATTAAATCAAAAATATTTATATTTCCTTCAGATATTACATACTATAACTACTATTGGGTCGCTAGTTCTCTCGAAACAGTACCGATGCATCTTATTCCACTGAAATAATATAATATTGTTGTCAACTTCTGTCATATACGAGAACATTGCAACACCCATATATAACTTCACAGCCGAGCAAGCGCAGCAACTCCTTCATATGAGGAGCGGCATCCTTCAAGCGTTGTGTGACAAAGGGGCTTGAGTATAACTGGTATGGCTGTTAGTTTCTGGAAATATTGAATTGCATACGTTTGAATTGCGCGTCTGAAAAAGGCTTGTTTGTTGGAGATAATCGAGTTAAGGTAACCCGTTATCTATGAAGTTAATGTTTCCTTCAGGACAACTGTTTATTTCAAAGGAATAATTTTAGTAGCAGGATGCGTTCAATATTATATACGCTCAATATAGGTGTGTAGTAGGTAGTATATAGGGGTAGAGTGCTTTCCGCTCAAATATTTAAATAATAGAAGCAAATAATCTGCCAGAAATATTTATTCCTCCAGCATAAATCGAATCTTACATCAACAATCTAAGTGATAAATATAAATATAAAAAAGTATGCAAAATAAAAATTTTATTTTTCGTGTATTATATATTTATTATTCCAACATGCCTCTTCTATTATCATCACCTATCATAAGGTTGCCTGGACGTAATCACTATCAGCAATAAGGCCACCCACATGATTACCTTAGTTTATTGATATACCGTTACGAAATTTCCATCTATCTACTCTATCATATATCTAAGATCTAAACCCAAACTAAAGGCAGCTGTTGCCAGTAATTTTAATGTTTTGAGATGAAATAGAGACATCATTCGTGATGTTTTGACTCGAACTAATATAACACTGATACCGTACGTTTCCGTGTATCGTTTATAAATAAAAACATTATTATTGTTAAGTCCTGGTGTCATATTTTTGTCATCGTTGTACGGTTATTGTGAAGAGCCTGTCACTATTACTTCAGCAAAGGAATACAAAACACGATTAGAAGGCATTATTATAATTATATCCCGTCTGCATCAAAGCGAGGAAACAGCTAGGATTTATCAGCATATCATTCTAACATTTATTGAAACAAAAAAAACATAAATGTCATATAATAAAATTAGTTCATGTAAATAGATAAACAAGTGGATTTATATAATAATAATGCGTTAACTAAACCCCACTTACGATTCTGATGACCTTTGATGAAATAATTGCTCCTTTATTTCTAAATGATGGTAGACTCATGATTTCTCTTTTAACTGATAACTACGCGGCACATCTAATATAATACAAAAGTTCAGCAATTTATATTTTATCGTGACAACAATTCCATAAAAGATATATCGCAAATTTTCATTTGAGGACAAACCAATAGGTAAACTTACATGGAGTTCTCTAAATAAGCTTTTATCCCAACTCAGCCAAGCAAACTAAAACAAAGTTTGGCCTGTCCTTTCATACCGGACAATATAATCTCAGTGCTTTATGACGAAGCTTCAACACTAAAATACGAGATCAACAAACAAAAACAACCAAAGTTACTAATTATGCAGGACACACAAATATTATATTCTGTATTATGTGACCATATCTAAGTTTTGAAATTTATGCAAAGGATTCAGGTGTTATGGAAGTAGTTAGACAACTCTCGTGCACTATTATATAAATTTTGTTTAAAGTAAATGTGATCGTATAGTCATGCAAAGAAGGTCGATTCTTGACTAACGTATAACATGCAGCAAGGACACTTTATCTGATCGAAAGCCTCGTGAATCCGACAGGATATTTCTGATCAAATGCTCTTATTATCCACGAACCTAATTGCATGAGACTACGAGTAATTTGAACCTATCTATACGCGTAGGCGTTTAGAAGTGCAGAAATTCAAATTTCAAACCTAATATCCATTCCAACTCTATCAAACTTTCTCGTAGTCGACAGCAATGATTGCAAATGTTATAGAGCTAGTGAAAGTTAGACGTGTTAATTTAACTAAAAGAACTTTGCTTAAAATACGGGAGGTCTTATTAGCAATGAACTAACAAAAGGTCAGAGCCACAATTGCTTAAATTGAGAAGTCCCAATTTAGATCATTTAACACTGGCGCTTGAGATAAGTATCAATGCGAGCTTAAATGATTTTAATTCTGTGACGGAAAATTGTATGCTTTCTAAAGAAGCTATCGCATACCTTTAGTAGGTATTGACTTTATTAAAAAGAGTTTTGCCTTTTGCGATCAGGGGATTGTTACGAATAGAAATTTAGAAATGAAATGTGACTTAAAGTGACAGAATAGGAAACAAATTATAAAAAAAAATATAACGTTGCATGAATTTGGAAAGCTTTTTTATGATCAATTACTACTTTATAATCACTAACCACTTTTTATAACCACTATAAATCAAATTATATTATTAGATTAGACAATAAACAATAATATTAGGCCCGATTTCCAGGGCACGGTCCTTGATTTTCCAGTGAATCAGTATATCAGGGTGACCAACCCAATAGAGCAGATTATCTAATTAGGTCACGGTCGATGTGATACTGTAAATAGATGATTGTTAACAGTTACATCATCATCATTATCCCAACTTAGGTCAACAAATCCTCTTTAGAATGAAATTATACTCAGGCACATTAGTCGCATTACATATATTGCAAATAAATTGCAGGCGCATGAGACGTAACATCCCCGTCTCGGAGTGATAGACTCAACGTAATGCGACTTGAGTCATCACTCACTCACTTGATGAGTCATAATACTTTGGTGGAGAGGACTTGAGTCGTATTGGTGTTGTCTGCGGGTGGAGGTTTGCACTTAACATCAGGTGGGCCGTCTGCTCGTTCTGTACTCTACATTACATAAAGAAAAACAAAAGTTCTCCCGCCAAACAGTAACTCATTCGCGTTAGGACTGATAAGATCGCCTTTACGTCTCAGAGTAACGGGCGCAGTATGAAGCAACTTGGGTCTTCCCATAACTATGTAAAGGAAGGCTCAAGTCATATTGGCATTAGGAAAATTGGAAACATGTTTACATAAAATATTTCCGACCGCAACAAACAAGATGCTAACTATATACTACACTAGTTGTGGGAGCCGAATAACTTATCCTTGTGTATCAAGTTCAAGTTTTACACTGTATTATATAAACGTCATAATGAACGGCAGTCATAAATAACATACATTTACCAAGCACCTTTGTAACATCAAGCGCTTTACTTTTATCGACAAAGTTGTAGAACAACATCCAAACAAGAATCTAAAGGTGTGTAGTGGCCCGCGTTTCAGAGACTTTTTTCAAGTTATTTCCCGTTCCGGAGTTCCCGAAGGAGCTATTAGAGCGGGGTTCAGTGGAAAAGTCCATGTTTGTGGTCGGGCTGTATTCAGGACGTCGCATTATCGCATCTGTGCTGAAATAACGTGGATTATAAGGCTGTGAACTATGTGTATTTATATACAAATTGATGTTGAAAATATATATGCAGTTCATAAACTCTAAATCCGGTTGAATCACCTTTTTTGCTATCCATTTTACCTGTTGTAGTACAAATTTTGCTGGGGGTATTGCTAGATTATTATAAAACAAAAAGCACAAAGCTCATTAAAAGAGTGATATTTTTGTATTCATGCCTGTATGATTCGTTCCGTGGCTAGATCGATAGTAAGCCTGACTGCAAACTAAGTGGCCCCGGGTTTGATTCCGGCCGCAGCAGACTAATGTGGTAAGTGTAAAGTTATTTTCCATGTCGTCCAGTACTTTTTCGTCTAGTGGATCTATGTTACCCCATTTTCTCTTTAATTATTTATAATATTATTTTCAGCTCTGATTACGCCCCTGTCTTCCGTGTACCCGTTGGTAACTACTAATGGAAGCTGAGGGGCTATTTTAGGATTTGAAATTAAACCTATCTTAAATAGTAGTTAGCTGCCAACTTCCATTGGAAAGTTCCAGCGAAAGCCTTTCTTTTGTGAGGTGTGCTAATTTTTTGGCTTCATGCCTTCGCCCGAACAAACTTGAACATCAACGCGTGATTGTTCTTCTCGAGAAGTTTAGTCGCTTGATTAGGAATGTATTGTATGTAATGATGTATGACGGGCCTCACAGCTCAGCTGGCAGTAACCCTGCCTTCTGCGCTGTAGGTCGTGGGTTCGATTCCCACCCAGGACAAATATTTATGTGACGAACAAATATTAATATTTGTTCTGTGTCTGGTTGTTAATATGTATAAACAAAAAAGTATACAAGTATTATATCATTTGGCTGATTTCCATGATACAAGCTATACTTGGTAAATATATGGAGCTGTGTGAAATGTATAAAAAATATATAAAAATGATAAATTAAAAATATATTCAATACTATGTTTTAAATACGAGTACGTATAAGACAAGTAACATGAGTCAGACAAATTCCTTAAATCAAACAATAAGATAATTCGTCGTCATGAATACACGGGACATTCAATTGCTAACGTAGGCGTTTGTCGGAGCGCTAAAGTGTATGATTCAAAATATACATTTAATATCACGAAACCTTCTCCCGTCGCCATAAAGGCTAGTTTAGCTCAATAATGATGCACCGACAATTAACCAATTGACAATAATAAATGAATAAAGCTCATTGTCTTCAATGGAAGCATCTACCTACATTTGTGGTCAAACTGGTCAATATCTGACTACTAATAATTTACGATTTAACTGAAAATTTAAGCTTGAATTTGCTTAAGTGATCTATTAGATAACGATGCTCAAAACTGCCGTCGCTCCAATTTCAAACTCCTCATAATTTCAATAAATAGCTGCTACACATATATTTATCTTTATAGGCGACTGTGGATTGCCTACCAGCCTTCATTAAGCAAAGCATAGAGGAAAGAGGAAGCAACGGATAATTCAAATTTTATGGGCCAGGCATCATAACTTTACAATACCTACGTAACTTACAGTTACTGATATACTTTGCCACATTTGTATATTTTTTTGTATTTATTTATTAAGGATTTTTGTACGCAATTCATAATAACAGTTTACGTGCACAAATTACAAAAATTACTATAGTAATTAATATTGAAAAACAATCGTTTTTGCATCATGTTACAAACATTTTACTAAGGTAAGTAATTTAAGTTCTGAAACAGAGATAGGTTTACAAGGGTTCTAAGTGGCTTTGAATGGTACGTGCTTAGGATTAAGGTTGATACCATATTGATTACGATTGACCTTTAGGTGCGACAGGTATGGGCAATTAGGCACAGATGGGTTATGGTGTCAGTCTAAGCTCGGCAATTTAGGCTTATTGTATAAACGATCTCTATTTCATGAATTGAAAGACAAAGTGGAAAATTATACCAAAAATACCCAGTGCCGATAATATGTATAATAAATAAGGATATAGTTGAGTATAAAAACAAAATGTAACAAATATTAAAGTGCTATTTTAATTTAGCATTTGAAAAATATAACCAGTGATCGATATTTATACTATGTTCAGTCGAATGGATGTAGGTACCGAGGTAAGTACTCATAAGAATTTCCATCCTACTTATCGGTGCAATAAGATACGATTTGGATCTTCCCATACCTACGGAGAGGAGAACATCTGCTCTGTAACATATTCATATACAAAGTTGCAACCTCTTATGTTGTCATACACATCTTGGTAAGGAAAATCAGTTGCCGCTGTAAAAATGAGTGAATGTGCTAATAAGACATTTTTGTCATCAAATGCTCGCTTACTACTTGTGAGCAGAACTCAAGCAATGAAAGAATGAACACTTAATTTTGTTCATTCACGCTAGGAAAAGCAGATTCGCGAAACTGTTTGCTTGGCGAATCTGCGATTCCCCGAACGTTCATATTCTCTTATGCTCCCAAAAGCAGCGACATTTTCACTTTCTATCATTGTCATGTTTGCAGTATTAAACTAAATTCGTTAGCAAGGGTATATGATGCATGTGCCTTTTCGTGACAGAAAATGCAAGCGTGGATGGTTTTTCTCAAGAGAATGCAGTTTCGCCAATCTGTTATTCCAATTCTAAATTAAGCATTATTACAAAAATTACGTATTAAGAGGCACTTTATGAACATCATAATAAGTCTTGGTAATTAATTTAGAAATAAACTTCTTATCTGATATTATTTACAAAAATAAAAACAGGGTTTTTTTTCACTTTTTATATTCGATTTTGTTACATCCTGAAATGTTTGAAGAAAACCATTTTAAGCGTGCAACCGGACGTTACGAGGCGAAGTAAATTAAATTGTGTAATTAAATTTCCAATAAGTTTAATTATATTTTCAATTTGGCTTAAGTTTCCTTGAAATATATGCCCAACCTAGCCATTTCTCGAAAAGCAGAGTTGATTTTATCCGTTAGTTATCAGGTAGCAACAAATAAGGGATGTTGACACAAACTAGAATACTACCCTACACCCAAAGTAAGGGAGCTGTTCGTTTGACCGCTCATTATTAACAATATGACTACCTCCGGTCACTGTTAGTGATTGAAATTGATAATTCTTAATAAGTCATGGTTGTACGACAATCATGACTGGCGTCTGAAAATCGACTGGCCTCACAGCTCAGTTGGTAATAATAATAACCCTGCCTTCTGCGCTGTAGGCCGTGAGTTCGATTCCCACCCAGGGCAAACATTTATGGGACGAATATAGTTTATATAAATAATAATATAAATATAAATATAAAAAATAATAGACGAATAATGGTTGTTCTGTATCTGAGTGTTGATATCCATTATAGTACGTATTTACAAAAAAATATGAGTAATTTTATCAGTTGTCTTGTTCCCATGATACAAGCTATTTATTTAGCTTACTTTGGGGCTAGATGGCGCTGTCTGAAATGTCCACCAATTATATTAGACTGTGGAACGTTCACCGCTGGACTTAAGGCCACATGAGGCCTCTGATAGGTGTGCCTTCTGAATATGGCCTTGAATTGGAAGCCTTGAATGGTCTCCTCACTCAGTGCTGTAACACTTGGTATTGGAATATTCATCGTTCATGCAAATATACGACCGATAAGGCGATCCAAGTGGTTGGTTTACACGTTTCATCCCTCGCTACGCAACTACATCCCCCGAGGGAAGGCCCTGTTCGTATAAACTGCCAAACTTTATGAAAACAACTTTATAAAGTTCGGAGTCTATAAGTTCGGGGTCTATGAAACCTTGTTTCACTTACACTTTTCGCGTGTTACATCCTATGTATATTGATTAGAAGTATTATTCGTGATTGGTGTGTTCCGAATTTGTAAGAATAATCACATTCCCATTTGTCATAAATTCATCTTCAAGTACAGAATGTTTAGTCATTTGCCGTATTGATTTTTTTTTTTTTTTTTATTTTTTTTTATGTAATACAGTTACAGAACGAGTTGACGGCCCACCTGGTGTTAAGTGGTAACCTCAGCCCATAACAAGCGATGCGGCTTGGGTCCTCCCCTACTAGGTACGACAAGACCCAAGTCGCAACGCATGCGCCCGTAACTCTGAGACGTGTAGGTGGAATGTCTCGTGTGCCTGTAATTTCACCGGCAACCACACCTTTCAAACCGGAACACAGTAACGCGAAAGCGTTACTGCTTGGCGGCAGAATGGGCATGGTGGCAGTACTTCCCCGGACGAACTTGGCGAGAGTTCTACTGCTCTTAAAACTCTCTGATTACGGCTGAATGATGTGAAACTCTTTGGAATATCCTAAACTTACTACAAAGTGGCATGTGTTATGCTAGTTTCAGTCAAATCTGCTACGTAGTTTTGGTGTGAGAGCAAAAACATATAAACAGCAAATTTTTCATTTATACCCAATTACATATTTTTATACAATACGATAAGGACTGAATCATCTCGAAACCTCCTAAATAGGCTCGTAGGTAGGCCTTGGCAAATTTTAAATTTTCTTTCAACACGTAAACGCTTGCAAAGCTTTCCCCTAAGGGGTAAACCAGGTTAGTTCCACTACTTGGAAAAATTTTAAGTCATATTATTGTCGGTGTGTACTGTTGCTCTCGGTTGATAAACCCCGCGAGAAGTGTCTGTAATCTTCCAGGCGAACCTGGAGCTGACTACGGCAAATTTGCAGTTTCATTTAGATTTAGTCGTTTTTGTGGTGTAGGAAGTTGGTGCTCCGTCGGGTACAAATTGAGAGGTAAACCCAGAATCCCATTACGCATAATTCGTCATTTAAATTCAAAGCTTTCTGTTACCTTTCATTATGTACAAAGAACGAAGAAAATACTCGTGAACACAAGAGGATAGAGCTTTTAATGATTACAAAATCACATGGCTTCCACGTTAATATTAGTAGTAATTATGTTGGCAACAAACTAAAATTGTTTTACGTTCATGCTCCTCATTTTCACCCAGATGAATGAAAAGAGCCACTAGTTTTTTTAACATCACTAAACAATATGATTTGTGTCTACTTTTTTGCATTAGTTATATCTTAGATATGATGTCTTAGGGATCCCAGGTTAGTCAACCACTTTTCTTTCATTAAAGGGATAAATAATTAGTTAAACCTAAATTAGATTTAAAGAGGATGTGCTATGCTTAGGTTACTTTGGGGCTAGATGGCGCTGTGTGAAATGTCCACCAATATTTATATATTTATCTCAACAAAAAATATCGAATTCCGGCTAAACATATCCAATAAGTTAGGCGACTTTTCTGAAACTGTTGACAGGTCTAGAAATTTATTTTCGTTTCATCTGTCATTTTCCTTTCAGATATCTAAAGGCGAAGTCTCTGACGTCTATAATTCTTTTACCTATACTGTTTTATAACGTTAAGATTGTTCGTTCAAAGATTTTTCGATTTTTCTAGTCATCTATCTTTTGACGAACCAATTTATTCTTCCTAGTGTTTGATAAATCTTGGGGAAATGAGTTAGATTTTTTTTTAAAGAAAATGTTTTTATTAAGAATAAATATTTTAACTTATGCATAAAACAAACATCATTACCACTAAAATAAGAGCACTTTACAAAACTTCAGCTACGTTAGATGAGCGGTGGTCTAAAATAGAATAAAACATCTATACCAGTAAAAATAGTGTCTTAAAAGTCAATATATATTTTAAGCACATTCGTTTTAGGATACAAAATATGCAAATGTTACCTGAATAAGTAATTGTGTTTTCTAATTTAAATAATGTAAACCAAATTGAAGTGGGTTTTACTTAAAAATAGCTTATTAGGTATGCAGAAATAAAGACAGTGATAGTCACTGACTGAATAATGAAATTTCATTAATTTAGTAAAAATTAAATATCATATAAATAGTTGTCTTGACATGACTTTCCATCATCATGACATTGAAATTGCAGGAGCTTGAGACGTATCATCCCCATCTCGGGGTGTTCTTCTTCTTCTTCGAGTCACCGGTTCTGTCGAACCAGTGTGGTGAAAGGATTGTAAGTGCGCCTCAAAGAGGCTCCTTTCTCTTTTTTTTTTCTTTCCTTTCTCCATTTTTTTTTTTTATTTTATTTTTTTCTTTTTTTTTCTTTCCTTTCTCGGGGTGATGGAAACAAACGCAATGCGATTTGAGTTATCTCGTCTTCAGTAGAGAAGACTTGAGTCGTATTGCTTTTGTCCATGGGCGGCGGTTACCACTTAATATCAGGTGGGCCGTCAGCACGTCCTAAGTCCTATCACATGACATAAAAAACTGAAATTTTTGAAAATATTATTTAAAAAAAACATTTAAGACACCTGTTCCACCTGTATAGAGGCCGTGCAACATATTCCAACATAAAATATGTCGATTGCTCACCTAATACTCGCAATATAGACTAAACATTACGGTTGAAACATTTCTATTGAAAAATTTAATCTGCATTATGGTGATTATATTTGTTGGTTGGCATACAGGCGATAATCTAATTGTATAAGTAAAAATAATAAATCTTAATATTTGCACAGACTTATATATATATATATTTAGTAATTTGTTCGAAGATATTTTGTGGTGTTAGAGAAACTATTTATTAAGAGCAGTAGAACTCTCGCCAAGTTCGTCCGGGGAAGTACTGCCACCATGCCCATTTCTGCCGCCAAGCAGTAACGCTTTCGCGTTACTGTGTTCCGGTTTGAAAGGTGTGGTTGCCGGTGAAATTACAGGCACACGAGACAATCCACCTACACGTCTCAGAGTTACGGGCGCATACGTTGCGACTTGGGTCTTGTCGTACCTAGTAGGGGAGGACCCAAACTGCATCGCTTGTTATGGGCTGAGGTTACCACTTAATACCAGGTGGGCCGTCAGCTCGTTCTGTAACTGTATTACATTAAAAAAAAACCTATACAGTTACAAACTTTCGAAATCACGGAGACAATTCAATAATCATTTTTCTATTTGCCATTATTCAGTTAAACACAAAAATTACAAAATGTTGGCAGGTAAGCGCAGCCTTAAGTACATGTGTTAAACTAGCTGCGCCCCGCAGTGTTACCCGCGGTGAATAGGACATCCCAGGTGAAAATTGACCTCTTTAGGGATAAAAGTAGTCTACGTGCTATTCCAGACTTTAATCTATCTGTATCTATATCTATCTCTGTGTTAAATTTCATCCATATCCGTTCAGCCGTTCTGGCGTGATTGAGTCAAAAGTCAAAGTCAAAAACTTTATTTCCACAGAATTCATAAAGAAATGGCTTGGAAACGTCAATAATATTCAAAACATAAGGTCACGCGTACTTATCGCTAAGTTTGACACCTGTTAAAACCCTATCTGCCCCCCATGGGAAAGAACAGTAAAGAAACCCCTAATGGAGCGCTAACAAACATCCATCAAAAAAAATTTTTTTTTCGTTTATAATAGTAGCAAGATTAAGACATACTCACGCGAAGTGCCACAACATAAAACCCAAGTCAGTAAACATTGAAAACTGTTTACGCAATGTTATAAAAACTTGACATTTACCAAAATGACTCACTGACTACCTGAGAGAACGTATCCATTGAACTGAGTCAGCAGTGATTCAACACATACTTTAACCATTGACATGAATCAGGAAATACGTATATGACCACAATTAATTAAATTAGGGAAAACCGAGCTGAGTTCTTAAATATTATTATTGATTGGCCTTATAGTTCACTTGGTAGTAACCGCAACAGAATGAGACTTGGTTCTTCACATACTACTTGTAGGAGGCCCGATTTGATTTTGTAATGGGCGGAGGTTACCGCTTAACATCAGGTGGGCCGTGACTTATTAACATTAAAATATGCGCCATAAGTCCGAGTGAAGTGTAGGTATTAGGAACTTAAAGTACCTACTATGTACTAAGTACGGCAGGTTGCCAAGACATTAGGACACATAACTAGCCACTCGTGGACTGATTATCAAGTAGTTTGCCTAGAATGTCTTGTCACTAGCGACAAGGCTACTTCTAAATTGAGGTTTTTTCATTTGTCTGTATTTGAAAATGTGTTACATGTGTTAATTTTATTTATTTTATTATTTACTAGTTGCGCCCCGCGGTGAAAAAGTAACCCCACGGGAACACTTCACTTTTCCGGGATCAAAGAAGCCTATGAATGAATCAAGGATATATTATGTTGTCTTGGTACCAAATTTCATCCAAATCCATTCAGCCGTTTGAGCGTGAAAGAGTAACAAACATCCATACAAACTTTCACGTTTATAATATTAAGTAGGATTATATGCACAGCATTTTTAGTATATTGTAATTGTGTACCTGCTTTGCTACCAACTTAGCTGTGAAGCCAGTCTGCCCAGATTCCGAAGAGTTAGTTGTTCAAATGCCAGTTTAATATTATTAGATTATTAGTTTACCACCAATCTGCTATTAACCGATTAAATTTGAACCAGTACATACAGAGGTAGGTCTGATATCAGTCTGGTTTAATCGAGGAAAGATAAGACAAATGCGATTAACCGGTATAGCCAAAATAGGGCCAAAACGCGGCCCGAAGCAAACATAACTAGGTAAGCTTGAATAGATGTGGGAGTGATTGTGAAGTTCGCCACGTTATGGGTAGAACCGTTCTATCATGTAGATTATTAATTAAATCTATTATGTTTATATACAACGAAGTTACATAGGCAGTAGAATTTAAGTTGTTCGGTGAAATACTGCCACCATACCTATTTCTGCCGCCATGCATATACATTGGTGTTCCGCTTACAAAGGTATGGTTTCCGGTGAAATTACAGACACATGAGACATTCCACCGTTGCGTCTAATATTACTCTCATATTACCTTACTAGCTGTTGCCCGCGACTTCGTCCGCGTGGAATTCGGTTTTATCACGCACCCATATTTTACCCCTCGCAAAAGTAGCCTAAGTTACTTCTTGTCACATCAGCTATCTGCCAGTGAGTCCCGTCAAAATCGGTCCAGCCATTTCAGAGATTAGCCGGAACAAATAGACAGACAGACAGACAAAAATTTAAAAAAATGTTGTTTTGGTATATGTACCGTGTTTACATCTATATGCACTTAGTAAAAAGCCGGTATTTTAGGTATTTAGGTATTTTAATATTACAAACAGACACTCCAATTTTATTTATTTGTATAGATGAAATAACTAGAAATATATTATAAATTTATTCATTGTGTTATTATTACTGTAGGGTGTTTGAGGGATAACTAATCTAAAATTTCAGGTAGACCACAATACAAATAGGTATTAGAATATTGGGTATTCATTAAATTACGTTCATAAATTGTTTTACGTAAAAATATGAAATGGGTAGTGTAGATTAAATCAGCTATGTATTCCCAAATAAACAAGTAACTTAAAATAAACAGGCATCTAACTAATATAGAATTTCCTAAAAGTGATGATGTTTTCTTAACACAACATCAACAATATATTTCAAACCCATGTTATAACAAAGTTATTTTGTTCAAACAATGTCCTTTGAAATTCCTTCAAACAGTTCCTTAAAAGGAAATTGATTTTCGTTTTATTTTGTTAACTCTACAGTATTTATGTATTTTAATTCATCACAGATTATTTTTATTCAAATGAGTGATATACCTTTTTCATATTATGCTGGTAGATATCAGTGAATAAAATTTCCAAAGTGTGTTATAAAATCCAATAAAGAAATAACAGAGTAAATTAATTATGAATTTAAAAATTCAGGTGGCAAAATTAATTATAAGAGTTTATATGAATCTTATTTATAAGTCATTCGGTTGAAATCTCATGGGGAATTACCACTGTTAAATTCAATTTCTTATTGTAAATTTATTATTGAATTTTTATAATTATTTTAAGAAATTATTGAAATCAGAAACTGAAAATCGATGTAGTTTGTAGAATAAAATAAGGTATCCTGTTTTGATCGTGGTAATAGTAGTAAACTTCAAATGTAAAAAAAAAACACTATATAGCAACAACATATAGGTAGGTAATTTGAAAATATCTTTTAGCACTTTAATATTTGAATTCCGAGTGAGAAATCTAATAAAAAATCGTGTACATAAGGAGATGGAAAGAATAAAGGTTGATGGTGCGAATTTCCACACATCGTTAGCTCGGTTTCGACCTAATTTCGACCTCCGAGATCCGTTTCCACGCTTTTTAACTCGACATATTGGCTCCTTTTCAAGTCATTTTCCAAACGAAACGCGTCACTGAACTTCTCTATTGCGATTGCAATTTAAACTTTGTTAGGACAGCTTATGTTTCAAACGTGAATGATTCACGATCCAACATTTCATTTGAGTAAGTATAACTTGACAATAAGTTGAATCGGAACTGTATTGTTAGAGTCGTAACGTTTTAAATATAATGGCAATTTTTATGTATTGAGAAGTAATCGATGCATGCCAAAACCACGGCAAACGCGGGGAGGCAGTGATGTGGAAACTGATGGATAATTATATAAAGTAGGTGTTTCTGAATTGAAACCTATTATATTATTTAACGCGAATAACATTTAATGCTGGCCACACTTTCACACTATCGTCTAAATTTCCAAATGATCAAAAAACCAATGCGAAATCAATCGAACTAAACAACTGTTCCCCACACATCGAGGGTGAGCTGTGAATCATCAAGCCGTAGTGATTCAAGGGAAATAGGAAACATAAAATAAATTGGTTAAAATGATTACCAGTTCTGCTAAAGGTGCCTCTCTACTTACTCGATTAGCAATGATCGACTGGCCATGAAAGTTTATCGACATCGATAGGCCTAGATTGTTAAAACTTCTATCCAGCTACTGTTTATTCATGCTTTAAAATGATTGATGGTCAATATCTATCGGTATTAATCGATTGAAATAGGTTCGATAGAATGGCATCAAAAAAAATATCGATCTTGCCCGACTGATTTGTAGCAGCGACGCAAGGAATGGATAAAGATATGTTGTAAAGTATGGAATTTATTTATTATTATTATATATAATTATTATTAGTATCTAAATTATATTATAATGAAAACTAATGCTTTTGACCCACCTGGTGTTAAGTTATAATTTTTTGTACATAACATACTCAACAGAGGTTACTATATATTATATATAAATAATTTAGACATTGCTTAAAAGCAATAACCATGTCAAACTCCTACGACGGCTATAAAGGTACCTAATGTTTTTTATATGTGGACTGTTTTTCCTGGTACGTCGGACCGTGTTTTGCAAGTGATTTCAACAGTAAACTCAAGTTTCAATCCGCCAATTCGTTGCATATTCGATTCGCAAGCGATTCCCAAGCGGTGACTAATTGCTGACGTGTGCTCTTTGAGTCACTCTATGGAGAAATCCGATAGTTTTCGTCGTTACAGTTGTTATCGGAAATTTTTATATGATTATCTGTTAAGTCCGCAACATAGTCATCTTAAAAGTTATACTAGAGGAAGATCAAGAAATTTATTAGAAGAATCAAAGCGACAATCATCCTTTAAGAATTTTTTGACGCTCTTCAGTATATCGTAAAATTTTTGTTCCGCCTTTTCTTGTTCAGATAAAGAATAGATAAGATGTAATAAGCCTTTTGGGTGTTCAAAAGGATGGGACCCATTACTAAGCCAGCGCCTGTTCTACTTTTAAAGGGTTTTGTCTTTTGAACCGTAATGAATAGCCAGCTTAAACTTTCACAAATATGTACATATTGTTAAGGCAAATTACCAAACAAATAATAAAATAACTAAACTTTTTTGGTTTTGCACCATCGTAAAAATTTGACATACATACACAAGCGTCAAACTTGATGTAATTAGTGTATAAAATGAAACAACATCAAATGGAAACAGGCCAAATGTCAGTCGGATGCACACTCAATAAAAACTCAATTTTTGGTACAGAACCCTCCGCTGCAACTCGCACTTGGCCGGTTTATACCAAGGCTTTATTCAAAAGAGGTGTCTTAAATAAACGTTAAAATTTTAATTATACACATTATTAGGAATTTACACATCTGGGGAAATCTTTAGAACCACACACATGCGCGTAAATACGTTAAATATACTCAACACATTCTGATTAGTTATTGCAAAGAAACGTCCGATCCCCTTCCCATTTTCCGCAACACGATCTGTCTTGTGGCACGTTTTAGATAGCCTAGGATTCAAGTACTAGATGTAGGTCTGGGATATCACAAGTATTACAAGCCAGCACGTGCCTGTGCATTAAAATTCATTGAATAAATCCCAGGTGGGCCTCTGCCTACATAAATTTCCTGACGCATGGTTTTCCTCAACCGCCACATATTGGAGTTCCATTGTATTTCAGTTTGATTGACTAGTAAATATTTAAAGGAAATTGTGTATGAGTTGCAATTTCTTGTTATTGGGTACCGTTGTCAAAAAACAAATAAGTAACCCTAAATCCAGTCGGGCATCACCAACGAGTCTTTCGCTTAAAAACGATTGACTTCAGGTTTAAGTGTTCCGTATATATAACATTGCTGTGTATATTTATTAGACGGGGATTCGAAAACAATAGAGATTGTATACAAATGTTGAAAAAAAAAGGAAGCCCTCCTTAGGGGTTTCTTGTTTGTTCTTGCCATGGAGGGTCGGATAGGGTTTGAACAGGCGTCAAACTTAGCGAAAAGTACGCGTGACTTTATGTTTTATTCCAGGCCATTACTTTATGAATTCTATGGAAATAAAGTTCTTGACTTTGACTTTGTTTCTCGTCATAAGGGGCACGTGTAAAAAAAAAAGATGATTTAAGTTTACTTTTAACTTCTCATTTAGGTAGGTTTATATCGTGAACAAAAAAGGTGTTAAGGACTTTCAGTGAAATTTTGAACAAATATTTATATTCATCATTTTAATTATTAAATTAATTCTAGGGAAATTAGGTAATGTATAGGATACATCTCATGGATGTGAATTGAATCGTTCCTTTAGATCTCTCAAATTTTGTCGGAACAATTAATTCCTAATTAATTTCTTACATTCAACATGCCAGGGAAATTTGCAAATATGGAACTAATGGAGAATCGATGTAATAAATTTTATCGAAGGTTGTCTTTACTCTTGGGAAAAACTTTAAGTAATACCGTCCTCAACTTCATTATGTTACTTCAAAGCTATGCTCTATTAAGTTGTCAGTGTTTGAAGCTAATCTCATTCAACAGAAATTATTCTACAGTCGGTGTCAGTTGTAAACCATCATGTTGAGTGTTCTTCTATTTTGAGGTTACTAGGACTGTTGAGATTATGTATTTACATTAAATATTTGGAAGCTACCACATTTTTTAATTTTCTTACATATATTATATCGAAAATTATAAAATAGAGGAACATGAGTAGCGTATAACATTGAGTAGATAATCTAATTTCTAATTCCAATTTATATTATTGTTCCAACAAAGGCTTGCATCGACGTCCATCTTTACTTCGAAAAATACAAATACAACATTTATTTGAGAACTAAGTGTACAACTAGGTTTTATAGATAAACTGATGCTTAATTTAACTTAGTTGCCTTTTTCAGGCATTACAAATTTATATGGGTCATTTATCAACCGATTTTGAAAATTTTATTTGAAAGCATATACTATTTTCAGATTGATCCCATAGAAAATTTATCAAAATCGGATCTAGATTGTTTTTAAAATCAAAATAATTGAAAAAAATATGTCAGCCAAGTACGAGATAACGAGAAATCATTCTCCTTCATTGACGAAGAAGTCAGTGTTTTCGTTTCGTTGCGCAAAGTAACTTTGTTTTAAGAATCAAAACCAGAGGCAAATCAATGGCCATTTCAGAAGGAAAACTCAGGGTCGTTTATAGAATGAGATGTGTGTGACGTGGAGAGACAGAACCGATCGGCTTTTTTTGCCTTAGCTGCATTTGTGGCTGTGTCATTTCGACGTATTCTACCACACTGAGCACTTTTTTATCAAATATTTGCTTATTCTATAATTGTTTATGCAACTGCTTTAATAATTTGTAGCTGGTCACTTCAACAAACTAGAATTTTAAGTACTTAAAACATTCAACATTATACTCACAAGTTACTCAGCAAAATATAGGTCAATATACTCTTTATAACACCCAGTCTTAACCACTTTAAAACGAATTCTTCCTTCTCTACTCGATCCAGATACACGTACGCTGGCCAACAATTAAACATAATTGGTGCCATTTGAGGGATCATTCTGACCGCCGCCGTCTGGTGCCATCGGGGTCATTCCAGCCATTCGAATGCGGGTAATGCAGTCATTTATCACTCTGATGAAAATTATGAGAATTTTCCCGCACATTATCGGTTAATTTGCAATTGCCTAAATGTAGGTTTATGCGGGAAATGTCATCCGTTTGACACAATTTTGACGTAGATTTTGGTTATAATTAGTTTTAAGTTGCTTTATATAATTTTATCAATATATCAACTTGTTTGCTAATAAGAAAGTGAACAGTACCGCAAAGTGTTTCACAGCAGAAATGATGTTTGAAATCATTTCGTTAACTAAAACTCAGTTACTCCATTACGTAAATCCTATTAATGAGCTCTACATATATATTACACCAACAACCCATCCAAAGGTTGCCTGGCAGAAATCGCTATTACCTACCAGTAATACAATGGGCGGCCTATTCAGGCCGCCCATTGTATTACCTTAGCTTAAATATAAATCTTTACGAAATTTTCATGTATGTATAGATAGATAATGCTTTATTGACCACCTATACCTTATGTACCTAATGTCAATAAATTATTATCTATCTATCTATCTAAATCTCACAAAAAAATTAGGTAGAACGTGAAAAAATTTATCTAAAAATAAATACAAAAGTTAAATCTTTCAAGAAAAATAATTACGCATTTAATATTATCTCCATATTGCAGGTTTGTTATTAGAGGAAAAAAATAACTTCAAGTAAACGGTAAGTAGATATTGATGGCCCGTGGCGCGAATACACAAGCTTATTATTTCAGCAGTAACTGAGTAAACGATCATTAGAATTGTTTTCTTGAATTTTGAAGCAACAAACTTCTAGCTTTTATGGATTTATTCGTACGAATTTGATTTTCCTTATTTACAATAAAATAACACATTTACAAGGTCAAATTTTATGTAAGTCAAAGTGTCCCAGGTTTTTAGATTTGTCTCTAAATCTATATTTGTTATCTATCTGTCTATGGCATATAAACCACTCTCACGAATAGGAACAGAATAATCTAATATATAAAATTTTCGTGTCACAGTTTGTAACCAAACTCTTCCGAAACGGCTTGACCGATATTTATAATTTTTTTGTGTATATTTGGTAGGTCTGGGAATAGGACGTAAACTATTTTTCATACTCTTAAGTGATAAACGTGACTCAGCCCAAAAAAAAAACCTATTTTTCTCAGAAACTACAACAAACACGGTTACTTTACCAATAAAAAAAAACAATTTGTGAAGCAATCTCAATAATGCGGTTATAACAATAACAATGATATTTTAGTAAATTTGTTGTTATACCATTAAAACTGAACGTGAGAATCTACCTCAGCAGATGTAAGATGTGATGTGGGCTTATTTTCTGCTCGATTTGGGACGTAAAATGTATATTATTTTACTATATCAGTAGATACACAAAATGAACTAGACATAATAATTAAATTAGGGGGATCTTTTCAGTTTGATGTCCTCATTCAACAAAGGTTTTTCTCAGTCGGCTGAATATGAATTAATTTTACGCCTCACATAGGCTCTGTCAGTTTGTGTGGCTTATTCACATATAAAAATGCGATGAACCTTACTTTATAATATTTTTAATGGAGTATATTGAGCAATATTTTTGGAGGCCATTGTGAATAATATAATTACACGGGTTATAATAACACGGGTTGCTCAGCCATGTGCGTTTTATATACATACGATGGTAAGAAAGCTTATATGAGTCGCTTAAATACATCCTGTATATAAAAGCCTTTAAATAGTAAACTTTTAGGGTGCATTTTGACTTAACGCTGATCCCCTATGCCGAGCAAATACCCGATAAGGCAGAGGCGCTTCCAAAATCCTCAAACGTTGTGCTATACGTGAAGGTAATTGGTATGTAAATGATCTCATAAACGAGACGTCATATTACCCAACTGCCAAGCAGTAAAGCATTGGCTTTACTGTGTTCCTGTTTGAAAAGTGTGGTTGCTGGTGAAATTACAGGTACGTGAAACATTCCTCTCACGTAACGGGCGCATGCGATGTAACTTGGATCTTTTCGTATCTAAGTACGGGAGGAGCCAAGTCACATTGCTTATTATTAGCAGAGGTTACCACTTAACACCAGGTGAGCATCCGCTCGTACCATAGCTGTACCGCATAAAAAAGAGTATTAAAACCTTAATAAAAGAGTGGAAACAAAACTAGCAGTGAAGATCTCTGCTTGCGGACTTTCGAAAAGTCAGTACAATGATTTCCATTTTGACTCCTTTTTCTCTTGTCGCATTACCATCTCAACCGATTCTACAGAGTAAATTACTTTTAGATTGCTACTAATACAGTGCTTATTTGCTTATTATGATTTAAAAATACTGCATAAGTGAATAATTATAAATTCTCAAGATAGTGAGTAGCCCACAAGATGAAAACTGGCATATATAGCTTGTCGCAAAGGAAATGACTTAAAATTTCAGGATATTTATATAAACTGCCATCTTCACAACCGGATACTAAAGTAACACAAAATAACTTACATTCTATTTTAGGTTTCAATATCTTCCGAGTAAACACCTCCATACGGAGACACGTCGTCCGTATAAAGAGGTCTTTGGACAAACACACTCAGTTTATTGAATATAACGTATATGTGTGGTTGAATAAGAATGCTTCTGTTCAATGTTCAGTCTTTATTTAGCAAAATATAAACTTTTCAATCAACCATTTTTGAGTTTAAATTTCAGTTTTTCAACTTCATAATCTACGCAAAAATTGCTTATTTTTTTGAAATAATATCAGTTACTATCTGACCCGGCAAAAGTTACATAAATTATCATATAAATCAAATGTAAGAATAAATCAAAAGTGAAATATTAAATTTGAAATTGAAAGCGTGCTGTTGTTGTGTATCGCAGTTCTGTTCTGGCTCGATAAATAACATATGCAGAATGAAATGTCAAAGTGACGCGACACTTCACGCCAATGAACGACGGTTACATTATTTGGATATTGTTATTATAAAAATACTAAAATTGCTATTAAAAATTGGGGGGTAGCAGGGTAAAAAATCTTTACGACCTCAAATATACCTACCAAATATACAAAAAATAAAAACTAAAAAATCAGTCTAACCGTTTCGGATTGCGACCACAAACACCGCGACACGAGATATTTATAAAGTTAGATTTTTATATGAGTCATTTCAACAAACCTAATCATTAAAACAGTACAGTAGATAGCTCACCTGATGAAAAACAATAATTTTGCTCATCACGAAAGGAATACGACGTAGTAAAGATCTAATAAACATCGCATTAACCTGTCTCTGCGCGAGGAATAATCGTGTGCCTTTAATTTCAGCCACACTGACGAGAACAACCCCACTATTTGTCTGGTGAATCCACCATATACTATATGATATATAGTTCTCATTCTGAACTTAGAGCAAGTTTTGATGCAGTGAAACTATTGACAGCCCTTTAAACACCCGGACTCAGGAAAACTTTCACGGACCCATGCGAACTACAGGATAACTTCGCATACATGGAGTAAGTCTATTTTATGGATGGTTCGCAAAGTTAAAGAAATCCAGGATTTGAGGATGTACTTACTGCTGTGACACCGTGGCAGGTATATCTCCGGAAAAAATATATTACAAAATCGTGCGAATAACCTACTTCAGTTTAATAAGGTTATTTTAGATTATCTTGAATAAGACTGTACAATGCGTTTACTTTGTTTGCTAAAAATATAAAACGTTCAACATTCAAAATACAATTCAAAATTCACCATCAAATAATGATTTAAAATACGTAATAACTAGTAAAGCGTCTAACAATTTACGTCTCTGACGTAATTACCTTTGGCACTGTTCATTTATGTGTCGTTTAAAAGCCATTAAATGACCCATAAATTTGCGGAAGCCGTTTTGATATTCTTAATTTTTCTTCGTGGTCAATTAGAATTATTTTTATAGATAATATATCAGCCGCATTTTCATAGAAAACAAGTTCTGCAGATTGTGGTTGGATCATTTTCAATTTTGTACCTATTATTGTCTGACTAGCTTATAAATATATTTCATAATGTTTATATTTGTGTAAGTCATGTAATTACTGTTGTATATAAAATATTTAATTAGTGAAGTTTTGTTTATATTTATTTTACCCCTACAAAAACTAAGAGCGAAATTTCTTTATAATAAGTATTACTTAGTTCCTTTAATTTATTTGGACATGGAATTTAATGCATGCAATGGAATTTTACGCTTTTTTTTATTGTAAAACTAAATTGGTTAACAGATGAGCTATGATATAAGTTCGGACATCTGCCAATTTTGTGTTATGTGGAATTTGTTAGGCAATTGGTGACTCGTGGTCCTCAAAAACAGCTCCGAATCAATGCTGCCAAGCCAAGGTATCGTAAGGAACTTGCTGGTGATAATAGCTACTTTGTAGAGAGTTGAGTTGCGGTTTCAGTCAGTTTTCAGTTTGTACTACAGGCTCGATAAAAGCTTACCGTGTGCTTTTAACATTATTGTTTTTATTAAGTTACATTATATGAACAAATATATGATGAGTCTTCCTCAACACGTTAAGTGAAAATTCCTAACACAGTATTTACTCAATATAATATACTATAATTGATATAAATTTGGAAGGCACAATTTAGTGTTATTGTTTGGGAACTCTAAACTTCAAGAAAGAATATATAAGTATTCATTTGCTTAATCAAGTTTATAATGAAGAATTTGTTTTAGATGTTAGTATGTTATTAGTTTTTATTTTCTGTTTTGTTCTCAAAATAGAAAAGTTTGTAAACGACATTGCAGCCGTATGACTGCAATGTCATTTGCAAATTTGTATAAATTAAAATAATAAAAAAATGAGAAATAATAAACCTACCTTTTATTTACAAATCTAAAAATTCACCTGTTAGAAGCCATTCCGTATACTGGCCGTTTTTAAACTAAGTTTGTTTAAAGGGATCGCTTAAGTACCTAATCTTTATCAGTTCTCATTAACTTACATGACAATTATTATGATTAGTGTCAGTTTAAGATAACTATGTGCTCATTCCGTAATACGTATTCGAGTAAATAATTAAAACAACGGAACATTCACGACAGTTGATAACATTTTACTCTCTATGTATAGTTTTTACTTATAAATATGATATTATTTTTCGTAATTAGGCACGCGCGTATCATCTTAGGTCGTGGCCTTGGATGAAGAATGTCTTTGTACACAGTAAATTTATAAAATACATCTATGTAATGATCACTGTTGTTGGAGCTACATGACGAATTGACGATACAATGAGATAGACTCTTAGTTCAAGTTAGTAGAAATAATATTTGTGTGAGCATTTTTGTCAGGTGGCTCAAGACCGTTCAAAATGGAAATCATTGGGGGAGGCCTATGTTCAGCAGTGGACTTTTACCGGCTGATATGATGAGCATTTTTGTCACATTTGTTGGCGCCTATTATTAGCCAATACATGTAGTATAATTAATTTTTTCAATCAATCGTCATAATTATTGATAAATCAAATCAAATCAAAATTGGCTTAAAGCTCGTTTGCGCTTATTATTTAATAGTCAAATCAAAACTTTCATGAAGCTCGTTTACTAGTAAGTATTATTACTCTTTTGGTAGATACTTTCAATTAATACCTAAGTATTTTTCGAATAAGTTGATAGGATTTATTAATTAGACATGCCTGCTTACACTATACTAATGGGAGGCTGCGGCTGACTGAGATCTAAACAATTTTTTTTTAACTTCTTGTCGTTTTTTTTACTTAAATTATGTTCAGTTCAGTAAAAAATAAATATAGCTACAATTTATTGAAATGAAAAATATTTTATACAGTTTGCATTTATTGTTACTTTAAGAATATACTCAGCGTTATTACGTCTTAAACCTACATTAAACGGTAGCTTTCGATTCCTGACAACGGTTTAATATATTCCTTGAACTCTTACCATGATATTCATAAATAAAACTTAGCGTAACTTGAGTATCTGTGACACCTGTGGACATGCTCTCAAGATTTGATCATCATCATATTTCTACATTGATTCACGATGGTCACTTGATATAATCGTAGCCTTTTGTGATGGATTGCCATTTATGAATTATATGACTCTTATCTAAGTTATTCTAATAATTACGTAGAAATAAATCAGATATGGATAAAAAAATATACATTTGAATACGAAAATGCAAAAAAAAACAATAATAATTTATGGTAAGGCGGTGACATATATAACATACATTTTTTTTAAAGTATTTTTTGAGATCTCACTATGAATACCATGCTATAAGATTATTAAACACTTCCATTAAGGTAGAGTGCTATACTGGGGCAATTTGCATTTCACGTGCAAGGGAGATGAGGATTTTCTTCAGTAGGTACGCGAGGTACCCATCAAGCCGCCAGACTGAGGGTCGGATAGGATCTGAACGGGCGCCGAATTTAGCAATAGTGACGGTAATCCTATAAAATTCACTGTACAAATTGGAACAACCAAGAAAATTCTGAGTAATTCAAGGCGGGAAAGGGTTTTGAACGGAATTTAGAGGTACAGTTTACCTCATACTAGAATTGCTCAGGCAGTACAACTAGTGCTAAGTTTTTCCGGTAAGTACTTATTCGACTGGCCTCAGCTCAGTTGGTAGTAACCGTGCCTTCTATGAGGTAAGTCGTGGGTTCGATTCCTACCCAGGACAAACATTTGTATGACGAATATAGATATTTGTTCTGTGTCTGGGTGTCAATAAATAGTAGTAGTAGTCAATAATAGTACATACTATATGCATGTATTTACAAAAAAAAAGTATTATGTCCGTTCTCTGGTTCCTGTGACACAAGCCGTGCTTAGCTTGGCTTGGGGCTAGATGGCACTGTGTGAAATGTCCACCAATATTTATTTATTTTATTTATTTATCTGGATATCGGGTAGTCACCATATCTGTTTAACCCACGTTATAAGCCATGTTATACATTATAAGAATGTTTCGGTTTAAAAGGTGTGGTTTTCGGAGAAATTACCTCCATGTATCAGGTTTACGTGCGCAACACGATGCGACTTGGGTCTTCTTATACCTAGGGGACCTCAAACTAAGTAGCTTTTGTTATAATAATAATATAAATTTATTTATTTCAGGCTACTTAGTATTAAATACATTGGCCCATATAAATAGATACCTTAGTGACTAACATACATATAATAACTTAAGACTAAAGCAAATCAAAGGGATTTTATTTTATGACCGCTTCCCTAAAGCAAAAGATCCCAGCAGGCCTAAAACCTGGATCGAGTTATTATATATTATGAGTAGAGGTTAACACCTAATACCAATTCATATTAAAAAGTGGGAAATGGGAACTTTAATTTATGTCATTAGTTCCGTGTGAATTTGAACTTCTGGGGACCCTCAGTCGTTTGCTGACTGCAGAGTTTGAAACTACTGATGACTACATCCAACTTTACACGAATTTGAACCTGTTAATTTTCCACTAAGCATTACGTATAATAATAATCTACGAGACACAGTATACAGACTTGATTGTTTTATAAATATAATTATAGGAAACAGTAATTACTAATACAAATGGAATGTCAACTCATGGGTTTGCAACTGACTGGCCTCACAGCTGTTTGTGGTAGCTCCTACTGTAGGTCATAAGTTCAATTTCGGTTGGAGTTTTTCCCGTAAGAGAGTGTGTGTTTATTGTAATATGTGTTTATATATGAATCTGTTTGATAAAGTATTAGAATTATTCTATCAGTTTTCTAGTTCCTAAAGCTATGTATACTTTGGGGCTAGATGGCGCTGTCTCAAATTTCCACGTGACATGACGATTACGCGTTAAAAGATACAAAAAAGAATAAAAAGAAAAAGATAACTAGAAAGAAATACTTATTTTGTGTTACATTTCAAATAAAATTAGGTACAAATAAAAGTAAATAAGGCTTGTAACAGAAAAAAGGCTACCTCAGGCTCAGGCTGGCTCAGCATGTGCTGTATATGTATGTGTGTTCGAAGAGTCATTTATCAAAATCAAATTGTAACCCAACTCAAATGACAAACCGCGCGTGTCGCGTCATTGACCATTGAATTGGTTACGATTGTAATCTCAGTAGGTAATTTCGTTGCTTGCTGTTTTGGGTTCAGTCTTGGTCCGCGGCAATCAAAGTATATTATATAATGATTCTTTTAGGTTGATTGATCCATTTTATATTAATTATTGCATTCGTTTAATTTGGATTAAATCTCAGTCAAGAGAGTTTTTTTAATATTTTTTTACAATCGTTAATTGAGAAATTGTAAGCTCTGCTATTCCAAGCATTACAATCTAAAGATATTATCTAAGTATTCATGAAAAATGTTTCTACTCAATTTAAGTAATTATATTACCATGTTATGCGTCGTTTCAAGTTAAATACTTAGCAGGTGATTCATACAAAGAAGATGAATAATTCTTTTAACAATTAAGTAAATTTCAAGGTTAGTAGTTTAGTTTTATTTTTAAGTACGTTTCATTAGCAGTTTCTTCAATTTAAAAGTTAAAATTCTTGACATAGATTTAGTAATTAAATACATTGTTTTTTTTTTATTTATTACATTTTCTTATCGTAAGCCATGATTTTATGTATGATTGTACCTAACTAAGTACTGTAAATAGTTGTCAATATTTTATACGAAATAATTTAAAATAAATTCAAGTGCAAAATATAATTGTTTGAAATGACAGTCGTATGTGCCGCCATGAGCACGAATTTCCCATTGCAAGAGCGACTGAGTCACGCCTAATGAATACCGACACCGTAAATTACTAATACCAGTAAGAATTGTCAGCGACGTGTATCAGCCACTAATGTTACCTATTTTTATGATGTCATCTAGAACCTGCTGACGTCCCACCTGATGTTAAGTGATAACCGCCGCCCATGGACAACAGCAATACGAGTCAAGTCCTCTCCACCAAAGTACGAGATGACTCAAGTCACATTGCGTTGCGTCCATCACCCCGAGACGAGGATGTTACGTCTCATGCGCCTGCAATTTCACCGGCACCCACTCCCATCCACCGGAACACAGCAACACGAGTGCATCAGCCAAACAAACTGATACTACAAACTGACAGAATAGAAGACCAACAACCGCTTCTATTACCGTTACGTATCTGGTCCATCCAAAGGTTGCCTGGAAGAAATCGCTATTAGCGATAAGGCCACCCATTGTATTATCTAACAAATTACCTTAGCTTAAATATTAATCTTTACGAAATTTCCATGTATGGTGGTCAATAAAGTATTATCTATCTATCTATCTAACTTCAAGGCAGTAAACGCTGACAACACAAATTGTAAGCATTAGAAAGTAGATAATTTATTTTTGGAACTCAACGAAGCTAACACGGACGTTACGTCCTGTTCTGTTTGGAAGTCTAAATTAGACTTTTTATTGAACTTGTTTCCTGATACCTTTTAAAGCTTTTTGCTTGTTTCTGTAGAAGCAAAACGCTAGTCTTTTATTCAAATACTGTGCCTTTTGAACGTCAAATAATGGCATGAGACGTTTATGTTAAACATACTTATGTTTAGTTTTGGGTTGGGAGTGTTACAATGTTCCGTGTTGATTTTAACTGTTCACACAAACTTTTTCTAAGAACACTGTGTAGAAAAAATTTCTTATTTCTTATGTCTACAAGTTACTAAGAGAAACAAAAGGCGCGATTGGTATGTTTTTTTTTATTTTGTTCGTCACTGAACAAATATTTCTGCAAACAATGTATTTCTATGAACTTGGTACGACCAAACCTTTTGTGCCCAGTAAAATACTTCCAATTACTTAGGTTCAACCAATACTCCGTCATTTTAATAGCATCACATATTCATTTATAACATAATACACTCCTACCCTCTTTTATTAAATATATTCTGTTACATACCGAGTAATTGCAAGGATCAAGCCAATTAAATATTAGCTCAACTGCTACGCGGCCTCAGTCCAATATCGTTTCACTTCTCGCAGAAATGACGTTAATATATAATATAAAACTGTCACTGCAACAATTCTCAAAACATAACTAACAGTTTCTTTCATCACAATATTTCAAACTTCACACGTTGAATGTTGCGAGCGCGCGTTGCCGCTCGGACACGTCACACCGCCCCGACAGACAATACAATACTGACATAACTAGACGGTAGCGCACAATGCGCGCACGCATTGTCAATAAAGTTGTAGAAATCATTCAATTCACTGACACACTCTAAAACGATTCTTATGACCATCAGAATAGAGCGCATAATACTTGTACAAAAATGTTAGTAAACGGGACGGAGTGAGTCATTGAATGGCACAGCTGGCCGCGTCATTCATGACTACACATAGGGTTGCCAGGTAGCAAAACCAACAAGCCGGACAGACCGGCTAGTTTACCCGGACATTTTGGTAAAAATGTCAGTCACCTCTGATTTTGTAATCTTAGTTAAAACTTGCTTTTTCATCATTATATCAAACCATAATCATTTTACTCTTTCATCTTGTTAAATTTTAATGAAACAGCAATAAAACTGAATAAATAAGTCTTCTTTATAGCAACATAAGAAATGTAAAGAAACTGGCCGGAAATTTGGCCGGACACGCAACCAAAAGCCTGACTGTGTCCGGCTTTATCCGGACGCCTGGCAACGCTAACTACACACAACCTGCTTTAGCTATTATTACGTCACGATAAGACTTTTATATACATTATTTTGCTATTAACGCTTTATAAACGTTGATAGCAAATATTAGCGATATTGTTGATTTTGTTACATGTCGATTCTAATGAATATTAAAAACGAATTTACTCCAACACACTACATAATTCAATTTGTTTCTTAAAAAATTTAAAATATGGCTGAAATGCAAGTGCAAAAGCAATTTTTTATGTACTCATTAGCAATTTTATCCCTATGATCTAATGAAATGTATGATACACTATTATTGTTATTTTTTTTTTATTAATCATCATTTTTGTCTTATTTATTTTTTGGCTTCATATTTTTGATGTATTAATTTTATATCACTTAATTATTGCACGTCATGTAATGACAGAGTCTGTGAAACTATTTTATGTAACTTTAAGATCTTGTACATACTACCAAGCTTTATGCAAATAAATGATTCAGATAATTAAAAAAAAAAAAAAAAAAAAAAAATTTGCTTAACTGGTTAATAAATAAGACAATTTTCACAAACAATTTTACAAAAAAAATGTGAATTCTAACGAGAAGTGTAATTGTGTTACAAAGGGTTTGCAATCACGGACGCTAATGGCCGCACGGTGTTATACATAACAATGATTTGATAAGATATATTCTGGTGAAGTTGCACAGAGACAAAATTATACAAAAAGGAAATAATATAATTATAATCTAAAAGAAAAATGCCTTATAATAAAGGTCGATGAGTTTTAATAGTTCTCACATTCATAATTTCACTATTATATGAGACAAAGTATGAATAACAGTTTTATGCTCGCAAATATCGAGTCATAATATTATCGCACCCTCCAATGTTTATAGCAGTCGTAAATCTAATGATAATACATGCTATGCAATATTCTGTGACAGGTAACAAACTGATTTATGGAATATAATTTCCGGATTTTCTTATTTTTCTGTAGAAAACTTGCGTCTAGCTATAACAACTTTTCAGGCAATGTTGTGCTATTAGGTGCGTATAGGAGCGTATGTCTAAGTCGAGTTGAATGATATCCTAAGTTGAATCCATATGCCACTTGCTGATGAAATATTTAATCTGAAAACTAAACAGTGAGTACCACTTTTTTTTTCTCAAGGATTGCAGTGTATTATATATAGTATTGTATATTAGTATTGTCCACGTCGCATGATAAATGCTATTTTACGGGGCTAAAGACTAACGCGAGGAAAATCTAGATGAGAAAGATGTTGCTGCCAAATTTGGATTTTTCCCAATTTGTTGTAACTACTGATATGGAGCAAAGAAATGGCAAAATCAACCATTCCGAATTGTCGCCATTGCAACTTGCAGCCAATGAGATCAGAATAAACTATCGTTCCCATACATCGGCGACGCCCTGAATAACTTAATTATAACTTAAGTGTCTAAATAAGACTGTATGTTCCCGTCAGCCCATCAAAAATTGTCGTTTACCGTGCAGTTCAAGAACATGCATCTCTTCTATTTTATGCTTGCTGATATATCGAATTCACTCAATTCACGTAACATACTTCCTTCTAATTTCCTCGTTTACAGTGGCAGGTAATTGTCGCCTATATGCTATTTTTTGTCGCCTAAGTGCTAGCACCTTGAACAACATTAAAATAACTTTTAATACTATTCATAATTTTTGCTGCAAAGTGACCGTAAAGATATTTTATTACCAGACTACAGGTCAGCAAATTTTACCATTCAGTCAACACTTTGTACAGCAAAAATTAGGTACCTTTTGTTTTGATTAATAAGTATTTAGGGTATTTTTTTTTCTTTTCAGACAACCTTTTCGTACATTTTGTGCTGAATAATGTTAATGAGTAAGAGACCAAATTTAAATAAAACCGTCGAGACCAAAGGTCTGTTTGATTCACAAAAATTGGTATTGTTTTAAATGATATCGCGCACCAAGTAATCGTTCTGAAGTATTGAAGGCTAACTGAAACGAAACTAGTAGAGAAAACGAAGCTAGAGAATTCTCCCGTCAATGGAAGATAACTTAAATGCAGACCAAAATGAATTATTTTAGGTTTTAACCTGAAATAAGAAGTGATATACACTGAGGTAAAAACCAAAATCCCTCATGCCAATTACAATTAAAATCGCATTCATTTCAACACGGAAATAATTCAGGTCTTGATAAAACGGCAGTCCGAGAATGGCGGTCTTCCTTTTTAGCCATTGTGTGGGAAACCTTATAATCCCATTATGAAAAATCTTTTATTTTCTGTTTTCACATGGAAACTGCCACGGTCGGTGAATTACTGGAACGAATACACGTCCCAAAAAAGTCCGTTCCCGTTTCTTTCAAAGGGAAGAAATGACGTTTTAATGACCCGTGGGGGCTGAATCGGGGTGTGAGTAAGTAGGTGAACTTCGCCGCCATGACGTTATTCGGAAGGATGATTATGAAAATTGCAACTTAATTTTCCTTTGTATAATATAATAATAATAATATTGGTAGACATTTCACACAACGCCATCTAGCCCCAAAGTAAGCTAAGCATAGCTTGTATCATGGTAACCAGACAACTGATATAATACTTAGTTTTTTTTTTGTAAATACATTCTTATTATACATCTTAACACCCAGACACAGAATAAATATCTATGTTTGTCCAACAAATGTTTGTCCTGGGTGGGAATCGAGCCCACGACCTACAGCGCAGAAGGCAGGGTTTCTACCAACTGAGCTGTGAGGCCTGTCAATATCCTTTAAGCAAACAAATAGAGTTAATGCTCATAAAATAACAGTGTTGTTAAGGATTCTAGCCATTTACCCACTTCGTTTACTAATTCATTATCAAGTAAAAATTGTCGCTTTTGCCATTCGGGTCCCCTCTGCCATTTCATTTATGCCGTAATTTCAGCGATAATATTTTTATGACCTCTTATTTACGACGTCTCTTTATGGCGTGAATATCAAAGAATGCAATATTGTTTATTAAATTTGCAGTAGACTGACATAAATAGACGTCTTATAAATAAAATGAATACAAATGTAATATGGAGACAATGTAGCAACTTAATAGTTTTGAAAATATATTATTTCATTTTAATTAGAAATTTTATTAATATCAGGATTACTGCTAGGCATAAACTTAAATGACTTAATATGGGGATGAAGGTGGCGAGATGTTATAAATTCAAACTAGTTTTATCATTATTTCAGCATACATTCTACTATTTACATTGTTAGAAAGTGTAGTTTTAAGGCGGTAAGCCAAATCATCTCTTCTTACACTGTTTTTTTATATCTTTTTATATCTGCAATGCATTTTGTTATGTGTTACAAACTTATATTTATATTTTTTATAACGTGTTGCAAGGAAACGCAAACTCGCAGTATTTTGGTGCTGCAAACAGTGCAAAATTCACTATATACCAATGCCATAATTGCTATCGATCAGTTTTAACAGCCCTGGCAAACTCATTCAAACTCTACCAATTGAGCTACCGGTCAATTACATGGAACAATTTTTCGGATGTGTTTTGTTACTTACTCCCCGGGTCGAGGGGTTTATTCTCGGAATAATCTGAATTAGTAACAGCAGAAATTATGCCGACTTCGTCCGAGGAAGTACTGTCACCATAAATATTCATGCCGCCTCTGTGTATTGCTTGTTATGTTAACTTCTTGGCATTAGGTGGGCCACCTGCTGGTTCCGTACCCTCACCACATAAAAATAAAACGCGTTGGTTATACGGTTCCGATGTTTACTGTTTAGAACTACATAATGAATATGTATTATAAATAATTCAGTGATTTCTTTTTCAGCTGAACGATAGTTATATGACCCGGATAAATCTATGCGACCCAGTAAGTATGTCCAATGGATTTATGTGTAACACATTCATGTCTCTTGAATGTTATTTGCAGTCGACTCACAAGGAAAGTGGTTCTGTTTATATTTGCTATTAATACTTGAAGCAGGTTAGTGTATATATATATGTATAGTGGTCTCGCTCGCGATTTAAACTACTCAAAACAAAATAGGGCCCACTTGAAATATTTCGACATTTTGCCTGACAATTTTTTTTTTGTTAGTTGTTGGCAAACCTAAGTATGGGAATGTTAAGTAGGCATATTTATTGATCGAATTAAAACTTAAACGCCAAGTTTAGGGTGGTTCATTAGTGGGTAGACAAAAAAAAACAAAAAATTACGATACAACGCAGAATCTTTGAGTGTCATTACATTGTTGTGCAGTGGTGTTTGTTGTGTCTAACGAAGGAGTTATCGTAACCTTACCTTTAATTATCGATTAAATTAGTGTTTGCATAAACAATGCCTGGTTCTCGACGTCACATGGACACAGAATCCGCGACAAGAGCCATTGTTTTGCTTCAGCAGGGAAATTCGCAAAGATCGGTAGCATCAAACTTAGGTGTGTCTAGACGAGCTATTCGAAATGTGTGGAAACGCTATCAAGAGACAGGTAGTGTGAGTAGGAAGCGTGGTTCAGGTAGAACCCGAGCCACAACCTCCCAAGAAGACCGATACATCCGACTCTCTGCCCGTCGCGAGCGAACTCTAACTGCACGCATATTGAGAAACCGCTTACGTGATGCCACTGGAACGCGAGTGAGTGACCAAGCTGTTCGGAACAGACTTCACGAAGACCAACAACGTTCCAGAATGCCAGTTGTTCGGCTCAAATTGACCAGGGCCCACCGTGCAGCGCGATTAAGGTTTGCACGTGATCACCTCGAATGGACCATGGAAAATTGGAGGACAGTGCTCTTTACTGATGAATCTAAAGTAAAGTTTTTTAATGACGACAGACGCGTACGAGTTTGGCGACGACCTGGAGAACGTTTTACAGAACCATGTATTCGTGAAACTGACCGCTTTGGTGGGCCCAGTATTATGGTATGGGGTGGGATTAGCATTATGGGCAAAACCGAGCTAGTGATTTTGGATGAGGGCAATGTAACGGCTGCCAGCTATGTGCAGCATGTCATCCGACCTCATGTGATCCCATATTCACAGCGAGTAGGCGCTAATTTTATTCTGATGCAAGACAACGCTCGCCCTCATACTGCCAGGGTGACCCAAAGTGCAATCTCCGAAGCTGGTATCGCACTTCTACCCTGGCCTGCGATGAGTCCGGACTTGAATCCGATCGAGCATATCTGAGACCAGTTGAAAAGAAGCCTTAAAGACAACCACACTGAAATTCATAGCCGACAGGAGTTGATAACTGCTTTAAAAGTGTGTTGGGAGCAAATTCCAGATGAAAACGTCATCCACCTCATAGAGAGTGTTCCAAACCGACTCAGAGAGTGTGTGCGCAATAGGGGAGGACCTACGCGTTACTAAACATAGTGCATCAAAGTAACCCTAAGAAACTGTTTAAAAAAAGTGCTTGTGTCTTCAACGCATTGTTTAGGAAAGCCGTGTAATTTTAAGTTAATGCGTAAAAACGCGCATTTCTTGATCTTTTTTTGGCAAAAATAAGGTACTGTAATGTTTTTTTTAATGATCCTGAATGTGTTAACCTATTCCTAAAATTAAACTTGAAACAAATTGTACGTACTTTTTATTATTTTAATTAAAACAAGATTTTACTGGGTGGGCCCTATTTTGTTTTGAGTAGTTTTTAGTTTGTGTGGACTGAGTGATACAGGACCAAAAATCTCCTTAGTTGCTTTAAAACGGGACTTAAAATTGAAACAGATTAAGCTGGCGTTTTCTAGTTCTCATTTAGTCTGGTTTTTGATATATATTATTACATAACTTATCTTTTTTTTCTTTGTACACTTTAATACTAGTAACACTCCTGAAAATTGTCAGCTGTCGGCGCTTTCATATAAAAACCTTATGACCACTGATAGAGATGATTCATACTACATCTCACGTGACCATCTCGAAGGAACATATCCGAGAATATAGACTCCTAACCCGTGCTGAACGCGCGTCACCTTGAGAGAAGTGTTACACGCCATTTGCTCAGCCCCCCCTCGTACTAATAAGGATGTGGAAGTAGGGGGGCCAGCTGTCAGGATGATCATAACTCGCGGCGATTGATGTCGAAACTAAGAACGGTGTGATTGAGAAGACATCCAGAAACCAATACAGGCTGTGGTCAATTACAGGACTTTCAGTGTTGCTAGTCATGAGTAGGTCATTGCTACATGAGCATCAGGATCAATTAACATACTCTGGAATGCTATAAATATATAATTAAAATTATAAAAAAAATATGGACTTTTCAAGCGCCATCTAGCCCCAGATGGATCAATCAAATGTACGATGGGAACCAGACAATATAATACTTACTATAAAATATAATACTTTTTTTAATACGTACGAATCTGCTTAACAACTACAAGCTAATGAAATCGTTAGTAACAATCTAATTTTCTGAATCTTACATTTCCTCCGTGAAATGTTCAATAACCTTTGGGTAATTTGTGCGTAATTAATACCCAATTCACGAGGACAAATACGTTTAGTATCTGTGTAGGGATACATTACAATTTCGACGTATGGTATATCAAATTATCAACGTTAATATGTACGTATTCATATTCAAAATCACATTCTTGCTGGATACAATATTAAATTATGTTGCTAAGTAATGATTAATTATCTACATTAGCAAAAAAATTTTCTTCTTGCGTAAAGCAAAAGTTGTTGGTTATTGTACAGAAGCAAATGAAAGCTTGTAAGCATACACCCTGTATAAATTCAATTAAATTTTTAGGTTGGTAGGAAACTGAAAATTTTGCGGTAACCGATTTGTTGGCGGTTCAATGTTTCTGAAAAAACACGTATTGATTTTAAAATTTCTGGTCAGTTAAGAAAAACAGATACAAAAGAACGACCTGGTTTAACGAAGCGTAGTGTAAATTAAATTAACTTTAAAAATTTCAATAGACACATTATTCATAAAATATGATTTTATCCGACGCGACGGATCCTTTCCCATTATTAACATTTACTTAAGTACATATTTTCTTTCTTTTCGAAAGTAGACTTTGATTCCGGAGAGCTACTTTAACGATTAGTAAGGTGTAAAAAAATGAGTGGTGGGAACACCGAAATTTGTAATTACTTTTGATAGTTATTCTATGGGCACTCACTAGGCATGCCGACTTGTTGGCAACTGATTAAAGATTTAAATTTTCTTAATGATCTCTAAGGTCATTATAGGTTTTTTATTTTTTTATTTGATGCAGTTACGGAACGAGCCGATGGCCCACCTGGTGTTAAATGGTAACCTCTGCCCATAACAACCGACGTGACTTGGATCCTCCCCTACTTGGTACTATAAGACCCAAGTCGCATCGTATGCACCCGTAACTCTGAGACGTGTAGGTGGAATGTCTCACGTGCCTATAATTCACCGGCAACCATACCTTTCAAACCGGAACACATTAACGCGAACGCGTTACTGTTTGGCGGCAGAAATAGGCATGGTGGCAGTACTTCCCCGGGCGAACTTGGCGAGAGTTCTACTGCTCTTATCTATAGGTTCTTAAGGGTTTACCCTGAGTGATATAAGGTATCATCTACTGATGTACAGACACAGGTGGAACATTCCATAAATTTGTTGTGACAAAAAAGAGCTGACATATAGCTGAGAAAAAATACATTTAGGTAGGTAATAACGACACCTATTACCGTGTAACAATTTGTGTAACACAACTCAGTAGTAAATTTCACCGCTGACTACGAATTTTATCGCCTACATGCGAACGCCTGTAATAAATATCAGAGCAACGCGCTGCGACCCAAAACTGTAGCGCAAAGTTATGCCCACCCATCTTAGGGGCAGACAGATTGCTTAATGTGCCCCAATCGTCTGAGGAAGTTTATAGGACAAGTAGATGGATCTCTTTGAGTAGTTCTACCTGCGTCTCGTGAGTTACTGCTTCGATAAGTTTGAAATATCGACAACTAGTTTTCCGCTGGCTAGATGGCCGCTGTTAGTGCAATCTTGAAGTTATATTTTATCTGCCATTCAGGGGTATGTCTTGTAAGAGAGTTTTCTGGTATTATTTGAAAGCAGGTTAGTGTAAAGGTATCGTATGTTTTTGTAAGGGTTCGATTCCCAAGGTATCGAATGGAAGGATACAAAATAAAATAAAGATATTACGATAACGATTTATATTACGATTAGATAACTAATTTTGGTAACATAGTAGTATAAACGGTAAAAAATATAGTCACATCTAACAAATTTGAATCGAAAACCTTGATGAGATTTTTGCGGTAGGATTTTTGTTGAAAACAGCTCTTCCCTACATTAATGTTGCTTAATATCTGATTTCTTCATTTTTAAGAAGCTATTCACTATCACACATCTATTTTATTTACTTTTTACTCGATTTCTCATGGATTCATAATTCAATTCGATCATTCATGTTCATCTAAAATCGTGGATATTAATGGAAGTATAAACGCGACTATTACATTTTAAATAGTTTCACTGGAATTTGAGAGTATTTTCCCGAATAGATCAGCGAGCCATTAGTGTTAATTAATAATGGATTTACTATTCAATGATTTATGATAATTTAATCGAAATATGGGTACAGCTTATAGTGACAGTCAAATTGCAAAATAAATTAATGCGGAGTGCTCTGTCGTTATACAATATACAAACCTACTTATTGCATATTTATTATAAAGTGATTATTTTAGTGTTTTTTTTATTTCTTAGGTTACACAATATTAATTTCAACGCTAAAATAAATTATTTCGATTATAATTATATCTATTGATTGATTTCAGTTATCGCTTTTAGGGAAGATTGTAAAATTTTCTGTCATAATGTCTATGGTCGACTTTTCAATATTTCCAAGCGATAAATCACTGCAGACTTGATTCGAGAGGTCAACTTGTGTAATAAACTGCGAGCAGAGGTGAACAGCCAGTACCTATGCATTTTTCGGCTTCTTTCATTTTCAATAAAAGACTTCAAAAATTGTGAAAACAGCAATAGTATAAGGCTCAGTTCAGACGGTCGCGTGACAGCGTGGTTCTAAACAGTCAATGAAATTGTTTCCGTGGCAGCTCATCGCAGAGTGCATGCCGGCGACAGCAACGTCAATCACGCGACTTATAATGACTGACCTCACAGCTCAGTTGGTAGTGAACCCTTGCCTTCTGCGCTGTAGGGTTCGTTTCCCACCCAGGACAAACATGTATGTGACATTTGTAACATTGATGTTTATTCTGTGTCTGGGTGTTTATATATATTATATGTATGTATTTGCAAAAAAGTATATAAGTATGTATATCAGTTGTCTGGTTGCCATGATACAAGCTATGCTTAGCTTACTTTGGGGCTAGATGGCGCTGTGTGAAATTTCTACCAATATTTATACATTTATTTATTTATAAAACGAAAAAACGAGTTTGCCTTTCATTTTATTACAGAAACGTAGAGAGCTGATGCTCTGAATAAATGCCAGCGGCAATGTCACAGCATCAAAGCAGACTGCTTGCACAACTCATATGAATTGTCTCTTAGATAAAAAAAAACTCATAATAGACTCACACCGAAGCCCAAAAGGAGATGCGAGAATAATTGTAGCTAGTACACTTCCATATTCCATACAATTTATAGACAAAAAGCTTATGCCCTAAGAGTTTCAATTTCTATTCTCATTTAGAATAAACGTCTGATCATAGTGAAGGCTGTGAGGAGGAGCACGGCACAAGTTGTGAACGCAGCGAAATTGACGAGACTTTGGGAGTTGAAGCAACTCTCTTGATCGCAAACTCCAAACCTGCGACAAAGAAAATTCTATATCATTTGTGCAATTAGCATTACTTGGGACTCAATCTATTAATATGTGAAGATTTCATATGGTTTATCGAATAAATGATAAAAATGTTGTTAACAATTATTATGGCGGCAGGAACTTATGAATTTTCTTTGTTTCCTTCATGAAGGAATAAGATTAGAACGTTAGACTCGTGAGACAAAATCTATGTAGAAGATGTAATATCTACTTATTAACTTCCGTAATCGTGGAATTTAATACTTTGCATCCCTTTATATTTTGAAACAGAAAGATGAAATAAAATTGTAAAATGCGAGTCTGACCTTCCTAAATGACTGTTCAATCTGTTAAAAAAATACTTATATGTATAGATTTGATTGGATCGGACTTAGTTGGAAGGCATAATATTAATTATTACTTGCGAGGAAAATGTCGAGAAATAGTTCCATTTCAATAATTTTGTCGGAAGAACAGGTGTGAAGTTTTACTTTGGAGAAAGTGTCCAAAAGCTCCAATATTGTGCATAAGATATTTTAATATTTAATAACCAAGTTTCTCAGTCCCAAGTTCAAGCCTGAGACCATAATTCTAGTCTTAAAAAAGTTTCTCTCACCTCATAAAAAAGTACCCAATAAGGATACTCAAAGTGACCAAAGCTGTGTAGGTAACGACTTCGACTGCAATTTGCAGAAGCGCCCGGATGATGGCCTCTATGATCCCGAGCGTGATGGTGAATAGCTCTGCTATCACCACGACGAAGGGGTCCATATGTGGTTGAGGTCATTTCCTAGGGCACAAAACGGAACAGCTAGGTTTAAGTTATCTTTCTTGAGGTTTAAAGTCACGTGCAAGTCAGTGGTGCATGAAACAAAATTGTTATATTAAAAGCCATGAAACCTCGTCATAAACACATTCCTACAATTATTTATAATGTAAGGGATGCCAATCAGTCTAAAACTTTTGGATACTAGTCAATAACAGAACAGCTATTATCCTGCCAAAGTCAAAACAGATGGCAACTGTCAGAAGTACTAATACTTCTTACAACAAAGAGTTTGCAACTATGCTGTTGTGACATTGACGTATTTGCACACGGCAGTGAAATAGTTTCTCAATGTTCTCGTTTGCTGCGCAATTCAATGATAGCAGTGTTCTTTTCATTATTGGACTGTTGTCTAACTGAAAAATATGTGGAACTGGCGTTAATAAATTCATCAATTGTTGACTGACTTCACAGCTCAGTTGGTAGTAACTCTGCCTCCTGCGCTGTA
Source organism: Chesias legatella (assembly GCA_947359385.1). Taxonomy (NCBI): domain Eukaryota; kingdom Metazoa; phylum Arthropoda; class Insecta; order Lepidoptera; family Geometridae; genus Chesias; species Chesias legatella. The sequence goes on along the minus strand of OX375769.1, from coordinate 8,527,078 downwards.
GGTCGTGGGTTCGATTCCCACTCAGGACAATCATGTATGTGACATTTGTAACATTGATGTTTATTCTGTGTCTGGGTGTTTATATATATTATATGTATGTATTTGCAAAAAAGTATATAAGTATGTATATCAGTTGTCTGGTTGCCATGATACAAGCTATGCTTAGCTTACTTTGGGGCTAGATGGCGCTGTGTGAAATGTCCACTAATATTTATTTCAATAACATTAATTCCCCACCAGGACAGTCAATATTACCTATAGATTTGAATATAGATTAAATTTAACTGGAAAATGATCTCAAACATTGAATTCAACTGTAAAGATTGTAAAATGTACCAAGATATTTTATTTTCTTTATTTCGTTAATAGTTTTCGATAGTCATAAATTTTATTAAACATAGCGCTCAAGATGAATTGAGAATAAATCGCCAAGTCTAGTCAGGTTTTAAAAGAGATTGTAGTGGACATACAATAAAAATACGAAACGGATCATCTGGCATTCATGAAAATCCTTTAAGCCTGAACCGACTCTAATAGAAATAGCTTACAATATACGATTGGATTTAGATCTCGTGGTATTTATTACTATGCATTATTTACATATCTTTGGGGATTTATGAAACACGAAGAAATACTTTATAAGGAAAATTAAATTCACAGATTTGCGAGTTTGACAGTTTTGTTGTTAGAATCAATTAAAAGACAGATATTTGTTTCGTGTCTGGCTGTAAATATTCGTAACATATGCTAAGCAATGTGCAGTACGTGAGTAAATCCATACATATTGCTTTACTAAATAATGTATCATGGAACTAGTGATTAATCAGGGCATTGTATATGCGTCCAGCCAATATGGATAGTGACAAGTCAAAATTAAAGTTACTGGTCTACACAGATCGAAATCATTTTTTTAGGTTAGGTTTGAACTGTGCCCATAAACAGCGAGTGTGCCGCGGCAGCGGCCGCCGAAGCACAGCAGAATAGCTATTTCGATAGTTATCGTATTATCACATAACACTCTCATATAGGTTAAATTCCCATATAATGTCCAGTTACTCACTTGGTCCATGAAATATATGAGTATTGTATCAGTTCTTCCGATTCCCACAGTGCAAATATACATAGGAGCTAGATGGCGATGTGAAATTTCCACAAAGATTTAAAAAATATGTCTCACCCAAAATAAAAAATCTGAGCTCTCATCTTTCTGTTGATAGAGAAAGCTGCTGTAATAGTTCAGCGTGAATGCAAACTTGATTATGCCCAGTAAAGTCTGCGGTATTTTATCATACAAAAAGTTGCAGTGAACTTGCTATACATGAACGTCTTAAAGCTGAAAGCTTAATAGTCGAAATATTCCAAGTTCTCTGTAATCTGGAATGTTTTGTGAAGTGCCAACTAACTTGCGTGGTAAGAAATTGTTGTGACAGCCACATTTAAATATAATCCAGCTGGAGTTATCATAATTTTCTAACATAAACCTTTGGGCTGAGGGTATTAAATGTTTGACACGTTTGGGTGAAACTTTCGGAATAGGTATTAGATTTGTGAGGTCAGGATTTACATATGAGAATTACATTAAAAACCTCATTACACAGATGCTTGCTTCCAACTCAACAGATCAAACAAACATCAAACAGATAAAAGACAAAATTGCTCTTGTAATGTTAAAAACTACACGGCAAAATAATAAAACCAAATTCAACTGGTCTACAAATGGCATTTCTAATGAACGCATTAACATAATCAAATGAGTATAGTGGTTTCAATTAACGACGAGATGACAGGACCGAGACAGGACCAGGGACTTTAGCATCCGAGGTCATCCGGTTTATGGGGGTACAGATTCCAAATTCGGGGTGTAATTTTTTTATCTTCACTTTTAAAGATGGCCGCCATATAAAAGTTGATTGTTGCGAATAAAGTCTCCAGAGTGGGTGATGTTTTGTATTCAATGAATATTTTTTATACTCGATATTAATTTGTTTGGCCTTGAGATATTACACGATTGTCGAACCCACCCTCTCCCTCTGACTTACCCCTCCGGTTGTATCTTTAATACGGTAAGATATAGCGGCATACTTCCATTACTAATAATAGTCAGGGACACAATCCGAGTTCGAATCCGAGGATTGAAAGGAAAAAAAAAGCTGCCATACAATAAAAAAATGGCCACCTTACTAAAAATTCCTCCATAGAAATTTCAGTGGCTAATAACTCCTTTCCTATAGAATATAGGCGATAGGCGAATCGTTACTGGACTATTACCATAAATGGCAATATGGACGAATTCATGGTTTTTCAAATCTCAGATGGCCAATACAAAATGGCGGTCAACATGCAAAATGCTTCGATTCGTGTAAAACTCTAAAATTCATAACCTGAGAGTTTTCGGGTCGCCGTAAGTCTGAATCTAGAGGCCAATTTTTTTATCTATCACTTAACTTTTTTTTTGCTTATACCTCTTACCGCTAGATATATGCGTTTGGAATGTTACCATAAATCTTTATATGGACGGTACGTTGGTTTTTCAAAATTATAGATGGCCGATCCAAAATGGCGGCTGACATGCAAATTGTTTCGACTCGGCCCAAATTCAAAATCAGGGTATTATTGTCCCCATAAAAACTTTTTATTCGACATCTATAATGTACCTACATCAATCGGTCTGTTACAATTTAATTATGTAAACAGATAAGTGATTCTTCGAACTTATTGCTTATGGTAGGTACAGCACTTAGAGAATGAGACGACCCATTCTCTTCAAGTGGCATAAAGAGTGTGCAATGACTGTTGGTCTTCTTATAGTCTAGTAGGAATACCTCTTTATATCACCTGGGTGGGTCACCTGCTCGTTCCATCACTTATTCACATAATTTATGATTAGCAAGTGACTATGTTTTTTTGGGCGTGGGTAGTCGTGGTTGAAACATCTCTTGTTAGATCACATTTTTTAATTCATAAAAATAAATTGTTTTTTAATACTTACAAAGTGAATACATGTATTTAATGTCAGTTTGACACAGTCTGCCTGCCACCAAGTGTTTTCTTTGATATCCAACCAGCACTTCACTTCAACTACACAATCAGTGGAAAAATAACCTCACTTTATTAAACAACATGGAATCTGTACAGCAAATGATTGGTGAGTTGAATGATCGGATGGCACAGTTCGAGGATGAGCTCCGTAAGAACACCAACCAACCACATACCATCACTACTTTGGCTGCGGAGTATGCCAGTTTCAAGGCATTCACAATCAAAACACTGCGAGTTCTCCAGGAACAAATTGAACTGAATGCTCGCTCCATCGATCAGCTGGAGATGCGGGGAAGACGCAAGATTCTGCTCATCCATGGTGTCCCCGAAGAGCAGAAGGAGGACACAGCTGCTGTGGTCACCAAGGTGGTCACTGGTGGCCTGAAGTGTTCACCGTTCTCCAGAGGTGATATTAGTCGGTGTCATCGAATGGGTCGCACTTCTTCTAATAAGCCGCGACCCATTCTTTTCAAGTTGCGAGATGTAGCCGTGCGCGACAAGCTATGGTTCGCCAAGTCGAACCTCAAGGGCTCCAGCACCACCTTATCCGAGTTCCTCACGAAACCACGTCATGAAGTTTTCATGAAGGCAAGACAACTGTTTGGTGTGTCGAGATGCTGGACCCGCGAGGGGAATGTGTACGTCATCGGCCCCGATGACGAGAGACATCGGGTGAACTGGCTGGGCGACCTCAACGTGATTGCAGGACAGTCGCAGTCAGATCCGAAGGCGGCGGCGGTGCCATCTCCTGAACCTGCTGTGGCTTCTCCGAAGCCACTGGCGGTGCCCAAGGTGATGGTGGCACCGAAAGCGAAGCGCGCCACTGCATCAAGAAAGTGAAGTGCAAAGTGAACGTTTTACCCATCTGCGTTTCAAATTTCACTCACTGAACAAGTACGGTGCAATTTATTGTTTATTTACTTCGGTTGTTATTGTTGTTTTTTTTGTAAAAAATATTTTCTTTTCTAAAGGTATTTGTGTGTATATAGTATGACAGTGACTGAACTTTTAAGTCTGCCATTGTCTCTCATAGTCATCGTAGACCGACTATGATAGTTTTCGCCATGCAACAATGTCGTACTTTATTTCTGGTTTTGCAGATAGTTATTTCGTTACATTTTTAAAGGTATCATTTTTGCTCCAAATTTTTGTTTAAATTTCTTGCATATAATTTTCTTTTATTTTTGTGTCACGTTAATTTATTGCTTGATAATGGTAACCTTTGCATACCTAATTGGTATAAATATTATTTATTTCTAGCACAACTGGCAGGTGGACTGTAATAATTTTAATTGTTTTTATTTTATATCTTATTTAGTTTTTTTTTTTGCTATTTTTATATTATATATTTATATATTACATTTGTAAACTATGATTAACATATTTAGCGATAGTGACAGACAAAGTGAGCAATATGATTATTTCTCTTCTTCAGATTTAAGCACTAATGATAGCTTTAGTAGCATTCCTACCTTGTCTGAGTCCCTTCAGGCTCAGTTTTCCGTTGCCCCGAAACATTTCAATATTGTGCACATAAATGCACAGAGTATTCCTGCACACTTTCCGGATATGCTGGCGTCATTCGATAGCAAAAATCTTCATGCTGTAATGGTCTCAGAGTCTTGGTTAAAGCCCAGTCTACCTTCCGCACTCTACTCTCTGCCTGGTTTCGTACTTATTCGGAATGATCGCATTGGGGGCGCTGGTGGAGGTGTTGCTATTTACCTACGTGAGCACATACCCTTTTCTGTTTTAAGCGCATCTTCCCAGCCACCATTACTGAATTCAGGCGAACATCTGTTCATTGAAGTCACACTCTCGCACACCAAAATACTTCTCGGAGTGTATTATAGCCCCTCCCTTCGTGTGAACTTCTTATCATCCTTCGAGAAAATTTTAGAAGATCTTACTCCTGGTTACACTCACACTATCATCATGGGTGATTTTAATACATGCCTTCTAAAGTGTGACTCTCGATCCGCTAACTTTGAGTCAGTTGTTAAAGCTAGTAATTTATTTATTCTCCCTCTTAGTGCTACGCACCATTTTCCCAACTGCAACCCTTCTCTCCTGGATTTGATACTTGTATCGTCCACTAATAATGTTTTCAGACATGGTCAATGCTCGGCGGATGCCTTTTCATATCATGATTTAATATACCTTTCATACAAAATTCGCACGCCTAAAGCTAAACCTAAAATCATCTTGCAACGTAACTTTGGTGGTATAGATCTAGAGAAACTACGTGAGGACGCTTCTCATATTGATTGGACTGAGGTGACCAGTGTTGAATCCATTGATGAAAAGGTGTCTCTCTTCAATACTGAGCTCGTAAAACTGTATGACAAACATGCTCCTTTGAGAACTATTAAAATCAAACACTTACCGGCACCATGGTTAACTTCGGAAATAAAAAGTGTTATGCATAGGAAAAATGTATCGAAATTTAAATTTAAATGTTGTCCCTCTGACGATAACTTCAAAAAATACATAGAACACAGAAATCGCTGCAATAAGGTGTGTAGGGACGCTCAACGCCGTTACATTCACGAATCAGTTGATAATGATGATCAGTCTAAGGTTTGGAAATTTCTTAGAACAATGGGGGTTGGTAAATCACGTACAGACAGCATTTCTAAAAGTTTAGACATTGACTTATTAAATCAACATTTCACTTCATCATTTGGCATTGACAGCCTTACTAAATTGAATACCTTAAAAAATCTTTCTGCAATTCCAGCCCCTGATTACCCTCCTTTTCTTTTTAGTCAAGTTATCGATTGTGATGTAAAGAGAAATGTCACATCCATTTCATCCAATGCAGTAGGTGATGACAGCATTAGTCGTAATATGTTGGTGCCCATACTCGATGAGATCATCTCAATACTTACCCACATTTTTAACTTTTCCATTTCCTGTAGTACCTTTCCCACAATATGGAAAAGCGCCCAAATTATACCCCTACCAAAAAAGTCTAACCCTTCTACCTATTCTGAATACCGTCCCATTTCCATTCTCCCGTTTCTTTCAAAAGTACTTGAGCGACTTATCCACCATCAACTGACCAATTTCCTTACTAGTAATTTCCTTATCAATCCGCTCCAATCTGGGTTCCGTCGCGGACATAGCACTGTGACGGCTTTAACCAAGATAACTGATGATATTCGTCTGGGTATGGACAATGGACATGTGACTGTGCTGTCATTACTTGACTTTAGCAACGCGTTTAACACTGTAGATTTCGATATTCTTCTGGGTGTGCTCAGTTCTCTTAACATATCTCCAACGGCAATTGACTGGTTTCATAGTTACCTGTTTGGACGCCGGCAGTGCATCCGTATTGATGAAAAGTATTCATCGTGGTGCTATTTGCATTCTGGCGTTCCTCAGGGCGGCGTTCTTTCTCCTCTTCTCTTTGCCATTTTCATAAATTCCATATCTGAAACATTATCTTCCTCCTACCACCTTTACGCAGACGATCTTCAAATTTACACGCAGGTTCCTATAAAGGACTTAAATGCAGGTGTACAAATAATTAATGACGATCTCGAACGCATCCGCACTTGGAGTAGCACCTTTGGACTCAAAGTGAACCCTACTAAAACTCAACTAATCATCATCGGTAGTTCTAGGATGATCTGTAAAATTGATTGGGCTACTCTTCCTCAAGTCATTTTCGATGGTAGTCCTATACCCTTCAGTGAAACAGTGAAGAACCTTGGAATACTTATGGACAGGGTAATGTCATGGGAACCTCAAGTCACCGAACTGAGCCGTAAGATATTTGCATCTGCTGCTTCTTTGAGAAGGTTGCGAAATTTCTTACCGACTGCCACCAAAGTTACGCTAGCACAATCTCTCTTGCTCTCTATTCTTGACTATGCTGACGCCTGCTATCCCGATCTCACAGAAGCCCTTCTCGATAAACTTGAGCGCCTGCAAAACGTCTGTATTAGGTTCATTTTTGGCCTTCGTAAGTACGATCACGTGTCTGAATACCGCAGTAAGCTCAAGTGGTTGTCCATCCGTTTTCGCAGGAATACTCATATTCTATGCCTCTTGTACAGTATATTATTCAATCCTTCCAACCCAAACTATCTCAAGGAGCGTTTCGAATACCTCCATCTCTCTAATCCACGCTCGGTACGTCCCTCCAAAGTTCTACAACTCTGCACCCCCGCTCATTCTTCATCTTTCTATGGAAAATCCTTTACTGTACAAGCTATTCAACTTTGGAATGCTCTTCCTACTGATATCAAAAGTGCCAAATCTCTGCCTGTTTTTAAGAAACTATTGCAAAAACACTTTCTGTCCATGTCGTCGTAAGACTGCCGAATCACATATTTACAAATGTTATGGTAGTATATGTATGTATGTATTATTTTTAAGTATGTATATCTAAATTATTATTTGTTTAGTATATATTTAAGTTTTATATCTATATTAGTATGTATTTAGTTATTTTATTTAATGTTTTTTCTCTTGTATTTAACACCACCGTCCCATATCATTCCTGTTTTAGTCCAGTCCATCCAAAGGTTGCCTGGAAGAGATTGCTTTAAGCAATAAGGCCGCCCATTGTACTTCACATTAAATTATTATTTCATGTAACATTGTTAATGTATATCTTGTGGTGTACAATAAAGAGTTATCTATCTATGCGTGAAATCTTTGGATCGTATTTTGGTGTTATGTACCTACCTATTTGTATGTTCTTATGCCACCTGCGACACAAGAAACCTTATTGTAGGGGTATGAGTGTGTAGGCTTATTATGTAAGTAATTGCTATCATAAATTTCTGGTAGCAAAATATCTTTGAAATATTAATTATTTCCTCACCTTCTATTATCCCTCAATTTTTTTCAAGTACCTACCTACTATAGAGCTTCCCAATTTTCTCATAGAGCAAAAATGAATATTTTATCCGATAATTTTCTCACCAGAAAAACGATGTATTTTTTAATACCTACGGGGCTTACCACGGGATACTTCTGCGCCCATTTAAATTATATATGTTTTTGAAATTAGATCGTAAACAAATCACTTATAAAATTTACCGTTAAATCGTAATAAATTAAAAAACAAATTTTGAAACATACAATAAATAAAATGAGAAAGGTACGTAACTAATTTTAATATGTATAATTTTGCACGTTACTGCACATATTCGTCACTATTCTTCTCAAAAATTTAGGTTTTTTTTTTATGCCAGCTTCCTCACTCAATCACTTGACACCGCTCTTAGAACGTGGTATTGCGCGGATAATTTATTCAAAAAACTTATTCATCCACTTGATCGGAGCCTGTGGTCGAAACTCGGGGCCTGTATAAGTGAGCCCGCGCACTCTCTCAACTAATCAAAGCAAGAAGAGTTAACGATCATGGTACAGACCCAATCCACTTGAGATTAAAATGGTTTCGACCTTAAAAGTGATGTTGGCTCGTATAAAATACAACTAGGCTAATGGATATTTCTACAGAAACTCCTTTGGTACCTTCCTAATCAAATTTTATACTCGAAAGCGTCGAAGACTAAGCTACCCTACTCCCTGGGCAATTGCCATAGCGGTGAAAATGTAGGTGAAATACCTTCGACAGTACTTTCGCTTGATTTTGGTTTGGTAATTGAGGGTTCCGAAAGGTTCTTTGTGAAACGAATTTTGTCTTTTCAAGTAGCGTTGATGTTTGGAATTTCCAAAGTTTCTTTTCATATTAATGAGCTAGATCAGTCGTACAGTATTTCTTCAATAATATCCAGATATCTAAACCCCGTGACCTAACTCACAATTTTATAAATTAATTTGTTCTACGTGCATAGATCCCGCTTAGTGTTAAGCGGTTACCTCAACCTATAACAAAGTAATACCACTTGCAGCCTCCCCTACAACAAGACCCAATTAGCATCATTTGCGTCCGTAACTCTTAGACCACCATCGCGGTGGAATGTCTGAAGTACCTGTAATTTCGCCAGTAACAGCATTTTTCAAACCGGAACACATTCATGCGAATGCATAAGTGCTGACGGCAGAAATAGTTATGGTGGCAGTTCCTCCCCGGACGAACTTGGTACGAGTTCTTCCGGCTGTCCGGCTTCACTGGCTGTAAACCATTGAATTGATTTCAATATGCGATATAGGTAAACGTAATAGGAGAAGTAAATATAATGGCAGGAAGATGCAACTTGTGATAAGTGTAGTATAACACTGAGCTTATTCATCATAAAAAATAACTAATTTAAACCAAAAAAATATCTTCAGCAAATCAGTAGCAGATACTTTTTATATCCAAACTCGGTCTGAAGAAGCTTCAAATCAAGGAATTCATCCGTTGTTAGGTAATAGGTTGATGAGAATGATAAATGTCGTTTCCCTACAAAACATTAACAATTAATACAAAACGTTTGAGCCATTTACGAAAGTTCGCGACAGTCTCAAACTCGGTAATAATAAATTGTAATTCACGAGAGTTAGGGTGGAATACATTTCCGTTTACTGCGGATTTTATTCTATGACACAAGTGACACGGTGAAAGCTTTTTTTTTTAATAATGTATACTCACTCATTGCTTCTGCACTAGAAAACAAAAACATCGAAGCCCCAAATGCAAATTTTATGCCAAACCCAAAAATGTTTGCCGCGTCCGGTGATCGAACTCAGGTGCCCTAGAATTTAAGGCTACCTGAAGGCTAACTGAACTGCAGAACCGTTAAAATTTTGTAATCTATGGGTATGTTTTTTATTTTATTTCATTTCATTTTGTTCTGTTCTACTTTTTTTGAAATGAAATTATAAACACACTAAGTAAAATAAAAGAATCATCTCAAAATGAGTTTATAATTATAACCACATAGAGAACGCCTGAACAACATCCTGAGCTAAATTGTCCTGTGCTTTTAATGTATGAGGGTCAGCCATTAAAATTATCACAATTTACTTTTATGTACACCTTATCTAAATTGAATCTTACATCTCACAAAATAAAGGTCATTTCGGGTATCATAAAAATGTGCTGTAATCAATAATTCATGAAAGGGACAGGATAGAAGAAACTGTTTGTTAGGCTGTGCGAGGTTATTAATTGTTGTATTATACACTATGGCCTGTATACTCATGGGAGCCACTGAAGGATATATCTGGTTTGAAACAAATCGTTCTGTTGAAAAATTGTGATCATACACAACATTGGCTATACGGCAGAAAGGTATTTTGATGGGCATGCATAGATAACATAATAAAATATTAATATATTAATATACTGATAGCAACATTTCATTAACAAATTAAAAAATAATAATTTAAAAACTCGATTTATTATAGTTCCTCTATATCTTTTGTGTGACTTGCAGATAACTTAAATCGAAATTTCTACCACAAGCATTTCAGTCAGATTTGACTTCAAAGCATGTGCTTTCACATTTATATTATTGTTATTATGGTGTCAAAACTTTTTTTTAACAATTTTTTTCAATTCGACAGTAACAAAACAATGGCAGCAAGCATAGCAGTGCTATAAAAAAAAGAAAAAATAATTTAAAAGATAAAAGATCATATTTTTTTATATTTTAACCATTTGAGCTAGTAACCTCCTATTGAATGATCGTGAGGCTTAACATGTCATTGTTTAATCGAATTTCAGAAAATTCGGTGGAATGATCGACGTGTGGAGCATTGGAAGATTGGCAGCCCACTCACTTGGATGACTTGAAGCGACGTTAATGGACGTATATCTGTTGTATCACGGGTCAAGACCCTGACGTGAAAGCTCAGGGGCAGAGATAGGTACTCAGTATTTCTTCATTGAAATTGCTAAATGTTACGCAAATGTGATATGTTTTTTTTCAACGTTTATTTTACTCGCTTCATTTTTCCATTTAAAAACCGTTATCCATTTTTCAAGGTCGAACATTTTTTTTTATGAGATGTGGTTACGGAACTAGCCGACGGCGCACCTGGTGTTAAATACCTCGGCCCTTAACAACCGATGCGACTTGGGTCCTCCCCTACTACGTACAACTAGACCCAAGTCGCATCGTATGCGCCCGTAACCATGAGACGTGTAGGTGGAATGTCTCTTGTGCCTGTAATTTCATGTATTGGATTGGACTCAAATTTACCATACCTTTTTATCTTCGGTGAAAATGCAATATTGTTATTGTAGATCTGGCCACCGACGGACTTTGAGGCACACTTTAATCCTTTCACCTCGCTCGTTCGAAGGAATTTCTGATTGGATTATTAGTAGAAGTAAACTAATATATATATGGCTATATATTTTAGTATAACCGTACTAACTTATTAATGTATCTATCGCAGTGTCAAAAAAAGTGTTTCTAAAATGGAGATTTGGTCTGTGACATGTGATATTGTACATATCTATGCTTATTTACGTTAACATCATAATCAGCTTCATAAAGATTATTTATTCTTTCAGCCGTAGTCTGAGTTATCAAGCCTCAGAACGTATCGAAAAAATAAATTCTATCAATTGCGAGACTCTCAAAAGAAATCCCTCGTCACTCCCGAGGGAGTGTTTTGATCATATATTTATCCTCGTACTGACGGTTTCTAGCTCTGTTACTTATCGAATATTTAAGCCGATACCCAATATCCGGGTACCTCACCTGTCAAATCCTACTTTGTTGAATAGTTAAAGATTGAAAAATAAATGAATAGATAATAAAAAAAAAAAAAAAATTAGGCGAAAATATGACTAGGCCATTATTTTAGTCGACACAATGTTGACATAATATTAGTCTTTATGCCAAATGACAAATAGGCGTCAATAAATTATGCCTATCATGTTATGCCAGATTAAATAATGCCAACTAAAAGTATGCGGAACCGTTTACCCAGATAGTTATACACGTTTTATTGATGGAAGATACATGCATTGCTGCAATATACCAGGTAAACGATACATTCCCTCTTTTTTCGTTGATATAACACTTATAATACTTGTTACGCCGCCGTAACACAGTTATTAATTGGCACGGGAGATAAAGATTTTTTCAAACGTAAAACTGCTTCTACCCTCATTGAGTATTTCATTTATGTTTTATATTAATCATATAAATATCAATACGTATATCTTTTAGTTATAGTACCATTTGTGGTTGAAACAAATCCTACTAATATTATAAACGTGAAAGTTTGTATAGATGTTTGTTACTCTTTCACGATCAAATGGCTGAATGCATTTAGATAAAATTTGGTAACAAGATATTATATCCTGGATTAACACATAAACTTCTTTGATCCCGGAAAAGTGCAGTGTTCCCGTGGGATTACTTATTCACCGCTGGTAACATTACAGGCCGCAGCTAGTATTTTTATAATTACTTAAGTATGAGAAAAACCTGACTTGCTGACTGTTATGATGGACATAGGATTCCGCTTAACATCAGGTGGACTGTCCTCGTTCTGTCATTTTATTCCCTAGTATTATTTCAGTTTTGAAAAACTTTGATCCATATTATCTACTGAAATGGAGAAGATCCTTGGTCTCAATTTGCAAATGTTACAGACTTTTCATAAGTTCTTAAAGTCAATAAGTACCTACAAGATATTTATTTCATTCCAGCGGTGAGGACAAACAGCCTCGCGGTATTTATTTATGCGAATTTTCAATGAGTTTGTAAATTATGAGACGTTGACATTATAATATTCTCACAGATTTGTTACATAATGTCTTAATGTAAATACAGTAATAGAAATGAAGCTTGAAATTCGGTAATTTATATGTTAATGTGAATTTATAGCACGTTTTCTCAGAAAATATTATTTCTATCAACTGTAACGACTCCATTGTAAGAACTACCGGTGAGAATCTAATATTTTCTTTGTGAAATTATATTCTCTTACAACGTTGCTCTAGAATAGTAATTAATTGATAGAAAACTTTTTATTGTGTACACAAATAAATCAGAGTAAAGTCATAATTATTCAAAATCGTATCCGCGGAGCCCTGAGATTCCGAAAGTATTATATATTAAGTATTTATATAGGTGATAAAGTTATTCTTCGCATATATTCGGTTTCTCAGGTTTAGCCCGGTCCTTTGGTAGGCATTAAGGAACCAAATTTTACCACAAATTATATTATTATTATTTCATTATTTATATTTAGAATGACCGTGTCCTTTTTTTTTTAAACCTTGTAATTTGATGTATTTCGGCCTTGCAATTAATATCACAGCTTGCCACAAAAGCTTTTCCATTCCCAATAAAGTAGGTACTTGTGTGAAACAGAATTTCCAGCGTATATAATAACCTATAACCTATAACCTGCTGCTACCTACAAAAAAGGAGGCTTGGAATTGTTGAGGGGAGAAAAAATATTATAATATAATTTATTATAATAATAATAATATATAGACTGAATATTGAACCTGATGTGCACCTTTAAGTTTGATATTTATATAAAAATAAAACAACGTTCGCATAAAATAGAAAAAATGTTGATTAACTAAAGTGAAATTAGTTTGATATGTTGGTTCTTTTTATTTAAGCTGCTTCAAATAATTGGTTTCATAGGGTTCTCTACAGATTCTAGATTTTATCTGAGTATTTATTTAATAGTATATAATACAAAATCCTTTCAACATCAAAACTTCGTGAGTGAGTCCAACTGGCGCTAAAAGAAGTTAAAGAGGCTAACAAACGGACAGGATTTCAACACGTTTGAAATCATACGCTGTTTAGACATGAAGAGATAAGGTATCTCTACTAATGTCATAAAAATTCATCATAGTTCATCATTATTCATTTCTTTCTTTTTTTCTTTTTTCTTCATTCTAAAATTATACATATTTATCGAATTAGCATTCTTTATAAATGTATTATAAATTTTATGTTACGTGCCACGAAATAAATTCCACGTTTATTCTGTATGTTCATAAAATACGAGGTTTTCGAATTTGATTAACAATCAGAAACAGTGATATTTTGTTAGCATATGTGTTGTAAAGTAATCAAGCGACACGTTGGGTCCGCCTGATCAAAATATTCCGTAAGGTGTGATAAAAAAATTACTGATCGTTTTTTAGAAAGATAAATTTACTTAGTGTAGATGGGTTATTAGTTTTTCGATATCTAGAGTCAGTGCAGAGTACTTATCAGAGTATTGGTACCAGTAATTGAAACAATAATATTTTTTTTTTATATAATCTAATTAACGCATATGGCCCGTTTACCTACAAGTTTTTCCATGATAGTCAAGTATTTTTTGGAAAATATTTTATCTAACGGAAAAGTTGGCCCACTTTATAAATCCTCTACTAGGAAAAACATCTTGTGTCTACTTAAATATGAGAAGCCCCATACTTGAGTACACAAGGTATTGCGCCTGTAACTTCGAGACGTGTAGGTGGAAGTCTCAGGTGTCTTTCATCTTATCATCGCCAATCAAACCTTTCAAATCGGAACACAATTATGCGTATGCGTTACTGCTTGACGGCGGAAGTAGGTATGATGGCAGTACTTCCTCGGAAGAAAATTTATGTTGCTCCTTATTGTAAGGAGCAACATAAATACCTCGTTCACTACTTTTTGAAGTAATCATCTCATGAATAATTCAAAAATCTGAATGCAAATCTATTGTTGAGTGACCCCTGAAAAGGAAAAAAAATGTTATAATATCAGACTGGATTTTACCTTTATCGTCTAGTTCGGAGAGCTTGATCCCCATTTAAGAGCTTGACCCGCATAACTGCCCTCGGATCCTTACCATATTAATAATTTCACATAACTCCTCAACACAGTGTAGGTAGGCGTGATGAGAAATTTTCGAGGGTGGGCGCTGTCACGTTCGAACCAGAATTTAGGTCGGGGCATTCATAGACTATTTTGTTGGCAATTCAGTTCTTACAGGTAAATAGTTTACACCTCGTAAGAAACATTTTTGGCTTAATTTATAAAATTTTAAGAGCAACTGATTAGCTAATAAAGCCTTACAAAGGAAGTTATTTAACTTTCGATTAACTTTGTGCGTTTTGTAATTCTCTGCGATACGTAGTAATTAATACAAACAAAGACATCAATAATTAACTAACAGTCACTAATCAAATGTTAAGCAAGGCTATAATTAACGATTCAGTCACTTTTAAGAAGCGAAAGCTTTTTGTGGAAATTGTATGACGACTCCGTAGTTACCACATTTGAAATGAGGTGTCCAGGGTTGAAATCCGATCTGGAAAATTAATTGTGTGATGAGAAAGAAGTTTTTCTCAGTCTGTGCTACTCTCCAGAATCCTAGGGTATGGGCTATTGCGTGACAAAATGGTTTTCTGGTTCAGATATGTTAATATGGGACGGTGAATCGGTGAGGTTATAATGGTGCCATTTACCACATGCGCTTACATATCAGACATATGGAAACTTGTCGGAACATGTTACTCGGTTAGGACCATACAGTTTTTTTTGAGAGGTAATAAATGATGATTGGTTGACTATTTCTACTATTACAAGACTTATCTATGTATTTTCACCTGTATCGAGCAGAAGTGACAAGTGAGGTCTGGAAAACCAGCCTGGTAATGCGAGCACTTATTATGTAAGCCTTATTCTGGGCTCAGTATTTTTATGCTAGATTTTTATGTATTTTATATGAGACATTTATAAACATTTTGAATGAAATAGTGCATAACTTTACGAAGGTTCGTTGGTAATAAAATGCATATCAGACATATGCTTTAAAGTTTCGTCGCAATATTCCTTAATGGAAAAGTTCTGCAGCAATTTTCCTTTCAAACATAAAGAAAATAATATTTTACGTGTGGAATTACTCCGAAACATATCTAAAGTGAACCGAGAACGAGAAAACATAAAAGTTTAATGTACTCACTGGTAAAAGTATTGAACATATTTTCTTCGAATTTCTCATGATATATTCTGGAAGTGCTTATCTAATTACACGTCTGCCCTGAAACATTGTTGGCCAAAGAAAACAACGAGAAGGGCACTTCTTACCGAAAATTTCGGTCAACGATACTTGATCCTAACCCGAACCTCACTCGACTTCATGTCAAGACTCCCTGGTACATTTGTAAGTAACGTAAACCTTTTTGAATTCTTCTTTAGTTGAGTCTTAGTTAACAGCTTCTTTTTAGTTTTCAGGAAACTGTACAGCACACTATTAAGATTAACAAATCAGGCACCAGAAGGCGTGAATTCCATATGTAAGGACAGTAAGTGCAAGCAGCACTCGCCTGATTCCACCCAAACAGTTGAAATTACAAATGTTGGATTATGAGTAGGCTATGGCGATGCTTCAGGTCAACCGAATTGCGCCATTAGGGCTCATCAGAGACAGTGATACTGAAGCAAAATCTGATATTTGGGGTTAATAAAACATATAATAAATATTGTATTGATTATCTAGAAGATATCACTTTTTACCGATGAGATCGCCCATTGTATGTAGGTATGTTTTAAGTTGTTTACTTAGTTGTGTCTGTTTTTTGTGTAATGGTGGTACAATATATAATTTTCATTCATTCATTCATATCGATTTCATCATTTCTCTTTTGTGTCCCATGACATCTTATTTAACGTTATGTTTTTTTCTTGTCACCCATGTGACAAGAAAAAAACATAACGTTAAATAAGAGTGGTATAAACTAACAATTCATTCAAAAAACGAACCCAGATAATTTCAAAGAGCTCTATTTATTTTTTCTCCATATTATTTATTACTTGATAAAACCACTAGACCTGTTCATCTGAAAGACTCACGAACTTTATAGCCAATCATTGGATAACATCAGACAGTGACAATAAACTTGTTTTTTGAAGGGGAAGTCATTTGGGCTCGTAGTCTCAAATAAATCTCTCCTGCAAGATAAATTATTTCTTCCGCCAAATAACGGTTGACATCGTGCTCTAGAAAAAAAAAAGATCACTTCTTGATAAATATCTAATGAAACTGAATAAGATAGTTAATCCAAAATATACTAATTTGTGCACTAATTCAAACTTACAACTTAGGTCCGTCGTATAATATTACGGTTTTGTAGCCAGTAAAGTTTGGCAGCCAAGGTTACTGCGCCATCGCCTTAATTAATTATATAATAACACTTGGAATACGCATCACAAGTCTGGAACCCTATTTACTCAATATATGTGGATAGACTTGAAAGAATACAAAAAAAATCCTAATCCTAAATATTATTTTATCTTCGGCTGCTAACAGCAATTATCGCAAAAATTCATTCATTTACCGAGCGAGTAATACGTTTAATGAACTTAGCAGACAACATGACCTTGACCTCTTCAACTGCAGTGTTCCTACCCTCAGAAACAAACTGAACGAAACATTATTTCGCCGTTACGTAACCTGAGTGCGATTGAACATACCTATTATTTTGTAATAGTTTTTATTTATATAGGAAATATTAAGTATTGATTGTATTGTGAATGTGAGTGCATAGTGGGTAGTTTTTATTTCATCTGTTTTTTGTTGTGTATTACTTTTCTAATAGTTAGGACCTTTAAATGGCCATCTCATTTCTAAGCATTGATTTACCTAGTTTGGCACATTATGCCGATGGTTTCTCTAAAATAAATAAATAATAATATACTGTTAATATAAATGAATCAAAATCTCATCCCACGCATAAGTGATATATCCTCCCTAAAAACATGACGAAATAAAAATCAACCTCAAATGACTTAAATTTTTTACCCGGTCTAATAATCCCGCCATCCCCCCTGAAAAAAGGGTGACAAATTTCCTGCAAATACAAAGTATTTGGGTTGGGTCTACCTGTGACCGTTTAATGGCAGGCTATTAAGCCGTGGTGAAACCTGATTTTATCAACGCATTCGTATTTAGCCCTCCACAATTTATCTTCTTGGGAAATGCTGCGATTTGTTAGGACTAGGAACACTTAGGATGATTGAATGAATCTGGAGCGACGGGCATGACGGAGTGACAGGCGTAAGTGCTCACATAAAAGTATAAAACAAAGCTTAATGGCCGGAGTGTATGTAAAATATCATTAAAAAAATTGTTGTAAATCTTTCATCAGAACTAATTATTAAGGGGGCCATTAAAACAAAACGTGCCAACGACTTTTATATAAAGTGACGGAACAAGATTTATAAAAAACCCACCTGACGTTAAGCAGTAATGCCAATCGACAGCACTACGAAATCAGTTAAATTAAAAAAAAAACAACTTAGGTGTTTCCCGTAACTGAGTATATGGAACCAAGTTGCAAATCATTGCATCTGTTCTCTGAGACTTGATGGAAAGCCTCATTTTACGTCGCCTTTCATGCCAAATAGACACCTCTTAGGGGGGCCCAAGTGGTGGCCCTTTGAAGGGAGTGGGTGCCGGTGTAATTGCAGGCGCATGAGACGTAACATTCCCCGTCTCGGGGTGATGAACGCAACGCAATTCGATTTAGGTCATCTCACACATTGGTGGAGAGGACTTAAGTCGTATTGTTGTCTATGGGTACCACTTACATCAGGTGGGCCGTCAGCTCGTTCCACCACCCAGCTAAGATTAAAAAAAACTCGCGCCACGAAAAATACACGATAACTTACAAATATGAAATACGAGCGCAGTGTAAAATGTATTGCAATATTATTAAGAATCACTTTTAGACGAACTTTATCTAGAAAATATGCTCCCATAGAGACATTCTCGCTTATCTCAAACTTAAATAACAATTATTTAACTGTCGGACAATATGTGTTGAAAGATGTCCCTTGCCTACAAGTTTTCAGTTCTAGCATATACCGGTTTGCAAGGTGCGGTTGCCGATGAAATTACAGGCACATGAGATATTCCACCTATACGTCTCAGAGTTACGGGCGCATACGATGCGACTTGGGTCAAGTTGTTCCTAGTAGGAAAAGAACCAAGTCGCATCAGTTTTTATAGGTAGAGCTTAATAATAGCGAGCCTTAACGAGCCGTCGGCTCGTTCCGTAACATATCACATAAAAAAAAAGTACGGTTTCATAATATTTTTCCTTTAGTAAGAAATATAAGTCAGTGAAGATGGGATTAAATTTATTCTCACTACTCAGTAGCTGCTAGTCTGCATGGTTAAAGTCTATTGTAAAAATTATAGTTCTGATGGCGTAGGTAAAGTTGTAGACTGTAGACAAAAGCTAATTGGAATAACTTTTCTCTAAACGGTTAATAAACTGCCTTGAAGTTCAAGCAGAAACTTAACATCAAAACTTGCTTCTTGAGACAGGCTCTTAGAGAAATTGTGAATGACTTCCACAGTTTTCCAGAGAGCACAAATAATTTGGAGTTCAAGTTTCTTACAGTTAGTATTTGAAGTGAGGTATATGATTTTCTCAGATGTAGAAAACATGTATTTAATCATCGAGCACTTTGAACTATTTTTGAGAATCGTATGCACAGACAATACCTCAGGTGTTTATTAGTTTTTTTTATAATAGTATGGGTCATTAGAAGGTATTTGTTATAGTCAGTTTTTTATTATTCATGTTGTAACAAAATACTTCCAGATTAGTAAGTGTACACGTCATACCCACATTTCATTGACAACCGTTTTCTAGATTCAATGGTTGGCTGGAAGAAAACTATTTTTAGGGCTCGCGGTTGTACATAAGTTTTTCAAAGATAATTTATGTGTATTTTTTTTGTGTACAATGAAGAATAAATTTACTGACAGCTGAAAGCTTTCATATCATTCTTTGAATTCAGATCATGTAAGATTTTAATGATCGAATAGGTTCCAAATTTCAAACGTTTGCATTTCTATTTTATCTTAATCCAACTTCAATATTTTTATCTTTAATACTTTTATTGTAACACTCAAATGAAATCATTTATTTAATTACTATAAGTCAAAATTATAATTTTGTTAGAAAAATAGTGAGAGCACAGAGCAGTGCATAATGTCGAGTTGTGGTTTTACGCCGTTTGATACACTGAACCCTGCAATTATCCTTCGATTTGCTGTTGGGAAAATCTCGAGACAACACAGCAAACAGAAATATTTGTGTTAAATAGTCAGTATTCTTAGAAAAAAAGAAATAAACGTAAGACGCTGCATCTTGCCAGCGGTTATTCTGAGAAATGAAAGCCGTGAATCCATCATTGTGTCTCTCTTACTAAACATTCCGGAACAAATGATCGCAAATTAGAATAGGATACATTGGTTTCAAGTGGAAAAAGAATCTGAAAGTTCTGCTTATTTTTCTATGTGTTTTGAGTGTTCAATATTATTTGTTTGAACTTACGAAATAAATTTATAATATAAACAATTTAAATAACTTTCAAATTACGATTATTCAAGTTAAGAAATTTGCATTTTAGTGCTAGCATTTGGCTGGAAAATTGAGAGGGCTGCCAACGCAATGTGGGCCGGGGAAATTATTCGAGTGACCCCTAGGTCAATTGGGGTCGGGCACTGCCAATACGAGGCTATTTGGATGACGTGCATTGCAAAAGTTTTAATTACATATGCTGTAAGCTAATAATTTGTCTCGCAACTCCGATTGCTGGGTGTAGACCACGCAAACATAATTTGTGTTAATCGTGGCTATTAGGATTGTGCACCAAATAATGTTCCAATTGTAAACGTGAAAATGTTTTTATTTCTTGGAAGTGGCAGTGGATAAATTGATTGATGTGATTTTTTTGCATAGAGATCCAGAGATTGACGTATTCTAGGCAGTTTTATTAAAAAAAAACTAAGTTTCTGGTGGGATATATTTAAAGCAATCTTTAAAACTGAAGCCAAGTAACTAATGATAAATAATATTTATTTTCGTTTTATTTAAGCAGTAGGTTGGTACAGGAGCCTACTCGACTAGCGAATGTGTTACGCTATAATATACCAGGGATGTCCTATCAAAATTAGTAGATGTATTATCATCTAGTTATCTTTAAAATTGGTCTATCATACCTTTCTCTCTCTCTCTCTAGTTAATGAAAAGAGACCTAAATAGACACAGACTAAATGTAACTGTCATACAAAAATAATGAAGGACAAATTTTCCTGTAGTACGAACTGAATCATCATCATTTGTACTTGTTATTATAATAAACTGAAATCATCTAAGGATTAGAGAGGCTTCTGCTTTTACTAGACAAGCGAACGTGCTCAACGTGACCGGCTAGCGGATTTCAGGATTACGATCGCTATTCAAAATAGTCGCGTCTGTATTTGCTTACGAAAGGTTTTACACAAAAACGTGACTTTATTATTTTAAAAGTACGTGGTATTGTGTTTGGAGTTTGATTTCTTTACAAAAATACGTATGCTTGGCTGTTACGATGGTCTCTTGAGCTGCTTTGAGTGACGGAACCTCCCGCTTAAATTTCCTCTCGGTATCAGAAGTCAGAAGTCAGAATTCTTTGATTTTTATGGGTCCTTCAGCTGAACATATCTGATGAGTGAGCGGAGCAACCGTTCCCCAAAAGGTCACTGAGCACAACACCAATTTGGTGGAAGATCTTCTGTATTAGAAGTAATTAGGTTAATTACTATGAAAATATGATAACCTTTTATAAAATTCTGGGAAAAAGGTAGTGGCATCTGATCTCCTGGCATACTCTCTCCAACGTTTTTTTTGGGTGGGAATCGAACCCATATCTTACAGCGCAGAAAGCAGCGTTACCACCAACTGATCTGTAACGCCAATATCAGTCAATCAAAGTCAAAGTCAAAGTCAAAAACTTTATTTTCATAGAATTCATAAAGAAATGGCTTGGAAACGTCAATATTCAAAACATAAGGTCACGCGTACTCGATAAGTTTGACGCCTGTTCAAACCCTATCCGACCCTCCATGGGGAAGATCACATTATCACATTACAATCACATTATTATGATATTAAATATCGAACTTTAACACCGCCATTTGCGATAAAACCGACAGAATAAACACTACTGGATTGTGAAGGAACGTAGCAAATGAAGCGAACCAAATCACAAGTCGAAGATTCCGCTTATCACTGTTCTTGTAATCAATTCGCAAATCGAATGCATTAGATCAGTGTCGAAATAAGTACAATGTTTTACGCATTATCAATTTTAAGGTTTATTACCTATCTCATAGAAAGGCTTTTACGTACATACGGGCTGTAAGAGAATAATATCACTAAACTCATATTTAATACGCGTGTAATGCTATTATTTGCCACTCATACATGCCAGAATTACTGGTTCACCGACCATTTGAGCTAAAATTATGCACACGTCTCATGGTGACAATAACGAAAGTTGAATATTTTGATACGTAACATATATAAATATTTTAAACTTAATTAGAGAGCTTACATTACTTAGGTAACAATGTACCAACTCTCTAATTGTATGTATATACGTCTACTAATTATTCCCGACCATATACACATTATTTGGTGCTCAATCTATCATTCCGCACTAACGAGTGTTTCATGTTTGTTAGGGGCATAAATCAAAGCAGTGATTCAGCGATACTCTATTGTATGGCATCTTAGAGTAATGGTTGAGACCACGAGAAAATCAGGATAAGATGAAATTTTAAACGCGTTCGTATTTTGGTTTTATTTATCAGGTTACGCTTTGCATACAAAGTATTTCATTGTTGTCTATCAGATTATAAACTTTATTACATAAGTCCAACGTTGTAAAGTTATATTTAACTTGTCGACTTGTATATGAGGCATGCTTCTTAATTTTTTATAATAATATTGGTGGACAATTCACACAGTGCCATCTAGCACCAAACTAAGAATAGCTTGTACTATGGGAACTAGACAACCGATACAATACATATACTTTTTTTTTTAAATGCACACATATTACATATTAACACCCAGACACAGAACAAACCTCTACGTCACACAAATGTTGTCCTGTGTGGAAATCGAACCCACCGCTTACAGCGCAGAAGCAGTGTT
Organism: Chesias legatella; assembly: GCA_947359385.1. Lineage (NCBI taxonomy): Eukaryota > Metazoa > Arthropoda > Insecta > Lepidoptera > Geometridae > Chesias > Chesias legatella. The sequence goes on along the minus strand of OX375769.1, from coordinate 8,504,163 downwards.
ACTACCAACTGAGCTGTGAGGCCAGTTCTACAACTATGATGCATGTGCCATTAGTCTGTGCAAATACTTATAATTTAAGTTAGTTCCATTTGTAAGTAAGTCCTATTATTGCTAAATTGATAGTAGCACTTTAGTAGTTTTCATGCAGTCCGCGATTAGATCTCTGACCGGCTTTGTGTGGAGTTTTTTTTGTATACTTACTTTTATATGTTGTGTGTGTGTTGAGCTAATGGAAGTGCAGAAAAAGTACAGAAATAGTGTCTCTTTTTCTGCACTTCCATCCACCTACTGGCTTTTACGGGGGTAGGCAGAGCGTTAATGGACCAATTCTTAACCTTGTTATCAAACATACTGGTAAAAAATTAGATTAAATTTGCTGTTACGAATAAATACTTAAGAGTACCATTTATATGTGAACGTATCTGACGACAGATATTGTAAAAATATTTTATTGCAATGATATTTCAAGGCAAAGTCTTTAACAATAGAATCTCGACCTAAACTTGTAACAATAGCGCCCTCACAGTACTTAACATTGATGACGAGTAAGAAGCTTAGTACAGACACGTGAAAAGCATTAGATAAGAATGCTAAGTAAAAATGTTGAAAAAGTAGTCGAGTGGAACCGACCCTGAATACTACGTACAAATAAATAAACATCTGATGCTTTCACAGTTGAAGGCACCTCAACAGCTCAAGGCATATGCTGGAATATAAAATATATTAAAATATTTTAGTCACTTCCACGTCCATTGCCTGAAATGTATACGGAATTTTATTGTGAGCAACACAGAGGTAATTCGTAGGCAAAAGACTGGCTCAGTTAGTAGTAAAACATGCCTGCAAAAAGGGTTCAGGGTTTGATTTCCGGCCGAAGCAAATATTCGAGTGGTGAGCTTATAGTTAGTTCTCGAGTCTTGAGTGTGTATTTGTTTGTCGGTGCCATCTGTGACACAGATGATCCAAGTGGTTGTGAGTGTTTTTTTTTATGTACAATACTAGGTTTTCGAAGAGATCAAAGACAGTATTAAGTGGACATATTATATATTATCCTCGAACCAAAACGTCAAAGATATCAGCAAGTCCAACTGGGATTTCCGTTTTAGATTAAAGTCCATTACCAACTTTTTGAAAGTAGGGCTGGGCTATGTTTCAACAATGGGAATATTTGGTACGATGTATTTCGAATAAAAAGGTATATTTTCCTATTTGTTAATTTTTGATGCCTTGCAGCCCTACCTGATAAAATAATTGAACATATTTTGAATTGCATTTTCAATACATATAATAATTATATTTTTAGCAACGGAAATCAGTTTAAACTTTTTGTATATATAATTTCAACATTATTAATTTTATATGAATACTGTTAAAATTTTTGAAAAATCAGGAAATTAATTAATTATCTTCTCTCTCTCGGTACTAAACAGACAAAGAAGCAGAATTGCTAGAAAATGAAACAACTTACAGTAAACTAAACTTATAAGTAAATTCTAATGGTAAATAGGTACGTCGCTATTACATTCTGTCTCCGTGTTATTCCCAGTTCATCCTGATTCTCTTGTCAATTACAGCCGCCTAATGTGACAGCGCTGTTAGGCAGAAAAAATATTTAAAGATAAATATTGTGAAAGACATGTTCTGACAGGTAAGTTAAAACTAAAAACAGATGATTTAAGAGGTAACCTTAATGTTTCTTGATGATCAAGAAAGTAAATAAAACTCAAATTATTAATTTCACTATGTTGTTATGGATATGTTATATTTATCATTATACTGATGGCTTGATGGGAATCAGATACGGATATAAAATTTATTGTGTTGTGTTATAATTATATTCTTATAATATATTTTAATATCTAGCGATCCCAATACAACAAACATCCATATTCAATAAATAAAATCATCCTGGTAATCGAAAATGATAAATCGTTTATGGGCGTTATAATAAATGATAGCTACTGGTATTCAGCATTTTCGATCAATCTCAGCGAAAAGTGAATCTTTGCATTGTCACCTAAACATTAAAAAGACGCTGAAGTAGCGACACATTATTATGTATCGCAGGCATCTATATTTTAAAAGTCATTTTACTTTTCGTCTTTTGTTCATAAGGACGTTTACAAAGTTTACGTAATTACAAAGGTGTGTGAAATCGTATCAATAATTTACAATTTGAAAATTGCAGAAAAATCCAGTGGGCTGATTATAATCTGCTGATACATTTGTGTTGCTGTGTTTCCATGGAAGGGGTGTGGGTGCTGATGAAATTGCAGCCCCGTGAGACGTAGCATTCCCGTCTCGGGGTGATGGACACAACGCAATGCGACTTGAGTCATCTCGTACTTTGGTGGAGAGAACTTGAGTCGCAATGCTGTTGTTGTTGCGGTTACCACTTAACATCAGGTGGGCCGTCAGCTCGTTCAATCACCAAATCACAAAATATAATTTACTTCATAATTCGCCGTAGCTTGTCTACGCCGTAGGCCACCTTAGATACGTCAATATCCATTGAAATTTTCTCAAAATTCTCCAAATGAAATAGTAGCTTTAGTAATTGTTCGTCGATCCGTATTCCGTTTCAAAAATAATATCGCAGACGACCAGTAAAGAAGTAAGTAAACAGAGACAGCTTAAAAATCCTATGCAAAGGAAACAGATCGCTTGCAGGGTTAAACAAACACTCAAAAGGTCAATAGCCCGTCAACAGGGTATCATTCAATAACTTTTTATTTCAATGGATAGTGCAATAAAATAAATTCAAGTTCAGTTTTATGGAGACAGATGGGCTGATGATATAGAAAAATTTTGATTTCGTTAAAATAGTAGTCGGATTGTTTTTAAGTATTTTCTTTTTATCTGCAGTGCCTTTAAACCACAAGAAGGATAGGTAACTAAATACTGCATGTTAGCAATATTCGCTGTTTACTTTAGCCAGTCGTATAATCGTGATGAGCTATTGCTCATGCAATAGACAACATTTTCATTTAATTATTGAACTAATGGCACGGGAGCTTCACTTTGTTAGTCAGGTACAATTTGTCATAACTAGAAGTCCACGCTTGCTCCTAAGTTTGGCGCCTATTCTAACCAAATTCAACTCTATAAGGGTGAGAACAAAACATACTCCAATAAGGGGAATTGCTTTCTCTGGGAGACCTTGATTATTTTTCTCCTTCCTGTTATAATAAGCTCAATTGTATAAAGCAGAAATTCACTGCGTTTCTGGTGGCATGGATAAATACAGTTTAAAAAAGTGTGAAAGTTTTATTTGTTATTTTTTTTTTTAAAAATTCCTGTCTTTGTATGTTTATTTACGAGATTGAATAGTTTTTCCCAAATAAAATATTTAATTGCAAATAATGTGTAACAATAACAAAATTTGTATCTCTTTGTAAAAACCGGTGTCAAAAGGATTTTCATTCGAAAAAGGTTCGTCTAAAAAGCTTTAAAGGCGAGGGTGCCAAAAGTGTGGTTACATTCTTACAAAGTACTTGTGGGGGTTGATGCTTTATAACGAGATGACTATGAAAGGAAATATTTGCTTGGGGGCCAAAGCGCCCCTTCACTGCTACATTACAGCTTAAAAATATAACAGCCAGATCAACTTTATAAGTTGTTTTGATTTTCTTGACAGTAGTTTCTAGAAATAAATTTTTCTACGGATTCTATTTATTTTTATCTAGTTTTTTATTTTAGCCAACACCAAAAGAAAATATGTTATGTTCATTTTGTTATTGTAGAAATAGGAGAAAATAAAATGGATAAACTATGGTCTACTATAGTCTAATGTAAGAAATCTAGGCCACTACAGAATGATAATAAAATGACGCTAGGTGCCTTATTTTAATACGACCTTCAGATTGCAAGCCGACGCCAACGCTAACAAGCTACCTTGACTTGTAATGCACATACCTATAGTCTACCAATATAATAGTGTCGGTCTTTTATATACCATATTTTTCATTTCACCAAAAAAAGTTTACCATCCCTGAAGCTTATTTTTATGATTTATACGTGTTGCAATTTGAATGGAAATATGATCGAATCGTCCATCAAATCATGTCATATGAAGAAAGTTGAGACCGGTCGTTGTTAATTCATTGCAAGTATTATGTAGATATTAAAGGCAGCGTTTTTCTCTGTGTATAATTTTATCTATTTGCTAATAGATTACCTTACTGAGAGAGAGAGAGAGAGGTACGTCTATTATAATTTAATCATATTTCTTACAAATCGTCTAAATAGCCACTATTAATAAGTAGGTACTAGTGTGGATGATCGAAACTGGGACGGTCCGCTACTCTGAAGCAAAAATTAAATAGCCAATCAAATTGTATCGTGTGAAATAAAATAGGCTTCATAAAACTGGCTGCGATAAATGTTTGCTGTGGTTCGAGTTTGCTTTTTCTTAAGTTTCGATTTGTGGATAAAGTCAAACAATGAATAATCGAGTTTGGATGGTTTCGGTCGTTGGCCTACTTGTGTCTGCTACCAAATACACACATACTGAATGATAGCGACCAAAACACGTGTAAACGTACTTCTTGACAGCTTCATGGCTAAGTCATTAGTGATCCTGCCTGCAATATATGGCCCTAGGATCGATATCCAACCATGTAAAAATTTGTTATTGTGTATTATTACTGTTGGGTCTTGGTAATTTTTAAAGTGTATTAGTGCATTTCTGTTCAACTAAAGTAACTGAAAATCTGGATGCTATGATGTACATATATAAATTGCCCACAAACACGTTACGTTTGTAGTTCTATAACATTAACAATTAAGGCCATATAATAATAATAATATTTATTTTTTCAGGCCATCCATATTTAAGTAGTCATTACAACTTATATAACGTTCTTAACAGTAAGTCCATGGATGTTGAACACTCATTTATTTAACATTAATGGTATATTTTTCACGCCCATTGTAATAATTGTAATATCTTGACAATTATTTTTTATTATTTGTTTTGGTGTGCAATAAAGAGTTTATCTATCTATCTATCTATTGTTATATATTAACATTAATTATATTATATTGAGGGTAGAGGAAAACATGTTGAAGTCTACCGCCCGAACCAAAATAAATCAGTCTCGACATATCAGTGGTTTCATTGACTGACCTACGCATTATATAAATCATTTGGCGACGATTAAAGAACCCAAATGCGTTAAAAGTACGCGTTGCAATCGGATAAAGTATCGAAAAAGGTGTAATATAAAAACTGAAGACATGAATCTCAACCAGTTACAAGAATTCAAGATGAACAGTGATCGGTGGTCGACATACATCAGCAGATTGCGGGCGTGGTTTGCAATTCAAGAGATCAAACCCGCGGAATATTCCAAATATTTGGTGGCAATCGTCGGCACAGAGCCATTAGATCTTATGATAGATTTATGCTTCCCAGAAAAACCAGAAAAAGTGGATTTCGATAAATTAGTGAGGTTAGTTGAAAATCATCTGGCTCCAAAACGATCTGTCATAGCCGAGCGAATGATTTTTAGAGCGTGCAAGCAGTCAGAGTCGCAGTCTGTAGCAGAATACCTCGCTCAGTTGAAAAAGCTCAGCAAAACGTGTGCGTTCGGTTCCGCCGTATTCAGTGAAAACTTGAGAGATCAGTTCGTGTTCGGTTTATGGAGCGACAAAATCACACAAAGGTTGTTGACGGAAACCGATTTGACGTTCGACCGGGCAGTGGAGATAGCGTTATCGCTGGAAGCCGCCGTTCGAGACTCACAGGAGGCGGCCAGAGGGGCCGGAGGCGGCAGCGGCGCGTCGGACCAGGTGCACGCGGTGGAGCGCGGCGCCGGCGCCGGCGGCGGCGGCGGCGGCGGCCGACCGAGCGCGAGCCGCGCGCGCGCCGCGGCCGCGACGCAGCGCCAATGGCAGGGCGCGCACGCGGCCACGGGCCGCGGCGGCCGCGCCACCGGGACAGTTCCGGGCACGTCGGCGCACCAGCGCGGCAAGTGCTATCGGTGCGGTCGAGGGCATCGCCAGGACAACTGTTCGTTCATCAACGCGGAGTGTTTCGTGTGCGGAAACCGCGGCCATATAGCCCGTGTGTGCCGGTTTCGTAAACGTATCAATGTGAATAAAGTGGCCACGGACGAAGTCGACTCGCTCACATCGAGCGACGACCAGGAGAGCGAGGTGTATCAAGTGAGTGATAAGGACAAAGGCAAGAGGTGGATAATGAAAGTGTTTATCAACGGCAAGCCACTGTCGATGGAGGGTGACACCGGAGCGGGCATGAGTATCATCAGTAGAAGCACGTACATGGAACATTTTAGTGACATTAAGTTAGTTAAACGTAAGTCTTGTCTGAGAATGTACAATGGGCAAAAAGTTGCACCAAAAGGTGAATTTGAATGTAGCGTGCGATATAATAACAAAACGATGCATAATTTGCGGCTAGTTGTAATAGATAATGACAACAGCAATTCTTTGTTCGGTCGTAAATGGATGCGTGCGTTCGGCATCAAGTTTCCTTCTGCACCGGCCCCATCTGAATCATTAGCTTACGTCGATAGTATACATTTTGATAAACAAGTCGCCGTCACGCAGTTACTGAACAAATTCCCCAAAGTGTTTTCGGCCGGAATAGGTGCGTTTAACAAAGGTATGGTAGATTTGGAATTGTGCGCGGGCGCGGTGCCGGTGTGGCGGCGCGCGCGCCCCGTGCCCCACGCGCTGCGCCCCGCCGTCGACGCGGAGCTCGAGCGCCTCCAGGCGGAGGGCATCATCTCGCCCGTCGAATGGAGCGAATGGGGGACGCCCGTCGTCCCCGTCATCAAGAAGAATGGTGAGGTAAGACTGTGCGGTGACTTTAAAACCACTCTCAATCCGGTACTCGTTGATGATAAATACCCATTGCCACGAATTGAAGACATATTTGCGTCCCTCCAAGGGGGCAAAATCTTCAGTAAAATCGATTTAAGTAGGGCGTACCAACAATTAATTTTAAGTGAGAACGCAAAAAAGTATTGCACCATCGTCACAAATAAAGGCATGTTTACATATAACCGTTTACCGTTCGGTATAAAGTGCGCCGCAAGTAAATTTCAAAGAGTTATGGAAAAATTGTTTAGAATGCCTTACGTGGCGGTATATCAGGATGACCTATTGATAAGTAGTAAAAATGAATATGAGAACTTGGATAGGTTATTACAAGTATTTAAAATACTTTCTGAAAGTGGTTTGAAAGTAGAACAAAAAAAATGTAGTTTTTTCAAAAGGTCCATTTCGTACTTAGGTTATGTGATCGATGCTAACGGGTTGAGAACGGAAGCGAATAAAATCGACGCCGTAAACAGAACGCCGCGACCGACAAATGTCAGTGAGGTGAAGGCTTTTTTGGGCTTAGTCAATTATTACGGAAAGTTTATTCGTAATCTGAGCAGTGTCCTAGAACCGTTATACAGTCTATTGAAATCAAATTCTAAGTTTGTGTGGTCGAGTGAGTGTGAAAAGTCGTTCAGACGTATAAAAACATTACTGAGTGAAGCCCCGGTACTCGCGCACTGGGACCCGGCTTTACCTACATACGTGACGTGCGACGCGTCACCGCACGGCGTGGCGGGCGTGCTGGCGCAGCGCGCGCCCTCCGGCGGCGGCGCCGGCCCCGGGGAGCTGCGCCCCGTGCTGCACGTGTCGCGCACGCTCTCCCCGGCGGAGAGAAATTATTCTCAGATTTGCAGAGAAGGTCTAGCGATTATATTCGCCGTTAGCAAATTTCATGATTATTTGTATGGTAATAAATTCACATTGGTGACAGACTGTAAACCACTTGCGTCAATTTTTAGCGAAAAGAAATCCATTCCGTCAATGGCAGTCAATAGATTGCAGAGGTGGGCCGTGATATTAAGCGCTTATAATTACCAGGTTAAATGTATAGGGTCCAAACATAATTGTGTGGCAGACAGTTTATCGCGCATACCGGTAGTGGAAACAATAAAGAATATAGAACCGAATCCTACATTAATTTCATAACGGAACAGGTGCCGATAGATTATAAACAAGTGGCCAGACACACGAGTAGCGACAACATATTAAAGAAGTTAATACATGCCATCAAATCGAACTGGTTATATTGTAATGACGAAGACTTAAAGAAGTATTTCTCGATAAAAGAATTTTTAAATATTGAATCGGGATGTGTACTATATGGACACCGCGTCATAATTCCCGACGTATTACGTGGTGAAATATTAAAACTGGTGCACGCATCGCACCAAGGCATCGTCAAATGTAAGAGTATCGCGAGAGGTTACGTGTACTGGCCGGGTATCGACGCCGACATTGAGCGAGAGTGTCTGTGTTGCGAGACGTGCGCGAGCACCCGCCCCGGCCCGCCGGCGGCGCCCGTGCACCCGTGGGCATGGCCCCAACTGCCCTGGTACAGAGTACACGTTGATTTTTTTTCCTTGGAAAGTCACACCTACATAGTGTTAGTAGACGCCCATTCCAAATGGATTGAAGCACACCCCATAGGTTCTACGTCCGCAAAACTTACAATAGCGAAGTTGCGGAAGATCATGAGTTGCTTCGGATTACCGCGTGAACTAGTATCGGACAATGGTCCACCGTTCAGCAGCCAGGAATTTAAAACTTTCATGGAAAGTTGTGGAATCAGGCACACACTCATTTCACCTTATAAAGCCAGTAGTAACGGGGCCGCAGAGAGCACGGTAAAAATAATAAAAAATTGTTTAAAAAAAGCATTAATCGAAAAAGAGGATTTACACTTGGCATTAGACAAATTCTTACTTTGCTATAGGTCGACACAGCATAGTCTCACAGGTAAGACCCCGGCACAGTTATTGCTCGGTCGCGACTTGCGCACCCATTACGATATTATTAGGCCCAATATAGAAGATGCTGTGCTCGAAAAACAGAACATGTCTAGGCAAGGCAGGAAAACTAACATACGTCAATTCCAGATCGGCGACCCAATATTATTTAAGCGATTTAAAGACAACAAGACGACATGGCAAAAAGGCACTATTGTGAGAAGAGTGGGCCCGCTTACTTATCACATTCGTCAGAATAATAAGACGTTTAAGAAGCACGTTGATCACATAATAATGAGAAGCATGCGCACACTCCCCGCAAAAACAAGTCAGTATACCGCTGTGTCTGATTTCAATGTTTCCCTTCCTAGCGCGTGCGATAGTACAGTGGCTGATAATGTTAACATAAGAAACGGACACGATAGCACAGCGGATAGTAATAATACTATAAGTTCCAACATAGGTAGCGATACCCAAGTGCAGAATGAAATAGAACCGCCGAAGCGCACACGCAGACCAGTTCAGCGCTTCGTTGTCTCTTAGTAGGTAGATGCACGAGCAATATATAATCATGTGTAAACCTATTTGAATGAACCTCATGTAATAATTAAGTACCGAGTTAAGTACATACAAAATTTGTATTCAGCTGTATGCATCGATTTAGTCTCTTAAAAATAAACAATACAAACTGTTTGATTGTAATTTGGAATGTAAAATGTCTTACTTATTCAGACTGTAGCCGAATGTTTTAATAGGTATATGCGTTGTATTTAAGAATAATTAGTTAATAGATAAACATTTATTAGACTGGTTATGTTTTCTTTTTGGGTAGGAAGAAGTAGTTAAATATATTTTGAAACAGAGGTGGGAAGATGTTATATATTAACATTAATTATATTATATTGAGGGTAGAGGAAAACATGTTGAAGTCTACCGCCCGAACCAAAATAAATCAGTCTCGACATATCAGTGGTTTCATTGACTGACCTACGCATTATATAAATCATCTATGTTTCAACACCCAGTGGTTTATTATAGAACAGTCCCACCTGTCTGACAACGTATTCAGGCTGCAGTTAGGGCTGTCACGAACGTGGT